>FR990072.1:17360521-18560521 GCA_905404285.2 Erannis defoliaria | reverse complement strand
GTTTCGCGATTACTCCGCCTATTATGAACTGATTTTGATGATTCACACTATACATGTTTGTCACAATATATATGAGATTTGAGACATTCATTACATTTGCTCTCTAGATGAGTAATCTGCTATTGAACTAAAGCTAAATAATACGCTTTAAAAAAAAACATACAACCGACTTCAACTTCGCATACCTGGTTTACCTGGGCTTCGCTTTAGCATCTTCATATTTTCTAGTAATTTAGATTTAAAAACAAAACTACTACACCGGATTCGATAAAATTTATATGGGACCACCTCTGAAGTATTACCTACCAAACAATAATCATCAAAATTAGTTCATAATTGGCGGAGTAACCGCGTTACATACATACAAAAAAAAACAACATACAGTCGAATTGAGAATTATGTTTAGAGTCTGTTGAAAGATTTGTGAATATTTATAGAATCTATGTGGGTGGTACAAAACTCCCTATTAGCCGGTGCGTGGTGTAATTTGTTCCAAAGTCAAAAGTTAGACAAGAATGATTCAAATATAAGAAAAACTTTCTGAAATAAGGTAAAAATAATATCAAATATCATACGACGATTTGTATTTAAAAAATCTTCTACGAATTTTGAAGACCTAATTTCGATTCTTTACACGACTATGCCGAACTCGCAACTTCGTAACTACTTACTTCAAGTGCTTTAACCACTGACCTACGTTACTTAGTAACAACAAGACAAGGCAATTGAAAGTACTACTACCTAGTAGACTAGGTGGACCGACGACATTGTAAAAGTCGCGGGCAACCGGTTGATGCAAATGGCAGGTTGTCGTACAGTATGGCGGTCTAAGGGGGAGGCCTTCGTTCAGCAGTGGACGTCTCCGGGCTGATGATGATGATGCTGATAAATTAAAAGTACCTAACATTTTCAAAAGTGTTACCCACTCGGTGGTGCAGTACATTTATCTTCAGTGGCAGCCCAGTCACATGCACGCCGACTTCGTTAAGTAAGCACCGCTTACCAAGGAAGCTGTCGTCGTGCTTGAGAGCTACGGAAAGTGTACCTACTCGTAGTTATTTGTAAATTTGGCTGACTGCGCTAACTTCATAAGTAGTAAGGTCCAAATGCTGTGCGCAGAAATATCTCCCTTCGACCATATACTGGTAGAGCTGACAAACAAACACACTATACTGCTTAAAAGCATGTGGTCACTGACCACATAACTTTTGGCAGCGAGGTATACGCCTTAGCTTGCCACCTCCTAATATGCTGAAATGGGACGCAATTATGCAAATAGCATTATTATTTTTACTTTTGAGATCTTTGGTCCTTGATTTTCAGGTCGAAAAACCTCAAGATTTTGTTAACATTTTTCGTAATTTCGTATTTTCCTTCTCATTAATGTTGCAAGTCACGTAATGTAATTAGGGATAGGAAAGCCGATTCACGGTGATGTTTTTAACATGCCCTTGATGAGCAGACTTCCTGCCTTGAGACGTCAATTAGTATTTTACAGGATAAATTGATTGTTCAAAGTACAATCAGCTACAAATTAATGTGTCAACGTTATAGATGGCAATATAAAGTTAAAATAATAATCGTAAAAACTCCGTAATTTATTAACTTTTTTACTTATAGGGGTTTTTTTAAATTGTATTTTAAATTTAGTTTTTTTTCCTTTCAGACTGGTCTCATAGACCTTTTATCAAAATCGGTTCATTAGTTTGGTTTTTAAATCAAAATTACTGGAAAAAAGATATCACTAAAGTAAACGAAATTGAAGATGGTAGTTTTTTTTAAACATACTTGTTTTTGTTGTTGTTTGTGTTTGTTTTGTATCGATTTCTGTACTGCATAACAAACGATTTTGTTATCTGAATTTTCGTAAGATGAAATAGTTGTTTCGTACATTTTACTGAGAGTAAATGTAACTGTAAGATATCGCGGCTGAGTTAGTGAGCCATTTTATACTTTTCGTGTAATTACAACAGAGAGAACTTGCGTAGGAGATAGTAGTAGGTAGTGTCCTAATATAGGAGAGGCCAATGGCTCTGAAATACAGTAAATACTAGTTTAGAGCCACTGGGTTCAAATCTAATTTTGTACCTACTTATTTATGTCAAATAAATCTATTTGTATTTGTAGGTATTGTGAAGCTATTGGGCAATGGGTACGTAGCTACATTTATTAATTCCATATTTATTCATTTTTTTTGTGCTTCCTTGACTTCATGCACACACACTTACACATACACACATATTTGACACTAATTATACACACTTTTCATACACATATTTGACGCTGATTGTACCTACATAAATTGTCATTCTTTTGATTAGAGACTTGTTATCATGGTTGCCCTAGTAGTTGGTATAGTTGTCTGTTTCCGTCCTGGTATGTTTAATGAGTGACTGTAGGTTTACCAGGGTTGAGATAGATGTTGTACACAATCAAAAGAAATAATTACAAGTAATAGAAAACTTGGCTTTATAACATACGAATGAGTTTTTGAAAGTTTTGTTTAAAAGAGGTTTTAAAGAAAAATTCTATAGTCTGTAATAGTTATGTTTTATTAATTTATTTATATGTACTACGATATTTGTATTATTTTTACAAAATAATCTTAAGTCATATTTATCAAATCGTCATCATCATCATCAGCCCGGACACGTCCACTGCTGAATGAAGGCCTCCCCCTTAGACCGTCACACTGTACAACAATCTGCCATTTGCATCCCCCGGTTGCCCGCGACTTTTACAATGTCGTCGGTCCACCTGAGAGGCCTTCCTACACTGCGTCTTCCGGTTCGCGGTCGCCACTAAAGAACCTTTCTTCCCCATCGGTTGTCAGTTCTTCGAGCGATGTGGCTTGCCATTGGCAATCCAACTTGCAAACCCTACGAGCTATGTCGGTGAGTTACCATTTATCAAATAGTAACTCGTTATTGAAAGACAAAGCCAGTTACAATATTGTTTAATACCAACAGAACGACAAGGCCAGTCACATTTTTGTGACATTTCAGCATTTTCAGTATATTAATTGAGAATTTGCACCATTATATAGTTCCAAGCTTTTGCTATTGGTAATATTTAAAACATTATAAAACAATGGTCCATTTGGCGAATCACTATCGCACGTAATTTCAAAGTAACTAAAATCAATAAATAAGTCACGTGTAGACTTAGGCTGACCGCACACTGGCTACTATTGCTAGAGCGATAGTTGTGCGCGATTTACCAAATATGCCTATGCTGCTGTCTGGCCGTTCGGAGGCCCTTTCTAAGCGGAGCAACTGAGTATGGAGACGCGGCCGCTGGTCGCTCTTACCACTGTTAATTCGCGTGAGTTGCCAGTTGCATAAGCGATAGTAGCCAGTGTGCGGTCAGCCTTAGACTCCACACGTGACCAAAATGCTGCGGCTTTTTGGTTTGCGATGCTAACTTTCTGTCTGAAAGTTAGCCTTACAATCCAATGCAGCCTTTATTTTAAGCATATATTGCCTGAAATCGGTTAATCTATCTATAAGCTTTTTTTGTAAAGGATCTCTATTTCATTTTATATTAGTCCCAACTCGTTAGTTTTTATTAGTTTTTGGTAGTTAGATCTGCTATGTTTAAAAGTGATTTTCGTAATTAATGTAAATACATTACAATAATAAAACTACTGAGAATAATTATAGCAAAGATGCGGTAAAAATATCATTTGGACTTATTATTATCTGCAAATTTTATTAAAGTAAATTCCACTAAGGCTTTCGCTTTTCTGTGGTATATTCAGTGATTATAATTATATCAACAAAAAAAAATACGAATAGGAATATATCGCGGCGCACCAATTTCTGTGAATCGTTTGATTTTCGCTTAGCCTCTAGCACTATTAAGTTCGAAATCTTTTCTAAAATACTGTTTGAAATTCAAAGTTCAGATAGTACAAACCTCAATCCAATTTTTTAAACACTCAGCATTTTAATAGATAGTTGAATTTTGTGTTGGAATGCACAATCGTAAAGTGAGAAACCGAATTAAATTGAAATATCCATGAAGCTTTTTTTATACAGGTTTGGTTGATAAGAATATAATACATTTTGCTTAGCCGAAATAGTGTAACTGTAGGTAGGTACCACCTTTCAGATTAAATTGATTATTTGTTTCAGGCTTAATAACGTTTTGAATATTTTTGTATGAAGTGATTCCACACTTATGGTATTTCTATACCATAAGTGTGGAATCAAGTAAGTGTACCAATACCATAAGTGTGTAATACCATAAGTGTGGAGTGTGGTGTTGTAGCTTAATTGGCAAAGCAGTTGGGACGGAAACCCATAGCGCCTGCTCGTATGCAGGTTCGAGTCCTGCCGGAGGTCATAATTTTTCTTCCTGTTTAAGCTTTAAAAACATATTAATAACGTTTTATTACAGATAAGGTTATTACGTATTTTTTTTATGGAAACTGGATTATTAGTACAAAGCAATTGCGGGAAGCAATTAGGTAAATTTAATCTGGTAGGGGTTCTATTTAGAACGATATTTTGTTATAGAACCAAGCCACTCCTAATAGTTATGAGTACAAAGAATCCCTTTTTCTTCTTACCCTGTAAATTCAGTTTATTTATACTTATAAATTATAATGTTAAAATCTGAATTCCATTAGCTTAGTTTATTTTACAACAGGTAATTAATTCTAAATACTTAATATAAAATGTATATAATTATGATCATAATCTTACTTAGATACCATACATATTTCATTCTATATTTTAAATTTAAAATACTTAATATAAAAGTCTAATTATAATAATACCTTCTTACTATAAAATCTTAGTACACGAAATATTGATCGCTTAGTCTAAAATTAATTTATTTACAGTTGAATTCTGACTTGGAGGATTTAGCACCTCTCTCTCTACTTAATCACTGAATTCTGAATTGAAATATGATATTACCATATCACTGTGAATCTCACTGGCAAACCTTTGAGAAGATGGCCTGGTAATATTACGAGCAGGTACAATCACAGCCACAATACAATGTTTGTCCCTCAATCTGTATGGAAACCAAGCGAGCCACTTTTTTCTACGGACCTATAAAAAGAAACGTTTCTCTTATCTCGGACAACCTTTATTGTTGAGTTTTTACAACACAAAAGGGCACAGTTTGGCATTTTCTTTCATTTCTATTGGTTTCCATTACCGATAACGGAGCGTAGACTTACTGCACTCACTGCACTCATCATCATCTACAGTCATTTATTTCGATCAATATCTATGAGTATAATGCAGATAGTAACATATTATATTATTATCTTACCGTGTTTTCATTTAATCGAACACTCAATTGTATAAATAGGCTGATTTCAACAAAGCGGATTTATCTGCAAATTTATCTACCCACGAAACTCCATAGCAAAATACACGCACTGAGTTTATAGGAAACCTTTTTGCAGTGAAGCGGATTGCTATATAAAAAGAAAAACCCTTCATCTCAGCCATTTTATTTGCACTTTGCATCATTTCGTATACAGACATTAGGTAGGTACTGACCGTATGCATTGTCGTGAATCCAGCCTAATACTTAGTCAACAAAAGTTTAAACTAGATAAATAAGTCAGACACGATAAAAGTAACACTGGTATTATTTATAATGGATAAGTAGTCGAAGCAACGAAATCTATCGTTAAATTATCTAAAAAGCAAACATAACGAATTAAATTCATAATTATAATATTTGAGAAAGGTTACTTTTTAAGAGACTTACCTCGCATGTCAAAAAGAATACAATCACCCTTTGCATAGCACAGTTTGTGTGATGGAACCAAAAGACCAAAAGGAATGGCTAGGATGATAGCCCTGCTTTACCCAGCAGTTGGTGGATATAATATTACGGAGTCATAGGGAACCATGTAATTTTATTTTGTCCTTAACTGTACAAACAATAATTTTGATATGCGGGACGATCAAAGGCAAATATTATCATGCGTGGCGACTAAAATACTTTTTAATGTCGTGGGCCGATGACTCGGGACGAATATGGCATGAATCCTAATAATATTACTTCCAGCTTCTGTACAGCAAAAGAAACAAATTTAGTTCTAAAACTTTTAAAAGTTGCGAGAAAAATAAGCAGCCGTTCTATAGAAAAGTTTATATACCTACTCTTGGCATTTCATTTTGCATGGAATACCAAATATTTTTCTTGCAAATTTAAAAAGGTATTGAACAATATTTCCTTGGACCTGGGAAGGTCCTAAAACTGCACCCAGAACCACCGGAGGACGGGTAGCAGCGTCCTCTCAGTTAACGGTGGTAACTCCCCAAGCCGCCTGCCAAGCGTGGGGATTATGGCAACACCTCCCTTTAAGGGAGAGGCCTTCGTCCAGCAGTCCGTCTTCCGGCTGTTGATGTGAACAATATTTATGTTTATTTTGCTATACAAAAGCGGGTCCTAAACGGTTTTTAGCTAGTTAGTAATTACTTTAGTGTAGATTAATCCATGATCCATCCACTTCTATGATCAATTTTGAAACAAAACTGCGATAGCGATTCCTTTCTCGATAGCTCGCGTGCTTTGTCAATATAACATTTTAATTTCTTACATAATTCATCTAAAAATCACAGTTTCTCAATCATAGATATGATAGCATACGCGACTCCCGACACCATGGCTATTATGGAAAATATTCCTATGAGAGTGTTCTTCCAGACGACCCAGTGGAAGATGTGGAGGTCCTTGTCCCATCGCCAGACCGTCTCCACGATGGCTGGGAGAAGGAGGCCCATGATGGACAAGCAGACTGCTCCGACCAGCTCCATGAATAGTTCTAGTCTTGGAATCGCTGCTGCTAGACCCACTATAATTAGAAAGGTTAGGTTAAGTAAGGTAACTGGCAAATAAAAAGATCTTGGTTCCGATAAAAAAAGAGCCTAGTAGAATTTTACTGAAACACGTCGGTGCTTTTAAAACTTAAACAAATATATTTTGTTAAATTAAGCGTAGTTTAGGGCATTTTTTCGTTTAGTGGTTCTTCGTAGTCTATTGTTGAAAAAAAAACCGAGTTAACAAGAAAATTGTTTAGTTTTATTGTAAAAAATTGTAATTTTACTCGAAACTCCTAAAGTAGTATTTACTACGTTCGTAGACGACCCTGTCACATTATCTTGCTCACTATATTCCATGGATGCTAGCATAATATTATTATTTTCCTTTCATCTTTAATGGAACAACTAGTGATGTCCGTGATCCATGGTTGGTCCATAAAACGCCAAATTTTTCGGGTCGTTCCTTTAGATTTTTACGGTTGGACTGGTATCAGCGCAGTTGGACAAATAAATAATATAAGTAAATCGCTATTAAAGACATGGAATACATTATATCGAAAATGCGTGAAAACCAGCTGCTAAAACACAAACAATGTAAGCGTATACATTGATTCGTGTTACATTCCATTAGCTTCTAGGGTTGGATGCCCCTTCGCTCTAAATATATAGGAAAGAACGAGTTCAGTGCTCTAAAGGACCGATAGATTTAGCAATTAATGTAATAAAGAAGATCGTTAGACATCTCAACTGCCTTTATGATTTCATTAAACTGTCTTTAGAAACTACCAACTTCGAGTTTTCCCGTCCCAGAAAAAAGATAATGGTTTTTACTACGAACTTCTTAATGAATTAATTTTTTTTTAGATCTATCTTCATTTCAAATAGATTTCCTTGAGAGGCGGAATAAATTTTAATGGGCAGGGCTTTGGCCGTTCGGTTTGTGTTTTACAGTTCTTTGACAGACTTGTATTTGGAATCGAAACATTTTTGCTTGTGTTCCCGCGTTTGACCGACAACACGCCTGTTGGTAATTGAGAAAGTGGTTGAAGAAGAAGCACACAGGCCTAGAAGATACCTATTTACTCAGATCTTGAAAAGATCTAGATTATATCTCTCAGGAAATGGAATACGTACATGATGTATTTCCTATATCCACCATGTAGAACGGATGACGTCGTACTTGCGTTTCTGGCTGTTCAATATTTAAAAAAGCCAGGTGACCTAGTTTTGGAAGGAAGTTCGTCAAACATTTCAGCTAAAGCCTCAAATATGGGAATAGAAAGAAGGCCGTCACAGCTTTACAGTGTGCAGGCACTACATAAGACATTGGCTAACTCTACGGCATCGCGGCTCTAGCGAACATCACACCTCTTGCCATAATCACCAGGCTTGTCAGGTGGCTTGGGGATGGCACTAACTCATCATCGACAAGTTATAATTACCCAGCATCACAGTCCCCGCGAGTCGGATCCCGGCGAGCGCCCAGCGTTGTCCCCGGGCCGGCACGCGGTCCTGCACCCGCCTCCACACCACATCCACTGGCACGTAGTACACCAGGGCAAAGGAGAGCAGCATCACGCATGCTACCAGTAGCTTCGCAGTTTGGGCCAACCTGGAGGCGGAACCGTCATGTGAGAAATTGTTCAATAATCAGATAAGTTGGAAAGACACCATAGGGTCTAAGCACTTCCCTATAACTATAAGGGTATAAGGGTATACGCGAACGGTAGAACTAAGCCGAAATGAACTTACTGTTCTCATCAATGTGCACGACGGACCACCCTAAAATCTCGAACCAAATCCAGCTGTCCCATAGAAAAAGGTAATTTACTACCTTTTTTGGCAAACTTTTCGTCAAGCCATCTCATGAAAAAGGAAATACATAAAAAAATAATGGAATTTACCTTTTTCTATGGGACAGCTCGACGAAAAGTTTGGCAAAAAAGTAGTAAAAGCTGATTTTTTTGACGACTTCAAGCAAAGGAGACCTTGCAATAATAAAAGTTTCTATTAGAAGCTTAATGATATCACTCACACTTCATCTTGGGGCAAGTTTAAAGTGAGACTTCCTCTGACTCCCTCTCCGAAGCTCAAGTACCCGACGAAGCCGACAAACCCGTACAGTATGACCACAGTGGTCATGGCCACGTTGAGCACCCCGGGGCAGCCCAGGAAGTGGTGTGGTTTTAGCATCTCGTTCTCTATGGGCATCACTACGCCGATGCCTTCCATTGCGAACAAACTTGTGCTGAAATAGAACAGATAACAGTTAAAGCTAGTAATCAATAATAATCAATTCTTCAGCTCATAAGTTCACTACTAGACGAAATAGAGGTTCGTCGGTTTGACGAACCTTATAGCTCAGTTAGTAGTATGTCTGTAAAGCATTGGTTCGATTCCCATCCAGGATAAGCATCTGTATCACGGACATAGGAGCTTGCCTATATGTTATTCCGAAAAATAAGTTATTTCATTCCGAATTAGTTTAGCCGTTGTGGCGTGAAGAGGTAAGAAACACACACATGCACACACATAACGACAAACTTTCGCATTTATAATAAATATTAATGTGATGTGATAAGCATGTTTAAAAAAAGTATTTATGAATAGAAGGTATTCTAACAGCTATTTCGTCCCCATAGTTTTGGTACACAAGCTTTGCTTAATTTTGGAGCTAGATGGCGCTGTATGAAATGTTCAACAATATTAAAAAATATTATAAAGTATATAAGTATTCTATCAGCTATCTAGTTTCCATATTACAAGCTTTGCTTAGTTTGGGGCTAGATGGCGCTGTGTGAAAAATGTCCTCCGATATTTATTTATGTAATAAACAACCATTACAGTTTAAAAAAACAGTGTTTTATAATGATTCATCATCAGCCCAGAGACGTCCACTGCTGAATGAAGGCCTCCGTCTTAGACCGCCGCACTGTACGACAACCTGCCATTTGCATCTACCGGTTGCCCGAGACTTTTACAATGTCGTCGGTCCACCTAGTGGGAGGCCGCGCCTATGCTGTGTCTTCCGGTTTGCGGTCGCCACTCAAGAACCTTTCTTCCCCATCGGTTATCAGTTCGTTGAGCGATGTGGCCTGCCCATTGCCACTTCAACTTGCAAACCCTGCGAGCTATGTCGGTGACTTTGGTTCTTTGACGAATATCCTTGTTTCGGATTTTATCGCGCAAAGTAACTCCGAGCATAGCTCTCTCCATTGCCCGTTGCGTGACTCTGAGTTTCTCCAAAAGGCCAGCAGTTAAAGACCACGTTTCATTCCATGTCATCACTGACAACACACTCTGGTTGAAGACCCTCGTCTTCAGACACTGCGGGATTTTGGACGAAAATATATTTTATTATGATTTATATTATTGAAATATTCTAATAAAAAAAACTTCATTAAAATTCCAAAGGTCCCAAATTATTTACATTAGAGTTGATACCTTGTTTCCTCCCTAGATTCAGGTTTAATTTCCGCTCATAAATTAATGTTAGAAACGGGTTAACAAACATTTATTAGAAGCAGTAAATAGAGGTGGTCTAGGGCTTTGATATAATAAACTATTTATTATAGCAATGTGAGTGTGAGTTCTAGGGGGCTATTACAGTGGTGGGATTTTGGGTAGTCTAGGTACTACTATACTCCGACGAAAGACGAAAATGTTTATAGGAGCATATATCTTTACCTACTTGTTTTAAATATAATGTTTTGACATGTCTGAGACCACACTCTACGAAAATAATTTATATTTGATATGTGGTCTCAGACTCAGATCCGTTTTTTTCTTTATCCATCTAAATACAAATACAAAAGAAAGCAAAAGATAAATGACGGATCCGAGCTTGAAACACGTTTACTAATATGTCCCATCGGGTTTGAACCAACACGTCTGTCTCGAACTAACATAAAAACAAAAAATACAGAACATCTTCGCTATGGCAAATAATAACTAGATTACTAACGCCGAACCTGCCCATCAGTGCTCAGAGAAAATAATAGAACCCATTCCTCGAAGTACCAGCAAGTCCGGGAACAAAAAGAGACAAATTGGTGGCACCTATCTAGAAAGAATGGAGCTCGTTAGACAACCCTCCGCAGGCAGCAGCTGTTACTTGCCAGGACTTCATTTGTGCAATCTTGATGTTATATTATAACTCATAATAACTTCCTGCTTTTTATTTGAGGAAAAGTGTCGAGTGACTGAGAAAAATTGGTTTTTGAGATTCAGTGTTCGCATTACCTTTTTATGTTAACGGGGGACTGTACAAATTTTGCAGGTTTTTATTTTATGAAACCGATGTACATAATTTGATGTAAGCGAGTTTACAATGAGCCAAATAAATTGGTGGTTGAAGTAAGTTTTTTAATTTCCTTCCTTGTAAGCAAAATTGCAAAATAATTAGTACTGCTTTTAGTTTATAAATAACTAACTATCCTTCAAATAAATAACTAACCTGATAAAAGTTGGAATTCCTTCTATGCTAGTCGCAGCATTCCGTTCTTTAATATTTGGCGGGTCTCTTAAACAGTAGTAAATGCAGATGCAGATAGACGCCAGCCAGACGAAGTTGGCTATAGCCGAGAATGGTACGAGGTATTTGAGCTTGGTGATCTGTGTCAGAGGAACTAAGATGACAAGAGTCAACGCGCAGTACACTGTGACGCTCCAGTCGGGACCTCCGTAGACGTCTGATACCTGAAACAAAAGGGGGGCTAATTTGAAGATCTATTTTTATGGTGACGAGTAATGAGTTTAACAAGATGATTTCCGCATCATCATCATCAGCCAAAACACGTCTGCTGAACGAAGGACCTAGGGAACACCGCAATTGACGGGGGCATTTTTTTCCTAGCGCCATCTAGCTCTTAATACTTAGATACTATTTGTTTTGGTCTTTGGTCATCCCCTTCCTTTCTCCGGTCCCGGCTTCCTCTGGTCAATTTACTGGAGTTATAAGACGCATCAGAGAGGAATGGACGAGGTCAATAAAATTGTCAGTCAAATCTATCCGACAATTTTTCTTAATTTTTTATTATTTTATAAAAAAAAAAAATAAGAAAAAACTGTGAAGGATTTCTGTTCTTCTTCAATTTCAGTGAAGGAGAGCACAGAGAAACCTTCTTTACCAGGTAGCAAAATTGGTCAGGGGGGGAGGCGCGTTTAATTTTAGGGACGGGGGCATTTGGCCCCCTCTGCGTCCCACGTCCGTGGTCACTGCTCCCCCTTAAACCGGTGGGATGGCGTTGCGTAGAGCTCCATAGACTTTAAGTTCCATAGACTGCCATATTAATAATTTCACAGCCTACCTGTTTAAAAGACTCCGCGACTACGACAACGTAGACGCAACAGGCTCCGAGATGGGTTACCGCCAACGCCCAGTCAGCTAACTCCCTGAAATTAAAAAAAAGTCTGACCTCTTTGCTCAAGGTATTCACATGAACATAACTTTTATTTTCTCGAAGTACCTACAATATACTGAAACTTATTGACTCTTATCTCTTATTCAAATTGGTAAAAGTTTCAACCGACTTCAAAAAAGGAGGTTCTCAATTCGACTGTATGTTTTTGTAAGTATATTACGCGATTACTCCGCCAATTATGAACTGATTTTGATGATTCTTTTTTTCTTTGCTAGGTAATAAATACTTTATAGTTGGTTCCGCATATTTTTTCGAAATCGGTTCAGTAGTTTGGTTTTTAAATCTAAATTACTAGAAAATATGAAGATCTAATCCAGGTATTCGAAGTTCAAGTCAGCTGTACTTTTTTTTTGATGCGTATTATTTGTCAATGAGCTTACTTGTTTCAGAAAAGTACAACAATACTTCAGGGTAAAATATACCCATCAATGTAAATACATTTTAGAAAACAAAATTGATCAGTATTTTTTTGTCTTTTAGCAAACTTCACAACCTATTTTTTTCACAAATTATAGTTTATTTTCGCAAAACACAGCGCGGTCAGAGCGTGCGCTCGAGTCACCGCGCATTCTAAGCGTGTAGGTGTATCACCTCCATAAAATGTCTTTGCCTCCATAGGACTTTTTTTTTCTGTGAACTTATAGTGCCCTATATGTGCAGAACATTCAAAATGTTCATTTGAGCGTTAGACACTAATCTTAAACTATATAAACCCTTTCAAATAAAGTGTCCATTTCGGGGTCTATTATGCCGCCATATCTCCAATTTGCGGGTTACCCGCTCAATCTACGTCTCGTTAGCATAGTTTAACCCGTGAATAGTCCAACACAGAGCTTAAATTAGATTAGATTGCAAATTACGAGGTTTATTGGATAGTGTATGCGTCTGGTTTGTAATTGTCTTGGCAAAATCTTGAACGTGTTTTAATCGTGATATTAGTAAAGTGATCAAAATTCACAACAATTAGCTGTAGAATACTATTTCATAGACTTAAGGATATTAGTTCCTAGAGTTCAGATTCTGACAGGTTTGAATATGAGTTACGCGTATCGTTATGATATCGGAACTGGGTATGTCCTAAAACTGCATCCAGAACCACCAGAAGATGCAGCAGCGTCCTCTCAGTCAAAGGTGGTAAGCATTCTGCGATCCCCGAGCCGCCTGCCAAGTGTAGGGATTATGTGAACCCCTCCTTTTATCAAGAAGGATGCCTTTGCTTAGCAGTAGAGTTCTTCTGGTTGATGATGTACCTTTAGGTAGGTACTGAGTTAAAAAAGAGCCCATATTAAAAGTATAATGATAAGATATAAAGTTGTGTTTTAATTGACACTGTTGAGTTTGAGTCGCTATTGATTTGTTGATTTTATTAGTAGCTTTTAGGTGGTTTAAACTGACAATAGGTTCACTCACTCTATTTGTAAGAACTCACCTAGCAAAATGCGCAAATTTCCTAAGTGGTATCGGTCCATGCTGGAACACAAGGTCGCAGGTGTCTGCGTAGCCCAGTGCTGGTTTTTTCGTCTCCACGCATAATTGCTGGGATGTCCGCACCTGGAAAATTATGGAAAAGTTTTATTACTACCTATAACATTTATTTAATTTTAATGTTGTAACTGGCAATGGTGTTTACAAATTTAAACTTGTTTCTAATAATATTCTATTATAAGCTTGTTTAGGAGATAGTCCTCATTCAAAGTCATTATAAAAAAAACACACCACATTCTGATCCTCTAGCTTTCCTAAAAGAAATACAAAAAGGGAAACATTTTTTTTAAATTACTTTTACTAATTACTAAGACAGTTCCGCAATTTTTTACAAGTTTCGCATGGTGCGGAAATTAATTTTATCACGGATTCGTATTTTTTCTCAAATATTTATAGCAGCTCAGCTAAATTTATGCCCAATCAAAATGAGAGAGGAAAAATTTGCAAAGGAACAAATATATAAAATTGGCCCAATAAAGAAGGAATTAATTTTATTCTAATTTCGTCTCTTTTCGTTCCGTATACGAGTATTAGCGTACAAACGATCAAAAGTCCACTCTCGGGAGATAAAGTAAGTAATCGAAATTTACCGAGAAGAAATTTGACTGCCAGGGCGTCACAGACGACGAAGATGCTATAATATAATTACGCTCGCCATACAATTTTAAAATCTATATAATCTTCGTCATTTTGTCCAAGGTCAATGAAATTTTTGTATGGAGCAGCAGTTTTTTTTTCGCGATTTTGGGGTTGACCCCATTGTAAAAGTTGTTCATAATGATGGGTACATACATACCGTTCAGTATTGTTGAACCTTTTTGTTACAGGTTGTATATTATCTTCGTCATTTTGTGCTTCTTTATTTACGGTTTATGTAGCGAAAATAGTCTAAGATAATAATATCCAATATTATAGCATATTCATCGTGTGTGACGGGTCAATATTGCATAAGCATAAAGCATAATCAGCCTTTCTTAATTGTCCACTGCTGGACTTAGGCCTACCCTCGAAGGGCGAATGGGCCTTGTCCACCACGCTGGCTCAGTTGCGGGTTGGTGAATTCACATACGCCATTGAATTACTTCTCCGGACGAATGCAGGCTTCCTCACGATGTTTTCTTTCATCGAAAAGCCAGTAGTAGTATCCGTACATAAACTCCAAAGTGTGGTACGAGCCTGAGTTTGAACCCGCGACCTCACGATTACAAGTCCAGCAGTCTCCCGATTAGGCTACCACTGTCACTAGCTCATTATTGATGCGTCTGCAATGCGAGGACGTGGGTTCGATTCCCACCCAGGACAAACATTTTCTGAGATGTTTGATCTGATTATAATGTATGAGTATGTATTTACAAAAAAAAATAAGGAGATGGGCCAGCCCAAAGTTGCCAAGAGAAGGCGCCAAAATCTACTCATAAAAAAATCGGAATAGATTACTATTTCAATTTGAAGGAGATCGTAAATCACCATCATGTACAGGTCGTCGTCGTCGTCAGCCATAAAGCGTCCACTGCTGGACGAAGGCCTCCTAATAGAGGGGTGTTACCATAATCCCCACGCTTGGCAGGCGGCTTGGGGATCGCAGAATGTTCACCACCGTTAACCAAGAGGACGCTGCTGCCCGTCCTCCTGGTTGCAGTTTAAGGACATACCCAGGTCCATGTACCGGTACATGATGGTGATTTACGATACAGTGATGGTAAATAGCCCAGATAGCCAGTGAGTGTGTTGCATTGGGGCTATATGGCGCTGTATGAGGCGAATTAATGCACTGTGTTTCGATTTTTTCAATTCGATGAGATTCGATTGATTCAATTTGTTGCTGACCCATGTAGATTGTACTCGTAGATCCCCTAAAAACTTTTAGGTGTCAGCTCGTTTAGTAATTCGAGGCCTACAAACTAAAACCTGTTTAGTGATGTACGAGTAGGTACTCTATAATCGACTCTGTTTGCTTACCGATTTCTTTGGAAAAAGTTCGAACCGCTGCGCTGGCCCTGCTGAGAAACGTGGGGCTAGGCAGAACAATATCACTAAGCTGAAAGGAGCTCATTATAGTTATCACTGTGAATAATTAGTTTACTATGAAATTAAGCCTGAAACTGCGAAGGAATTTAGCTCTTATTATTTAGTCGAGTGTGAGCTGTGAATCGCATTTTATATGGGACAGCCGTTTCTTTTTTTACGTGATTTCAGAACTGGTTATATTGTAAAAGCGTCACACACAACGAAGAAGCTTAAAAAAGGTATATTTTAAAATAAATTGTATGGCGAGTGATATTTTATATTAAAATGGAATATTATAGAATCTTCGACGTGTGTGACGGCCCTTAAAGTTGTTCACAATGATTTATATAATGAGCTCATTGCGCCATAGTGTTACCGTTCCGCTTGACCTCATATACCAAATAACTAAAGGGCCTGTGGTTCGAAATTTTTCTAAAGAAATCGATACAAACTCGATTATACATTACATCACTCACCAATTCCGGCTATATCGATAAATTTCACAATTCACCACAGAAAAAGTACACCAAAGGGCAGTAGAACGGTCGCGTGACAATGCCCGAGTACATTTAACACGGGCATTAGAAAGTGACAGCGAATGCAGTTACACAATCAAATTACGATGTCATAACTGCAAATAAAGCATAGTGCAGACCGCAAGTAGGTTAGTGATGTAACTGAGCTTTCTTATTCTGTGGTCTAAGGTACAATTAGCGGGAAGCATACAATTGACACCGTGACACGATTCACACAGCTTTCATGAGACTAATTTAATTTCTATGGAAAATACGGTAAGATAACATCTCATTCGCAGTAATTCGCAAGCGAACTAAAGTTACCGAAATAGCTCAGCGTATCAGTAACTTGAAATGGCAGTGGGCTGGTCATATCTGTAGCAGAACCGATGACTGTTGGGGTAGACGTGTTATAGAATGGAGACCGCGAATCAGCAAACGTATGTACGACGCCATGAGACTCGGTGGATTGACGATATACATAGGACAGCTGGCTTATGACAGATGGCAGAGGACAGGTGGCAGTGATCAGAAGCGTGAAGCAGAAGATCGGATGACGTGCTTTGGGAGAGGCTTATGTCCATTACTATGGTAGGCTGCTTATGATGATGATGAATGATGAACTTACTCATTACTGTTTTTTTTAAATATTTTAGGCGGAAACGCGCACCGAGGACAAGTTTTCAGTAATATTTTGTTATTTCAACCGACTTTAAAAAAGAAGGTTCTCAATTCGACTGTATTTTATTTGTGTTATACGATTACACCACCATTTATGAATTGATTTTGATGTTTTTTTTGGTGTGGTAGGTAGGTAGTAGATTATATGGGACCACCTACTTCAGAGGTGGTCCCATATAAATATGATCTAAATCGGTTCAGTATAGTATGGTTTGTAAATTAAAATAACTGGAAAGTTAAGATATCATCCATGATAGTCGAAATTGAAGTCGGTTGTTTTGTTTCAAAAAGTACTACAGTACGGTACGGTGTACGGTAGTACGGTAGTGTGGTACTTTTATTGTGTTACGAGATTAGCGAGACCTTCGCCTGGTGGTAAGCGTAAGCTTGCCCATAACAGTAGCAGTAGGTACTACAATTGTGAACAAAATCTTGCACCGCACGGCACTGCGCTCGTCACCCTGAGATATTAGGTGACAAAATCTCTTCATGTCTTCTAGATCTAGACGGACTCTGCAGTAAAGTCCTACAACAACAAATCCTTCCTAAAATATCCGAACGCAAATACCTATTCAATATTTTACAGTCTCTGTTACTCACCAGAATGTGTATAACATGTCCACAGATAAAGCCAACGATGATAGTTCCAATGCTTCCGACCAGAAGACCAGCGTTCTTGAAGGCAAGTGGCATCGCCAGCACTCCAGACCCAAGTGACACCTTCAGCAAGTGGGCCAGGGCTCCGAAACTCCTGCCAAAGGAGAGGTATAGGTTTATGCAACTCTGTATAAAGCGAATTTGTGGCTTTTCTTAGTAGATCTCTTTTTTTGGAGGACGCCTAGGTAAATATCCGCATAACCGCATCTGATTATAGATATAAAAATAGCAATACAGATAAAATATAATTCGCAGGAAATGCATGACACGGTTGTCCTACGTTACAGAAGGTAAACGACAAGTCGCAACGCTAGATCCAATCCGATACGACTTGTGAATCAGTCATCATCTTCAGACAAAAACGTCCAGTGCTGAAGGAAGGCCTCCTCCTTATACCGCCTTACTGTACCACAACCAGCTATTTGTTGCCCGCGACTTGGTTGTGAATCATTACTGGATTGTAGAAAATGGTCTACGCGACAACGTAAGTGACGTGTTGGGGCAATAACTTCTTGATATTTTTACATCGTGTCGCGTGTTGCCGCGGTTGTCGCTACCTACGTAGGAAAAGACCTGACGCCTCTTTGGATACATCTTCATTTCTGAAAGCCTCATGTCCCACAAATACATCAAAGTATCCTAGGTTCTAGGACGTAGCGTAGGTAGGCCTCGCACTAAATAGACCGACGACATTGTGAAAGTCGCAACCGGTGGATGCAAATGGCAGGTTATCGTATAGTGTGGCGGTCTACCGCCAGGTTAACCGCCCCTAACCAGGGGGAGACCTTAGTTCAGCAGTGGACTTCACCGGACTGATGATGATTCTAGGATCTAGTAACACAGTATCTAGGTGTGAACACCTAGTTCAAGCTGCGCCTCAAGCGTGACTCCGTAATACTTTACTTATTACCGTTGTTGACAAATAAGAACAATTCAAACGTAAAAAGTATGAGCACCTTGTTGATACGAACTTTATTACGTAGGTATATTGTTTTTTCTTTGTGCCAGCCACAGATTAGTTAAATTAAACTATCAGATCGTCCAGATCTGACTTTAGCTTTTCACAATTTAGTAGTAGTAAACGAAATAAAATACCTATATCGCATGGGACAGGTTGTGGCATATTATTATAGCGGAAAATACGGAAAGCTGAATAGTCAGAGTACATAAATAATGACAGTTAACAGATTGCATCTACATTATAAATCTTCTTCGCGCCGCGCCGTGTTGGTTTTCACTAGCACTTTGGCGTCGTGAGCGCTGTTTAGGTGATGTATTTTGGACCGCAAATTGGACCGCTTGTACGCTAGTATAGGTAGGTATATCAGATGACTTACGATGTGTTAGATCCAAGGGGTCTGTGTTGTGATGGTACGTATGGATCTAAATCTTCTCTCGACCCGTTGTACGCCAGCTCGATTCTGGAACAGCAAATGGTTGTTTTGTGAAAATTGTGGCAAAATAGTGCATATACATTTCGCATTATGGCATGAGATCTCGTTGGGGGAAGATGGAACCACAGAGAAGCCTACGAAGAAAGGACGGAAGGCCCTAATCTTCTCTTTTCAGTGTTTCTCCAAGATTGAGAATCCTTGTGCCAGGATTTGAAATGCATTTTGTTTTCGCTATTTACGTACTGATATAGGTAAATGTGAAATGGTTTGTTTGTTCTTATATATTTGCAGCAACTGAGCAGATATAGGTGTTTCTTTTAAGAGTAGGAAGTTACCTATAATTAAAAGGCTCGACTGACAAAGGATACTTTTAACCAAGGAAAAGTAAAAAGTTCTTTTCACGTAAAATTCACCAAAATCCATACAGTGGGCATTGTTTCAATAGTTGCCGCATTCGCCACCACACCACACACGTGGGCAGGTTTGGTTACGGTTTTAGGTTACCGCACACGCACCTGTTTGAGGCAGACTTTATGGTGCTAGGTATAAAATTCGCTATGAAGACGTCACTTTTGTACTCATAGATTTATTATACGGTAGTATAGGTATAACAAATCCATGTTTGTACCCCGAATTGCGTAGGTATAAAATAGATATGACTGACATTATGTATCGGAATGGATACATGTTAAAACACGAACTACTATTGCGGCCTCTTTCTTATAAAGCAATTCCCTAACAAGTAATAAAATGAGAAAATTATTTTGCTATTCTATTCGCAAACGCCAAGCAGTAGTGTGCAAGTATTACTGTTTGTTTCGGTTTGAAGTCACCAGAGAAATTACTGCGCATGAAGAAATTTTACCTCTAATATCTCTGGGTGACGAGCGCAGTATGTTGCGTCGCAGGGTTTTGTACGCAACGCTTATAATTCCGGCACTGCTGCTGTTATGGGCAGGCGTGATGCTTACCACCACGCGAACGTCTCTCTCATCCCATAACTCCATTCCATTAAAAAAAAAAACACTTGGCGCTAGTAATGTTATGGGCAGACGTGATGCTGTACCACCAGGCGAACCTCTCCCTGTCTCGTCACTACATTGCATTAAAAAAAAAACAATATTGATTGTAGTAAAAATGTCGTAACACCTCCCCAGGACACCTATTTCTATGATCAATTGACGTTTCAATATCAAAACAAAGACACGTAGACTATTACGCAGTGCTGATGCAATAAAAACCATATATTTCATCAACCACGCCCCCACATTGGGGTTAATTCCCAGCCAATTCATTTCTGAGTGGCATCGTTCACACTGTCAATTGGTACAGTCAGTGAATAACATGAACGATTTTTACAATTTTTATTAAGTAACTAGCTGTTGCCCGCGTCTTCGTAGTAAAATGGTTAGGTCATCAACTTGCCGTTTTTAACTACTTTTCTTGATGTCATCATCAGACCAGAGACATCCACTGCTGTACGAAGGCCTCCCCCTTAGACCTCCACACTATACGATAACGATACAAGCACCTACAGGTTACCCGTGACTTTCATAATGTCGTCGTGGGAGGCTTTCCTACGCTACGTCTTCCGGTTCGCGGTCGTCACTCCAGGTACTCCAGAACCATCAATATAATTTTGGTGTTACGGTAACTAAAAGCAGGAAAGAGCCACTTTAAAGGTATTTTAACTGTGCATGGTAAAACTGGAAAACGAATTGTTTTAACGAATTTTATTGAAAATGTGCCTAACTTGATGTGCCTAACTTAGTTAGAACACGGCAAACTACTAGTTGTACCATTACTATAGATGTTACAACTGATAAACTGTGTCAAGTTATCTTGTCATTTATGTTTTTGTCTTATAAAGAATCACGTGTTCCTGTCGACAAAATCATTTTGCACGCTACTGAAGTTTGAATAGGATTGTTGAAGTTTAAATTTAAAATACAATGTTTTTCAACAATTCATGCAAACTAGAATTAATTAAATCCTTAGATCAAATTCATTGAACCTACTACACACACATATAGAGATACTTCGGCGTAGGATGACATTTATAAATGAATAAAAATACATAAAAACAAATTAAAAATGAAATTTGACTGTGGTTTATTAAGGCTTTTTTTACTAGACAAATAAAAAATGCGGCAACACCGCGATCTACAAAGATAGTTGATAGTACAACTATCTAAGCGTTGTAGTTATAATAGTTGACAGCAAATTTCATCAGGTTATAGGATAACGACAAATGTATCTATTACTTTAACTCTCGGAGGAACTAGTATATAATCAAAGCTTTAACTAGAATGATCCACTATGAGAAAAATACCTCGTTATATTATTTTATTTGGACCTGGGTATATACTTAAACTGCACCCAGAACCACCGAAGGACGGGCAGCAGCGTCCTCTCGGTTACCGGTGGTAAGCATTTTGCGATCCAGCCAAGCGTGGGGGTTACGGCAATCTGAGTTGGGGTTGTCCTAATGTGGACATCTTCTGCGTGACATTATTTTGTAGGTGTTAAAAGACCGTTAAAGGTTAAATGAGATCCGAATTCTCAAGCCCCCTACCTACAAACAGGCAGTCCCAACATGCAGCTCTGCATACGTAGCTGTAAGCTAATTTTACATTTACATGTTCGCCCCGAGCTGGAAACTTGATCGATTTGGCTCATATGTTAATTTAAAACTACAAGAATTTATGTGTTTCTAAACTTCTGTGTCAAAATTTCATAAAAATCGCATTAACCGTTCGCGTGTTAGCATCGAACAATTATACGATAGACATACATACAAAATTCCGATTCGTCCATGTAGATTCGGCGACCTTCGCTTCGCCCGGTCAATATTTTTGACATTATTATTCTCACCCATAGCACTGCATGCCACTATTCACTTAGTCACTTCTCGCACTGAAAATGATCGCAGCCACCAAAGCGGCCTGAAGTTCGAGCATGATTGACATTACAAAATTGCCTCTACGTGTCTCGAACAATTTGTTTTCAATAAATTGTATTGTTGGTATTGTTTCGTATAGTTTTGTACTTGTAAAAATGTAACCTACCTTTACATTCCCTTGACCTTGTACGTAGTTACCCAAAAATTATAGACATGCTGCTGTTATTTATCCTAAAATCACTCAGATGACAGCCTGATTTGACAGCCTGATAGCTCAGTTGGTAGCATGTCTGCCTTCAGAGCTGTAGGGCGTGGGTTCGATCCCCACCCAGGACAAAAATGTTCGTGACGTACATCTATGTTTGTTCTGTGTCTGGGTGTAGTATGTATTATAAGTATGTATTTACAAAAAAAAAATGTATATAAGTATTCTATCAGCTATCTGGTTTCCATAATACAAGCTTTGCTTAGTATGGGGCTAGATGGCGCTGTGTGTAATAAATGTCCCCCAATATGTATTTATTTATTTATTTATCTACTTTCAGCTAATAGTAAACTTATCACAGGCAGCATAATATATTTCAAATATTAATTTGGCTTTTTACAAAAATTAACACTATTTTACTCAAGTTTAAAGAGAGTCCGATGGATGGAACCACGCGGTGGAACCACGTGGCCACAGCCAAAACATTACGTTGTGTGGCTATGTTTTACAGGACTGGGCCCTGTTTTATAAAGCTACAAGTCTTGTACTTGTGGTGAAATACTAGAAGTAACCCAAAAAAAAATTGAGTACGGCGTTTTCTAAAGCTACAAGGCAGCCAGTGTACAAACTACAAGTACAAGCACTTGTATATAAGTTAAAGACAAACCATCTACCTGTAACTGGTTACTTATAGTTACTGGTACAAGAAGCTAGTACAATTGTAAGCTTTATAAAACAGAGCCCCGGTGGCACAAACTCTTACTCTCTAACTCTACAGTCGCTGATACTTTTGACTATACAGTTAAATAAGCATTTTAAAAGTATTAGGGTTTTTTTTTTTTTGGGACTAAATATATAGTAATCCGCGATACATTTCTTGTAACAATAGTAGAAACTTTAATTTTGAATTCGGACCGTAAAACGAGCCTTCTTTACTAAGAATTTTCATCACTCTAATCTAAAGTATACACTACAAGTGATTTAAAAAAAATAAAATAGGGATTTCAAATTGATATGGGACCACCTCGGGAGTATACACTTTCAAATAAAACAAGAATTTTCAAAATCGGTCCACAATTTTCGGAGAAATCGGCGAGCATACATAAAAAAAAAATACATACATACCGTCGAACATAGAACCTCCTCCTTTTTTGAAGTCGGTTAAAAACTAAAAGTCGCAACATTTGCAACACGCTTTTTTTTACATTATGTAATATGAAATAGGTAATCAATAACTTTATTTTATTTTCTTAGGAAAACTTACAGCTAGGTAAATAATTAGTTAAGGATAAACAAGAATAGAAGGCCAATTAAAAATGTTTACATGCAACCGGAAGAATAGATGAGTAATACTGTATAAAAACAAACACGCACATAAATAAACAATAATTATACAATCTAAACAACAAATAAACAATAAATACTAAGAAGTTTGCTAAATTAAATGTAACTTTGTAGTTCTACTGCAGAGTCCGCTTGGGGAAGTACCACACATTGGCCAGTTATTCAACCACCAAGCAGTAGTGTGCAAGCACTAATGTGTTTCGGTTTGAAGAGCAATGTTACCAGAGAAATTACTGGGTATGAAGAGATTTAACATCTAATATCTCAGGGTGACGAGCGCAGTGCAGTGCGGCACAGGATTGTATTCGCAAGTTCACAATCCTGGAACTGCTACTGTTAGTGGCAGGCGTGATGCTTACCCCCAGGAGGACGTCTTACTCGTCTCGTCACTTATTGAATAAACATTTTTTATTAGATTTCTCTCAACTAATAGAATTATGTCATCCCCATTGTTAACTGACGGTAGAATGATAACATTATATCATTATGTTCCTTATAAAATTTCATTGTCTTTAATTTCTCAAAGCCATCTCAAAACTGTAACCTATGAACCGAAGGTAGGTTGAAAAGTACGCGAGCTGAAATAAAACTAACGTATCTACTTTAAAGCTAAAATTGTTTTTCATATCTGACATTATAACGCCTTTATCACTTGGCAAAATATTTTCATTTAATTTTTAAAATGACGCTCCTACAGCTATTCCTACAGCTTTATTCTCCATCTCATCTCATTGTCGTATGATAAACGTTGGCTAAAAAGTAAGTAAATTCGTATAGGCTGAGTGGCCAGCCCTAGTGTCAGAGTTAATGTGCCGCCCGAAGGCCTCTGACATGGCTGACGGATGTTGTTATAGGAACTAGAACAATGTACCGCCTAATTAATGTGCCGCCCGAAGGCCTCTGACATGGCTGACGGATGTTGTTATAGGAACTAGAACAAACAACCGGGACCAACAGTTTAACGTGTCATCCGACCCAAGGTAGCGCTCACAAATAATTGCCACTCACGGTCACCCATCCGAAGACTGACCAGACCGACCGTTGCTTAACATCGGTGATCGTTTAGAATCCCTAGACAAGCTACGCCACGGGGGCTACGGCAAATTTTGGCTCTCTGAGTATGTTAACAATTTTGAAAAATAAAAACAGATGGAGGCATTTCTGGAGTAATACACCCCGTATTTAAAACCGGGATAAAAATAACAGGCTATATTTAAAAAAAATTACTTATTGTTGGCTCCTTATGGCTCCATTTTTAAATTAGATCCTTTTTTGAATGGGCTTTTGTGCTTTTAATTTAATAAGATTAATTACTTGTCTTGTCCAGCCCCCTAGCACGCGCCGAGGACTAATTGGTCTTTCCCCGTGCGGGAACGAGATAAAGCTAGAATATGGATACGCCTATCTCGTTTTCGAGGGTAAGTGGATATACGTTTATCACGGCTATCACGCTAGGCGGGCAGGATAAACACCAAATACCCCCACACCAACCGATGACGATTTGTCAGAACACCAATTACATCGTGCACCATCCACCTTGGATACCAAACCAGCAACCGGGCACATTATTAGCCTCCTAAATCAACATTTCCCAAAAAAGTATAGTGTAATCTTGGAAAAGTCAGCTCTGGTTAGATCATAATAATCAAAGAGTTTAATCTTTTGTTGTACCTACGTCAGTATGGCTTTAGTTGAAAACCTACATATAAATCTTCATTATCTACCTTATCTCCTTTTTATCGTAGCTAAATACTTCAACATCCAGTTTTCTAGATAAGTGTAAGAACCCAGTTAATCTTGTTTTGACTTTCAAGGTATTATTAAAACCACTCGACAATGAGTTTATGCCGTAAAACTAAATCAGACTGAAATGTTTTTTGGTCATTGTTTAAATTGTAAATAAATACAGTTTAAACAATTCCAGTGCCAACTTTCATAAATCTTGCTTGGTACGCACGTTGGAAATGTCAACAGTAAGACTAGCTTATAATGCAGTCTGATGTGGTTTAGTCACTTTTTGATCACCTTCACGCTCCGAGCATATTTATATCATTGGAGGCGGCAAGCCATAACGTAGGTACTCCTCTGCTACCTCTCTCTACTTGTATCTGCTCTGTCTATCCGTGTATCTCTTTGTACACAGAGGTGTGTGTTGCAAGTTAGTCTTAGTGTGTGTTCATACGAGCTAGAATTTATTTAATTAGTGTGAAAGTTCACTTGAAAGTGTAACAACCGTGTTAGCCTCGTCCCCCGCAAAAAAGCGCAGAACAGGCAAAATATTTTGATTTTCGAACGACTTCCACTAGACCACTGGTCCGATCAAAGATAGTCGTGTTCCGACATCTCTGTTCCACTTTTCCTAAATCAATCACCTTCCAAAAACTCTTTGGTCCAATCGAAACGAGGTTATTTGGTTCTTAAGACAATAAACGACTTAAGAGAGCTGGTCTAATGATGAACCAGGAGTTGAACACTGGAACAAAAGCCCATTTGGGTTCTACAATGGTCCCACCCACATACGACGATCTGAATGAAACCTACGGTCTAGTGACGAACAACCCTGTTAATCTTCGGTTAGGTGATCTCTAGGTGACTAAGTGCTGCCGTAACTTCGGATGACATTTAGACCCGAAGTTACTTTACTCTTGATCTACCATGTCGAAGGTCTTTAGGCGCAGGTCGTCGACTCTGATGTAGTTTGTTTCCAATCAATGAATATAGTGATGCCATTCAATTGGCTACTATCGATAGGCTATCGACAATAATTGATATATGAATGCTATCGATACTGTCGACCGCAAAATCATAAGGGATAAAAATAATATAGATGCTTTCGATAGTATTAACACTATCCATAGTATCGATAGCGTAGTACCTACCGAGATTAAATAATTTCGATGATATTGCGAGTATAATAATAGTCATCCAACGGAAGAACGGCTGTTCGCCAGGATTATGTTGAGTTGGAACCGATTTGTGTCGAAAAACCTGTACCTATTGTATTTTGTTATGCATTCCCATTGTTTTGTCTTGTGTATAAAATTGTTTTTTTTTCCATAAATAAAATCCTGTCTATTGGCTTTTGTCATCAACGATATTACCACATTTTATGCTATGATAGTACGGATAGTCTAACATAAATGATTTTCGTGTAAGAGGAAAAGACTATTGACACTGTCGATACTTCGGCAGTTCGAGAGAGACTAATGACAGTAAAACTATCGATACTTCGGCAACACTACTCGACACTACTTTGTCCACTCCGTTTATGAAGTTATTTGTTTTCTATTAAGCCATTTAAAATGACGTTTAAAAGGTCTGAAGGTCAAAACGGTATGACGCTTTTTGTTACGTTCAATACCAGTTGATTAATAATTATTATTTACAATAACACACTAACGAGTGTAAAGTGAACTGTTTTCCCTGTTTAGTTTAGGGTTCCGTACCAATATCTCTTCATTAGGAGTACCTTACCCACTGGTGATAGGTAGGGTAGACAGTGGGAAAGCTACTCGATCTTGATCCTGAGCAGGTATAACCTGCCCACTGGTGCAAATGCTTGGTAGGAAAGTTGGTCCGAGATCTACTGTCCGTATTGTCTATGAGTCTATCTGGTAATTAATGATATTTTTATCTGGTGACTATACACACTATAGCGTTAAAATGCTTTGGTTACAATGTTATGTTAAAAAGACACGTATGTAACACGTACACGTATTAAATACACATCGGACGGGTGTCCGAAGCCTTCCTACATTTACACCTACAATGCAGATGGTCAACTACTCTGTGGACCTTGCAGTAAGGTTCTAAAAAAGCAGTAAGGTTTAAAAGCAAATTTGGTTTTGCCAGCCACCTGCGTGTCACAAGAGGTATCAAGGTTTTCCATTGACGAACACGTCAAGGAGGACGATAATAATTATATAATACATCAATATTTGTTTTATAATAATACAACAATGCTGAAGTACGCTAGTTTGAAAAAGAGGCCTAAGCACGCCGTTATGGAACCGCTATACCACTTCGTGCCGATAGGTGTGGAGATCCTGGATTGTTAGGGCATTCTAAATCGCTTTTCAGAGAAATAGGGCAAAGGCTCATGCTAAAAGATAAGGCAGATGACTCCCGCTCTGGTTCATTTCTTGTGCAGAGGATGGCCACTGCCATTCAGCGTGGGAATGCGGCGTGTGTGATGTGCATTTGTGCACCTTTGTGCCGGGACCGATCAGGGGTGGGTTACTTGATTAGTAATTTTTATGGTTTTATTTGTGATTTTATTGTATTATTATTATAATAATTATTATGTTTGACAAATACAAGAACTATCTTTCTAATAAATAAATAAAATACCTTGAAACTTGAAACGTGACCGAATTTTTTTTTTGGACTAACGCTCTTGTATAGGGCAGCGTTTTCACATTTAAGCATACAATACTCAAATGTGCTTTGTATGCATACGTTGCCCTATGGAAAGGAGTATCTTTTTGTATATTTTGTATTCATTTATGATTTCTAATTTCAAAATATATATGTAGCTACCAAAATTGGCTTAGGTTAAAAGAGTTTACATAAAAAAACTGATAAACCAGGATTCATAAATTTACAAAAACCAAGATTGGTTTTTAAAATTAAATTAAAATAATATAACATTTCAGGAATTATTAGCTGCGATATGACGTGACAAAATCCTTCAACAAAACTGAGAAAACCACTATTCACACCAAAAATACTGCTATAATAAAGCTACGGAACCTTACCATGTGACTGTCGCGATACGTAACTACTATTATTTTTATTTAGTAGACGTCGTAGACGTTATGTCGTAGCATATAACGTAGAAGTTTCGTAGCAAATAATATATCCTTCCTAACCTTTTACGCTGTGGTAATAATACGAATATAAATTATGTTTAATGAAAGCGTATGTAGGTATGTTTGTTTCTTTTTAAACTATACACTTTCAGGGATCCCTTCGATACCAATATCTTGATCAAAATCTACCAGACGAAAAGATTGAATAACGCATCCATAAACACAGTTCCCCAAGTCACCTGCCAAGGGGATTATGGCAACCCCGCCCTATTAAGGTGGAGGCCTTCGTCCAGCAGTGGAAGTCTTCCGGCTGTTGAAGAAACACGGTACGTAAGTAAGTAACTACCCATTGATGTGGTTGCTATAACGATAGCAGTATAGTCTATCGTAGTATCGATAATACTATCGATACTGTCAACTCTTGAAAATGTTATCGATACCATCGATGGTAAAAGCTTACCAAAGGGCAGGGTACTAAGCATTCTGGCGGCATAAGAATGTCGGTTGATTTAATTGTCCTTCTTTCACGCTGTTCAGTAGCAAGGCGTGGGTTCCAATCCCAACAGTAAGTTTGAGCATCCGGTAAAGGAAAATATGATGAGAAAACCAAGCATACAGTTTCCTTAGGGAACGTACCCATACTACGTGACCCAATTTTACAATGTTTTACCCAGCTCCCCCCCTCGTCGTCCATCCCCAGTATATTATGCCAAGACCCCTCCCCTCTAATGTTTACGTAGTAATTGATAAATATGGTTTTATATCAATTTTGCAAACAAAAATAAAAAAAATCTGGCTTATGTTTGTCTTCGTTCGCGCGGGAACGAGTTACCGTTCGGACGCGTACAGCGGGAATTTTGAAAAAGTTTCGTTGGCTAAAATGCCAACGAATGTAGTAAAGTGTAATACGTGTAATATAGTGATAAATGAGATACTGTCTTTCATCCAAAACAAGATAGAAGTGATGGACAATGAGAGCCTTATAAGAATTTGTACCACATCATTTACGTCGGAGGATGTTGATACTGCAAAGGTACTGTTATTTGAATCTATTCCAACGGCCACGCGAAGAATAGCACGCAAAAAAGTAGATGGAAAAATCCAAAAAGATTTGGAAGACATTATTAAGCTTTTTAAGAATACGGACCCAGAAATAATTCCGATTTTTGTAGCCAAAGATCTCCACAAACTGCCACCGCTTTCTTTCGACCATTTAGACCCCACTAGGCTTTTAAAAGATATTCTAGTGTTACAAAACGATATCAAAGAAATAAAAAGCTCTTATGCAACAAAAACAGAGATCGAACAACTGAAAATAGGGCCTGCTATCTCTCAAACATTGCCTTCCACAAATACAAATTCTAATAAGCCGTTAAATAATTTGAATCTAACGAAAGATGAGATTGATAGCGAATCCTGGAAAACACCTCAAGCTCAAAGTTCACAGAGAAGGTCAAAGTGCCTGTCCTATGACGAGCAACAACATCCACCTCTCTGTCATGCGCCATATAATATTAATTCTGTTTCGCGCGAGTCGAGCAGTCCGGAACACAGCAAAGTTCACGACCTCTCGTACGCGGCCGTTGTGACGTCGAATCTAGACGATTTGAAATTGAACGAGACTGTTCAATTACAAAATTGCATAGAAGTAAATGAAATAAAAAGCAACTGCGAAGAAAATGTAAGAACAGCTAATGTGGGGAATATTTTAAATTGTAACAGGGACTGGAAAATATCTAAACCAGAAGAATGGATAGAAGTGAATAGAAGTCGTCTCAGAAACCGCTTTGTAGGAAATTTAGGGATGGCTAACAATCAAACTGGTACCAAATTTAGAGCGGCAGAATCGAAAGTCCAACTTTTCATCTCGAACGTACATAGAGATACCACGGAAGAAGACATAGTTGATTATATTGAACTTAAAACCCAAGAAAAAGTTACACTAGCCCGCATAAATGCAAAAAAAGACAAAGGACATAATTCTTTCAAGCTATGGGTATCTAGTAGAAACTTAAAACTATTTTTGGACAAAAATCTGTGGCCTGAAGGAATATCTTTTAGAAAGTTTGTTAACTTTAACTACAGAGGTGCAAAAGCGCAAGAAGAGACAGCAAATCTTTAGAACCAAATATGGATAGTACAACTAATAAGACTGTTAATACATTTTATAGTTTTAATTGCAAGTCGTTGAAGAGTTCCATAAATTGTATAAGGAAGCTTTGTCTTAAGGCAGATATTATTGCGTTACAAGAAACCTGGCTTATGCCTTACGACATACCCATTTTGGGAGAAATCGACAGAGAGTTCGATTATACTGGAGTCTCAGCAGTCAACACCGGAGCAGGCGTCTTACGTGGAAGACCCTATGGGGGTGTGGCGATTTTATGGAAGAAAAGTTCCTTTCAGAATGTGATAACGCTACCCTGTGATAATAATAGAGTTGTAGCTATAAAAATTAGTATTAATGGGCGAGTGTTGTTAGTGTTCAGTGTGTATATGCCAACAGATAGTCCTGATAATTTACCGGATTTTACAGACTGTCTTGGCAACATAAAAGCCACAATCGAGAACAATAACGCAGAAGCGGTTTACATCTTAGGTGATTTCAATGCCCATCCTAATGAACTATTTGGTAGAGAACTCTTAAATTTTTGTGTGGATCAAGAGTGGCTGTGTACAGATTTTGAGAAATTAGGTATAAACTCAGACACTTTTAGTTACATTAGTGAAGCACATGGAACCAAAAGATGGTTAGACCATTGCCTAGTCACTAAATCTGCCCAAAAGTCTGTGTTATCTGTTAAAATGGTCCATGATGTCTTTAATTCAGATCATTTTCCTTTAGAATGTGTGACTTACAAACTGTGAGAACAAAAGTTTTTTCAAATTCTGTACCTAGTAATAAAGTTATTTGGGGAAATAGGAGTAAAGAACAAGTAAAAACTTACCACAGAATATGTAAAAACGAACTAAAGAATATTGATTTTCCATCCGATTTTAGTCATTGTTGTGATACAATTTGTAAAAATGTTAGTCATAGATTAGTTATCGATAGTTTTTATAATAAAATTGTAACTGTTTTGAAGAATGCTGCAATTCAAAGTTACAAAGGTCCTCAAAAATTAAATCCACGGCGTCAATCTAGTAAAAACATTACCGGCTGGAATCACCATGTAATGGAAGCTCACAGGGAGGCGAGGGTTAGCTTTCAGATGTGGATGCTTAGCGGCAAACTCTGCGTTGGCCCGTATTTTGAGAAAATGAACAAAGATAGAAAAATATTTAAACAAAAACTAAAATGGTGCATCAAAAATCAGGAGCAAATCAGAATGGACATAATGGCATCCCACCACAAGAACAAAGATTTTAAACACTTTTGGAAAACCACAACAGATATGAACACTAAACCTGGCATCCCTGTTAGCGTCGATGGGGCTAATAATTCTAAGAAAATTGCAGAAATATTTAAAGACCAGTTTCAAGTTTCTGCTTTACCTCTACATACTGGCACTGACACTGGGGTGAATAATGTTGGTATGCATGGGACGATCGATGCTGAGTTCGTAGAGGACAAAGATGGCCTGACACGTTTTACAGCCAAACAAATTTCTCGAACGATTCAGAATATGAAAAGAGGCAAGTCCCCAGGTCATGACGGGCTCAGCATCGAGCATTTTCAGTGTGCCGGCGTTCATTTACCTCGAGTGCTCTCTATGCTTTATTCGTTCTGTATTAATCATGTTTACCTGCCGCAAGAGCTGATGAAAACTATAGTTACTCCAATTGTTAAAAATAGGACCGGAGATATCTCTGACTCGAACAACTATAGGCCTATCTCATTAGCAACAACAGCGGCTAAAGTGCTCGACAGTTTGCTTAATGGTCAACTCGGTGCAAACATTACGTTGAATGATGCTCAATTCGGATTTCAGCCTAATGTATCCACTGACAGTGCCATCTTGGCCCTTAAGCATACTGTGAAATATTACACAAACAGGAAGACTCCAATTTATGCTTGCTTTTTGGATCTCTCGAAAGCATTCGATCGCGTGTCATATCAGCTCTTGTGGGAGAAACTAAATGGCAAAATACCTTCTGAACTGATAGACATTTTTAAATTTTGGTATGAAAATCAGCTTAACTATGTTACATGGGCAAATGTTAGGTCAGACCCATATAGATTGGAGTGTGGAGTAAGGCAGGGAGGATTGTCTTCCCCTAGACTGTTCAATTTGTATGTGGACCAGCTGATTGAGAGGCTCAGCAGCATGCATGTCGGATGCTCAATTGATGGCGTCATGGTCAACAATATAAGTTACGCGGATGACATGGTGCTGCTGAGTCCTTCTATCAGTGGCCTAAGAAAGCTTATAAAGGTGTGTGAAGAATACGCTGAGTCTCACGGCTTAAAATACAACACGAAAAAGAGCGAATTACTAGTCTTTGTAGGTAATATTAAGTCACCCGAAAATGTACCCCCAGTGAGACTGTACGGCGCGCCCTTGAACTTTGTGAAACATTTCAAATACCTGGGACACATTATCACTGAAGATTTGAAAGATGATATGGATTTAGAAAGGGAACGTAGAGCATTGGCGGTGAGGGGGAATATGATAGCCCGTAGGTTTGCTCGATGTTCAGTAGAAGCAAAAATAACACTGTTTAGGGCGTACTGCCAGTGCTTCTACACATGCAACCTATGGGTTCATTATACCCAAAGATCCTTCAATGCTCTGCGAGTGCAGTACAATAATATCTTTCGGATGCTATTAGGATTGCCTAGGTTTTGCAGCGCCTCCGGCATGTTCGCTGATGCTCGAACTGATGGATTTCAGGCGATCATACGGAAGCGAATATTTTGTCTTCTAAGTAGGATACGTGGCAGTCATAATAGCATCTTAGCTACCATAGCCGATAAATACGATTGCCCTATATTAAGGCATTGGATCAAAACTATAATTTAAACTGTCGGTCTGTCTATTTATGTTTTCAAATTTTAATGTGTGTTTTTCTCTATTCTGTATCTTTTTAGTAATGTGTTTTGTGTAATGGCTATCACTATGGATCTCTGGTCTGAAATAAAGATTTATTATTATTATTATTATTTATTGATAAGGCGCTTGCCGCGTGACGCCAAGAGTGCGTGCTTACCTACCTATGTCAAAAAATGTGAGTTTTAAAAGCGCTAAACGCTGCGCGCCATATTTGAATATAGCTCGAAAAAACGCGAGATTGCACTAGAGAATATTGACTACGTGACGAAAACCTAAGACTCCCCTCCGTGACCAAGCGTAGTATTTTGAAGACCTCCCTACCCCCTGAACGGGTCACGTAGTATGGGTACGTTCCCTTACGCCGCGACGTTTTCGTTTATAAGCGACTTCAAAAAATTATGAGGATCTCAATTCGATTATATGTTTATTACATCAAAATTCTGTCATTTATAGTCTATTATCCTTTTAAATTAAACAACTCTATTGTTTAATTTAAAAGGATAATAGGCTAGATGACTGTTTTATCGTCCCATTAAAATGTGGCTCATAAATATAGCTGATTAATGAAAAGAAAATGAAAATCTGATCAAAAATAAGCTACTTATAAGCATTTTACTATCATGCTAGACAGAGAGGCGAAACAGCAAATCGTGACGTCACTTCTCTGTACGCCATATAAATTCTATTCTGACAAGTAAGGCGTGACGTAATTTTATGTTTTGTGGGAAAGGGACAGAGTTGTCTCTAACAAAAATTTTAAACGCTCATATATCAGAACATTATTAACCGATTTAAATTAATAATGAATTATATTTACTTAAATTCTGTTTCAACGATATAAACATCAGTCATCTACCCTATTATGCTATCAATTTGGTACCATAGAAATTCGATCAAAATCAGTTCAATTGATTGATTTTTAAATCAACATAACTGAAAAAAGATGTCATCCAATTAATCGATATTAAAGACGGTAAAATTAATAGAGTAGAGTACCTAAGTAATCTTACCTATTATAGTCGTAAGTATTGCGTGTATACCTAGAGCACTCCCGTTCCCTAACAAGGTTCTTCTTACGGCGGCATTATGTGTTGGGTCTCCTTTTTACCAGGCAAAACCTAACAATACTTGACAGTGACCATAAAAACTGTGATCCACTCGAGCAGTGAAGCCAGAAAACGCAGCTGGTCTCAGAAAATCATTGACGTAAACAGCCAAGCGTGTACAATTGAATTGAGCCTCCCATGAATGAAATCGAATGTGACGATAGGTTGATATTGACCTTGCTTCTCTCTGATTTGTGTCACGGTCTGTTTTTAGAACATCATTAGAAGTTCGCAAAAACTTTATAACCTCGACTGTAAGTAGATAGCAACACTCAGGGCGTATATGGGGGGGTTAAGGGGTTCCCCACTCAAAATGGGTGTCATACTTCGACATCTATTTTTAAAATTTTGGCAGTGCCTTTAGCTATTCGACATAATATATAGTATACAGGGTTACAGGTTAAATCGATCTACATTTGTAGTACATTTTTGGACTCTCGGACCCCCATGTGAAAGCTTTAGCTACGCCAGTGGCTGCGCTGGAGAAGTAGATGTCTCCAAAATACTAATGGAATCAGTTTCCCGTTCTTTCAGTATAGTAACTTCGCTAGTGACAAATGGCACGAACCCCGGAATCCAAGGCAACTACACAACAGATTAAAAAAAACATAACGTCTATTAAAAGTAATTTTTGTTGAGAAGGTTTAGTTTTACGACAGCAGTGCGATATTAATAAAGTACTCATGATTTTTGTTATGAAAATACCAATAAAATTTATCTTATCGGTAGCAACTGTTATAGCTGCTAGTCAAATATAAAAACAAGTCAGTCAATGATTTCACCTGACGCTGAGCTAAATATATATTTTATAAAATAGAAGATAATAAATGGTAACACAACAAATGGTTTTTTTCTTCAGAACTAAAGGTAAATATTATAGATGTTTGTTTTTTTATTGACTTTTAAAAAATCACGTATACTTGTAATACAACATAAAATAAAAACCGTATAATATTAAAAAAAAAAAAAACTAAAGGTGAGTACCACACAAATACGAGATCAATCTATCAACAGACAGGGGGTAAAAAAAATATTACTAAATTTGGCAACAAACAGAGCAAGTGAAAAAAACCCATATAAAAACACCGTCTTATTATTCTGCTCTCTTGTGTGGTCTTCCAACAAAATGTTTGTTAATCCAGAGCATTAACATAGGCATAGACATAGTTAATAAGCCATGGTAGCCAAATCGGGAGACCGCTCGACTGGAAGCCTTGAGGTTGCGGGTTCAAACCCAGGCCCGTGCCAATGAGCTCTTAGAGTCTTTTCGTTCAAGGAAAACATTGTGAAGAAACCAGTATGCTTTCGGAGAAGAAATGGCGTAAACCGCCAACCCGCAACTAGGCCAGCGTGGTGGATATGACCCTATCGGCCTGTGAAGGTGGTTTTTAGCTGTGTACTTTTAAATAGGCTGATTATGTACCCCAATACATAATCAGCCTGGGACTTGGGTATGTCCTAAAACTGCAACCAGACCCACCGGAGCACGGGCAGCAGCGTCCTCTTTGTTAACGGTGGTAACACTCTGCGATCCCCAAGCCGCCTGCCAAGCGTGGGGATTATGGCAACCCCTCCTTATTAAGGGGGAGGACGCCGGTCTTCGTCAAGCAGTGGACGTCTTCTGGCTGATGAGTGAGTGAGAGTAAGTACCCCAATACAGCCTTCATCTTAAGAAGATTAATTTCCGATACCACTAAAAAAGGTTTTGACCAGGACCGTTCATATAGTCAGATTCTACTGCTATTCTATTAATTACTTACTTTGAGCTGTAAGCATCCATGACAGTTGAAATTGGTGGCGCTGAAGGTTTGCTTTTCTCCATCATGAAGCCTTGAAATGGTTCGGCAGTAGAGTCTTAATTAGTAAATAGTAGTATTCTTCTATTATGACCGACGGTGCATCCATCCACTCAGACCTTGTTCCTGAAACAAATTAAAAAAAAAAAAACTTAGCATGTCGTTGTATCCCAAAGGAATATAAAGTTGTATGAAAATCCGAAAGTATGTACCTAGTGTGATTTGAATTTGGAACGTTATATTTCGAAGAAACCTCGTATGAAATTCTTTGCAAAGATACGGGCATTGTAAAGAGAGTTTGTTCGAAAATCTAACTGGCCATCAAAGACCGACCTATACAAAAATAAGAAAGAAACCACGGCTGGGTTTTTATAGTCTCGTAGAAGGTATGGAAAGTAGAGTATTCAGTTCGAGGATGATAAAACCTCTCTAACAAAATAAAGTTCAAAAAGAGCTCAAAATAAATACACTCTAGACTGCTGCAGAACTCTAGATTGTCTAGATCATTAAAAGTTTAAAACTAAACTTTGTTTTTATAATTATATCAGAAAAAAATAGTAACTCGTTGGATTAAATTGAATTGATAAAAATTAAACTATATCTTCTACTGTATATTCTATCGACAGTCTCTTAAAAGAATTTATTTTTAACAAAAAATAAAACATACATCGAATTCGAAGTTCTTTTAAGTCGAAAGGGTTGACAGACAAAATAGATTATATTCACTTTTATTATGCGAGCGGACTCCTCCGAGTTACAGTCAATTGAATTAATTTTGCATTGGGCCTTAGCCTACAATCAATACTAAAATAGGACCGACTAAGACGACGCAGAAAAAACCATCGTAAGAGTTTAAGTTAAAACGTGTTTTTAAACCAACTTGACAGTATTTTTTTCAGAACAAAGACTTAGAGTTAAACCTCACTGTCCCTTTAGTTTTTAATTCCTTTGAACAATTTTACTTTAAAAAGGAATAAAATTGTCATAAAACATACTTGCTTAAAAGATCAAAAGATACGCAAGTTGCTGTCGGGCAAATAATTAGATTGGCGGCCTCCGTGGATCGGTGGCAACTGGCAGTGCGTCAGCTGAACCTACTGAAGAAAGAAGAAAAAGGGCCTTCGCTTATCTGTGGCTGAAACAGAAGGTCCGACTTCGATTTCCGAAGCGGCAGTTGTTCGAACGATGAATTCAAATATCTGCTTGGACTGTAGATTTGTTGCCTGTGTCAATGTGTCTTCATTCTCTTAGTGAAAAGCTGTGAGTATGGAGCCGTCTTTATCAACCGACTTCAAAAAAGGAGGTTCTCAATTCGACTGTATGTTTTTTTTTTGTTTGTATGTTACGCGATTACTCCGTCATTTATGAACTGATTTTGATGTTTTTTTTTGTTTGGTAGGTAATAAAGGTTGTTGTTGCTTCAGAGGTGGTCCCATATAAATTATATCGAAATCGGTTCAGTGGTTTGGTTTTTAAATCAAAATTACTAGAAAATATTAAAATGTCATCCAGGTATTCGAAGTTGAAGTCGTTTGTTTTCTTTTTAAAGCGTATTATTAATTTTATTGTTTACGAGTATATACGAAACCTGATTTGTTTATCTCTGACACAAACAAATACTTCTTTACGCTCGGCCAATAAAATAATATTTCGTAACAATGGCTAGATAGGTTGTTTATTAACCATGTAGCTGCATAGCTAAATACATCTCTAATCGATGTTTTATTTTGTAATGCAATTATCTATCACCTAATTATTTTCTAATAATATTAACTGTCAAATAATAAAAACTATTATGAATTACCTTTGAAATAATAAAATAATTATGTTCTTTCTAGAGGCGCCGTCCAATGTTTATTTTTTAAATCTGATTTAGCTCTATAATCTTTGCTTGTAACACCGTGTCTCAAAAAACAACATTTTTAATCGAACACTGTTTTAAACTACGTATCTGTTGTTTCTTTCTTTTTTAATCGATCTCAAAAGGAGAAAGATTCTCAATCAATGAAAATAGGGTCTCTGAAAGTACGGGTCGACAAGTCCCGTTTTATGTGCTTGTATTATTTATTCGTCATATATACGCATGTAAGCCATTGACCCTGATGCGAACTTTCTGAGCCAATTTACGCGCTTATTTTATTATGTAGAGAGCTCGTGAGGTTGGTCTCACAGTAATTTCATTAACTTTGGTGCTCCAATAATGTTTTTTTTGTCGGTGGCCTATTTTGCAATCTGTTGTTTTTTTTTTTTTTTTGAAAGTTTATAAATTAGACTATCCTGTTATTTTGCGTCGTAGTTAAATTGGTGTTTTATTTTTTGAATTAACTTAAAATAAATAAATTATTATGAGTAAGACTTCAAAAAAGACAAATGATACAGCGAATTCGTTGACAGATCTAATCTTACTAAGACCAACTAAGACATATGACTTATTCATTGCAATTTATTAAACAAGGACTGCAATATTTTTAGTAATTCTAGACCTATCAACTAAAACCTTCTAAATTGGCTGTACCTAGTAACAGCCTAAGATTTCAAATTTATAAAAAGCATTTTTTTTTGTTTAAGCCGCATTTTTTTTTATTGATTGATAGGCTTGCGTTTGGCTGCCATCTCGTCTGATGATAAACGAAGATGCTGTCTACGATGGAGCACGCTTGCCTGGAAGGAACCGATTCACTCGCGACTCTAAGACACCCAGATTATAATTATTAAAGTCAATAAATAAAAAAACTAACACTGACTAATACTCACGGGTATTGATTTTTATATAATACTAGCTGATCCGGCAAACTTTGTATGGCCTATAATTATTATTTGTGAATTTTTCCGATATTTTAATAATTATATTTGCGCTGCTATTCGGAGCGCAGACAAATCCAACAAATCAAAGATCATAAAAATCGGTCCAGCCGTTCTTGAGTTATTAATTAAGGGTGTTTATAACTTACGAACAAACCTCAACAATACACCCTACTTTAATAATATTATATATTATAGAAGTATATTGATAGTTTTTTTTGGAACATTAAATTGACATAATAATGAAAGATAATAAATAAGGAAGTAATTTTTTTTTATAATAACGAACCTTAATTATCCGTCAATGTCTCGAGACATCACTGTCACTCGCGAGCGATACGTTTGCACTCTTTATCTTTACAGAGGCATCCCTTATCTGCTCTTATCAGCAGCTATCTACTCTCACGAACGCTTTAATTGCTGAAAATATATTGTCTCGTAAGATAAGAGTTCTGTGGTCAATAGAATATATAGTGTGTTTTTTTCATTTCATTATTTTTTTTCATGTTCACGTAGAACATGAAAAAAAATCTACTGTAATAAGTCCGAATTATATTTGCCCACCGAGGGTTCCTTACGTCATAATATTTATCAATCTCTTTTTCTTTTAGTTCAGATCGACGTTTATGTGCAAGCCCGACCACCAACTTTCGGACGGGTTTTTATCTTGTATTTTGGCATCGCACGTTGTGCGTTCTCCCAGTACTAAGAATTAAAATATTTTTTTTTTAAATTTACTACCTGTTTTTGTTACTACCTATTTTGTTACCTGATAGATAGACAGATAGATAGATTAACTCTTTATTGTACACACCAAAATAAATGATAATCACAACACAAAAAAAAAAACTTAAAACTAGTGGCTACTGGTGGCCTTATCGCTAAAAGCGATCTCTTCCAGGCAACCTTTAGATGGAAAGGATTCGAAGAAAATATAGCAGACGGTGCAATATTCAATAACTACAAGATACAGACATAGAACTTAACTTAACAATACTACTTAAATTACCAAGTTCTACTATCAAGTTCTTGATAATATCAGGTAAAATAAGTTATATAATCACAGTAAGTCGCACAAAATCAGTCACGATCATAAGTTTTACTTATTTTTCTATAATTATATGAGATTGTAATATCACCAAAACTTAATTTTCCAGAAAAAGTTTATGCTTAAAATGTCGTTACAAAAAAACCGTTTTCAAAGTCACAAACTTCAAATTAGACTTGCAAGGCAGGCGAGCTTTCGATCTCGAGCCTTTTTAGAACAATTAAAGACATAAAATTCCGCAAATCTTCCAATTTAAACAGTGACTGAGGTCGATTTCTAAGGTCAGTATAAATTCAAGGATATTTGAAATGCACCCATAAAAAGAAACTAGAATGACTTTAATCTTAGAGGATCTGTCTATTAAAAGATGGAGGGGTTAAATTGACATTACAGGGCAATTTTGGAGGCTCTAGGACTGATTTAAGCGTACTTAAATATTATAAATAAATTTGATTACGACGGTATTGAAGATATGCTAGACGCTTTATATATATGTTAAATTGCTCTTACATTAGAATTCCCTGACTCCACGATCTGCACATATAACTCATTATTATAGGTTATTTTCGTTTATGTTAATTCTCTATAAAATGTTTTTTTTGTAATTATATAAGTGTAGAAAGTATTGTACACATTTATTAATAAATTATTAACAGATTTATTATCATAAAGTTACATTCATAAAACAATATCTATAATATTTACATATGTACAAAACTTAAAATAAATATTTAAACTATATACTAAAAACTACTTATTTACAATAAAATATATAAATAAAAATAAAAAATAAAATTAATAACCCTAGTTCCTATAAAACAAAAACGCCGTCAAGATCGCCACCATGCGGTAAGGTTCCCAGGATGCTGGCTGCATTACCCCGTTGAATGGCAATACTTAGCCTCTGGGCAAAGTATGCGCCAGCTCTCAGGTCCCCTGAGGCGAGGACCAATCTCTTGGCCAAATCTTTACAAAATTTTTTAGTGTCGGACGACCACGGGCCCAAAGTTTCCACAGCCAGCGCCACAAAGTCATAATGTGCGCTTAGCTGTGAATACTTTCGATGTTTGAGTAGTTGGGCCTGTTCGGCCGCGGCCCCGACACTGCGAGCGGAGCTGCCGACATGGGACGGTGCCAGGGTATCTACGCAAGTGGCGTCCCAAACCAAAGCTCGGCCGAGACACCACGGTACCAGCGTAGCACCGTCCGGTCGCTTACCATCATCCCTCGACATTCCGCTCGGTTCCAGCGTCGAGGGCACGGCCGCCGTGGAGAGTGCCCGCCGGACTAAATCATTGAGCGCCCAATGACGAAATAGTCGGCCGGCACTCTTCACGCAGGACAGTCCGTGTCGTCCGGATTGGTCCACGTCTCGTCCGCAATGGCAACGATGAGGCTCACACAACTTAGCCCCCAGACGCAGACCCACCGCTATGCGCAAACAACTGGGGTCGAGGACTGTAGCCAAGTTGTCAGAGGGAAGCGCATGGAGCCAGTGACCTGACTCCGCCTCTGCAACTGCTAAGAGACGCGCTCGGTCAGCATCGTCAGAAGCTTGGTCCAACAGGGCTGTAAATGTAATTTTGGTGAGCGGAAGGTCCCATTTACTCTGTATCTTCATTTCGGTGGGAGTGCTGACACCTGGGCATGAGGCGCACCAAGCCTCCAAGGCCTCCGTCTGGCAAGCAACCCGAACATCGGCAACAGGGTTATTAAGGATCATGCCGATGAGGGTCTGCGAACCGTGACTGGAGGCCAAGAAGGCTGGAAGTGCCACACTAGAGGTGCGTCTGATGCCTAACCCACCGAAAGAAATGGGAAGGGTAGCCTGCGCCCACGAGCGATTGTCAAACTGAAGATTTAGAATTTTGATAACAGTTTCTTTCAAAGTCGAATCAACCAAATTAGTAATAGAGTGGAAATACCACAATGGAGAACATCGTAGTAAATACATGAATTTTGGGGTAAAAAGACAGAGCCGAAGTATGTAAATTGCCATGTGTGGTTTAATTTGGAAGAGGCGATGTGAACTATTATTAAAATGTTCGATTTTTGATGTCATTAAAGGTGGAATTGCTTCTAAGAATACTGGAGCACCAAGCAATGTCAAAGAGGTTTTTGTTTGTATTGAAATTTTAGGGCATACCAAATTAAAATTTTGATAAAGGGAAGCACGAGTACTATCAGAAATGTGATCCGGAAAGAAAATTTCACATTTGTCAAAATTGAGTGACAGACCAATAGAGTCAAAACGTTGTATGATAGTCCTAAGATCCTCCAGTACCTCGGATGCACTACCGCCTAATGACCCATCATCAAGGTACCACACATTAAATTTGGAATTTAAATCTGAAATTATGGAGTTGATCCCCAAACTAAAGATTGCTGGACCAAGTGGGTCTCCTTGTTGGCATCCGACGCATGATGCAATTTCTTTTTCGCCAAACATTAATTTTGTGGGGGCTCCGTAACATTGCCACATGTAATTATAAATTTCAGGTATTTCTTTTTGAATTTCTGATAGGAGGACACCCCTGTCTAGACTATTAAATGCGTTTTTTACGTCAATTTTGATAAAAACGTCGTAGTCCGTCGACCCCAAAAAAGTCCGCGCAGCATGCACAGCCGCTTCACAACCTCCTCTTACACCAAAACCAAGCTGTCGAGGATGAAATTTTTTGGAAAGGTTGTCCTGGATTGTTCGACAGCATAGTTTTGATGCAAGGCGTCGCAATGTACTGCCGATGGCAATGGGACGAACCCCACCGTCTTTTTTGGCTAAGGCTATTAGGTTTGCTCCGTACAGAATGGGTAAAATATTCCCCGGAACATGACCATCCAGCATAAAATTTGCTAGTGAGGTCAAGTTCCGGAGAAGATCCTTACCCGCTTCTCCGATTAGAGGGTCTGTAAGGTCTTTCAGGTGCTGTGGTGTTATTCCGTCTAAACCACCTGCAGAACCATTCGGAAATGATCGAATGGCCTGCAGTGTGGCTTCCTCGTCGATGTTAAGAGGCTTTACAGATGACAGAGACGGTGGAGCTGGAAACTGGATGGAGGTAGACTGTGCCGGGTGTTTCTGGCAAAGAGCAGAATAAGTCTCGGCAGAGTCCGTGGCAAGGGAGTCGCTGCAAAAAAGGAGTTTCGCCGCGCCTCTAACGTTTCCATCGGACAGTTTATTTTCTATCAATTTGGTAGAAAATGAACTTTGTGAGGCATTGAGAATATTGAGGTGGGGTGGAATGAAACGGCGGGATGTGTTCAGTTTTACGGCTGAAGTAAGTGAGCGGTGATTTGAGTCAGAAGTGACGTGAAAAGTGTAGTAGGCGAAAGTGAGTAAGTCCTCCCAAGATGAAAAGGAGTTTTCAGATACAACCTTCGCCACGCACTCCGACAAGCTTCGGGCCACGCTCACGCGGGCTCCTCTAGGGACACGCTTAATGATTTTTACTGATCGTTTCAGTTGTGCGAGCCTACTGGCCAAAGACGAGTTGCCTGCTGTGCTGATACCTGGAGTCGACCGATGCAGGTCTTTTGGCCCACCTGATGGTGTAAGCAAGTCTGATCTCGGCACATGTCGCCGGCTGCAGTGAATTTTTAAACCTCTATGGCCTTTGTAAAGTTTGCGATCGGCACATATTTCACACTCAAGCAACACGTCTGAGGCCGTGGACGACGTTAATATTTGAGTATTACTAGACGAATCCATGTTAAAAGCTAAATAAGTACCTATATACAATATCAACAAAAATAACAATAACTAGAAAATAAACTAAAAAAGAGTCGACTTGTTGACTTCACATATTATTATTATTATTTATTAAACTAATAGAAGTGTGTATCCAAAAGCAATTATTTATGTAAGCATGTAGCCCTTTATTATGTGTATAATAGATATAAGAAAGTACTTTACTATATTAATTATATATATTTTTTTGTCATTGTTCTATATAAATCTAAAACAGTTTTTCATTTTATTTTTTATGTAAATTGTATAGAGGCATAAATTTTACTGTGGCCTAATATAGGAGAGGCCAATAGCTCTGAAATACAGTAAATACTAGTTTAGAGCCACTGGGTTCAAATCTAATTTTGTACCTACTTATTTATGTCAAATAAATCTATCTATAAATTGTATTTGTATAACCAAAGGCCTTACATTTATTTGTTTCTGTTCAGAGCAACAAACCTCTATTTAGTGCTCTACGCAATGAGCTATAATAACAATAGAGTCTAATCGTGCAAAAAAAAATGTTCGCGCCAAAACTCGGCGCACGCCATACAGTTCGCCGAGTTCTTGAATAGGCTAGATGACTGGTTTTTTTTATTGTCCTATTAAAATGTGGCCCATATATATAGCTGATTAATGAAAAGAAAATTAAAATCTGATCAAAAATAAGCAACTTATAAGCATTTTAATATCATGCTAGACAGAGAGGCGAAACAGCAAATCGTCGTGACGTCACTTCTCAGTACGCCATATAAATTATATCCTGACAAGTAAGGCGTGACGTCATTTTTTGTTTTGTGGGAAAGGGACAGAGTTGTCTCTAACAAAAACTTTAAACGCCCATATATCAGAACATTATTAACCGATTTAAATAATGTTTTCAATTACTATACTATATCCACTTAAATTCTTCATCAAAGCTATTGGTTTCAACGATTTAAACATCAGTCATCTAGCCTATTGTGAACTATATAATAAACGTACAACGGCACTCGGACGTTATTTGACTGTTTTCGCTTAGAGATTGTGACTCTTTGTATATTAGCTCAATGGCTCTACGTTAGCCTGAATCTAATAAGAATAAAACGTAAAAGCAAAATTTGTATATTTCACCATAAACGAATGGCCGTTAAGCCGCTTGCCCCATACTAAAAGTTGTTTACATTATGATGAGTACAATGACTTAGTACCATCGATGAGTAGCATTGTTACGCGTAACCTAGACCTAAATAAGAACTAATTACTTTATAGAATAAAATTTATTTAAGTACTTTTTTTTACAATGTAGATTTTACTAATAATATTCCAACAATAAAATTAAGAACTATATACAAAACAAAATAATAAAATTAAATACCTATCCTGAACTAACCAAAACTATAAATTATAGGTAAAAAACTACATTAAAGTCACTGTCTTCGGGTAGGGTACCTAAAAAACTAGCGACATTACCACGCTGAATGGCCAAACTTATTCTTTGGCCAAGGTAAGCACCAGCTCTCTGATCACCCGTTACATCTGCGAGGCGTCTGGACAGCTCTTTAACCAAAACTCGAGCGGCCGGACCCCACGGTCCCATGGTTTCAACTCCAAATGGAAGAAATATGTATCCATCGCCGAGAGATTCATATTTCCTCCGTTTGAGGCTTTCCGCCTCTTCCGCCGCTGCACCAGCCGCCCTCGATGTGCTCTGGAGGTGAGAGGGAGCCAGCGTGTCTGCGCAAGTTGCGTCCCATACTAAAGGCCTCCCACGACTCCAGGGAACTAACGTCAAGCCATCAGGCCTCTTGCCATCGTCACGTGAAATACCGTTCGGCTCTAAGCGAGCCGGCACGTTAACGGTGGCAAGAGCCCGACGGATGACGTCGTTCAGAGCGGCGTGGCGTGATAAAAGTCCAGCACTGCGGCGGCAAGACAAACCATGGTGCCCAGAGCGATCAACCTCGCTTCCGCAGCGACAAAAGTGGGGTTCTGTTCTAGGGATGCCCAGACGCAAGCCTATGGCTATTGAAAAACTGGAATTATCCATTAGGGTCCCAATGTTAGAAGAAGGAATTGCCTGCAACCAGTAGCCAGACTCACGTTCACTCGTAGCAAGGAGACGAGCCCGATCCGAAACATTAACACAATCTTGTAGTAAATTTTGTTGAACTTTTTTGCATAAGGGCTCGTCCCAAAGCCTCTGTGAACGCAGACTTAACGGGAAACACTCACACTCACTCACTCACTCACAGAACTAATTATTATATTATGAAAAAAGTTAGATAAATACAGTAATCTAATATAATAAAAGGCTCTGTCCTGACTGATTCAATGACTAACTGACAGACAACGCACAGCCCAAAGGGGGCTAAAAAATTGCTCGGGATGATTTAAAGGGGTGAATTTTGGTAGCGGGCCGAATTTCTTCCTCACGCGGACGAAGTCGCGGGGGCCTCTAGTTTATTGATAAATAAAAATTAAAGTCAAACAATAAAATTAATAATAACTATATAAAATAGCTATGTATAATATGGTTATCGTACAGTGTGGCGGTCTAAGGGGGAGGCGTTCGTTCAGCTGTGGACGTCTCCGGGCTGATGATGATGATGATACAGTTTCGACACGTAAGTAGATATATATTATGTATGTTAGTCTGTAACCTATTTATAATAATCAGCCCGTGTTTTTTTTAAGTAATTCTTGTTGCCTTAACTAAACGGTTTTATTATTATTATTAGTCTAGTAGTGACTCAAATATAATAATTATTACGTACACGCGACCAAAAACATCAGAAATGATATTTTAACCGATGATTCTTGACTTTCTTGAGTGAAGCCGTAGAATGCTGTTAGAACCAGACAAAGCTGCGTTTAAATGGTCAAGCCAAGTCGAGCCGATTGGCAATGATTGAAAAACAACCAAATTGATGATTACTACTTTAAAGGTCAATTAAATGAATCAACCTGTATTTAGGTAATCTCAAGACATTGTAGGAGTTTGCTGTAAAAAAATACATTCCTACATCATCGTGTGAATGTTAATTATTGCAGAGGCTTCAGATAAAATCATATAGTAATGGTAGGTAGTACTTTTGTAGTGGTAGGACACTACTGCAGAGTCCGCCTGGAGAAGTACCACACCTTTGCCAGTTATTCAACTGCCAAGCAGTAGTGTGCAACCATTACTGTGTTCCGATTTGCAGGGCAATGTTATTATTGGCATAGGCATAGAAATTACTGGGTATGTATGATTTAACATCTAATATCTCAGGGTGACGAGCGCAGTGCAGTGTGGCGCAGGATTGTGTTCGCAAGTTCACAATTCTAGCACTGCTACTGCTAGTGTCAGGCGTGACGCTTACCACCAGGCGAACGTCTTGCTCGTCTAGTCAAATGAAATAATAAAAAAAAAATACAAAAAAAAACCGTGAAAGTTAGAGAAACTGAGGCCACCATACGCGAGTACGTAGTACTCAATTGTCACTTAAGTACGTATAACTAAAACTCTACTAGAATTTTCAACTAAAAAAAACCATATATATTTTAGGATAAGTATATTAATATCTAATATTAATACAATAAAAAATTCTACCTAGTAGTATTTTTTTCTTTTTGGTACCTACGAAGCTAGTAATGAACTTTAAAAAACTAGATTCTTGCTTACATTAATATTTTAATAATTATCGTAAGTGTTAAAAATACATCATAATTCATTTTAAATGCTGTTTTCATTTATATTGATACAAATAAACACATTTTGCTATATTATGAGTGATAATTTGATTACCCAAGTATAATAATTAGTTGGATGAATTTCTGATTTGCCTTTTACTGCAAATCGGACATTGCTCTACTAACTTTCACTTATCTACCAGATTTATTATTTAACTAGCACGTAACTAACATTTATTTATACTATCGTGCATAAACATAATCATTATCGTAGTAGAACAAAGGTTTGATAAAAGCAAAAAAAAAACTATCTAAACTACATAATTTATTTATTTAATTATTTATTTTAATTGCAACTACCTAAAAGTTTAATAATCGATATAAGATTTAGATAGACAACGATAATATAATGTAATACTATACTAGCTATAGACAAGAAACCTATACCTGCCGGAGGTCATAATTTTTCTTCCTGTTTAAGCTTTAAAAACAAAGAAACCTATACGTATATAGTTCAAACGATCTCTGATATTATAGTTACATTAATTTAAATTTAAAATGACTTATGTTCATTGTTAAGTCACATTATTCTACTTGTATAATGAGAAAAACATTATAATGCTGTAATAGGTCGCTTACTCAACAGTTGTTCATGTCGGCAATATCAATTGATACGCGAAATTGGAACGGTTTTGACCGAGTCAGTTGAGGTCAGCTCTAGTCTCAGGGTCAATTCTCAAGTGGCTAGAATCACGATAGCATGTTAACGTTGTCTCGGAGGTCTCTTTCACAATAAACGTAGGAACTATAATTAGTTTCTAGGGATCCGTAATGGTGTCCAAAGGGACCCAAATAAAGCCTACGCCGTCGCTTCTGTCGATGTGACCTAATAGTACATTATGATACGAGTGTGCTATGTTGGTCATTACACTAGAGGACGTATTATGCGCGCGAGCCGCAGGCGAGCGCGATAAGGAAGCCGAGAGCGTAATGACTAATAGCACAAGAGTTCCATACGACTGTTTTCGTCACACTTGCGAGGAAAAAACAATTTTTTTTTGATAATAATCAACCACACAGCGAAAACTTCAACAAACATTTGCGGAAAATGGCGCCCAAATCAGTAATGCGCGCGCAGGTTGACATTTACTTCAGCGGCATAAGAACTCTTTGTTGGTATTACAAAAAAACTGTAAATATTACCCGGCTATATTAAGAGTGCTTCGTATACGTACGTCTAATTGCAGTCGCGTACAAACTTGACTTTACCGGGTTATACCTATTATAGTACAAGTGCCGTAATGTAAAGTAAAAAGCACGCGTGTGTAATAGCTTGGATTATGAGCCTAAAAGCGATGTAATAAGATCTACTTTATGAGCAAGTGTGAAGAAAAATAGCATTATCTCGTGAAATACTCGAGTAGTATCCAATTCTTATGGTTCACAAGATTACGATTACTTAACTAGAGTTGAAATTTTCACAGAATATGCATTATTATGATGGATTGTCATATAAATATTTATTTTGGTTTATAAGGAAATTATATCGTTACGCTTGATTTACTATCCCGTTTTATACAGGCCTAGTTCCATCAAAATCGGGCAAGTATCAGAAAATAAAATTAGGTATAACAAACGTTTTAGACTTAGCTTGCCGACAGGAGACCTCTCAATAATTCAACCCTAATTATTCACTCATGCATAAACTAGAAGACGTCCACTGTTAGCCGAAGGCTCCCTTCATAGGGAGGCGTTGCCATAATCCCCACGCTTGACAGGCGGCTTGGGGATCGCAGAATGCTCACCACCGAGAGGATGCTGCTGCATGCCCTAATGATTCTGGAATCTGGATGCAGTTTAAGGATATATCCAGGTCCACCCTAACTATTATTATCATCATAAACTATTTTCGAACTACTGCTAAATATAGCGGACATGAATCTCCTCTTCAGCGAGTTAACTTTTCCTCTGCCCGGTCTCATCTTAAGCAATGCCTGTAGCATTCCGTCCCGTGGCCACCATAATATAAATAAATGTTGTTTATCTTAAGATATACGATACTCAAGGATATATTGTGTAAGGAATCGACCGATCTTATAAGGAGTCTCAATATTTTATCATCTTGCGTAAACACAGAAAGCACACAACATTTTTCTCAAAATTATATTCTTTTACCGTTTCTCGTAGTTCTCATTATTATACTAATATATAATATTAAAGTACTTTGTTTAAACAATATTTTTTAATTAACTATATAAAAGGTATAATATTAATATAATACTCGTAAACAAAATTCATCCAATTTTCTCTACACACTTTCATATTTTCTTGCTTCCGTTTACTGGGAAAATGAAACACATAATTATCATAATTAGGTTGTTAGCTTGGCTTGTTAGTATTACTTATTTTAAAATTAAATTTCTTAATTAGGTAAGGACTAAGGTTAACGTTACGTACGTTAGTAAGAAAATATTGCGCTCTTCCATAAGACTGTGAAACATTAGGATACCTCGACGTATATGGAAAACTAAAACGCAACTCCTTACTTCCTTGGCGCTCGAAACGTAGCTCCAGTAATTGATTCTAAACGGTCACCGATGGAGGACCCGGTCAGTCTTATGATGTGACCGTGATTGGCATTATATTTTAGCTGCTCATAAAATAGCATATCTAAGCAAAGGTGGCATGTTATACACTTAAGCAGGTCGGCATTAATCGGCACAGACGGGCGCGGACCTTGAAATCGAAAAATAAAAATAGGAAGGTATTTCGTTCTGCATTGAATAGAATAGAATGTAATCAAAAATTAGGATGATCACTACGTTGGACCTGGGTATGTCCTAAAACTGCATCCAATACCATCGGAGGACGGGCAACAGCGTCCTCTCAGTTAAAGGTGGTGAGCATTCTGCGATCCCCAAGCCTGCCAAGCATGGGGATTATGGCAACCCCTCCCTATTAAGGCGAAGGCCTTCGTCTAGCACTGGACGTCTTTTAGCTGATAATGATGATCACTACGTTAACCAACAGCTATAGTAATTGTTTATTCTTATTAGGTCAACCACACGTCTGCGTCATTGACAATCAAGTGTTGACAACAATTAGTAGATCTTTACACAAGGGGAACTACCATACCTATTACGCTACTAGTCAGCCTGCAAACAGTAGTGTGCAAACATTTACTGTTCCAGAGCAAAGGGTATGTTATCAGTAAATTACAGGATAAACGATTGATTGAATTTACTGACGGCTATATTTCATATTTTATTAAATTTGTAAACTAGCAATGCTTGCGGTTTCTATGATAACCGTATGTTTTTACCGAAAATAAGAAAGTTTATACAGATTAAAAAAATATTAATCCTAGTTGGGGGACCGCTCGACTTAAGTCGTGGGTTAAAATCCCGGGCCCGTACCAATGAGCTCTTTGAGGTATGTGTATGAATTTTCGCACCTCTGGCTCTTCGAGGAATACATATCGAAGAGGCCTGCATACGCCCTGACAAGAAACTATGTATTACACACGGCGTATGTGAATTCACCAACCCACAACTGGCTTAGTAAAACCATTACGCTTCATCATCATCAGCCCGGAGACGTCTACTGCTGAATGAAGGCCTCCCCCTTAGACCGCCACACTGTACGACAACCTGCCATTTGCATCCACCTACTACCCGCGACTAACATCATAATCATCATCATCAGCACGTATACATCCACTGGTGAACGAAGGCCTCCCCGTTAGACCGCCACTCTGTACGACAACCTGCCATTTGCATCCACCGGTTGCCCGCGACTTTTACAATGTCGTCGGTCCACCTAGTGGGAGGCCTTCCTACGCTGCGTCTTCCGGTTCGCGGTCGCCACTCAAGAACTTTTCTTCCCCATCGGTTGCCAGTTCTTCGAGCGTTGTGGCATGCCCATTGCCACTTCAACTTGCAAACCTTGCGAGCTATGTCGGTAACTTTGGTTCTTTGGCAAATATCCTCGTTCCGGATTCTATCGCTCCGAGCATAGCTCTCTCCATTGCCCGTTGCGTGACTCTAAGCTTCTCCAAACCATTACGCTTAACCCTTTATAATAATTAGATCCATTCTTATTCTTATACAATCTGGGTGTGTTCAAATCGCGAGTGAATCGGTTTCTTCAGGACAAGAATGCTCCAGCGTAGGCCGCGTCTTCTCTTAAGAGGGAATCCGATTCTCGGCGATTCTCTATACAAACATATTCCCCTATTTTCTTCCTGGATAATGCCTCTAGCATGACATCTTCATAATTCTTTTCCAGTTATTTTGATTTATTCCAGTAATTTTGATTAAAAACCAAACTAAGTACTGAACCGATTTCGGTAAAATTTATACATATGGGTCCACCTCTGAAGTATGACCTACCAAAAAAACAGAATCCTCAAAATTAACTCATAATTGACGGAGTAATCGCGTAATATACAAACAATAAAACCTCCTTTTTTTAAGTCTGTTGAAAAGATAATTAAGAATCCCATTCATTCAATATCATACTAATTAAAGTATTTTAATAAAACTGAACTAAAACATATTTAAAAATTTATCGCAAACCCATCAGATAAAAAAAACAAAGATAATCAAATAATTATAACCTTTTAAAACAGCGGATGTTCGATAAAACTTGTTTAAAACCCTTTTTATTTTGTGACCTGGTCCCGAACAGGATTTCTAAAAACACGAACTGGTTTCAAAAAGAAAAGACTAGTGTATAGAAGAATCGTATAAGTGTATCGGTATTTTAAAACCTTTTTGCACTCAAGATGCAATAACCAGTAACCAGATATAATTTAAACTTACACAGTTTCAATAAACATAATTATAAACTTTTACCGTTTAAATTATACAATTCTTTAATTTAAACTTATGTGACGAGCGCAGTGCAGTGCGGCGCAGGATTTTGTTTGCAAAATTGCTTACCACCAGGCGAAAACCTCACTCGTATCGTCAGTCCGTTCCATTATAAAAAATGCGGTTAAAGTTTTTAATAAATAACCAATAAGCATAATAAATAAAACAAAAACTATGTTTGCCCCAGAACTAAAACAATTTCTCATTAAGAACTGTTTCTACTCAACAGAGTTGTAATTAATTGAAGACCTCTGTACACTTACAACACTGGGAGCTCCTTTCACAAAATAACCATGCGCCAGGGGCCAGGGGACCTGGGTATGTCCTGCATCCCGTACAACCGAAAGACAGCGTCCTCTCGGTTAGCGTTGGTGAGCATTCTGCGATCCCCAAGCCGCCTGCCAAGCGTGGGGATTATGGCAGCCCCCTTATGAACTTTGACTTTGACCTTGACTTTAACAAGAGGGATGCTTTTGTCCCCCAGTGGACGTCTTCTCGTTGATATCGTTAAATAGGTACTGAGTTAAAAATAGCCTTCGTCGGTTTTAAGCCACTAGACACTTTAATAAAATAAAAAATAAAAATGGGTAACAAAAACAATGCGCTTGCGTCGCCGCTGCAGAATATGCTATCGGTGAGAGAATAAAAAAGGCAGCTATTTGAAATCACAACTCCATTACATTTCGATTTTCTCGGTGTCTCAGACATGTACGTCACTAACAGCAGGATAATAATAACTTTCAATCGTAAAAAAAGAAAGAGCGAGACAGCACTAATGAGGAGCCTCACGCCTTAAACCTACCACCTGTCACCATGTGTTCAAATGTCACGTTTACGCCTAGTTCAAGGCCCGTATGTGAACGAACAATTCGTCACAGATAAACAAAGATACGAACGTGCCAGACGGTGGCAAAGATTAACATTATTCGTGGAACTTGTCCATTGTTACAACGTATACAGCGTGTAACGTACTAGCTAGCAGCGGCCTGCGGCTTTCCCTCAATGTACAGTTTACTCTGATTTTCCGGGAAAATAGTATGACCGTCCTTTTCATACAAACTAAGTATCTACTTCTGGACGAAGGCCTCCCCCTTAAAAGGAGGTTGCCATAATCCTCACGCTCGGCAGATGGCTTGGTGGATTGCAGAATGCTCACCACCGTTAACCGAGAGGACGCTGCTGAACGTCCTCTGGTAGTTGGTCCGATCGTAACTAAATACGCAACTGTAAAATCAACAAATTTCGTCAAGATTTCTTCAACCTTTTACTCGTGAGCATAATCAAATCAGCAGCGCGATTACCGATCTAACGATTGATACATTTGACATTTAAATCGGTAACATTAGATACAAATCGGTATTTTCTCAAATTCGTCACATAAATCAGCTATACCGACACGTCACATTTAGCGACATACAGAACGATACTCGCGCTGTATGGTATGAAAATGCGTATACCTACAAAGTTACAGAGGTACGGGCCCAGATTTGAAACCACGGCCTCACGATTCCGATTCTAGTGGTCTACCATTAGGCTACCACGACTCAATTTAGTATAAATAGTGAATTTTATTTATAAATAGACAGACAGAGTTACTAGTAGTTTATATAACTTAGGAGATGTTTTTACAAACACGTAGAATATGAGGAAAACCTTCAATTTGAGGTTTTCTTACAAATTTAGAAAATGTGCACAGAATTTAAAAACTGTCTGTGTGCGAGATGGAGTCACGTATCAAGGGTTCCGTACCACCCCAAAAATGTTGACTGCCTTATACTCAGCTCAGTTGGTAGCATGTCTGCATTCAGAGCTGTAGCACAGAATAAATAATAGTACAACGTATACGTGGGTTGGACCTCCACCCATTATAATAATTATGTGAAGAACATAGATGGGTGGGTGTAGTATTTAATTACAAAAATAATTGTACATAAGTATTCTATCAGCTAGGATCTGGTATGTCCTAAAAATGCACCCAGAACCGCCGGAGGACGGGCAGCAGCGTCCTCTTAGTTAACGGTGGTAAGCAATCTGCGATCCCCAAGCCACCTGCCAAGCGTGGGGATTTTGGCAACCCCTCCCTATTAAGGAGGAGGCTTCCGTCTAGTAGTGGACGTCTTACGGCTGTGATGTATGTATGTGTATGTATATACTATCAGCTATCTAGTTTCCATATTACAAGCTTTGCTTAGTTTGGGGCTAGATGGCGCTGTGTCAAAAATGTCCACCGAATTTTCTTTATTTATTTTATTTAATGTTTTGTTTACAATGAATGCTATACCTAATTTTACTTTTGGTTCAAATGGAACCTGAATGGGGCATGTGTCCCTGTGCCCCACCCTTGGATGCGGCCTTGTGGGCCATATGGCCCACAAGCGCGCCGCGCCGCCGCATTCTAAAATTTCGAACCCTAAAATTTAAAAACTCACGGATCGTACACATACGTAGATATGAATACTTTAGCACAGACAGCACGTTCAGGTGTGGTTTTCCGTGGAATTGTGATAACGCACGACCTCATTGTACCTACGTGTTTACTTAATATATTTTTTTGTCGAAATTGGGACATTACTTAATCAATTTAACTACGGGTACCGAACGGTACGATTTTTATACTTATACCAACAGAAGAGCTAAGCTGGCTAATTGTATTCAATCTTACGACTTTTTCAGAACATAGCCTATTTTTCTAATGCTATGTATTGACGAGACGAGCGTTCATTCGTTTGGCGGTAAGCATCATGCCTGCCCATAACAGTAGCCGTGCCAGAACCGTGAACTTCAAAACAAAATCTTGCGCCTGCACAGCGCTCACCACCCTGAGATTTATTAGACGTCAAATCTCTACGTACTCCGTAAATTCTCTGGTAACATTGCCCTTCAAAGCGTTGCTTGTAATGTTTGTTTTTGCTTATCAGTTGAATAACTGGAATAGGTGTGGCACTTCTCCAGGCGGACTCTGCGATAGAGTTCACTACAAAAAATTACTTACTTGTCTTATAAAACGACATCTAGTGAAAAATACTGCCCCTTCAGAAGTCGAATATAAATTCATAGGGTTATGCGGAAAGATATACCTACGCAGTCAAAATGAGGTCATTACTTATACTCATCATCGCTAACGTTTGTATAGGGCCAGCCCTGAATACGCCAAAAAACAGCTTTCCTATGCATTATCATTCATACCATATTCCATACATTATTAAAGTTTTCATCATACCCATAATATTTTTCTATGGAATTACTTTTTTTTGCGATTTCACGTTTGTTCAATGGGCGATTTTTAGAAAGCCAATAAAAAAAAATGTTCCTAAAAATCCGATAGACAGCGACGAAGAGACATGGCCCTGAACAGTTTCACTATCTAGCCTGTGGTTCTGAAGATTTTGAACGATTGAAGCAAAGTAAATAGGTAAAAAAAATTAAAGTAACCTTATTTCATTTATATAATATCTGTCATGCGTTGTTTGCTGTGGTTATTGTTTGTCGAACAAAGTATTAGCTCATTTCATAGTATTTCTTAAGCTTTCATTATTCCACGAAAATTAGTAAGTGCGCCTTGCCAAATAATTAGTTAATTACTATCAATAAATATAACAATAACTATCAACAAAAAATAATAACAATAATATATAATATAATATAATATATACGTAACGTAATAATAACAATTTGGTAGAATTTAAACAAAATGATACTAGAAAACTTGTATTTCACCAACGAACGCAAACTGTGAAAAGAAGCAGTGAATGAGTAAACTGGTTATTCACAAGAAAAATGCAAAAAATAGTGGGCCATACGCCATATCTCGCCAGCGCAGCGTGGCCTATCCTTTGTCTGTAGAACTACTTTCTGACAGCTGTCAGAAAACTTCCCATTATGATGAGTATAATGGCTTAGCACTACTTTTACGCGTAGATCCATATTATACTTTACAAAAGACTAAGGGTCCACCCACACGTATCACAACCACACCACAACGCAACGACAAAATGTGGTGACGCAGTGGCTACGTGCTGTAGTGTCGCTGCAGATTTTTGCAGTTGCGTTGTGGTACCGACAAAATGTCGATGTGGTTGCGTTGTCTTTTAGCAGTTAGGATGTGGTTGCGTCGTGTGCAGACACAGTTCGACTCTGGCTTTCATAGAGCGCGCACTGTCGTTGCGTCGACGCAACGCTGTAACTGCGATGTGGCCGGCGGCTATTTCACTGTGTAGCTGGTGATTGCGTTGTGGTTGTGATGTCGTTGCGTTGTGGTTGCGATGTGGTGGCGTTATGGTTGCGATGTGGTTGCGATGTGGTCGGTATAAACCACGCGGTCGATAACGACGGAAAAATGTGGTACGTGTAAGGGTCAATCCACACGTACCACAACCACAACCACATCACAATCACAACACGTGGGCGTATATTTTGTATTAAAAATGAATAGTAGAATTTACAGGTACCTCATTTTGCCGTCGTTATCGACCGCGTGGTTGATACCGACCACATCGCAACCACAGCTCAACAACATCGCAACCACAACGCAACCAAATCGCAACCACAACGCAACCACTAGCTACACAGCGAAATAGCCGCCGGCCACATCGCAGATACAACGTTACGTCGACGCAACGACAGTGCGCGCTCTATAAAAGCCGGAGTCGAACTGTGTTTGCACTGCACAGGACGCAACCACATCGTAACTGCTAGCGACAATGCAACCACATCGATCATTTTGTCGGTACCACAACACAACTGCAAAAAGCAGCAGCAATACTATTCACACGTAGCCACAGCGTCACCACATTTTGCCGCTGCGATTTGGTGTGGTTGTGGTACGTGTGGGTTGGCCCTAAATTCTACTATTCATTTTCAATATATAATATGCGCCCGACCACGTGTTGTGATTGTGATGTGGTTGTGGTACGTGTGGGTTGACCCTTATATACTATAGAATAGACGCCATAATAGATATAAGATAGATGACTGACTCCTTCAATATAGATGCCTGTTCAACCATTAAGATCACGTGTGTCATTTTGTCTTCATAACGTATTGAACTCGAAATAACAACTGGATCAACAACACCGTCTGAACAAATTTGAATTTTAAATATTTGGCACGGAATACATAATTAAGTTGTCACTTGAAAATTGTTTTGCGAAAAAAAATGTACAGCTATAGCTATAGATGCAATGAGGTTCCACATGCAAAAAAAAATCGCAGATGGTGCTAGCGGCGGTCCGGATGTGGCAAAATCAAGTTTTCTTATAATCGTTGCTTATATCTGCTCTGTTCTTGCTCTTGATGAGGGCGTTGTCGATAATCTAGTCCAAGGAAAAATACTGGGTACTGTGTCTTGTATTAAGAATCTGTTGCATTTGTTGATGGCTTGACAATGAATTTGTTGGTTAGATAGTAGTTTACATTTTATGTTGGACAGATCTTTAATTAGCAAGGCAAAGGATTGCTGCACAAACCAATAATGCAGATTCTCCCTGGTTATTCGAGTCTAATATGAGTAAACCATTAAATTGTAGAAAAAACAACGAAAAAATTATTATGATGACAGTTGACTATGGCCGCACCGACGATGCGCCACCTAGCGGGAAAAATCGCAGTATGGATCCTCATTACACGATACTCTTCAAGGAAGTAGGTCGGTCTTCTTTTTTCTTTCTGGGAGGATTAAAGCATCACACATCGTTCATTTGCCAGTGGCATACTGCGTATGAACTAAGAGTTAAACAAGACACTGTCAAAGTCAAGCGATGAGTTGAATTACCGAGTTAGATTAAAGTAAATATTTAAAAAAACTGTAAGAGGAATCCATTATACAAATTTAATAAGCTGAATAACAGCAATATCAATAACGAACACAAAAAGCCGTAGTTGCCTAACGGGAGACCGCTCTAATTGAAACCGTGAAGTCGCGGCTTCAAATCCCGGGCCCATACCAATGAGCTCTTCGGAGGCTTTTATACATAATTATTATTTTTATACCACTGGCTGAACGAAAACATCGTGAGAGACTGCACACGTGCGGAAAAAATAGTAATTAATACACTAACTCGCAAATAAGCCAGTATAGTGGATATGGCCCAAACGCCTTCCTAGGGTAGGCTTAATATTATGTCCACACGTAATCGAAGATCTCAGAATCCTCATTTTTGTGTACGAAACAAATGGAAACTGACGTGGTTTTGACATATTTTTGTTTCATTTGTACGGGAATACTCACGTTTAATTAAATCGGATACTCCGACTATAGTTTCGATCACATCCGGCTTAGCACTGCTAAGCAGGACGCACCTGCACGCGCGTCGGGCTATGTTTTCACTCTTTGTAAAAGGTCACCTCATGTGATCTAAACTAAGCCGTAAGCCGTTTGGGCTTACTCCATTTGTGCTACAATCTTATATTATTAATTTATTTTAATCATTAGTTTGCTTAATTGCTTTAGTCTTAATTGCTTTCTTTAAAGTTAGAATATTTTTTGTAAAAGTTACATTCAAGTTTATTTTCGGCCGTTAAATATTTATGATTCTATCAAACCAACCTTGAATTCCCGAAAAAAAAACCAGCTGTTCCCTAAATTTTGTCCAAGGTCAATGATTTTTTTGTATGGAACAGCTGCTTTTTTCTCGCGATTTCAAGGTTGGCTCCATGGTAAAAATTGTTCATAATAATGAGTACATACGTACCCTTCAGTATTGTTGAACCTTTTTGTTACACATATAAATGTACTTTGAAAAAAATAACCGTCTTCAGTTTCAATTACTTGGATGTTTTTTTTTCCATTATATTGATTTAAAAATTAAAATACAGAACCAATTTTGTTGAAATTTCTAGGGGAACAAAAAAAATTGGGGAAAAAACTGAAAGTATCCTTAATTTGTTTTAAATTCCAAATCCGTTTATAAATGACAGAGATCTGAGGAAACAAAAAAAAACATACAATAGATTTGGAAATCTCCTCCTTTTTGGAAGTTGGTTAAAAATATAATTTATCACTAGCTGTAGTTTCTCCACATTTTCCGCGTTACCTTCGTGACTGGTGAACCTTGTACCACTAAGTTGTGGGTCAAACCCTCACCTCACTATAACAACTTTATTGTAAAGGAATAAAGTTTAAATTAGCACGTTGTGTCCTGTCTTATTATTTAAAGTCGTGATGCGTGGCTTTTATCGCTGCTGACTCAATTTTATTTAAATTTTATTTATAAGACTAGACTAGAAGCATCGCATGGTTTTACACGCGGTTGCACATTTTTTTAAGTGGTATATTTTCCAGTTATATTGATTTAAAAACCAAACTACAAAACCGATTTTGATAAAATGTATAATTACGGGGTCCTACCAAACAAAAAAATATCATATAAATCAAAATATTATTTACGTTTTTTGTTAATATTTATAAAGTAAAATAACAAATCTGAAAACGAACTAAGTAATTTTAATTAGCATTATGAAACAATTGATTAAAGTTTTAAAAACGAGCATTATTATTATCTGTTAGCTATACTCGTTACTTTAATCAGTGGGATGATGATAATGATGATAATAAACTAGGGCAAAAGAAACATCTATGAAGTATATTTATAGTTCATTATGATACAAGTGTGCTACGTTGTCATTACTCTCGAGGCATAAGGAAGCCGAGTTATGAGGAAGCCGAGAGTGTAATGATCAATGCACACGCGTTTTATACAACTTTTATCATCACACTTGCGAGAAACAAAATACAGACTTGTATTGTCACACAGCGAAAACGTTAGATAAATATCTGAATCTGAATCTGAATCTAACAAGTATTTGCTAAAAATGGCGTGCAAGCCAAAATGCGTGAGCAGGTGATATTTTTTTGCCTTTTTTTAACTTTGATTATGAGCCTAAAACCGATGTGATAAGATGCATGTTACGAGCAAGTGTGATAAAAAATATATTTTCAATAAAAATAGTTCTAGCCCCTCATCATCAGCTATTAGACGTCCACAGCTGGATGAAGACCCTTAATAGGGCGTGGCGATAATCCCGACACTTGGCAGGCGGCTTGGAGATCGCAGAATGCTCACCACGGTTAACCGACAGGACACTGCTGCCCGTCCTCCGGTTCTGGATGCAATTTTAGGACGTACCGAGGTCCATTATAGTAATTCTAGCGCCTAATCTAATCTTAATATATCTATCTAGTCTAATTTTGTTTCTTGGCTTTTTTTTTTTTTTTTTTGTGGGATTTCAGTGTATTTTGTTTACGCAACGTTTAGTTTTGGATATGAACAAATTGTGCCAAGCGCCTGCAGATGGAGTCGAACAACAATCATAACGTCATCTATGTATGTATTTGTTGTTTCGTAGATTTTTCTAAAAGTGCTGAATCAAGTTCGATAAAATTTATATGGGACCACCTCTGAAGTATGACCTACCAAACAAAAAAAAACATCAAATTCGGTACATAACTGACGGAGTAATCACGTAACATACATAAATACAAAAAAAAAACATACAGTCGAATTGAGAACCTCGAACTTTTTGAAATCGGTTAAAAAAAGACTAGACCAAGCTAATTAAAAAAAGGAGGCACATGGATTTTTCCGATCATAAAATACAACAATTTGTGCTGCATTTTATTTACGGTGTATTTAAATCATCAACGTAATCTTACTTTGTTACAACTATACTAAGGGACAGTATAAATAATAGTTGACAATGGTAACAATAAACACATTCAGGTAGAATTCATCCATAAACATCTGATATTCATATACTATTCATACATACCTATACGTATACGTATGTATACATACACAATATACTTAGCCGAAGTCTAAACTTTGCGTGACGAATAAATAGGATATGTTTTTCACAAAAAATGTATCAAAAGATTTAAGGTTGCGTTTTTGAACCGCAGTCAATGGAACGATATATTAGCAGGTTGGTGATAAGTGGAAATTATATCAATTTTTGTACCATTATAAAATAATTATAATAGCAAACGTAGAGACGAAGCGTCTGATGATAAGTAGTAAGATTTATAATAGTGACACACATCACACATCGCACACACAAATACACACATACACACACACATCGACACACATCGATTTTACAGAACTCTATCACCATCAGTCAGAAGACGACCAATGCTGGACGAAAGCCTCCCCCTTCAAAGGGAGGTGTTGCCATAATCCCCATGCTTGGCAGACAGCTTGGGCATTGCAGAATTCTCACCACATTTAACCGAGAGAATCCTGCTGCTCGCCCTCCAGTGTTTCTGAATGCAGTTTTAGTACATTACCAGGTCCGAACTTTGGAAGATTTCTATCGTCCGTTTGAAATTACCCAAAAATCAGAGGTGCAAGCACATTGCTTATTTTAATGATTATAAAAAACAAAGATCAAATCATCATCATCATCATCATAATCAGCCTGTCATAGTCCACTGCTGGACATAGGCCTCTCCCAAGGCACGCCACTCAGCCCGATCTTCAGCTATCCGCTTCCAACCACTGCCAGCTGTCCTACGTATATCGTCACTCCATCGAGTCTCAGGACGTCCTACCCTACGTTTGCCGATACGTGGCCTCCACTCTAGAACACGTCTACCCCAGCGGTTAAAAAAGAAAAAAAAGAAAGAAAAAACAAAGATCAAATAGTACTAGATATTTATTCTCGTCGCTGTCAGCCCGCTGCCTGTGCCGCTGCGCTGTCCGCTAAGATCCAAAGCGCGGACTTAATAACCTTAATAACCTTTGTGGTTACTTTTTATAGGGATCGTCAAACTTAGAAAATCATTCTAATACAAAGTATTCAATTATGGGTATAGCTTTTTTGTACGATATTTTGTACGAATTGAAAGAGTTTGGTCGTTAGTAAATCCAACACTTCATTTATTTTTGCAACCACAACGCTGTGTTTAAAAAGAGGGCAAAAAGTATTGAGGTTTTATCAGCTTCGTTTTAAGTACTTAATTCGCTGACTCTGCTCGTACATCTATCAGCCATTAGATCAATTTTAAGATATTTTCAATTGTTTTTTTTACTGCTACATTAATAAACTATGCTAAACAGTTTATAGTTTAAAATAACGTAAGATATTTATTTATTTATTTCACAAAATGTAAGAAGTTCACATTATACACATATTATAAAATAAGTTCATAATTATAGCCTTGTTAGCTTTTTGGGTTCGAAACCACAGTAAATTTATATAATTTAGCTAACTAAATTTAGTTTGACTCGGGCGTGTCCTTGAATTCAATACCTACTGGCGGTAAGAGGGTTGCCAAATTGTAATTATCTTTTACGTCATTTTTGAAGCATTTCACGTTGACGACAAACACACGGCGAATCGCGAGCGTACCATGAAGTATCGTAGCGAGGGTAAGGGGAGCTCTTTTGATCACGTGACTAGATTCGGGCGTTTGTTTGAAGTTATTCTACTGCTTTAGTTTATTTATATAATTATCTAATGTTACAAGAGACTATAAATCCTGTTGACTGCTCGTCTGACTTCCCGTCATACGATAATTAGTAGTTTAAAAACCACTGCTAGCCACTGCGAGTACGTCATAATCTAATTGTATTTCATAACTCAGATTGCGTCATCCCAGTGATTGGCCAATCGCAAGCATAGAACGTTACCTCGCCCCCTGCCCGCAACGGTGAGTCGTCTTGGAGGAGAAATTATGTTCACGAGCCATCAACAGGCTATATGATCTGTGAATGTTACAGAACTGTAAAAATTATTAAATCACCCAAAGATTAATTGGTAAAAAGTATTCTTTCCTTAAGTACGCTTACGAATGTAAATCAGTGATAGGAGCAAAATCGTCGGTAATCCTCCAAGTAATTTATTTTTTGGTGAAAGTTTTCACAATATTTTTGGTCACATGGTCAATCTTCTTCACAATGATCTCCTTTTGGCTCAGTACTACCAGACCTATATACTTATATCCTATATAGATCCTATAGATATAGGATACTTAGTCAAAGATCACCCATTACTATTCCTCGTAACCCTGTACAAGAAGTCTTCAAAGTTTTACGTAATATAATTCCAGCCTACTCAAAGATTTAACAGTGAGCGCTTCAAAAGTTTATCAAATTTACTAATACAACTAAGTTTAGGTCTAGACTTAAACTCTCGTTAGTATTCCTGGTTATAAGCTTTTTCGGCTACCAGGGTCTTTTGAGACATTGTTGTTGTTACTTATATAATCGAGTAAGTTTGACATAGTTATCTATTGAGTTATGTAAGATAATAGCTGGGAGATTACTTGGAGTATATTTAATTCTCATTTAGGATACCAATGCCGATAAGCCGATCAAGTACGCGACGCGTACGGCTTGTACGGTGCGGCGGTTTTTGTAGTGGTAGGACTCTACTGCAGAGTCCGCCTGGGGACGTACCACATCTTTGCCAGTTATTCAATCGCCAAGCAGTAGTGTGCAAGCATTACTGTGTTCCGGTTTGAAGGGCAATGTTACCAGATAAATTACTGGGTATGAAGAGATTTATCATCTAATATCTCAGGGTGACGAGCGCAGTGCAGTGCGGCGCAGGATTGTGTTCGCAAGTTCACTATTCTGGCACTGCTGCTGTTAGTGGCACGTCTCGCTAATCTCGTCACTGGATTGTATTCAAAAAACTTACATAATTTTCTGTAGTTTTTTGCGGGGGACGACGAGCGAAACTCGCTTGGTACATTTGTTTTGTAAACTTTCACAGTAATAAAACAAATTCCTGTGCGTATGTACGCACACACAAATCAAATAAACAAACTCACAACACTGCCAATAAGTATGTGGTCGGTGAATTAATAGCTGGTGAAAAAGGTTGGCTTGCCATCTCCAATTGTATATGGTCGAAGGTTGGGGGCGGAAAATTTAAACCCGGGCTGAATGGCTTAGAGAAAGATTTATGTTCAAGTAAAGACTCGGACCTGGGTATGTCGTAAAACTGCATCTAGTACTACCGGAGGACGGGCAGCAGCATCCTCTCGGTTAACGGTGGTAAGCATTCTGACATCCCCAAGCCGCCTGCCAAGCGTGGGGATTATGGCAACCCCTCCCTATTAAAGGCTTCGTTCAGCAGTAGACGTCTCTTGGCTGATGATGAAGAGATAAGTGAAGCTTCAGAATCTTAGTAAGTAGCTATATCACAGTTTGAGGCGAATACCTGTTTACGATAAGATATTACGTAGAAAATTTAGCGATAAATTTCTTTGCTCCTTTCGAAACTTTGCAAAATAAATTTCCAATTTTACGCATCACCCCTAAACTTTGAGACGGCCGTCGTTTGGGTTAAATCAAGGGATTATACAAATTTGTTTTTGATGAGCAATATAAAAATTCTCTTACTCAAAAAATAATGGACTTTTGGATATTTTTATTTTTATGTTTTTAAAGCATAAACTGTGAGAATACAGTAAAAAGTACTCTAAGATTTAATTTCAGTGTATTGTAGAGTATTTGTGAAATAAATATGATAAAAATATTATTTTTAGTTTTTATAAATTTATTAATTTTATTGGTTTTTTGATTAAGATTTATTTTTTTGAATATTTTGTATGAAGTGTGGAACACTTTGTGTTTTTCTATGTGTTTTTAAGCTTAAACAGTAAGTAAAATTATGACCAGTCTAGCCAGAAGTCATAATTACATTTTTCTGTTGCCCAGATAGGTACAACAAGTAGGTATGTACTGGGTATTATAATTTAAAACTGCATAACATTATTTTATTGATCATCAGCTCACCTTAATCCGGAAGGCCTCCCCAATGCAAGCCACTTAGCTCGATCTTCAGCTTATCGTTTCGACTCACTGCCTACTCCCTTACATTATAGTATAGTATTTCAGGGCGTCTTACGCTACGTTTACCGGTTTATGGTCGCCACTCTAATGAACGTCTTCCGCTGGTGCTTCTATTTTTATTTTAAAAAAACAAAAGACTGAGACAGCAATAACCTCCACGAAAATAAAAATTAATATCATACTTATCGAAAGCAACAAAAAAAAAACATCTAACTTGTATTATCTAATTATACTGTTAGGTAAGTATATCTGCATACAAATAAATCTGCTATCGGATATAATATTGTAACAGTTATCATAAAATCTAAAATAATGTTTATATCGCTGTAACTAAAAATAATGGCACTATTATTATATAAAATGCCACGTTACCTAACATAATTATTCCATTTCCGTATGAGAATCGCTTCACTTACATCACACACAAAAAGCTTTATTTATGTAACATTAAGAGTATGTCAAATAAGTTACTTGCCTGGGCTTATCGAGAGATGCGACATTTGTGACGTAATCTGGGGATAAAAAGCCAAATCACTTCCTTACAAATGGCAGAGATTTTTATAGTCGAATATACTTTCGAAGCGAGAGAGAGGAGCTAAATCTATCAATTTCGAAACCCACCTTCCAACAATCAATCCACCTCAAACCCTTCAATCACTTTCCTTTTTTTCATTTATTTATTGTATAATACGCTTTTTAAAGATAAAATACAACCGACTTCAACTTCGAATACTTGGATGACATCTTCATATTTTATTGTAATTTTGATTTAAAAACCAAACTACTGAAACGATTTCAATGAAATGTATAGGGGTCCACTTCTCACCTACCAAATAAAAAAAGGATCATCCAGTTCATAATTGGCGGAGTAATACAAAAAAAAAACATACAGTTGAATTGAGAACCTCCTTTTTTGAAGTCGCTTGAAAATATAATTTTATTATTTTACACAATCAATTAACTAGGTTGTTAATTGAATGTTACTTTATTATATTATTGTTATTTTGATTAATTAAATTGAATTATTGTAAAATTTAATTTATATCATCATCAGCCCGGAGACGTCCACTGCTGAACGAAGGCCTCCCCCTTAGACCGCCACATTGTACGACAACCTGCCATTTGCATCCATTGGTTGCCCGCGACTTTTACAATGTCGTCGGTCCACCTAGTGGGAGGCCTTCCTACGCTGCGTTTTCCGGTTCGCGGTCGCCACTCAAGAACCTTTCTTCCCCATCGGTTATCAGTTCTTTGAACGATCTGGCCTGCCCATTGCCACTTCAACTTGCAAACCCTGCGAGCTATGTCGGTGGCTTTGGTTCTTTGGCGAATATCCTCGTTCCGGATTTTATCGCGCAAAGTAACTCCGAGCATAGCTCTCTCCATTGCCCGTTGTGCGACTCTGAGCCTCTCCAAAAGGCCAGCAAATTAATATCATTGACTTATAACTACCCGATAAGAATAAATAATTGAATTGTATTGTATAGATTTAGCAAGGCAGCACCTCAAATTGAATGCCAGTTGTCTTTCTACAGAAACTCTAAGAGTTAGCGATAATAAAAAAATAATTATCCCGAAAAGTAAACGTAAATGGAAATCCATTTACAACTTTCCCCAAACGATGGAAATCGCGCTCTGTCACCGGGCTTCAGGATTTTCTCGAAGTCATTAAAACTATCTGGGAGAGACTGACATCACAACTTTTTGCACGGAGAACAGAAATTCTATCACAGAGCAGTTTTTATTACACTCATGTCTCGTATCACCAAGCATCGAGTAGCTTTAGTGAGCCTTTCGTGTCGTTTACTGGAGTACTATTTTTTTATTTCTGTGATTTTTTTATGTCATAAAATCGTTTTATGGTTCCCTGATTTTTCTATGTTGTCTATACAGGATGTGTGGCTTATGGTGGTTATGAAAATCTAAAATTAAAATCTGTAAAAGTAGAGTAGTCATCAATAAGTTATCAAGCCGAGAAATCCTTCCTCCGAGAGAGTAGTTGTAGAGTTATTTGACATTTCGAGTTATTCGAGTAAGCTTGCAAATCAAGAAATTTTCTCGATCTGTTTTTTAGTTACTAGTCTTATTTAGGTCAAAAGGGACATCATGCTGGTTTTATAATTAAAAATAACTATAAAAGTCACATCATTTTGATGCTAAAAAGTTTTCTTGGCAGTAAACATTCGATCGAGTTAAATATTTTAACTACATATATATATTTTTTTTTTTTTGATATATTTTTTGGCTATACTGACAAGAAAATAATATCATCATCAGCCGGAAGACGTCCACTGCTGGACGAAGGCCTCCCCTTTATTAGGGAGGGTTTGCCATAATCCCCACGCTCGGCAGGCGGCTTGGGGATCGCAGAGTGTTACCGTTAACTAAAAAGACGCTGCTGCCCGTCCTCCGGTGGTTCTCGATACAGTTTTAGGACACATCCAGGTCCAGAAAATAATATAACTTGTTTCAACTCGAAAATTATGTGACTTTTAGAAGAAGAATATTTAAAAAAGCAAGATAGTTTTTTTTTTATATTCTAAACCAACACGATGCCACCTATCATAGTTACACATTCTTTGTGACAATTCCATACGACTACTTCTTACGGTTCACGAGAAAAGGTTATTATAGGTCGGACGGAGAGACAGACAGCCATATTGGACGTACAGACAGACGATGAAGGCTTAGTAATAATGTTTCGTTAGACCTCCTTCGCAATGGAAAACAAAAATTTATTGAAATATCTATACTAAAAATACATATCTGTTTCTCTCAGATGGTTTAATAAAGACGTCTTTATGAGTTTTCAACATTTACCCCGGACCTACAATATTGTTTTGCCATGTAAATATAAAAATATCGCGCTATTTCCATTTCAAAACAGCTTCCAGTGAAAACGTAATTTCCAGAAAATTATTTAAATGGAAACTTTACAAAACGATAAGATACGTAGCGTTTTTAAATCTTGGACACATTTTGTTATGTTTAACTGGACACAAGAGTTCGAATTACTTATGTGTAAATAAATGGCTATGAAAACATTTTGGAATAAAGATACATTGTTATTTATTTCTTATTTATATACAGGGTTCCGCGGAACGGCATTACAAGCTAGTAAATGTACTCATCATTATAAATGACTTTTGTAAGACGATGGTAAATGATATTTATCAAAGGAACAGCTGTTTCTTCGTGAATCATAATTATGAGCATAATGACCCCCTTTCGGTTCTTTTCAGCCGTTTTGCGTAACCCTGATACTAATGACTTAGTCATCGCTCATTCGGGTAGACGTGTTCTAGAGTAGAGATCATAAACCGGTAAACGTAAAGTTACTCGCCCTGAGACTCGATGGAGTGACGATATACAAAAGAGAGTGGCTGTGGCTGAAAGCTAAAAGTTGAAAATTGATCATAGCTGACAATAGGCAGGCGTGGCGCTTACCACCAGGCGAACGTCTCGCTAGTCTCGTCACTGTATAAAAAAACAGGGAGAATCTGCATTATGTTGGCTTGTACAGCAATCCTTTGCATCTAATTAAAGCTCTGTCCAACATAAAATTCAAACAACTATCTAACCTACTACAAATCTATTTTCAGGACGTCAACAGCAGCACAGATTCATAAAACAAGGCACAGTACCCATTATTGTTCCTTGGACTAGATTATAGACAACGCCCTCATCAAGAGCAGATAAATCTAAACAACAATTAACAAGAAAACTTAATTTTGCCAAACCCAGACCGTCGCTGGCGCTATCTGCGAAAAGATTTGCCTGTGGAACCTCTTTCCCATCCCGCATTCTCATATCTGCATTATAACCAGCGACGGTAATAATGGAATGGACAGGCCTAGCGCTTGCAAATCGATCAAAATTAACAAGACAACACAATCAAGCATACCTAGCTAAAAGTATGCATTATTACATTTGCCGGAAAATAGAATAGCGAATCTAATTACTCCATAACAAAAAGAGAACACATGTACATGTATTAGAAGTTTGTATTGTTGTATTGTACGGCTCGCATGTCGCAACGGCAGTGACTGAAGCGAGTGGAGAGCCGGCGCTCAACATATTATAGTCTTCAAAATCCGTGCTTATTTCCCGTCCATTCATCTTATCATTGTCCCTGATTATAACTGTATTATGTGGCCCATGTCTCTACGTGTAATCCTCGGCATCTCTGATAGGCTTAGGACATATTTTTTATACAATCAAGTGACGAGACGAGCAAGACGTTCGCCTGGTGGTAAGCGTCACGTTTGCCACTAACAGTAGCAGTGCTAGAATTGTGAACTTGCGAACACAATCCTGCGCCGCACTGCACTGCGCTCGTCACCCTGAGATCTTAGATGTTAAATCTCTTCATACCCAGTAATTTCTCTGGTAACATTGCCCTTCAAACCGGAACACAGTAATGCTTGCACACTACTCCTTGGCGGTTGAATAACCGGGAAGTACTACACCGCTAAGGTCAGCAGGCGGACTGTGCAGTAGAGTCCACTACAAACAAAGGTGGCCATTTGGACATTTTCCATACACAGGTGGCCTAGTGGTAAAAAAATCCCATACTTACTTGTATGAAATAGGCCATAATGTCATATGCCTTTACATTGCGGGTTGAATCACGTACGGCGTGAATCATCCTAGGACCCAGGGATTCCTAGAGGAGAGCTATTAGAGTAATAGCGTGACATATATTTAAAAGAAAAACCTTGAGTTTTGGCGGGAACGCGAAAAAAACATGTTGCTGCATTGTATTATTTTCCAAAACTTGTGTTATTGGAGTTTTAATGCATAAAAAAAGTGGCGTTTTATTCGTTAAGTGCTGATTTACGCACACGGGTATGGGCAAGTGATATAACAAAGTGAAATTTGTCTTTTCGTGTTGTTTCCAAAACTCCGAAGAAGCTTGTAGTAAAGTTGCCACAACTTTACTAGGGCATGACTTGAACTCGACTATGACTAATTTCGTGTGACTTACTGTGTTTTCATGACATATTTGACTGATGATTATTATAAAAACTTGAAAATTCATAAACTAGACACTGGCAGAAAGCACAAAGTGCGATGCCAATAACCAAGAAAAGAAGAAAAGAAAAACCAAATACCTAACTGGCAAAATTAAATGTAGTAATGTCACACTGAGCATTGATATAAATCTAGGAAACGTTGACGTGCAATTTACAGAAGCATAATTAAGTAAAACAAAATTGAAGAATTAATTTGAAGATTTGTCATTATTTGACAGGGGTTAAAAACCATTACAGGTCGTAGATCTTCTCGATTTTTTTAATGCATAATATTGTATAAAATATCTATACAAACTCGTATTTTATATTTTTGTATCACTCGATCTAACTACAAACAACATTAATGTCAGTAACTACTCGACAATAGATTTAAAAGTAGAATACAAGTAACTTTTTCAAAATGTATATGGGACCACCCTTTTAAATAAAAAAATATTATCAAAATCGGTCCACAATTGACGATGAAATCGGTGAAAATACATTTTAAAAAAACTTGCATAACGTCGAACATAGAATCCTCTTTTTTGAAGTCGGTTAAAAATTAATCTAGTATCACTTTGAAAAAACTTACTTTTCAGTCGCGTTTAAGACACCACAACACAATAACAACACAAAAAATAAAAATAATAATAAATCTCTTTTGTTTTAAAAGTTGTCAAACAAGAAGTCAACACGCAAACGTCATTTTAGAATATTTAATAAAATGTCAACACGCGAATGTCATATTTGAATGCCGAACGCGGTATTTCAACGGCGCGTTCTGCTGCTCAGGTGACAAGCAAAACATTGAGAGACAAAAAACAAACTGAGTGGTACGAAGCCTGCGTCGCCGTCGCTGACTCACGGTAGCCTCAGACGCAGCATCTGAATCGCGTGACTTCAAACCTCTTTTAATCAAAGTCTCATTTAAATTTTTATTCGATCAGCCAATTTGCGATTTGATAACTATAACGAGTTACAATAAAATATTATCGATTAGGTAAAGTTGCAATTTTTTATATCTTACTAGTAGTGCCCCACGGTTTCACCGCGATTGCTGGGATCAAAAGTAGCTTAGGTGTTATTCCAAGGTATAAACCAAACCAGATTTCATTCAAATCGGTTCAGCTGTTGAAGAAAGAAAGAAAAAATATATATAAATTAGTTCTTTTTTTAGCTGGAGTCTGTAATGTAATGTAGGGCTGGCCACTCAGCCTGTACGAACTTACTTACTTACTTTTATTGTTTTTAATTTTTAGTTATAGCGCCTAACAACGGGTTCACATCCTGCCCAAAAAAAACCTGGAACCCGAATACAGCGCCACCAACCGGTACCAAATGTCAATCTAAACCATCCAAGAACCCACTCGAAAGCACACAAAAATAATTCAAATCAGCCCAGGTGTATAAGTCTAAGGAGTCGAGTTCAAGAATTGAGTATGCAGGTTTAGAAAGATGAGATGAAAAATACGTACTAAGAGGTAACGAACTACGATCATAGCCATTTTATCCTAACTAACTAAGATCATAAGTTAAGATCCTCCTCAATACAATTATAATACAATACAATACAATAGTATATTGATAATACCAAAGTTACACGTCAAATTTCAATAAGTATGCCACAAAGAATAATCAATAAAATGAAATAATTATAAAAATACGTTAATAAACTCTTATTTTAGAATAAGCTTCTTAAACAAACTCTCTTGTAACCAGCTCTCAGCTTGGTTATGAAGCACGTGGCGGAAGGAGGCCCTTGTATCAGTAGTCCGATTAATGAGTCCGATGATCGGACTACTGAGACCTTTAGTCCGATTAACTTCTCCGAGGATCGGAAAGGAGCATCCCGAATGGAAGCTGGTATGCGGTTGTAGATCGCGGGCTCCAAAAATATACACTGACCACTCCGACTTGACGAGACGGTGCGACGGGGTTATCAGTTGGTCTTTCTTTTTATTGCTTCGTAAATCTAATGTGCTGTGAACGCTCCTACGTTGGAATGTTTCTAGGCTTACATGGGTGAACAAGGCTACCTAGTAAATAAACTCACACGGCAAGGCTCTGAAGTTCCCTTAAAAGTTTTACGCACGAGACGTCTTTCTGAACCCCACATATAGCACGTATTGCTCGTTTCTGCATGAACATTTCTGCATGTCCTCGGTGAGGACGCTTCGGGAAGCCTGCGCCAGCGACGAAGGACATCCCGGAATTCCTCGAGGACACCGGGTGACTGGACTTGCTGCACTGGAGGATCATCGTCATCGGCGACCTAAGCATGTACAAAAAAGGCCTGCGCATGAAGTCTTCAGATTCAGAAGTAACGCCTACCCAAGGTCATTGAAACGGTACCCAAAAGTTTTAGCAACAAATATTACTGGACATCACTACATTAGCAATCATTGCTTATGACATTCGATTAGACAAACAAAATATTATTAAAAAAGTAATTTTATGTGATTTTAGCACGTCTCCTCTTCGCTCAGCTTCTCTCCGCTTCAGAGGCGCTCCTGATCAAATAATATCGTATTTGTATTCGTAGCTGCTGCGGGCGGAACGTTTACAAACGTTGCTCCGGTATATTTACCTATACTGTTATTACGAAAGGCTTGGCTCAACAAAGCTTTTGCAAGGTAGAACTCAAAGCGTTCAGTGTTGATATTTCGAAACACATTACACCTGTAATTTAACCATGGTTGTGCAGCCACAATAGATTGTTTATGTTCTCGTACCTTAATTATATTGCAGTTGATTCATATGGCTTTAGCACACTACCGAACTGCGAGCGTATATACGGAACTACGCGATCGGTCAAGACGTTGACTACATGTGTGCTACCTTGCGGAAGCTAAACACATAGATTTATTTTCTCCATCTCGTAGAGGGTAAAAAAGCTGCTATACTGTTAATGCCAACTCAGAGCTCTTGATACGATAAACAGACGTGCTGTTCGACGTATAAAAAGTAAAGAGGGAATCAGGTCAGCGATTCTCCATACATAAATTATGTATAACCCTTTTTTCTTCCTAGATAATGACTTTAGAACAATTTTATTTTTAAATGAATTCTTGTCTACTGGTAGACATTTGTTTTTGTCATTTATTTTTTCTCAGTTTTCTCCATACATTTGTATGGTGAATCGTCGACCGGAATGAGGGATTCGTTATGCTAAAACGGTCTAGTAATGGGCTTTATCAAACCATAGGTCACTTGGTCTGTGTCTGTCTGTATCTATCAATGTTACTTGCTTGGTTGGTAAAGCCTCGTACCGGATTGCCTATTTAGTTGGAAATAGCCGATTTAGTTGGAAAAGCTTCCAAGCTTGGATCAGTATCGTAATCGTAGAGTAGCAAGAGTAAGAATATTTTAAATGATTAATTTCAAAGAATATAAAAGATAAAATAGGAATGTTGTTATAATGGTAAGTTTGCTCATACATTAGTATACTAGTGCAATGATACCCAACAAAACACAGGTGTTGTCACACCTAGGTTGGTAGATATGGCTATAAAATTAAATTAAAAGCATTAAAAATAAAATAAGCTGTACCTTATTCTACCGTCCTCTTTTCACTAAAGTGCAAAGAAAGACTGTCCAGTGGAAAAATAAATACGACGCGGCACGGCGGCGCGGCGGCAGTCCGCAATGTACGACGTTATATTCCTCGCAAATCGCCAGTGTGCTAACGCGCTTTACTTTTCATTGAGCGTAGAGCGGTGGTTGGTGACCTTGCGAACAATGCGACCATTCACTAGGACGGCAATGATTTACCTTTTATTAGAGTAAATACCTGTAATTATTTTGTGAACCAAGCAAAGCAGATAATCACTGACATAATTATAATTGGGCTTTCATTATACCTACTTAATAGATAAATGTTTGCTCTAAATAAATGGCGCCCCAAAATCTTTGACACGGTTTGATGATTTCTATCCTGGTCCTACCTAGCCAGCTACAGCTACCTGCTAGTCAAGTAACACCAGCTAAATACCAAATTCCCTATAATATACAAAATATTATGTATAAATGCGAAACTGTTTTTGTTTATTTGTTTGTACCACTTTCACACAAGAGAGTAACGGGTCAACACCAAACGGGTAAGTTACGGGTCAAGCCCAGTCCCAATAAAAACCTTTCGCTTTTATTTTGGCGTCCCAAGTATAGATGGAAACTTGAGGTGGCAAAGGAACTCCGGAAAGTTGAAGGGTGTAGGTACGCTAAAAACCGTGCGAATGTGCGATTGTGCGCTCGTATTGAAAAATAATATAAGAAGCGTAGGCGCGGGCGCGTGAGATGGATTTTCACACGCGCAGCTGCAGGCGCGCAGCGGGCGCACGGCGCGGACATCCGCTCCGTGCGCCCGAGCATGTTTTAGCGTACGTCCGAAGTTGACACTTACTTGACAAGAATTAGTGCAAGCTTAAACCAGGATGACGCCCTTTAGTACCGGAAGCTATCACTCTTTTTGGATCACTAACCATGTTAATGTTATACAATGTGTAACAAAATACTGAAGGGTATGTATGCACCTGTGGTATACGCTCATCATTATGAACATCTTCCACTATGGGCCAACCTTGAAATTGCCAAAAAAAGAACTGCAATTCCAGAAAAAAAGTTAATTGATTATGGACAAAATGTATGGAACGGCTGTTTTTTTTCGTGGTTTCGGCTTTGGCTTCTGTAAAAGTTGTTCCTAATGATGAGTACATACATACCCTTCGGTATTGTTGAACCTTTTTGTTACATTGTAGTATTAAAATATTAGCGGATGGCAAGTGTAACCAGGGTGCGATGCTAGTAAAGCTATAACAATCAGTTGTAAAACGTGGCAATCAAATAATCTAAGTGACTAGTATTCTAAATGCCACGAGTGTTGCATTATATTACCATACTCAAACAGTGACCTTATAAGGCATGCATAGTGTCAGCAGCTGGCCCTGATTTCAAGTCTACAATGAGGTTATGTCGTAGGATTTTAAAAGAATACACCATTAGACATAAACATGAGTTTAATTTAATCTACAAATAATCTATTATTACAATATCAAGTACTTACAGTTGTATGTTCCAATTAAAACTTAAGGGTCGACTACGAGCAGCGTCTCTCAATCCCACCTAATCCCAAGTGACGGTATCATCCGCACGGTCTCCCATCAATACCGCCCTCATTTCTCTCCTACCCTCCACTTTTAGTCACCGTCGCATTATTGCCAGATATTGCGACGGTGGCGGTAACTGCGTTCAAGTTAGGTACTATTAACACATACACATAACTATATCTATATCTATCTGTTCTAACAATAGTATAACGCAATATTTGTAACACTACAAAGGTAAACAACACTTCGAGAAGTTTCTCTCCGCGATGTGTGTGTGATGTGTGTGCTTAAAGTTTGCAAATAAAAGCAAATATTCTAAAATTGCTTAGAGCGTCGGTTTTAAGAGAGTCTAAGTAGTTAGAAATTCACAAAAGCCTTTAGGTTAGATGAAAGGGGATAAAAGGAAATCCATCTATCCCGCTGTGTGACAAAGCTTGTACAATGGGATAATGGGAACCTGATAGCTAGCTGATAAAATACTTATATACCTAGTTTTTTTGGAAATAAAATTATAAAATTAAACATAATAAACATCTATAGTTCTGGATGAGAATCGAAACCACGCCCTACTGCTCTGAAGGCAGAGATACTACCAACTGAGCTGTAAGGCAGTATTATGGAACAGCAACCTTTCAATTTTTTGTTGAATAAGTATTTGGCGTTTTTTTGCCAAATTACCAACAATCTTTGAATCCAAAAATGTTGTTTTATTTTTTATACGTTCAAGTGACGAGACGAGCAAGACGTTCGCCTGGTGGTAAGCGTCACGTCTGCCACTAACAGTAGCAGTGCTAGAATTGTGAACTTGCGAACACAATCCTGCGCCGCACTACACTGCGATCGTCACCCTGAGATATTAGATGTTATATTTCGTCATACCCAGTAATTTCTCTGGTAACATTGTCCTTCAAACTGGAACACAGTAATGCTTGCACACTACTGCTTGGCGGTTGAATAACTGGTAAAGGTGTGGTACTTCCCCAGGCGGACTCTGCAGTAGAGTCCTACCACTACAAAACCATGTCGAATTCCAACCGAAACAGTGGAAATCGACAGCTTTGATTGCACGTTTTGCTGATATCTTGATTGGTTCAGAGAGGTTCCAGTTTAATTTCCTTCTTGTAATTTTACTCCTCAAAATGATCAGCGACAACTACGCTTAAAGCTTCACGCCTTGCAGTATGTTTTAGCAATGTCCTTTAGAACTGATCTCCTTACAAGAGTAGGTAAAAAAAAGTTAAACCATAGGTAAAACCATAGAGGTAGTTCCACAGAAAAGCGAAGGTCCTACTTTTCTCTTCAGTGGGTAGTTCCTACCTCTATGGGTGTAGCGTGTAGGGTGTAGCGTAGCGCTCGTGGCGTAGCTTGTCTAGGTGATTCTAAACGATCACCGATGTTAAGCAACGGACGGCCCGGTCAGTCTTCGGATGGGTGACCGTGAGTGGCATTTATTTCTGAGCGCTACCGTGGGTCGGATGACACGTTAAATTGTTGGTCTCGGTTGTTTGTTCTAGTTTCTGTAACAACAACCGTCAGCCATGTCAGAGGCCTTCGGGCGGCACATTAACTCTGACACTAGGGCTAGCCACTCAGCCTACTAACTTACTTACTTACCTCTATGGGTAAAACCATCTTTGGAACACCTGTGGTCAAAGACAGGTCCTTATTTTACTGAAGTTGGCTCATGACTTGAGATTATCTCATAGATCTCATCTATGACCATCAAAGTACTTAATATGCGTTGAAAATTTGGGGTTAGGGGATCCAGTGAATTCACATACGTTGTTACTTATCCGGGACTGGGTATATTCAAAACCGCATCCAAAACTACAGGAGGTCGGGCAGCAGCGTCCTCTTAGTTAACGGTGGTGAGCATTCTGCGATACCCAAGCCGCCTGCCAAGCACGGGGATTATGCGCCCTTATTAGGGTGAAGCCTTAGTCCACTAGTGGACGTCATCTGACTGATGATGATGATGAATACTTCTCCTAGTCTTTCTCCTCTTCAAGTCTTTCATGACATATTTTTTAACCGAAATGCCTTTCGTATAAAATCCCAACACAGATTCCAAAAGACTTATTAGAACGAGAACACAGCCTCACGACGTCGGTGTTGTGTACGTAGGTTTATCACAATGAATACCACTGTATAATACTATACTAGGTTCATACTATTATAACTACTGTACCACAGATAATTAAGTTTCGATGTGTCTACCTCAAGATCTCTCTACATAAAAAATATATAAATAAATTAGCTCACAGAATCAAATCAAAGTCAATATAGGTATACTGTATACTCACAACACAGAACAAACAAACGTAACGTGTGTACATAGGTACATAAAACATACATACTGATTGAATTGAGAGCCTACCTTTTTTTTAGTAACATCCAATAATTGGCAACAGTTTAGTCAGGGTTAAGCGGAACGGCATCAAAAAGCCGAAAGGAATAATATCATCGTGAATAACTTTAACTACGTAGTACTATTAGTACTATTAACGGCGTTACTTAAAAACGCCGCTCAAACTTAGTCACTACTTAAACTTCTCTGTCTTGTTCTTGCATGTGGCACTTCACGTCAGACAGAAGTTGACGGAGCATCTTAGGCAGTGATTTTAGAATGAGCGGCGTTTTTAAGTAAGGCCGTAAGTTTTCTGTGCTTTAAGGACCCTTTCCTCCCTTATGGACCTGGGTATGTCCTAAAAATGCATCCAGACCCACCGGAGGACGGGCAGCAGCGTCCTCTTGGTTAACGGTGGTAACACTCTGCGATCCCCAAGCCGCCTGCCAAGCGTGGGGATTAGTGCAACCCCTCCTTTTTAAGGGAGGCCCTTGTCCAGCACTGGACGTCTTATGGCTGGCGACGATGACCACCCTTAAATTGTGGATTTTCCTTGGGCATGCGCCAAACGTTATGACTCGATTTTTCTTATTCATGCAGCCAAGTAATGGAACAAGCCACCCGCTTCCCTCTTTCCTGAAAAATATAATTTAGATCTTTTCAAGGTCAGAGTGAATAGGTATCTTCTAAGTCTGCGTTCTTCATCTTCCAGCAGGCGAGTTGGTAATCAAATTCAGATTTATCTCTGTTAAAAAATAACTTTTAATATGGGGCCAACGAACGACGGCGAATTAAAAAATCTGCTGTTCCAAACATTCTGTCAAAGGTGAATGACATTTTTCAATGGAATAGCCAAATAAATTTATAAATTTATCTGTAGCCCAAGAGGGAAATCCTTCTCCGAGGGAACAGCTGTTTTTATTCGCAAATTCATCTGGTTGGCTTCATAGTAACAGTTGATCGTAATGACGAGCACAATGACCGCTTTTCGGCACCTTCTATATTTGTACGTCACAACTTCGCTCGCTCAAAGTTCGATCTTAAGGGTTCTATATTCTAACGTTGCCCCTCAAAAAATCAATGTTATTTAGTCAAATTGTTATAATTAATGCCAAAAAATGAATATCTTACAGACAAACATCCGACTTAGTTATTTCTTTGGTTGAAAATACGATTAATTATACTTTCCTCAACAGAAAAAAAGCGAAACAGTGCCTAATTAACGGTTCACATAGTCACATTAAAAATCATATATTAAAAGATAAAAGTATTTCGGAGAACTTTTTTTAGGTGAAAAATTATAAATTTCGATACTTTTCGAGTAATCTGAGAAAAAACTTAAAAAATCGAAGCTTAACATGCACGAATCTGCGTAACCGCCATACTTTTGCTCCGCTAGATGTGACCTTACCCCATACAACTTTAGACTTATGATCGATCGCATTAAAAAATGTGCTTGAAACGTGGAATATCCTGGCCCTAAGATATTTATAAGTAGTAGAGCTCGATTGTAAATACTGTACTATGTCCATAATGGCCTTAATTCCTTATTAATAGCTGATAGTATAATAGATGTTCGTCGATAATTGGATCGCAGGCTTATTCGCCATTTACAGCGCCGCGCCGTTAGTTTAGGCTAGTCCAATTAACCGAGTAAACACTGCATGGCTCGAGATCCCACTTCATACTTCTGATATGGGATTGGATGAGGTTTACTTTGTGTTTTATATAATTTTAGGGATTTGAACCAATTTCTATTGCTATTCCTTTATTTATTTATTTTCTTTCTTTCTTTCTATCTCTTATGAGAAGGTTTGAAGAAATAATCTGCATAATCTGCTGGACCTGGGAACTTATGTCCTAAAACTACACCCAGAACCACCGGAGCACGGGCAGCAGCGTCCTCTCGGTTAACGGTGGTAAAATTTATAATTTCGAGGTTTTAATGAATCGCAATACCACAATATAGCAAGTCCGCCTGCCAAGCGCGGGGATTATGGCGATCCCTCCCTATTAAGGGGGAGGCTTTCGTCCTGCAGTGGACGTCTGCTGGTTGATGTGTAGGGTGAAAATGATGTGATGAATGACTCTATATATAACTATGATATGATATAAATTAGATATGATATGAATTAGATTAGAGACAAGGGTATTCGACCAGTGTGTTGCCAGTGATGACATATGGAACTGAAACGTGGTCTTTAACTGCTGGCCTGTTGGAGAAACTATAGAGTTGCGCAACGGGCAGTGGAGAGAGCTATGCTCGGAGTTACTTTGCGCGATAGAATCCGGAACGAGGATATTCGCCAAAGAACCAAAGTTACCGACATAGCTCGCAAGGTTTGCAAGTTGAAGTGGCAATGGGCAGGCCACATCGCTCGAAGAACTGACAACCGATTGGGAAGAAAGGTTCTTGAGTGGCGACCGCGAACCGGAAGACGCAGCGTAGGAAGGCCTCCCACTAGGTGGACCGACGACATTGTAAAAGTCGCGGGCAACCGGACGGCGGGTGGATGCAAATGGCAGGTTGTCGTACAGTGTGGCGGTCTAAGGGGGAGGCCTTCGTTCAGCAGTGATCGTCTTCGGGCTGATGATGATGATGATGATATGAATTGGCGTAGTGTTTATGTCCACTAGGGACTGGTCACCAGTTTTGTTAACTTAACATTAAGTCATAGTAAAAAATAAAAGAGTTTTTAAAACAATTTATTTTCACTAGTCTACTAATATTAGTAAATCTTAAACTATGGCATTAACTTACATATCACATTTTAAATCGATTCTAAATATTAATAAACATTAAACTATTGTACTTATATTGGTCACAGAATAAAAAATAATACCTAAATTGGACGGCACATTACATTTCAATTACTTACACTTAATTAAAGCAAATCTAATGTTAATAATTCAAAATCTATTCTGCATTATAAACGTGTTGCGATAAAAAATGGCATAAAACATTAAAACATTGCTGGTAACTGTACGTTTGTTTGTGTCAACAAATATTTATCTTGGTAGCCTTCGATCAAAAAAACAAAGGATGTCCCGCCATCATACGCCTGACTGCGTCACATTCAAAACTCTCCCAATTTATGCCGTGCAGCAGTTTTCATGCAACTCGGTCCCATTCGCTGCTGTTTGGGACGTGACGAACAGTCACTTACTTTGTAATTTCACCCTTATCTTCATCATTGAGAGTAGCTATTTATTAGAGAAATTTATTTTGATCTATCTTTAAATATTCATCTATTTTCGTATTGCATCTATGGCGTGCCACATCCTCTGTTTGTTTGATCGATGGTAGTTGTTAACAACGAACGTTTTTTACATTAAATAGAGTGCCATTATATTAAACAACAATTTTATTGTAATAAAGTCTACATAAGAGCGCAGAAATAAAATAAACGTTAGTACCACATTTTAAAGTTTAAGTTTACACACAACTGACATATAGATTGATATTATAATAAATAGAGAAACCTTCTTTACCAGGTATTAAAATTGGAAGGGGCCCAGCCCCTACATTAGATTTTAGCGGGCATTTGGCCCTCTGCCCCCACTTCCGCGGCCGCTAGATTCAGAACGAAATTAGTGTACTCTGTTTTTGGAAACACATCGGGTGAGATCGGGGCCGAACGAAAGCTTATCAATTTCGAAAAATATACTCCCACTTGCTGATGTAGTGCTGTTGTGAAGAAACGAACGAACAAACACACTAGAGAAAGGTGAAGTACGTTTGTGAGTGACATTAAGAGACTAGGAAGTCGAAAGCAGAAACTGGCTATGCCAATAAAATATTGATTTATAATTATTAAAAGTTGGTAATACATTAACACAATAGACAACAAATAAAATTCGATATATATAAGACTTGAAAAAAGCATTATACGAGATTTAAAATATAATTATTTATGACAGTAACAATATTCTTTGTAGATATTATAATCATGTCGTTTAGTCACAACCAAATTACATTTACAGTCACAGGGACTTCTAAACAACCGTCTTAATTTATACACTGAAACCTTGTCATTTTCTATTATTTATCATAATGTTGCAAAAATCTACCGTTGCATGCAGATTTTTTACAAATTATCATTTAACCTACCTATTCTAAAAGCAAAATATACGAAAAAATTCAAACCACAGTCAAACCTTTTTTCATTAATTCTCTGGGAGAAAATGCTCGACAACTAGATCCTCCAAGAGAAAAAGGCTTTGATAAGGAAAACGCGAAATATTTCATAATGTTGTTAAGATCTAAACAATACTTGGGTCAATTGTGCTGTTTGACATAATTTCTAATAAGGGAAGTTCACTGAATTTGTCGACCATGCTCCTAATTGAAACATAGGATCCTGCGAAAAGAGCTACTAACGACAGAAGGGCAATAAAGATGTTCTTCCAAAGGACCCACTTGAATGGCCCCAGTCTTCGGTCCCACTTGTGGACAGTGTCGACGATGGCTGGAGTTAGTAGACCAAGGCTTGAGAGGAAGATTGCGCCGCATAAGTTGATGAACATTTCCAAATCTGGAAAAGCTGCCGCGAGAGCCACTGAAAAGTACTGCTTGTTGGTAAAAATGTTACAGAAAAAAAAACGGAGGAAACTTATTTTATAACATTAACGTATTAACTACTACGAAATACAAATGACAAAGTATTCATATTAAGACTACTATGTCTCATTTAGTAAACTCAGTTACTCAGATCGTTGTGTGATCACGTGTAATTGTAACTAATGTAAATATGCTTAAAATTTCACACCCGGAACGTTATGTACCACGAGACACTCCATTATATTTTAATATAATGTTTTCTTTTTGTCATAAGTACCTGAAATGTTTTTGTGTGAATTTGTTCCAAATACATTGGTTATAGGCGATTTTACCGTATATGATCGCGTCATTGCTTGTAGAGTTTCCGTGTACTGCAAGTATTCCTTATAAAGGTGTATACTAAAAAAAACATCTTTCTTACCTGAGCCAACGACAGCTGCTGTCCTTATACTAATTTGTGTGACGTTGTGGTACCGGACTGCGATCTTCGTGTGGAGCTGTCTCCAGATCATCTCCATCGGGACGTAGAACTGCAGACTGTATGTGAACAGAATCGCCAGAGCCATCAGGATCTTGGCGCTTTGGGCTAATCTGGAATTCAGAGAAAATTTATTTAGAATCAGACAATATATAAATACTCTCAATATATAGAACTCACGATTAAATCTTTTTTATGTTACTTTCGTACAGTAATTCGGGAGATTACATTTAATCTCACTGTAAGTTTGAAGAAAGCACGTACAACAACAATAACGACGTAGGTTCGTTCACTACCCAAGTGTAGTGATCGTACCTGCTTTTACTTGTGTCATATTAAAACTTAATTTGAGTCTTACGTATACTACACGTACGACTCAAAATGTTCAAAGACCAATAAAAGTAAGTGGCAGCTTGAAGACCCAGATAAAATTGTTGGTATGATATTTAGATGATTGGTTGATGAATCTGAATCTGCTCTTGGCCTAAGTGTCAGTTGTCCATGTTTATATGCATAATTCATTCAGTTAATTCATGGCTTTCTAAAGAAACGTATTGGGAAGCTATAGGAAGCATTACTCGATAAAGTTTTGAATGCATGAATATCATACTTACATTTCATCTTGTGGCAGATTCAACGTCACACTTCCTCTGACATCATCTCCGTATTTCATGTACCCAAAGAATCCCACGATACCATAGAGTGATATCACTATGGTCATGGCAACGTTGAGGACCCCAGGGCATCCGAGGAACTGCTGAGGCTTGGCCATCTCGTTCTCGACTGGCATCACCACGCCAATGCCTTCCATAGCAAAGATGACCGTACTGCGGAAGAGATAAAGTTGTTTTCAGGCCAGACAATAGATAGAAGAAAACGTCTAACCAATAAATTTTACTTAGTACGATTTGGGTTGAAAATCAAGGTAGTGGCTGCACCGGTAATTCGCATTTACCTTTGAACCCACTGCAATAGACATGGAAACAAATAAAATAGTAGATTTCTGCACCGAGCGCAAAGTGAGTTGTTAATGTACGAGTGTTATGGTGCACTAAATTAACATGAGTGCATTAATTACTCGCTTTAGCACGATGCGTAATCTACTTTTCTTTCAACTACCAATCTACTTACTGTGATAAAATATATCTAACTATAAAAACACACTTTCGGACAGTGATTTTACACGTCTTTCGTTTCTCCACTTAATAAAAAAATTATAAGCTTTTAAATATTTATCCCGCGACTTTTGCGGCAAAAAGTTATTAACAATTTTATTTGCAGCTGTTTTATATTTTCTGGAGTTGAATTCGCTGCCATTTATTTTACTTTTTATGCTAAATATGAAGTATAAAAGATTTACAATGGTAGTGGTACAAAATTCGCGCCATTAGTATTTTTTTCACCAAGTCGGTTTTATTAAATCGATTTTTATTTTCAGCCAGTATCTTTTTGTTCTAATGCATACACTTTATATTAAACTTAATGGGAGACATTTGGCCTCTATGGTAAAATGTATATCTTAATAAAAAATAAACACACACCACTACCACACTATAAGTATAAACATTAGAAACTGGATATTTATCATGGATACCATTTCATAATAAGAATCAACACCTTTTGATGAGATTTCTTCTAAATCGACCTTCTCTATCTTTGGCTACACCGTCGTTTACCATCAGTTAATGTTGTTGCCAAACATAGATTTATTATCTTTTATATTCACTTTGCATAATGCAAAACTTGTGACACGCATTAATCAAAATGGTGATTAAACAAGTAATCTTATTAGAATTTCTAGAATTCCTATAATACGATCTTGGAGGAGTTAGCTCGTTGGGTACTTCCGATACGTGTTTACACGACTACTTTTCAATAATATTATAAAGAAGTAATTAACCTGTGAGTTTGTGTGTTTTCTCACGGTAATCTTCGGAACTACAATAGGCTAGATTAATGTTTTATTTTTATTGTCCTGTTAAAATGTGGCCCATAAATATAACTAATTAATGAAAAAAATATGAAAATCTGATCAAAAATAAGCAACTTATAAGCATAATATCATGCTAGACAGAGAGACGAAACAGCAAATCGTGACGTCACTTCTCAGTACGCCATATAAATTCTATTCTGACAAGTAAGGCGTGATGTCATTTTTTGTTTTGTGGGAAAGAGACAGAGTTGTCTCTAACAAAAACTTTAAACGCTCATATATTAGAACATTATAAACCGATTTGAATAATGTTTTCAATAAACATACCATATTTACTTAAATTCTTCATCAAAGCTATTGGTTTCAACAATTTAAACATCAGTCATCTAGCCTATTGCTCTGGCTTACGTAAACCTTACACCAAGAGAAAGCTACACTATTCCATAGGCTGTTTTATATGTATACTTTGTATAATAGTATTATAGTAATATTGTGAGCTACAGCAAGTTAATTAGAAAAATAATAATATATATCTTGATGTATTGATAAAATTGTTATATTAATAATAATGTATATCAAGCCAAAACTAACAAAAGTATAAAGTGACAAAATTGCACTAGGGCGTTACAAACTGACCTTTGATCTTGGCTCTATTCGATTGAACAATGAATTTTAACTTTAAACTAGAGTTTACTAAATCGTCAAGTATTTAGATTCTTAACAAATTAGCGTAATTATTGAAGCCCTAAAATTAAGCTGAATGGAAAAACCGTGAACAAAGAAAGAAAGATGGAGCTTCGTTTAAAAAATACTTATTATTTTACTGAGGCACCGAAATGGCTAGTTAGTGCGGTCGATTCTGACGGTTTTAGTTGAAAGTTTTTTACTAATTATAATATTGCTGTCACTTTTTTACTAGGCATGTTAGCTAAGGACAGCAATACTTTAGTTCGTTTAGAACTGTCAACTAAAGCCGTCAGAATCGACCACATTATGTGCTTAAAGCTATAGATACGCATAAAAGACGAGTTCGAGTGCTTTAATAAAAGTATAACTAGATAGCATTGAAACTGCGCGATACCTTGAGCATAAGTAATTTACTCTTACGTGCTTAATGAGTTAGGACGTTACGGCAGTTTGGCCGCGTCGTAGCTGGGAGGTGGACGCACCAGGCTTCACTATTTATTTTATTTCGCGTAAGGCCGACTTGCTTTGTGCAAAAGATTAAGGGCAATATTATTGTTTATGGCTTCTCTTTTTTCGTACTTGGATCTTGTCCATAATTTTTTCTTTGTCTATGTAAGAGTTCTACTTGATATAAATGTCAGGTGCTTGCTGCTTGTAAAGTCTCCAACAAACTTCGAATGAACATTAATGTTTAAGTCATTAAGCCTTGTTTAACTGCTAAAGTTTAAGTCTTAACATTGATTAGAATTTCAAGAGATCTGAACTGAGTTTCAATTGGGTTCGTTTTAATATACGATACATGTATTTTCTAGATGATCGCGTATGGCGTCTTTAAAAAAATATAGCTTATTATTTTTTATTAAAAGGATAAAGGCCATTAAGGAACGTTGATGACCACCTGCTCAAAAAAATTATGTAGTGATAAGACTCTATTGCAGAATCCGCCTGGGGAACCATTGCCACGCCATTGCCAGTTATTGAATAATAACTGTTAGTCAACCACCAAGCAGCAACGTGCAAGCATTACTGTTTGGTTTGAAGGGTAATGTTACCGAAGTATTCTGGCGCAATTCTGGCACTGCTACCGTTGGGCAGGCGCGATGCTTACCATGCAAATATCTAGCTCGTCTCGTCAATACATTGTTTAAAAATCCAATTCGTTTATCCAGAATTACAGTTAACCCAAACTGCTTATTTATTTATAAGAATAGAGATAATCAAACTCAACTCAGTATAAATAATGTGCATTGTATTTACAATAGACTCGAAAGACACATAGACTCTCTTTGTAGAGCTAAATATCCCAGACTATGTACTTTGTTAAAGTAAATAGACTGTTACAACTTTACTACATTAAAGGATATTTTCCACCTAGTGAGCTTAGGAATACTTACAACATTATTTTAGGCTGCCTTTGATTAAAGTATACAAGTATAATATTTCTTTTCATTTTTCTTTTGATGAAATCATGTAAGTCTTCTAGGGCAAGGGTATTATTGATGGAGGATTATTTTAAGTGTACCAACAGTTAAATGTTATATTTATGTGAAAGTGTTTGGTTTTTCGGCTTGTTTGTTTCTTTGTTACGAAGCAAAATCATAATAATCATGTGCCTCGCGATAAAATTTTGTCGTGTCTTTATGCTATGCGAAAACGAGACAGACTTATACAGAATCGTAGTCTTGTAGTGTTTTTAAGAATAGAGAACATTTTGCCGCGGTCCACATGCTAGGCCCACCATACAGGGTTAGTTCAAATCAGTTAGCGTCCTATTAAGGACATATTCTGTACATCAAAACAAACAACTTTGAATATGGGGCCAACGTTGAAATTGCAAAAAAAAAACACCTGTTCCATACATTTTGCCAGTCGATGAACTTTTTATATTATGGAACAGCTGATATTTTTTTCGCGTTTTCAATATTGGCCCCATAGTATAAGCTGTTTGTTTTGATGTACATAATATTCCCTTAAAAAGATGCTAACTGATCAGAACTAAACTTAGTTTATTATTTTATGGTTAGGTAATTTAAGTATTAGTATTGTTATTTTAAAATTGTTAAGTTAAGTTCTATGTCTGTATCTTGTAGTTATTTAATATTGCACATGTTCTATATGTTCTTCGAATCCTTTCCATCCAAAGGTTGCCTGGAAGAGATCGCTTTTAGCGATAAGGTCGCTAATACTAACACTAGTTTTAAGTTCCTTTTTTGTGTTGTGATCGTCATGACTGTTATCATTTCTTTTGGTGTGTACAATAAAGAGTTAATCTATCTATCTATCTAACCTTGTATATTCAATCACACATACGCCATTGAATTTGTTCTCTGAACGTATATAGGTTACCTCATGATGTTTTCCGTCTCCGAAAACCAGTGGTATTAAAATCCAAAAAGATCATTACTGCGGGCCTGGGATTCGAACCCGTGCCCTCACGATTGCGGTCTCCCAACTAGCTACGACCTACGACGTCTTCACTATGCTATCATTTTCACTTACCTGATAAACAAGGGCCACTGAGTGACGCTGGCTGCCATCACCCTGTCCTTCGGGGGTGGCAGATCTCCAAAGATGTAGTACATAGTAATCGCGAAGCAGATCACCAGGAAGACGTTGGCGATGGCAGAGAACGGCACCAGCCATTTGAGGTTCCGGATTTGGCAGATCAGGACCAACGGCACTAGAGTCAGGGCGCAGTATGTTTCCACAGAGAGCTTGTAGTCTGGAAAGTACTCGTCAAACACCTGAAACAATTTTTTTATTATGGTAACAATGAGACGGACAAGGCACTCTCGTATGTCAAGTCCATGACTGTAGCGGTGGTTGAGACTTTCAGTAAAATTACATTTCGTCAAAAACATGAAATTAAAAAAAAATAACAACAAGTCTCGCAACACAAACCATCCACCGTCATGTTTCACCGTAAAAAGTTGTTAGATATCAGGTAAAGCCTAGTCAGTTTTTTAGTTAGGAAGCACTTATTAATATTCAACCGACTTCAAAAAAGGACGTTCTCAATTCGACTGTATTTTTTTTTAATGTATGTTACGTTATTACTCCGCCAATTATGACGCGGTCGTCGCTGCGCGGGCAGGTTTTCGCGCCACCATGCCCTCAATTACATAGTTCGGAGGGCGTTTGTATCGGCCGGCGTCCCCTGCGTGCTCGAGCCGCCTGGTTTGTCTAGGACGGACGGCAAAAGACCGGACGGTTTGACCCTGGTGCCGTGGAAGAACGGCAGGTGCCTAGTGTGGGACGCCACTTGCGTCAGCACTGTAGCCGCCAGCCACCTAGGTCGCACCGTTTGCTCGCCGGCTGCTGCAGCGGAGGATGCTGCTAGCAAAAAGAGCCTGAAGTACGCGGCGTTGGAGTTAAAATACTTTGTTGTTCCGATTGCCGTTGAGACGATGGGCTGTTGGGGCTCTGCGGCCAAAAGTTTGGTTTCAGAAATAGGTCGTAGGTTAAGAGATAAGACTGGCGACTCCCGCTCCGGCTCGTACCTGGTGCAAAGGTTAGCCATTGCTATCCAACGCGGCAACGCGGCCAGCGTTATGGGCACCTTTGCACCTGGTACGATTACTGGTGGGTTATTTATTTAGTTTAAGGCTTTAATATGTGACATTATTATTATTGTATTTTTTATTTCTGACATTGACTTGTAAAAATAATAATTATTATTATTGATATTATGAACTGATTTTGATGATTTATTTTTTGTTTGGTAGGTAACCAATACTTCAGAGGTGGTTCCATATAAATGTTATCGAAATCGGTTTAGTAGTTTGGTTTTTAAATCAAAATTACTAGAAAATATGAAGATGCCAGGTATTCGAAGTTTAAGTCGGTTGTATTTTTTTTAAAGCCTATTATGTTGACTATGTTGAATAATTATTTTAGTCGTAATTATCTATTGTAATTTCTTAACAAATTGTTTCATATTTAGTTACGTCTACCAACATTTAGTGACTATATCATCATCTTTAGTTCTATAAAGTGACTTGGCAATCTCTTGGAAATATTTTCACACAATGATCTTTGAAGGTAATAATTACCACGCACTGGCGCTTTATTTGTGTTGAGTGTGTCACTGACACAAGAGTCTTCGATCAGCTGGACCCGCAGGTCCACCTGACCACATAATTTATTTCTGTATTTTTATTGTTTAACTGGCCCCACATTCATACTTTAAAAAAACATCTACCTATTGTTTAAAGCTAGTGGATAAAGTCGAGTGCATTTTTTTAACGTTTAAAGAAGGTCTTATTCTTGTTTTACGTATTCTTACGGCATTACTCACAAAAAAATATTAATGATGTTGAATAAAGTTTCGATCACATCCGAAACCTTTTTCAATGAATGAAAATAGACGTAAACCAGAGAATGATTAATAAAGCGATAACGTGTTAAACCATGACAGTTTTCATAGTAAAAAGTCATATTTATATAACCATCCATTTCAATTAACATTATATTCTAAAAACACTCTAGAACAGTCTAGGTCTATTCATGCTTTAAAGTCACTCACTCGATGGAATTTAAGCAACAATAATAATTCCACTATTTTCTTTCAACTCTGAGTCCAGTGAACGCGTGAATTCACTAGAAAATGTTACGAATCTTCATCACAATAAGTACTTGGCATCAACAGCCCTTTAGAATATGAATGAGTCGGCTACGCATCCCATTCTAAGGGTAGGTAATAGCTCTGGAATATTTCCAAGAACTGCGGGCTCTATTATTGAGGTTTGAGGTCACGTTTCGCCTATCACGCAAAGCCTGCGATATAATCATGTTTGTGTATAGAAGCACAAAATGGGATTTGGATATTCGATGCTCGGAAAGTGTTTGGTTGTTATTTGCCTACATAATATCAACTCACTTAATATAACAATAAATAATCAGTCAGAAGTCAAACAAGAGAAGTTACTGGGTATGAAGAGATTTAACATTTGATGTCTCAGGGTGACGAGCGCATGCGGTGCGGCGCAGAATAGGCTAGATGACAGGTATTTTTAATTATCCTTTTTAAATGTGGCTCATAAATATAGCTGATTAATGAAAAGATAATTAAAATCTGATCAAAAATAAGCAACTTTTAAGCATTTTAATATCATGCTTGATAGAGTGAAGAATCAGCAAATCGTTACGTCACGTCTCTGTACGCCATATAAATTCTATTCTGACAAGTAAGGCGTGACGTCATTTTTTTTTGTGGGAAAGGGACAGAGTCGTCTCTAACAAAAACTTTAATCGCTCATATATCAGAACATAATTAACCGATTTAAATTATTTTTTCAACAAACATAATATATACGTGAACGTCCGTACGTGACGTCATCTGCCGGTCCCAACAGAAAACCAGCGCTGGTTGTTTATAACCAGCATCACGCTGAGTTGGGACCGGGTTCATGTCAAAAATATAGATATACCTACTAATCTCTTTGTTATAATTTTTGTCTATGTAATTTATTTTTGCTTTTTATGTATGTTTATGTGTCTTTTTGTTTTGAATAAATTATTTTGTATTGTATTGTATTTACTTAAATTCTTCATCAAAGCTATTGGTTTCAACGATATAAACATCAGTCATCTACCTTATTGTGTTAGCAAGTTCAAAATTCTGGCACTGGCACTGATACTGAAATGGGCTGGCGTGACGCTTAGCACCAGGTGAACGTCCCGCTTGACCCGTCACTTGAAAGTAATAATTAAAAAAAAACTAGCTGCACCCCGCGATTTCCCCCGCAATAATTCTTGGGATAAAAACTAGCCTATGTTTTATTCCAAGGTAAAATCTACCTTTATATACTTACTAAACTACATCCAAAACCGTTCATCCGTTTCAGCGGCTCTCATCTGCCTACATAATCTTAATTTTTACCATAGCTCACCATAAGAGCGTCGCCAGCCAATGGCCCAGGGGGGCCAAGTTGGTTTAAGGAGGATGGGAAAAGTCTGCATTGACGGAAGAACTAATAGACTATCATAATCAGCCAGAAACATCCAATACCGGACGCCATAATGCCATAATCCCCACACTTGGCAGGTGGTTTGAGGGATCGCAGGGTTACCACCGTTATCTAAGAGGACCCTGCTGCCCATCCTCCGGTGGTTCTGGATGCAGTTTTAGGACATAACCAGGTTCAAAATGATTAATAGCAGCGCGAAATACTAAACTTGGAATGGAATTTGTGAATTCAATCAAAGTGCGGGAATTATCGGCCAAACAAGTCAAGTGAGTGGACTTAGGAATTCGGTTGCTTTGCATTTCTTTTTATTTCTATTCAGCTGCCCCTCCCCCTTGGTGACGCACATGGCTCACAAGTTAATTCAAGATTTAAAGTAAATTAAGTAAATGGAGCATTATGCTAACTCTCGTAATAGATAATAATCGGTGTCTCTATTTAAAATTTACTTTGTAAAGGATTTGTTTACCTCTTTGAAGTTCTCGGCAATGAAGACAATGTATACGCAGAGCGCTGCCAAGTACGTGGCCGTCAGAGCGTAGTCTACAAAAGTCCTGTAAGGAAAATATAATATTTACTATTTATAAATAAGTACAAAGCTTATGATAAAATATTTCGTTATCAATCATCTATTGAGTCCTATTCCTAAGTTCGTCGGGACTGCTGTGATGTTTCTCCGCTTTGAGATATTGTGTTTATTTTGTCGCTGGGTGTATTACCAAAAAAGTATACAAGTATTTTAATAGTTATCTGGTCCCCACAGTACAGGCTTTGCTTAGTTTGGAGCTAGATGGCGCTGTGTGAAATGTCCACCAATACTATTTTATTATACCGCTAAAAGTGTCAATGTTTAAAAGTAATTATTCAGGAGGATGCCAATCGAAATCTATTAATATACATATATCCAGTCTTTCCGTCTGTCTGTCCATCAATTTGTCTCATCTGTCTGTCTTAACTTTAAAACGGTGTATTTTTAGCCGCAGATGTATGTCTGAAAAAATGGCCTATTTGACTGGAGTTAGCCCTTTTGATATTTTCGCTCTTAAAATGTGCTGTTCTCTAAAAAGGAGGAATTCTTTTTTTGTGGTAAAGTAAATATTCGTATTTAAGTAGTGAAGTAAGTATTAGGCAGGAAATGTTAGATGATAAAAATGTTAACATAAGCATAATCAGCCTGTTTATAGTCCACTGCTGGACGTAGCTCTACTCTCGAAAGGTTTTGGGGCCATATTGAATTATGTGTATATTATTTGTATTAATGATATGATAATTTCACGATTAAGAAATATTGTTTCATAAATTACAAATAAATTAAATGAAATAATTCAATGTAAAATTTAACTTGTCGGCGTTCCAAATACTTTATCAATCAGATAGTGATTTCGGTAATTTACCTTTTAAAATTAACAAGGTTATAATGAAAGGTAGCACAAGCCAAAAGGAGGTCATTAATTAATATACACTTGTACTCATTTAGAACTACATTGACAATGGAGCCAATTCTGAAATCTCAACAAACATCACTTTTTACTTATTTTTCGGAATTTCGCGGTTGGGTCTATAGTTAGAATATTAACTACTATAGCTTCCCCCTCTCGTGATGATGAAAGAGGTGATGATGATGATGAAAAGTAGCCCATAATGTTTATCAGGGCTGGCGCACTCCGCACATTAGGTACCTACGTAGTACTATTATTTATTCTGTGCTTTAGGTATGAAGCTACAAGTAAGTGGCGGGCCTGTCTATACGGGCCAATACATTAGGAAGAATTCAGTTAGAAGAGATAAGAGCTACTCCGGCTACGCGTTAGATAGAGAGGCAACTTCTAGGTCAATATAACTGTTGGTATTTAGCGCTCGCACGTTCTGAAATGCACTTTATTGTGTCGTAGCAGGAGTCGCTACTTATTTAAATGGTTTTGCGGAGTGAATCTTCTGTATTTGTACTTAGTATTATGTATTCTGTACCTGTATATTATTCCGGGAAATAAGCTATCTCCATTCCGAGTTTCCCAAATCCGTCCAGTCAGTTTGGTGTAAACAGGTGACGAATAGAGGAAGTTTTGCATTGATAATATTACTTTAATAACCTCCTTTCGGCTTAGAAATACCATTCCGCGTAGCCCCTTGGACACAATTATAGTGCAAGTTCAATTTCGAAACAATCGGTGAATATTTACTGGCAATTTATCCCTTTGTTTGCAGACCTGATTGAATTTTGATGACTTTTAGTTTGGTTGCGAGTTCAATCCCAGGCTTTAAATGCAATTTTCTCTAAAGTTTCGTTAAAAAGTCATAAAATATATATTTATACAACTATTGAGCGTCTAAATGATGTTGAATTCGATCTTTATAAATAAAAAAACAGACTTGAAAATGCAATCAAGTTAAAAAATAAAGAATTTCGTGTAACATGATAAATTACACGAAATGTCAGAGCTCAGTGGTTATCGCGTTTGCTTATGAATGCCGCAGGGTATGTGGGTTTGCGTTGGGCCTGGGTACCTGTGTCCTAAAATTGCATCCAGAACCACCGGAAGACGGGCAGCAGCATCCTCTCGGTTAACGGTGGTGAATATTCTGCGATCCCCAAACCGCCTGCCAAGCGTGGGGATTATTTCGTCCAACAGTGAACATCTTCTGGCTGTCAATGTGAGGGTTTACTTACACTGTGGCGAAGCTGTAATCGTATCTTACGTTTTTGTGACTGCCATAAAGCTCAGTTGGTAATAACTATGTCTGTTTTAAAAGCTGTAGGGTGCGGATTCGGTTTCCACCCAGAACAAACATTATTGTGTGACGAAAATAGATAAATAAATAAATAAATATTGGGCGGACATATATTACACACAGCGCCATCTAGCCCCATATTAAGCAAAGCTTGTATTATGGAAACCAGATGGCTGATAGAATACTTATATAAATTATTATTTTTTCGTAAATACATACTTATGATAGGTACATAATGATATAGATGTTTGTTTTTTGTAAAAACATACTTATGATATAAGTATGTATTTACAAAAAAAAGTATACAGAATGTTAGTTTGCTGGATCCTTCTAGGATATCATTGTACTCATCATTATGAACAACTTTTACTAAGGGGCCAACCCTGAAATCACTAAAAAATACAGCTGTTCCACACAAAAAGGTTCATCGATATTGGACAAAATGTATGGAACAGTTGTTTTTTTTTCGTGATTTCAGGGTTGGCCTCATAGTAAAAGTTGTTCATGATGATGAGTACAATGATATCATAGCAGGATAACGGTGTTGAAACTAACACCCTGTATTAGTAGTCCACCAGTTATCTGGTTCCATGGTTCCAAGATTTGCTTAATTTTCGCTTTGTGAAATGTCCATCAAGTTTTTTCGTTTTTAGGCTGAATAAAATACTCGTTTTGCACGCCCCGTACCAGTTTTTATCAATCTTAACCAGGTTTGACGTACGATTTTCATTATTCGTTACTTACCTTACAAAGTTAGCCCACGGCCGACATTTCTTCGGTCCAAATTCAAAAGCTGCCCCGCAGGTCTCCGCGAATCCCATTGACGGTTTCTTTGCGTCAACACAAACTTCTTGTGAAGTTTTTACCTGAAATCGATATAGCAAAATTAGCCTTATTAATAGTCCACTGCCGGACTTAGGCTTGTTCTCGAAAGGCGATTATGTAACATTCCCCAGACTGGCCCAGCTGTGGGATGGTGGATTCACTTTAAGTACCTACATCTATGAATTTCTTCTCCGGACGTAAGCAGGTTTCTTGACGACGTTTTCCTTCACAGAAAACCAGTGGTTATAATCCGTAAATCAACTCCAAAGAACTCATTGGTTCGGACTTGGGATTTTAACGCAAAACCTCACGATTTTAAAACATACGGCCCACTAAGCTTCTACGGCTTTTGCCATTAGGCTACCATAGGTTTATACATGAGCCTACTACGGCTTTTGTGATTAGGCTTCCATGGGTTTTACTATTAGGCTGCCGTAGTTTTCCCATTAGCCTAGCATGGCTATTGTCATTGGGCTACCATGGATTTTTACATTAGTCTACAACAGCTATTGTCATTGGGCCATCATGTCTACCACTATGGCCACCATGTTCCATTAGTCTACCACGGCTCTTTCCATTACTTTAATATGGTAGCCAATCAGGTAGGCTTTTGGGCATATTTTGTTTTTTTTCAATTTTTTTTTGTCTCAAAGTAATAAGCGGTAATCAATTATCATCGACGTGCAGTAGTTCGTTTTGTTAGATACCGCTATAATGGTCATAATCAGGGATTATGTAATAACGTTACTTGTTACCATATAAGTATATAACACGTACCAGTACATAGACGCAGTGAGTGCAGATGAACCCGATGACGATGGTGCCAATACCTCCCACTGCCAGTCCCGCGTTCTTGAAGGCAGCCGGCATCGCCAGGATGCCGGACCCGAGAGACGATTTCAGGAGGTGGACCAGGGACCCGATAGTTCTAGAACAAACAAGGAAGCTTTAAGACTAAAATATATATTTTGTGTTTGTTGTTATGCACAAAGAAGGTTATTGTACTAATCGTTATGAACAATTTTTAATATGAGGCCAACCGGGGAAAAAAAACAGCTGCATCCTAGAAAAAAAATATGTCATGCACCTTTGACGAAATTATCCAAAAAAAAATATCTCAAAAGTAATGAGATACTAGCCAATTTGAATTATGATGCCGCCCATATAATTGATTCGGCAGCACAATGATAAAAAATTATATCTTTACTTAACATTATGTAGGCACCTGATCCACCGAGATGATATTCTCCATGACCTGATCTATCACTAGGTGCTTATCTATATTTACTTAGTCTAGAAAAACTTTATAAAACGTCTAGTACCCAATAAAAGTAGTAAGTAGCTGTAATAGAGTCTCATGTAGGCTTTACAACTATATTATCTCTTTTACGTGCTCCTGTCTGGAGCGATAAAGGATGTCGATATCTACAGGGTGTCTGGAAAATAAACGGTATCCGTAATCCGAATCTGTCACTACGAGTAGGTTACATCATGCCACATAAATATATACCAAAATATGATTTAAATAAAAGTCCTTCAATATTTATTTTAATCATGTCTTTTTAAACACTGTTTTGATGATTCAATTATCTAATTTACTTACGCGTAATGGCATGAATCGAATTTTTATAACGTTTTCTAAATATTTCACGAAAAAAAAACGCTTTGGATGATTCAAACGAATCATCAAAATACTGTATAAAAATTGTTCTAAGCAGCTGACTTGAATTTATAGAAAATTTTGCGACTTTTACTAAAATAAAATTTTGCCATAAAATACGATATCATTTTGTGACTTATCCCCATTTACAGGGATATCCTGAATTTGACATCCTTTTCAATTTCCTCTGTAGGTATTTGTTATATTCAACTTATCTCTAGAATTGCGAGTAGGTTCTCAACGAGAGGCGGTAAAATTATATTCCTCACTAATAATTCCCCACGATTTCGTTTGGGACAAACGGAAAATTACCTTCCCATTTATCTGTCATAATGGATTTTAAGACCGTTTCGACAGATGTGCCAAATTATGCTTTGTGACTGCTTCTTAATAAATCTTTTTTGAACTTTAACCAACTTTAGAGATAAGAGATAAGTAAGGTATGGAGATAAGTCTGTAAAGATATAGAAGACTCTATAGTCTATAAAGGTAAGTCTCTAATAGAATCTCATCCAAAAAGGATGATGTCCACAGAAGGATTTCGACAGTAAAACACAATCGAGCGGTACAAAGACTGATGTATTTTCCATACATGAGGGTGGATGTACAAAACTATATTTAGGATTACCTACAAATACCCAACTCTTCCTTATTTAATTTACAGTAGTTACCTGACCAATAAACAAAATAATAAGTTTCGTTTTACAAATCATTTAAGCGTAAGGTTACATATAATCAGTCCTACCTAAAATAATCTCGATTCTCTTAGTCACTGCTTAAACTTCTCTGTCCTTTTCTAGCACGTGCAACTTCACGTCAGAGAGAAGATGGCAGAGCATCTTGAGCAGTGACTAACGGTTGAAAAGTTTTTTTAAGTAAGGCCGTATATGTATAACGTAAGATCATCTAAACACAGAGTAAGGATAGATCTAAAAATACTTTTTATAAGACGGTATGTACTGGCGCGGGCGCAGGCGAGACGACGTCTGTGGAGTCGCTGGTGCAGGAGAGGAGCGAGCCATATCAAACTGATCGTCCTCAAGCGAGGCGACACCCTCACCGACTGCACCAGACATAGGGCTAGACTTAGGACCAATTTTACCCTGTTATTAAGCTGCCTACCGTGTCTGTCTTTCTGTCTTTCCGGTATTTACTGACCTATAATCTCGTGAGTATTAGATAGCCGGTTGAAATGTTCACAGAATACTCGCTATACACTTAACTATCGCGGATTATCTAGTACTTGTAGTGAGTGGTACGGAACCCTCGTTGTCCGAGTCCTCGGATTTGACGGCTTTATTTGAATTCGGTTGCAAAATTGATTAAAAAAACTCCTAGTATCGAAGTTAAGCTTAACACCTACACATATTTTTATAGCACGTAAAAAATAAAGTTTTTTTATATAATACAATGGCACGATTGTGTAAGAGATAGCAGGCAGTAAGTAACTGCTCTTATATAATATAACAACATGAAAGGTGTAAAACCTTTACCAAGAAACCTTTATTCTTGAAACACTGATACTTGTTAAGTCTCATACTTTCTTTGAAATTGCTTTTAGAGTCTTTGTCTTGGATGTGTTTACTAAGGCATTTTCACCTATTTTATTTTCCTCTCAGGAAAAAGAGACATACAATACGGTTAAATGACGTTAGTTATCTTAAACGACGAGATATAAGTATGATTTCATACATTTTTCAGCTCCGCACCTCGTCTTCAACGCATTCCACATTCTGTCTATTCTATGGTTACGTTGCCTGGAAGAGATCGTTTTTAACAATAAGGCCGTATTTGTTACACTAGTTTTGTAAGTTTATTGTTAATTCCTTCTGTCTAATTTCAGTTGACTAATAAACATGAATAACAAAGACGTGAGAATATAAAAAATGAAGTTTATTATGAATAGTTGATAGGCTAGGCGTTGAGCTAACTTACCTGATATCAAGTGACAATGTGGTCGATTCTGACGGTTTTAGTTGACAGTTCTAAACTAATTAAAATATTGCTGTCACTTTTTTACTAGGCATGTTAGCTAAGGACAGCAATACTAATACTTAGTTTAGTTCTGTCAACTTAAACCTTCAGAATTGACCACAATGTGTTTCAATTTACTAAATTACCCTACACTAATTCTAAAGTTTTCTTATGATTTTTCTTTACTGGCAGGTCAAACTCATTGTTGGGATTTGAGCCTACGACCTTTGGCGTGCGTTGCGAAATTGCTAACCACTCAACTATCAGTATAAATAGGTACAATAACGCTAAAGATTAAAATTTAATCGATTGGATCTTATCAGCCGACTTTATTCCAGTGCTGGACAAAGGCCTCTCCCAATGCAGCCTGATCTTCGGCCTTTCGTTTCCAGTCACTGCCCACTACCTTACGTATATCGTCACTCCTTTACACAGTGTTTTATGAGACATGAAAATTGGACATTGTATTTTTATACTCGTTTTTGTAATATGATAGCAACCCAAAAGCTGGAGAAAAGTTCCTAAGTTCATATACAGGGTTCGTTCTAATCAGTTAGCATCCTTTTAAGGGCATATTCTGTACATCAAAACAATCAACTTTTACTATGGGACCAACATAGAATTAGCGAAAAAAAACAGCTGTTCCATACATTTTGTCCAAGGTCGATGAATTTTGTATGGAACAGCTAATAATTTTTTCGCGAATCAATGTTGGTCCCATAGTAAAAGTTGTTTATTTTGATGTACAGAATATGCCCTTAAAAGGATGCTAACTGATTATAACTAACCCTGTAGAGCATACATTTTAAGCAAAAGTGGTTTTTTTGTACAAAAAATCGAAAAAAAATTACTTCTTAAATTACCTAAGTACATAAATGCTATCAAATGATAACAGGTAACCAGGATACAAACCAAACAGACCAAACAACAAAAGATAACCAGGCCAGGCTTAGTAGAGACATCAGAACTGCATGTTATAATAAGTATTTTGTTTAAACCCGATTCAATCGAGCTTGAGTCTCATAGTACTGTAGTAACAGAGTAAATGTTTTCGTTGGGAAAATATTTTCTGTTAAATAAATATTTGTACTTTCCTTATTGTCCACAGATCGGGCGTCGAACTCAGAATCTCGGACTTAAAACGTTCGAAGTCAATAAAAACTTACGAGTTCGGGTGTTCCACACGCCGATGCTCGAATGGGTCGTAAGCTTTCTCGTTGATGACCTCCTTTGACCCCAAACTGAGGGTCGACTGGAACCCGGGGTTTGAAGCCAAGTTTGCGCTGAAAAAGAAAACTTTTAGGTTAGTTCTGTTTTGTGTGAACAGGTAAGATTGAATGATCTTGAACCTATACAAGATCATTCAATCCTACATGTTCACTGGGTACTTGATATCTCTCTAACTAGAATAGGTTCTAGTTAAAGAGATATCAAGTAGCCAAATAGTTTTAAAATTTTGAAATTAGAACCCGGTGAAGTGCAAGTCTCGCGCACCGAGGGTTCCGTTCCAAAACAAAGACTAGATACTTTACAGATAAGCGTTTTATCAGGCTTTCGTTAATAAGCGTTTCTTATATTGTCTACGCCTAATAAGTCCTTAGTGCAAAACCAATTTCTGCTTGATCGTTTTTTTAAACCTCAGTAATTGCACCTAAGTAGGTACTACAACCACCGGAAGGTGGGCAGCAGCATCCTCTTGGTTAACGGTGGTAAGCATTCTGCGATCTCCAAGCCACCTGCCAAGAGTAGGGATTATGGCAACAGCCCTCTATTAAGGGGGAGGACTTCGTTCAGCAGTGGACGTCTTCTGGCTGATGAGAGAGTGAGAGTGAGAGGAATAATTATACCCAGTTTAACTCTTACATAATTCTTATAACACACATTCTTTTTTTTTAATAATTCGCTACTTACTGTTTGATTTTAATTTTTCTGCAGTCTGTACCAGTAAACCACTGTGGCAATTTTAAAATTGTTCAAAATAATATGTGGCGAATTAACTCTATAAAATATAGAACGGTGACGAGCTTACACATATTTTTTGTCTGTGACGAATTTAATTTATGGAGAGTTTACATTAACCAGATTCTGTTCGATTGTATCACTCTAATATTTTAAAAGCAAATTTTTTAGGCGTGTGTAAGTGCTTGTTTCTGTAACTTCTTCTAGTTGACAAGCTTCATTTGATTTTGTATGAATTTGAAATATACAAAGTTTTTAGCATCAAACTAAAACCTAATACCTTGTGTGTTGAGTGCTGACGTCGCTTTCTGCAAAATTATGACTTGTGAAGAATTAACAATAAACTTTACATATCTATGATTTATTTACTTATATTTTTAATGACTGCCACAAGTTTACTTTCAATATATGAAATTTTAAAAAGCGTGGCGAATTTATTTTGCTGCGAACTTACAATGACCCCGCTTAAGGCCTGCATTAACACATTGGCAGCTTTATTTAGTTTTGTTTTTGCAGTTACGGATATCGAGGCATTGTGATTCCCATAGTTATAGTTATAGCGTGGCACTACTAGTCATCATTATCATCTCGGAGATTTCCGCTGCTGAACGAAGACCTCCCCCTTAGACCACCACACTGAATGGCAACCTGCCATTTGCATCCACCGGTTGCCCGCGACTTTTACAATGTCATCGGGCCACCTAGTGAGAGGCCGCGCCTACACTGCGTCTTCCGGTTCGTGGTCGCCACTCAAGAAGCTTTCTTCCCCATCGGTAATCAGTTCTTCAAGCGCTGCCACTTCAACTTGCAAACCTTGAGAGCTATGTCAGTGACTTTGGTCCTTTGGCGAACATCCTCGTTCTAGATTTTATCGCGTAAAGTAATTCCGAACATAGCTCTCTCCATTGCCTGTTGCGTAACTCTGAGTTTCTCCAAAAGGCCAGCAGTCCAGATCATGTTTCACTGTTATTTTGTAAATAAAAATATTCAATTGTATCGGTCATTTACGTTTAAAACAGTATTTTTTTCCATTTTTCCCGTCAATTCTCGGAATTTCTCGCAACATAACAAAGTTAGATTCTACTCACGTAGAGTTGAAATTTTCCAGGACAATAGTCCCCTTTTTTTCGTCGCTCCCCATTTTGGCACGTCGTTATTCTGAAACAAAGGACAATAAAATTAATTAAGCCATAAAATATCACTTATAAATCTTTTCATAAAAGTAGCTGACGTCTGGTAATGCAAAAGTGCTGTAAAGTATGTGAAGTTTTAGTGGATTTGTTAGTGTTTATACATTTCAGCTGTAAAGTAAGCAGTGAGTATCTACTGGTATATTAGATAGATAGATAGATAGATAGAAACACTTTATTGTGCACACCAAAAATAACATTACAATAAAAGAAAGAACCTTAAGAACTAGTGCCACAAGTGGCGGCCTTATCGTTAACAGTGATCTCTTGTTTATGTTTATGTAATTTTTTTTTTTTTTTTTTTCCAGGCAACCATGGATTTGAAATAAATTAAATCTAAAACAGACAGATATTATTATGTTATCTGTGGCTTAACAAAATAATCACGGTAAATATCCCGTAAATATCATAGAACTGTAATTAGAAAGAAAGAAAGAGAAAGTAGAACTACGCGGTAAGACCACGGGTAACAAACGAAAAAAAATGGAACATCATTAAGGTAATAATACTATAATTAATTAACAATCCTGGAGTGATGTCACAGAAACGTCTTAAACTCAGCATAATGCTGTTTATCAAACTGCACTGATCTGAACAGGCTGTCAAGTGAGGATAGAGTCAGCATGATGTAATAATATTAATGACCATGTGAATAGTTTAAAACAAATCTAGTTCCATCAACACGAGACATACAAATATTTAGGTGGTGGAGTCGGCAAACAATTCAGCAGTTTCCTCCGCTTAATCACGACATCTTGGCCTTAACTGGAACGACCTCGCCGGACTGTGATGGAACTTAACAATCAAGACAATGCCAGTAAATTACTGGAAGTGACTTGATGTTACAAAAAAGCGATTATTTTATTGACAACTATCCAAGTTTTTATCGATTGTGTACATAACAAAGAATTAAAGAACGTGTCCCGAGTTTGCTTTATGGATGATTTAAATGAAGGAAATTAAAGTTTTTACTACTCATTTTTCTACTCTTCTCTCTTCTCTTTTATCTACCAGTAGAAAAAAGCATGATTATTCGACTATAGCGCCTAACATGCGCACCGCGAGAAAATGTTCTCGATTCTACAAAACAGGACAAGGCTACGAATCTGTATAAGTTTGTCTCGTTTTCGCACGACATAAAGACACGACAAAATTTTCTCGCGGTGCGCATGTTAGCCCTGCAGGTTACAAAGATGATGGCTTGTTGAGTTGTTCAAAGCTTATCGCTTGAGAAAATAGTGTTTGCCCGTTTGGACAAGCAGCCCTTAAATTATGACAGTCACCCTAAACTAATCTAGTGATTGTTAGCGAGCGTTATATACTTACCTACTTTTTAGCGCTTCCAGTGCCGCTCTTATTTCGATTTATACACAATTAGTTTGCATTGCGTACTTACTGGCGCAGACTATTCCGGATTATCGATATTTACCTAACTTTAAAGATCAATCTTCATCAGATCTTAAAAATAAAAAACATTATTTCGGACAAATTATCCATAAGTACAGTGGGAATAGTAGTATTTTCAACCTATAATATTATTTTAGTAGCAGTAAGTAAAATATTTTTTTTTTTTTTTTAGTTATGTATTGGTTTACTAGTTAGGGAAAGTGTTGTTCTCCATATTCACAAAGCAGGCGCATAGCACGCATTGAAAGTTTTCCTATTTTAGCTTCAATCAACTACTTATGTCAGTTCGTAATCGCAGTTCTATGTTGCGTACACTAAATCAATTAGTTATTTTTGCTCCAAATATTTTGCATTCCATCCTTTGTCCATCGCTATGTTATCGTGATAGGGTGGTTTTTAAGACAGTCAGGTATGAGACGTAGACGTGAGCAAGTCCGGCAGGCCTAACAGCATATCTACAAAATTTGTAGACTACGCTCAATGTAACCTACGTGGCTGTAAAGTGTGCGATGACACATCTAGTGAGCAATTTTCCTCTGTACATCAAGGGCACTGTCACGCGATGATGAATGGTTTCCACCCGACCCTTTTTTGGCAACAAATATTTCGAAACGAGCTCTCATTATACGTTTAATGGAAAACTGGAGATTATTGGCATCCGATGAAGAGGAGAAATTGTGGAGGTAATTCAAATTAAAGTGCTTTTACTGAACTTTCCATTTGCGTTAAACTATTGGAAACATTGGTCATGGGTTCGAACTTCGAACCCTTTTTATTACAAGCAAGGTAGGTTAGATATGTGTGACATTTATCCGGATCATATTATTTCTGAGCGGAGTCTAGACGAGTGATTTTTTAGATGTTTTCCATGCGTCCGATCGACCAGTGCGATCAATCGCATCATCGGTTTTTTTCCATTTATCCGACGGGCTACTTATTTATCGAATTTTAGGTCACATTGTACAGTTACGGAGAGAAATTCGTTTTACATTTCGTCGACGGTGAATGTTTTTTTCTGTGGAAGAGCTGTTTTCTTCAATGATGACAACAATTAGGGTAGATGACTGATGTTTATATCGTTGAAACCAATAGCTTTGATGAATAATTTAAGTAAATATAATATGTTAATTGAAAAAATAATTTAAATCGGTTATTAATGTTCTGATATAAGTATAAGCGTTTAAAGTTTTTGGTAGAGAAAACTGTCCCTCACCCACAAAACAAATAACGACGCCACGGCTCTGTGCGCCTTACTTGTCAAAATATAATTTATATGGCGTACAGAGAAGTGACGTCATAATCTCCTCGCTGTCTAGCATTATATTAAAATGCTTATTTTTGATCAGATTTTCATTTTGTTTGCATTCGTCGTCGTCGTCAGCCATAAAACGTCCACTGCTGGACGAAGGCCTCGCCCTTTATAGAGGGGTGTTGCCATAATCCCCACGCTTGGCTTGGCTTGGGGATCGCAGAATGGTCACCACCGTTAACCAAGAGTACGCTGCTGCCCGGTCTTCGGTGAGTCTAGTTGCAGTTTAAGGACATACCCAGGTCCAGGTTTGTTTTCATTAATTAGCTATATTTATGGGCCACATTTTAATAGGACAATTTAAAAAAGCAGTCTTTTAGCCCATTACCTCCTTTAGGCTTAGTAATACCGCTACGCAAATCCCCTGATAATCTGCAAACAAAAATGTAACTAACAAGTCAGTAATTAAGTAACTCCTGATAATCCTATTTCTTATATTTCTTTACTAGCGCTCTCTATACAGGATTTCATAAAAATCCGTTTCAGCGCGAAGGGATAAAAACATAGAACAGAATAGAATGGAATGGAATGGAATAGAATGGAATGAAATGGAATGGAAGGGAATGGAATGGAATGGAATGGAATGGAATGGAATGGAATAGAATAGAATAGAATAGGAATATCATTTATTGGTAGGTGGAATTTCAAAAGCTTATTATAATTAAATAGTAAACCATGATCATCAAACCATATTTCGTCTTCAAATTGAATGTGTAAAAAGTCATAATTACAAAAATAATCATTCGTTAATACCTATACCAGAAAATCTGATGTATAAGGGCAGAATTTTCAAAACTTATTGGGATTTAAATGGCTCATCAATCATTATCAAGGTACTCCTTAAGCTTGTAAATTGACCTGTCTAACAAAATCATCATGACAGTGTTGGAAAATTATACTTCATTTGTAACTTAATAAATTCTGCTATAATCATCATCATCAGCCCGGAGACGTCCACTGCGGAACGAAGGCCTCCCCCTAATAAATAAATTCTGCTATACAAACACATAAACTTTTTTCCCATTTATTTATAATTTAAGTGTGATTTAATAAAATATAAATGAGTAAAGGAGCGTATAAATACACATTGTATCTACCAAACTTATTACACTGAGCTATATTTAACTTGACACAAAAAATCTTGTCTTTATGCTATATTTTACTTGAACGAAGATTCTTGCAAATCTCTATCAAACAAGCTTCTGTTTGACTAATTTTACTTTCAGAGTTTTAGCGAGGATCACTTCGAACGCAAAATTTAATATTTCAATTCTCGGGAAAATGTTACAAATTATTGAAATTAAGCGTTATTTCACCGAAACGAGACTGAAGGCTTATTTTTCTAGCTACCGAGTTTATAAACCAATCAAGTTGTAAATTCCCAACGAGCTCGAATAAACATAATTTCAAATAGAAACAATGAGTATTTCGCTATATATAGTTAACTTCATTATACTATGTTACTTACTGAAAACCAATAATTACAGGGCCTAAAATAAGATACTTTATGACCTAAATTATAATCATGAATTGTTTTTATGGAAACTTGAAAGGTCATTTGTAACAAGGTTTATGTTATCTATAACGTAAAACAAAGTATAAACTGTGTGTTAAACTAAAATAAAAACACTTTGAATACTATTTAGGTACCTACCTAATAATGTGTGTAAAACTTGTGTATATAATTAGAACTGTGAAGGTTTAGTATTTGGTCAGTCACGTTGGGGTCGGGTGATTCGGTGGTAAAACGGCAGTGGAATGAGGCTTCACGCTCCTGTCCAGTATACATACGCCACTACGCCACACCAATGCGAAACTAGTCTGGAGACTACGAGGACGCCGAGCCCCCAGGGATGTCCTTCGGGCCCTTTTATTCGGTCGCCGACCGGTACGATGGCGCTTCCTGGGATTCTTCCTATGGCGGGGCAGCCTTTCATGAGTGGCTAGCTTACTTCATCATCAGCCCGGACACGTCCACTGCTGAACGAAGGCCTCTCCCATAGACCGCCACACTGTACGACAACCTGCCATTTGCATTCACCGGTTGCCCGCGACTTTTACAATGTCGTCGGTCCACCATGGGAGGCCTTCCTACGCTGCGTTTTCCGGGTCACGGTCGCCACTCAAGAACCATTCTTCCCCATCGGTTGTCAGTTGTTCGAGCGATGTGGCCTGCCCATTGCCACTTCAACTTGCAAAGCTTGCGAGCTATGTCGGTAACTTTGGTTCTTTGGCGAATATCCTCGTTCCGGATTCTATCGCGCAAAGTAACTCCGAGCATAGCTCTTTCCATTGCCCGTTGCGTGACTCTAAGTTTCTCCAAAAGGCCAGCAGTTAAAGACCACGTTTCAGTACTAGCTTACTTACTTGGGCTAAACTGGCGGTCGGCCAGCGGTGCACCGTGTCTCAGATCCCGCTGCTCTCCGCAACTAGTTACCCGATGCAGCATGTTGGCGTAATGTTAGGTCAACTTGCAGCTATGGAGCAACTATACCGACCCCTTTTTCCGAACGGCTTCACCATACAACATGCTGGACGGCTAGGCTGCTTGGCGGCACGACTATCGGTAGGTGGTTACTAGCCACGGCCGAAGTCTGCCACCAGTATGTTGGCACTTGATTAGTACCATTGGGGATACAGAAGAAAGGTACCTTCCCACGGATGAGGGAGGCTCAGTCCCAGGTCAGAATCTCAAGGTCCTCATGGGTACGCTTTTCGAGCACGGAATACTAAAAACTGCTTAGCCGTAGTAATGCCGTTGCCCGTCGTCTATCTGGTCAATTAGCCCCGCCCGTATTATAAACCCAATCGAATCGAATTCGATTCGAATACTACTATCATCATCTCCGTCTTCTGCTTTAGGAATGAAGGAGATAGATGTAGTTTCCTAGTGGAAACCTTTCCGATTGGGTTTCGAATACCCACTCTATGTTTTCTAATCGTTTCTCTGAAAAACCCTGTTAAGTTTAGACTGTCTGCAGTAACAAAGAAATCCTTCAAGATTTTCTCATGTAAATTATAGTGCGACGTACGTTGTTTACTAGGAATACGTATTTAAGGGCATTACAGCCGTGGCGCATCAGTTATTTTTTTATGCAATGCACGTTTTCATTGAGCGACGATTACCAAAAAGTGAATGTTGTATCTGATTAGTAAATGAATACGAATGAGACAAAAAATATTTAAAAACAGTGTAAAACTTACAAAATCTATTATCACCAACACTTTTTTTTTATTGCTGTAATTTCCTTAAATTGCATTGTTCTGTAGTTTCACTGAAGTTTAATTATGGTGTTAATCTAGGATATTACAGGTTAGGCGCTTCTAGCCTACATAACTACTTATTAGGAAGATAACTTGTAACGCTGAGTTAAACAAATATTTACTTTAGTTTATGACAATAAAGAATTAAAAAAAAATTATAACAATCTATCTAAGATATTCCAATACCTCCTCCTCCACTAACAGTGGGATTTGGCCTCAGAGCTTATACAGGGTGAAGAAGTACTCGTATCAAGCATACACACATAACTACTTATTGAAAAGTCTTATAATAGCTAGAAGCAATATACCGGGTTATAATCTTGGGCCATACCAAGCCGAAATGGGGCCATTGTATTATTTATTGTAATCAACTTTTCGTATCAGACTAACTATGAAATAGAAAAAAAAAACAGTAGTTTCATAGAAAAAGTTAATTGACTCTTGACAAAATATAGACGTATAGAACAACTGATTTTTATTTGAGATTTAGGGGTTGTAAACTCCGGGGGAGTAAAAGTTGTTCACGATGAGTAAAATTGCCCCTTTTCGGCTTAGTACTGCAAGGTTAAAACCCTGTAAACTTTTTAGAATATCACATTGTGATTAAAACCTTAGTGGGACTATATTGCCCTTAATAACATTCTTATGGTATAGACAGGCAATTATCATATCTGAATAGGCAACGATTGTTAGGCATATTATTATTCAGAGTAATTGTATGTGGGTGTCCCTGACTGCAAGCTGAGATAAACGATGTGTAAATGGTATGTTTACGTTAAAACACATTTGAGTTGTATTAAATGGTTTAGTGCTACCAAAAAACCGGGTAAGTTGAAGTTAATATATATTGGAGGGTCATTTATTACACACAGCGCCATCTAGCCCCATACTAAGCAAAGCTTGTATTATGGAAACCGGGTAGCTGATAGAATACTTAAATACATTTTTTTTTCGTAAATTCATACTTTTAATATATACACCCAGACACAGAACAAACATTGATTTACGTCACATACATTTTTGTCCTGGGTGGGGATCGAACCCACGCCCTACAGCTCTGAAGGCAGACATGCTACCAACTGAGCTATAAGGCTGTAATCGATAAAAAAAACATTTTGCGATTTCAATGTTGGCCCCATAGTAAAAGTTGTTGTTTTGATGTACAGAATATGCCCTTAATAGGATGCTTACTGATTAGAACTAACCCTGTATATATTATATGATTAATATTTTTTTTTATTTTTAATCATAATTATAATAATTAACAATATATTCAATTATGCGTCGGATTAAATAACAATAACACCATACAAGTGATTTACTGCAAACATTTGCTAAAAATAGACATCAACTCAACACTAAATTATGTAAATCGGAACCAGTTTTATTTTGTTTACATTTTATGAGCGATCGAAAACCGGGTCATGGTCTAACTAACCGCCTACGTCATAGCAGGAAAGGTCGCGCGACTTCACTAGCTATTTTAATAGCAAGCCTGTGTCAAGGGGTATAAGACTGTATCAATTTTAGATGAGCTTGTTGTATGGCTGGTTTGAGAGCTGCAGAGCGTTGGTTCGAGTCCCATACAGGACATAGATCATTATATCAAGAAAACGTGGACGTTTATTCTGTGTCTGAGTGTTGTACGTAAATTAAGTAGTGAATACATAATTCGTAAAAAAAATATTATTTTTGTATCAGCTTTCTGGTTCCCATATTGCTTAGTTAGGGGCTAGATGGCGCTGTGTTCAATGTCACCTATATTTATTCATAATAGATTTATTATTAATTGGCTACGTATCCATTGTCTGAGATTTCCGTTCCATAAGTGATCCGTTGTTGCGCTCGTGGTTGTTCATCCCGGTCAGTCGACCGCCCTCGCGCAACCATGGTTGCACGGGACTCTCACCTGTCGTTTTCGTACTAAGTAATTTAATTTTGGCGCGTAGTAGATGTCGCTAGCGAGTCTAATACGGATATTTGATTTATTTGTTTGAAGTTGCGAGTCTCCGTCATTATCAGTGGTTTTTTTTTAAATCTATGCTCGAAGTCGAAAACAAATCGAATACTACAGCCGCCGTAAGGATTTCTTCTTACAGCGTAGCCCGTCATTTAGTGTTCTTATTTTTAGCTCCATCCTAAATTTGCCTGGAAGAGATCACTTTTAGCGATAAGACTGCCATTTGCTATTTTTTTTTAAAGAGTTATCTATTTATGGATTAAACACTAACTTACTTAAAAAACTTCTCAGCCGTTACTTAAAAATCTTCTCAGCCGTTAATCACTGCTTAATATGCTCTGTCAACTTCTCTCTGACGTGAAGTGTCACGTGCTAGTACAAGACAGAGAAGTTTAAGCAGTGAGTAAGTTTGAGCGGCGTTTTTAAGTAAGGTCGTAAGACATGAACAAAGTATAAATTTTAAGTTATTAATGCATAGACAATATAAAAAATTAAGACGTCTGGCAGGATTTGAATCTACATAAGTACGAGCAATCTCCGGGCTTCTCTGTTCCGACTGCTTTGCCAATTTAAACTACAGAAGCCTTTACTATAGCCACCATAATTGCTTGTATGCTGATTCAAGTCCTGTCTTATTTCATACTATATCTTTGCAAATACCCAAGTGTAGAAACACTTTATACAATATTCATTATTAACAAACCTCTAAATAATACCGTGGGTAGATAATTAGGTAATTATGCAAAATTGCAGTTTTCGGATTAATAACAATGCAACTCTATTTTGAAAAGTTGACTCTTTAATCTTAAAAAAACAGAATAAGTTATGCAGAGCCTGCAATACATGTCCAAAACGTAAAAGAATAAAATATCGATAACTTACATTTATCGTCCAAAAAGCATTGGAACATCCTTATAAGGATGTGATATGATTTGTCAAATGCCAAGGATAGCTTCTTTTTTTCTTAGTTATTGGCATCGCACGTTGTGCATTCTGTCAGTTTCAAGTTTATGAATTTTCAAGTTTTTTAAATTAAAATCAAGTCAAATATTGCTATGAAATCACAGTTTAGTCTCACGAAATTAGGAATGCTGTGTAAGTTGAATGACCTTCATTTGGTGGTTTAAGGGCGAGACGAAAAGAGGTTTTGGATAATACTTTTTGATGGAAACCTAAATAATAATGTCCTTTTTCATTTCATTTATACTGCGTTAGCATCTTAGAATATTCAACCGTTTAAATGGGGCATAAGGAGTGACTAAGTACCCAGCAGCTGAATCCTCCAAGGGCCTTAGCTTTTTACTACAACAAACTACATAATTATAGTGTATAATAATTAAACTAATTTAACTAAGTATATATTTTAATATTTTAACTAGGTATTACTTTTTTAACTATTGGTAGGTAGATAGATAGATTAACTCTTTATTGTACACACCAAAAGAAATGATAACAGTCATGATGATCACAACAGAAAAATTAAACTAGTGTTACAATTGGCAGCCTTATCGCTAAAAGCGATCTCTTCCAGGCAACCTTTGGATGGAAAGGATTCGAAGAACATATAGATACTTATCCACACAATAATTGTAGTGGCAGGACTCTACTGCAGAGTCTGCCATCCTAATCATATCTACCACGCTGGCCCAGTTGCGGGTTGGTGGATTTACGTACACCATTGAATTTCTTCTCCGGACGTGTGCAGGTTACCTCACGCTGTTTTCTTTCACCGAAAAGCCAGGGGTATAAAAATCCGTACATAAACTCCAAAGAGCTCATCAATACGAGCCTGGAATTAGAACTCACACGGAAAAAAAGGATATTTTACGCCAAGAATATCAATACTCTAAGATTTTTTTTTTTAAACAAGTGTATATTTTCTCAACAGTAGTAAATTATCGCCATCCAAGAAACCTTGTTTACTCTAATAAACAATAATATATTCTTCCTTTTAATCCTTAGCTGAAGAAAAAAAACTCATTTTTACATTAGACATACAGACATTTTTATTCTCGATTGAAAAAGTTTTGTAATTTTGAATGAAAAATAAGACTTTTTTTTAAATCAAGATAGTTTTGTCTTCATTAACGAATATTTTTTTCTTGACAAAACAATTTCATTATTTTATTCCGACCTCACAATTTTAAGTCGACGGAGTAGGAGTAGGAGTAGGAGACCCTACTAGAGACTAGACTAACAATAAAAAAATATCTAAGAAGTAGCCATCTTCAATAATTGTTATTGCTATATTGCTAAGAATTTTCAAGATATAACGAACGTGATCTTGGTATTCTAATCCAAGGAATAATGTTTAAAACACGTGTCTGTGCGACTAAACGAAAAAAAAACAAGTTTTTTTTTATTTATTTTTATGAATGACTGATGCTGTTGGCCTCAGATGGCCTCTACAGCGTCACCGGACTTTAAGGCAAGCGCAAACTCGGCGCTACAACAAGGCGCTCGGCCTAGGTTTAGGTTAAAGGCGACTAGCTCAAGGGCACCTCAGAACGGTACGAACCTCGGCTTGGCCGTCGCCGGGAGTGGGGTCAGACTTGCCCTGGCACCCCAGAAGGGGTATGCTGGGGCCCTAGTAGGTTGATCTGGTTGACTATTTGGAGAGAATCTAACCGATCTTCTGACAGATCTGGGGAGTCCTCGACCTCGCCGGCGAGGTCGGTGCGTGTTTGTGTGCCTCTGGTAACCGGCGCCTATACCAAAAACGGAATACTTCCTGTTGCTAGGAGTGGTCGGATCGGGCGAGCCCAGCGCCGCCGAGGTGATGACGGCGATGGGGTCTTCTGGGTCGCCCAAGACGTGTCTGGGGCGTCTAAGGAAGGGGGGTGGGTCTGTCGTGTCTGTCGTGTCTGTCGTATAGTTCGAGGCTTGGACTATGAGTGGATTTTTTTGCCTCGAGTAAACAAACATTGTCTATGGAGCCAGCGACAATGATAAAATGAATGGACGGGAAATAAGCGCACGGATTTTGAAGACTATATGTTGAGTGCCGGCTCTCCTCTCGCGTCAGTCATACTCTGTCTTTGCGACATGTGAGCCGTACGATACGACAATACAAACTTCTTATTCTTATTAGAACACATGTACATGTGTTCTCTTTTTGTCATACAGTAATTGATTCGCTATCTCTATTTTCTGGTAAATGTAATATGCATACTTTTAGCTAGGTATGCTTGATTGTGTTGACGTGTTCATTTTGAACGATTTGCAAGCGCTGGGCCCGTCCATTCCAATATCACTGTCGCTGTATTGAGCAGATTTTTTCTGTAGCAAAAAGTCACGGCACAAGATCAGTTTGTTATGCTGATTATGTGCTGTACCAAAGAGATAAGATCCGCTTACGCTCTAAGTGCTGTACATTCTACGAGGAAATGAAGTTGGTATTCTTAAAAAACAAAGAATCACACTAATATTATATTTAAATCCGAAAGTTTGTCGGTACGTGTGTGTGTATGTTTGTTACCTCTTCACGCCAAAACGGTTGCACAGATTCGGATGAAACTCATAATGAAGAATAATTATCTATAACTATAAGAGGCTTTGTCCTGACTGACTGACTGACTGACTGACTGACTGACATATAGACAACGTACAGCCCAAACCGCTAAACGTAGAGACTTGAAATTTGGAGGGTATGTTTTTGGAGAGGTGTAAACGCCCACTAAGAAAGGATTTTTTGAAAATCAACCCCGAAGGGGGTTAAATGGGGTGTTAAAGTTTGTATGAAACTTTTTATTCTCTGGTTCGATTGATACAAAACTTGGTATACATATTCTACTATAAAAATAAGAAGATACGGGTGTCACAGTTTTTTCAAAATCAGCTCCCGTTAGTATAAAAAAAAACTAAGTTTTAGTGATAGTACGTTTGTTTCTCCTTAACTTTGTAACGGCTGTACATATTAAAATGAAATTTGGTATAGGGATGGGGATAGATGTGAGGATGGGGGTGGGGGTGGGGGTGGCGATGATACTGGGAACGGAGACGGGACGGAGATAGGCATGTTAATATTAAGATTACAATCGGTATCGGGATGGGCATGGGGATGGGGTGGGGATGGGGATGGGGTGGGGATGGGTGGGGATTTGGTGGGGACAGGTGGGGATGGGATGTGGATGTGGATGGGGCTGGGAACGGGGATGGGCGTGTCCATATTAAGATGAAAGTTGAAATCGGGATGGGGTGGGGATGGGATGGGGTGAGGATGGGGTTCGGGATGGGGATGAGGGAGGGACGGGGATGGGGACGGGGATGGGCGTGTTCATATTAAAATGACATTTGGTACCGGGATGGGGATGGGGAAGGGGCCGCTTATAGGGATGAGGCTGGGAATGGGGACGGGGATGGGCGTATTTATTGGTCGGCTGAACAGATGGAGCTGCATTTTTGGATAGGTAGTTATAGCATAAGGTTCGGAAACGGACATAGGCTATTTTTTTGTAGGTCCACGCAGACGACTGTTTGACGGACATAATTATTATAGATACTGTACAGCCTAAGCTGCTAAATTAATTTTTAATCTATAACTATAAAAGGCTTTGTCCTGACTGACTGACTGACTGACTGACTGACATATAGACAACGTACAGCCCAAACCGCTAAACGTAGAGACTTGAAAGTTGGAGGGTATGTTTTTGGAGAGGTGTAAACGCCCACTAAGAAAGGATTTTTTGAAAATCAACCCCGAAGGGGGTTAAATGGGGTGTTAAAGTTTGTATGAAACTTTTTATTCTCTGGTTCGATTGATACAAAACTTGGTATACATATTCTACTATAAAAATAAGAAGATACGGGTGTCACAGTTTTTTCAAAATCAGCTCCCGTTAGTATAAAAAAAAACTAAGTTTTAGTGATAGTACGTTTGTTTCTCCTTAACTTTGTAACGGCTGTACATATTAAAATGAAATTTGGTATAGGGATGGGGATAGATGTGAGGATGGGGGTGGGGGTGGGGGTGGCGATGATACTGGGAACGGAGACGGGACGGAGATAGGCATGTTAATATTAAGATTACAATCGGTATCGGGATGGGCATGGGGATGGGGTGGGGATGGGGATGGGGTGGGGATGGGTGGGGATTTGGTGGGGACAGGTGGGGATGGGATGTGGATGTGGATGGGGCTGGGAACGGGGATGGGCGTGTCCATATTAAGATGAAAGTTGAAATCGGGATGGGGTGGGGATGGGATGGGGTGAGGATGGGGTTCGGGATGGGGATGAGGGAGGGACGGGGATGGGGACGGGGATGGGCGTGTTCATATTAAAATGACATTTGGTACCGGGATGGGGATGGGGAAGGGGCCGCTTATAGGGATGAGGCTGGGAATGGGGACGGGGATGGGCGTATTTATTGGTCGGCTGAACAGTGTCCTGACTGACTGACTGACTGACTGACTGACATATAGACAACGTACAGCCCAAACCGCTAAACGTAGAGACTTGAAAGTTGGAGGGTATGTTTTTGGAGAGGTGTAAACGCCCACTAAGAAAGGATTTTTCAAAAATCAACCCCGAAGGGGGTTAAATGGTGTGTTAAAGTTTGTATGAAACTTTTTATTCTCTGGATGAATATTCTCTCTTTATTTCGGGATGGGGATGGGGATGGGGTGGGGATGGGGTGGGGATTTGGTGGGGACAGGTGGAGATGGGATGTGGATGTGGATGAGGCTGGGAACGGGGATGGGCGTGTCCATATTAAGATGAAAGTTGAAATAGGGATGGGGGTGGGGGTGGGATGGGGTGAGGATGGGGTGAGGGATGGGGGTGAAGGAGGGAACGGGGATGGGGACGGGGATGGGCGTGTTCATATTAAAATGACATTTGGTATCGGGATGGGGATGGGGAAGGGGCCGCTTATAGGGATGAGGCTGGGAATGGGGACGGGGATGGGCGTATTTATTGGTCGGCTGAACAGATGGAGCTGCATTTTTGGATAGGTAGTTATAGCATAAGGTTCGGAAACGGACATAGGCAATTTTTTTGTAGGTCCACGCAGACGACTGTTTGACGGATATAATTATTATAGACACTGTACAGCCTAAGCTGCTAAATTAATTTTTAATATTAAATTTGGTCATCCTCAAGCAAACTTAAAGGCTTGCAAGCGGCTTGGAAAAAATGCAATAATATACGTATTTTAGTGATTCAATTGAGTTGGGCCCCGATTTAACCGAATTCCAGTATTCAACATTACTACGCGGGCAAAGCCGCGGGCAAAAGCTAGTACACTTATAAAAATACAACCGCCTTCAAATTCGAATACTTGGACGACATCTTCAAATTTTCTAGTAATTTTAATTTAAAAACCAAACTACTGAACCGATTTTAATAAAATTATATGGGACCACCTCTGAAGTATTGGAGGTAACAAACCAAAAAAAATGAATCATCTAAATCAGTTCATAATTGGCGGAGTAATCGCGTAACATATATACAAAAAAAAATACAGTCGAATTGATAACCTCCTTTTTTGAAGTCGGTTGAAAAATAGGCTACTTTTTATCATCATCATCATCGCCATTTTTCATCTTTACGTGGGTAAAACCGCAGTGTGCAGTTCTAGTTAGTACTAAATAAAAAGTTTGTCTGAGTGGTACCCGAGCGAGAAATAGGCAAAGATTAGAGTCAGACCACCAGCCTATTGGTCAGATGACATTGTCAAGCTTGTCGGAAAGCAATGATGAGGCTGGCAAAGGACCGGAAAAGATGGTGCGAACGTGAAGAGGCCTATACTCAGCAAAACTGCACCCAGCAGGCTCACAAGAGGTAGATGGATAATTAATAAGTACTTTGATAAATTATATGTCTAGATAGACTGATGGATACTAAACGCGTTGAAAAAAATAGCGGTTAACCGTTAGCCTCTTATGCATGCACACTATAACAACGACAATGGTGCAACGCGAGTGTAAGACATGGCTGTCACGCACACTAGTATAATAATGTTGGCCTGTCATTTTTCGTTCATAAACAGTACGAGACTCTATCTAGACATATTATTTATCAAAGAATTAATGCTTGGTCTATAAATGGGACCTGGGTATGTCCTAAAGCTGCAACCAGAACCACCGGAAGACAAACAGCAGCGTCCTCTCGGTTATCGTTGGTGAGTATTCTGAAATCCCCATGCCAAACGTGCCAAGCGCGGGTATTATTGAAACCCCTCCCTATTAAGAGGAGACCGTCTAACAATGGACATCTTCTGTCTGCTGCCGATGATGATGATGATGATGTATAAATGGGAACGTCCTTGGCTCATTAAGAGTATGAAATCAATGGCAAACTTTGATTTGATGATTTTTTTTGGCCAATTTCTTGTATTTTTATAATAATGTGTATTTTAAGTTTTTAATTATGTGCATGATTATGGGTACCTTAACCTGAAATACATAAATTATTTATGATAATAATTATAATATCTTAACCTGTTTTTTTTTTGTTTCATTGCCATAATGAAACAATAAAATCAGGTTAAGAACATTACTGAGAAGGTTTTCAAACTGTTTGTTAGTTTTTCTCGACAAATGACTGAACGCATCATTAGGCAACCACTGTAATTAATGTTAGTTTTATTCCTTTTAAACTTGCGGCGAGTTCACACAGTGGTCCGTTTTATTCAGGTTAAATTTTGTATTCAAAAAATATTCGTCTTTGGGACATGTAGTTGCACAAACAAGTTCACAATACAACAGTTTCCAGAACCAGTAAAAAAAACCCGATCCGTCATAATAATACGGTCCGTTTTATCAATGACAACTTTAAAATAGCGGGTACAACCGAGGAACATAGTTAACAAGTACAATGATTCATATTTACTTTGTTGCGACCACGAGTTTTGAAATAATGTCTAAGTCAAGTACTTACTTAAGAAGCACAAAGAAGTTATTACTTAATCTGCGACACAAGGCTAAGTTACAATATCGTCATCGCATCTGAATGAGGATCTACTTATTTTGTGAACGCTTGGCAATGTAAAAAATACAAGTACAAAACGATTCCGGGTAGAAACAATAATAGACCATCATGTTTTTTCGATATTAAGGTAAAAATAAGGTGAAAAATTTAAGTTACAGTGTATTTGAGACATAAAAACGTAAGTTTTCACGAAATTTCGTTGAAAAAATAAACATAAAAAACCAAAAATGTGTTTTTTTGAACTTTTCACATACATTTTGAGGTTATGTGAAAAAAATGTTAATACAAAAGTTGTAGATATTTTTATTCCCTACAACTTGGCCATTTGATTTTTTTCCATAGAACTTGTAGTTTTGCCGAAAATCTAGATAAACCGTTTTTACCCTTAAAAACTCACCCCCTTCTACTTCCCGACCTCAGATCGCCCGTAAATTATTTTTTATTTCATTTTTATAATATTCTCCTCCATTTCCAATGGAGGAATGAATCCTTATCCTACAATTAGAGGCTTCTACCCTGGTTAATAATTCAAACTATTAAACAAACTTATTTACTTAGAATACTGGTTATTCTTATTAATAGAATAGTAAGATTTATATCTCGATGGTAAAACGATTTAAACTCATAAAGCAACTGTATTTATCATAAGTTTGAAACACTGCTACTAACACTGTACTTATGGATAATTTGTCCGAAATATATATATATATATTTATTTATTTTTTAAATTAAAATTTGCTTAAGTTTAATGTTACAGTAACAATAAGGTGCATAGTGGATATTCCCCGTGTAAAGCTTTGATTCCACGATTTTAATTCGCACAGCGAAGATGTGGAACTTTCGGTCAAGGTCTGTGTTGACCAAAATTTTTTATATATTATAGCTGGTTTATTTGCCTATAGTTTGATATACCATATGGTCGATTTACTTAATGCAAATGTAAGGTTGTTACAGATTTTTTTTTGTTTGTATGTGATGTAACAGCAAATTTTCCATTTTCAATACTTGTGCTATTAGACCTTGTTTCGTGCCAAATTTCATGATTCTAGGTCAAGGGCAGTACCTACCCTATCAATTTTGATTTATCTTGATGGCAAAAGACATCCAGAACTATCGGAAGATGAGCAGCAGCACCCTAAGCCATTAAAAATAAAGCAAAAATAAGTCTATTTGCCTAAATTCTTGATACTCCGATCCAGACATCCGACTTCAAATAAATCTAGCACTTGACTTTTGTTCGAAGTCTTGCACTGCATGTTAAGAACCATAAAACGACTATTTATTGTCCTACTAACTGCAAAAATAAGTTATACGTCACAGCATCGGAACAGTTACGGCACGTCCAAACCCGGATGTGTGATAATATCCAGCGAGCATTTTGCATGCAAACGTATTCCATATTGCTATCAGTTATTCGCTACCTTCACGCTTTGTTATTGTATCTACATAGTCTTTTTTAGGGTTCCCGTATCCAAAGAGGGTGTTAGTCTAACAAGATGTTATTACAAGATTTACAGCTAGATTAGCATAATAATGTCAATAATGTAAAATAAACACAAAAAAACAATAATACAATTAGAACTATTATATTGTCTCAAAATGATAATAATTATTTTATTGCCGCCAGCATTCTGGCCACTTTTCCATTGACCACGGGGCTTTTATTTTAGGTTTTGTTTTGTATATAGTTCTTAATTTTATCTTTAGTTGTTATATAATAAATATATTTTTTACCCCATTGTATATAAAACTACTGATACTACTGCTACTGACTTAAATAAATACTGATTATTTTGTCTCAAAATAATAATTGTAAAAACTATACATTACTATTAATTTTGTCTCACAGCCTAACAACAATTTAAATAAATTTGGTCAAGCGCGACTTAGGGTTCCGCACGAATGGTTTCTTTTTAGGGTTTTTTCTTTTTTGATTTTTGACGATTGTGGAGTCGAACTTTGTGTATTTGCCGGTGTCAAGTATTTTTTTATTTCAAGTTTTTGATAAATATTTGTCAAATAAGTCTTAGTCACAATCAAAATCACACACCGCCACATTTTTATACAATACCACTCGAAACGATGATATTAGCCAAAGAACCAAAATTACCGACATAGCTCGCAAGGTTTCCAAGATGAAGTGGCGCAGGGCAGGACACATCGCTCGAAGAACTGACAACCGATGGGGAAGAAAGGTTCTTGAGTGGCGACCGCGAACCGGAAGACGTAGCGTAGGAAGGCCTCCCACTAGTTGGACCGACGACATTGTAAAAGTCGCGGGCAACCGGTGGATGCAAATGGCAGATTGTCGTACAGTGTGGCGGTCTAAGGGGGAGGCCTTCATTCAGCAGTGGACGTCTCCAGGCTGATAATGATGACCACTCGAAAAACATGTTTTGTAAAATAATAAAAAGCGGTGACAATAATTCTTCGCGTTCCCGCCAAACTTCTAAAGGTGCCTTTTCACTACACGTTTTAAAGGGTCAGAAGTTTGAAATGTACTAAGCAGAAAGGAAGTTATAGTAATCATGACAGTGAATAACTTTTTCGAACAAAACTGAAAATTTATCGAGAAAGCCGAGTCACGACTAAAACGCCCTTAAGTGCAACCACCGCTCCTGAATCCAGCAAATAAATACATTACAAACTATTAAGTAGGTACTACTTACCTGATACAAACATCTAATATTTACTTAGGACAGTTAAAGATAAAGCTCGTACCTATTCTATTTCAAGTATTTGCTTGGTGTTTGATAGAAACATTTTGTTTACTTTCTTAAGGCTGCAGGGTATTTGATCTTTACTTTATACCTTAAAAATGGTAAACAACTAATAGTGCAAACGTTTTTCATGGATTGAACTTGGTGTAATTCTAGAAAAATCTAAAGTATTTATAACAGAAAAAAAGGCCAAGGAGGTCATTAAACTCATCATTAGGTACTAATCAAAAATGCGACAAATGTCGGCTGTTCCATTGAACAAAAAACACTCACCCATTACAATAAATATGGAACAGCTGATATTTTGCGATGACATAGTAAATTAGGCCAAAGAGCAAAAGTGTACGCTTTATATATATCTACAGAGGCCTCCCTTCAGCTTAGTACTACAGATTCGCGTAACCCGAATAACATGGTAATGACGGCTTTAATAAAAATATTTTGGCTCAGATTTCTTCAGATTCAGATTTTTTAGGAGCCTAGTCTGAGAATTTATAGCTACATATTTACTATAGTTATTTGTTAAGCCAACTAAAATTGTATTTTATACTCGTTTACGCGGGTTTTTCCGATGATAGGTGTAAAAAAGTAATTAACGAGTACAGGTCAAACAGTTTCGATTTACACAAGTAAAGCCAGAGCAGCGGTTGGGATACTTTTTACACGTTTTTTGTTGTTGTGTTAATACAAATACAAATAGTTGATAACACCAAAGTTACAAGTCAAACTTCATTAAGTATGTCACAAAAAAAAGTATAACTTAGAAAAATGAAATAATAATTATAAAATACGTTAATAATCGTTAATATACATTAATATACAGTCAGGTTAAAACTACACATACGGCTTGAGTTTGTCTGTATTTATAGAATACCAATTACGGTGCGTATGTACAAGAACTGCACGACCTAATCCTGCCATCTCCGTTTTATTACAACACGATTAGATGCTCAATGATAAAACCCCTTCTTACGGTAGAACGCAGCCGTGGGGAATATTGCTATTCCCCACGCTTGGCAGGCGGCTTGGGGATCGCAGAATGCTCACCACCGTTAACCGAGAGGACGCTGCTGCCCGACCCCCGGTGGTTCTGGATGCAGTTTTAGGACATACTCAGGTCCAAATAATACACAGGTTGACTTTGAATCCATTGACATTGTCTTTGGGGGTAATTGAATTCATCGTAATTAACAACTTTTACTACGAAATCAAAGCGGAAATCGCAAAAAAAAAAACACCTGCTCCATACATTTTCTCGTGCGTAATTGTATTTATTGTATGAGACAGCCGATTTTTATTCGTGATTTCCGCGTTGGTGTCCAAGTAAAAGTTGTTAATTAAATTAATTCAATGAGCTGCAAGAAGAATGACAATGAATTTAAGGTTATCCTGCATATTTCAAATATATTTGAGATATAGGTACCTTATACATAAATTATTATAATAATAAATGTATCTTTTACTTAACGTATTACACAAAAATAAAAGGATTGTATCCAGACCGATGAAGATCTAGTACTCTAGGAGATGCGCAGAAATAAAAAAAATATTACTTGTCATTAAATTTGCCAAATATACTGCACGGAAGTGTACACCACAGAAAAGCGAAGGCCCTACCTCTTCTCTCTTCAGTGGTGCGTGTACACCACTTCGCACCTGCGCAGGCTCACCCCTTCCATGCCGAAAATTTTACAACTTATTTGGCAGCTACTATATCTATCTATCTATCAGATATACTAGAGGTCTTATTCTTAGTCGCTACGTTCTTAGCAGAGCGGTTGTGGTCGTGATGTCAGATTTGATGTGCCTCACGATGTTTCGCCATTTCTCCCTGTTAGAGCTCAATCGAGTACACTCATGCCCGGGACCGCCCATAGCCAATTTTATCTGGTCAGTCATCGCATGGATGACCTTCCACGTGGTCTTGTGCCTTCCACTTTACCCTGGACGACAAGAGGCTCTATAGACTGGCTGCCTCGCCTAGAAACGTGTCCGAAGGCGAGTATGAGGGACTGAGTCTTCAGTCAACTGGTCCTGCTCACCAGTGGACCCGCGGGTCCACTCAACCTAGTCACATTTTGTATAGGTTGACTGAACCCACTGTCCAATTTTATCATTAGTACAGTCAGGGAGAAAAGCCGTATCTTTTCAACCGACTTCAAAAAAGGAGGTTCTCAATTCGACTGTATGTATTTTTTTGTATGTATGTATATTACGCGATTACTCCGCCAATTATGAACTGATTTTGATGTTTTATTTTTTTTGGTAGGCAATACATTAGAGGTGGTCCCATATACATTTTATCGAAATCTACAGTAGTTTGTTAGTAGTTTTACAAAATTACTAGAAAATATGAAGATGTCATCCAGGTATTCGAAGTTGAAGTCGGTCCAATTTTTTTGAAAGCGTATTAATTTTGTTTTAATTTTATGACTTAAGATATACCAATATTATTAATGTACAAAGGCAGACAGACGCTGTTACTAGATATAGCTAGCGATACTAGAGGTAGCTTAGTTACTGTAATGGTTTCTATTATGAGTGGAGTAGCGAGTTCAACTGACGTTCGTCGTATTATATATTATTCACCAATGATTGAAGAATGGAACCGTTGCACCGTTAGATCGATTGCTATAGTGTTTGCAATACACTTGAAATGTTGCTGCGTTTATAGAACAAGCTATTTTAAACTACTTTGCTTTGTATCGGGTTGTTCTGTCTTCGCCCAAAGTGTCTCATTTCGTTTCAGAACGTTCCAAACGCGGATTACCATCTCATCCCACCACCAAATAATATAGTAGCACTTTTTTTTTAAGTTAAACGTTTTTGACATCAGAAGCTGTGTACCAAATATATAAATATCGGATCAATCTGTCAACAGGTTCAATTTCACACAGTTTCACAGTTTTATTACCTATTAAATATGTCGCAAAAAATAACAACATCAAATAGGGCGATAAATAGAACAGTTAAAACAGTTTAATAGAACCGTTTTAAAACTATTGTAGTGCACTTTTTTAGGTGTCTGTTTTTTTATTTTGCACAATACTGCTTGTGCAAACATTACTGCCTGCCTGGATTACAAATTGAACCACCTCAGTGCAATGTAAAACGTAATTGGATGAGTTATTGTGGCTAGTTCTATGATCGTTAAGTATTACCATTTGCGGTATCCATAAAGAGAGCTAAATGTCTTTATTATCATAGCGTGTGAATAAGCTCTACAGGGTTACGTTTATCGATATAGCTAAGCTGGAAGGAGGTCACTGCAGTTATCATTGTGAACAACGTTTATTAAGGGCCAACCCTGAAAACGCACAATAAATCGGCTGTTCCATAAAAAAATGGCCTTCAGCCTTGATAAAATGTGTGAAACAGTAGATCATCATCAGCCAGAATACGTCTACCGTTGGACGAAGGTCTGTACCTACATCAAAACAAACAACTATTACTATGGGCCCAACATTGAAATAGCAAAAAAAAGGTCACTACAAGGACCCAAGGTCAATGAACTTTTTGTATGGAACAACTGATACATTTTTCGTAATTTAAATGTTGGCCCCATAATAAAAGTTGTTTGTTTTGAGGTACAGAAAAGGATGCTGACTGATTAGAACTAACCCTGTATAAAGATAATAAAAGGTAAGAGCCACGCAATCGTCAATAAAGTGTTAATGGAAGTTATAAATCGAGTGCAAAACATAAAATGCAATGCATACGAAACAGATTTTGCAATCGTTTCCAGGATTTACTGCAGTTACGGCGGAGAGAAAGCGAAGCGTCGAAATCTCTGTTTGGGCTTTCAGTTTGCGTCATTTGGCTAATGGTTAGCAAAGTATACAAATGTAGGCATATTGTTAAAGGTAAAGGTTTTTATTTTTTAAAACGTAAGAAGTAAACAGCTTTGAAAACTTTCATTTAGATTTAGATTAGATTCAAAATGAAAGCCTAATACTTTAAATAAGTAGTTACTGAGACTTATTGGGATCTCACAGAAGAAAAAACAACAATGTTAGAAATTATAATTTGAAAGTACGTGTATGAACTTCTTTAAAAAAAATATGGAAGAAAAATGTAAAACTCGGGGAACATAAGCTGGCGAGGATTGACAGAGCCACGTCATGAGTGTCTGCGCGTTTTGTAGAGAGAAGAAGGGATGTTCAAAGCATTCCACGTACACTTTTTTTTATCGGTTATAGCCTTGACTTAACTCCCATCGTGCCTGAGTGAAGATGCAGTCTACTAGTAATGTGTCGTTGCGGTTTTTTCAAATAACGCAACGTAACCGTTGTTCGTTGGCCAACAACGTTTAAATAACTATCTGTTTCTAGCAACTATCTATTTCCATCTATTTTTTTAATGCGATACGTTACGGCTTAATATAAATGCGTTTACCAAACGATGATCATCCTAAACACTTTGGGAATAAGTCACATTTTCGCAATCTCTAAATTCAACTCAGCCCAACGTGTATAGCTATCCTACTCGCACGCATGGTGCCGCTCCATCTGGCTTATTCGCTCCAACCCGCTATGTCGATAACTTCATATTCGCTATAGTTTGCGCGAATTTAGAGCGTTGTGAAAATAACGTTGGTTTCGTTTCATACTTAACAAGCGATGTTTGTGAAACAACTCGTTATTGAAATAACTAGTTTTGCTATGGTTGGACAACGAGTGATCGTTGTGTAGCGCGATAGATAGTTGTACAACTATCTACGTTGGACAACGCTCACCACTACCATGGAGCTTGTACCGATTCACTCGCGACTTGAAATCTGTAGCCAAAAGCTAAGTGCAAAAAGTAACTTTAAAAAGAACAACCGACTTTAAACTATTCTGGGTCCCTCTACCCTCTATGCCTTCTCTATGCCCTTTCAAACAAAAGAATTTTCAAAATCCGTAAATCGACGAAAATAATAAATAAACCACAAAATATGTTTGGTATTTATAACCGTTGTATAATTGTCGCGGCTACTGTATAGTCGCCAAACAAGTTGTCAAATTGTCGGCATGGAAAAGGTGAGCCTACGCAGGTACGTCATGTACACCACTGAAGAGAGAAGAGGTAAGGCCTTCGCTTTTCTGTGGTGTACATTTCCGTGCAGTATATTTGGCAAGTTTAATGACAAGTAATAACTTTTTTATTTCTGCGCATCCTCACTTTTTGACAGCTTGCGTGGCGACTGCTATACTCTAATTGTAGCTTGATCGATTTAGCAGCTCACAGAATTTCACGGCGTAACTTTATTATATCGTCTGACAAATCACACTTATTTGTAACACAAACATCGCTGGTTTTCTGCGCGTAAAACTACTATGAATAACAAGAGCTGTACGTGTAAATAGTAAAATTATATTTGAACTATAAAACGGAACTGCATTTAGCGTCGATTAACACAAAACAATAATGCCATCAACCATATTTTTCCATTCTGACATCATGACATCTGACATGTAAAATTGATAAACATAAAATCTATCTTATTATGAAAACTGACGTGGTTTTGACACATTTTGTTTTATTTGCTTGTGTGTAAAGCAGGACGCAGCCGCACGCGCGTCGGGCTCTGTTTTCACTCTTTGCAAAAGGTCACCGGATGTGATCGAAACTATAGTTGGAGTATCAGATTTAATTAAACGTGAGTATTCCCGTATAAATAAAACAAAATATAATCTATCGTTTTATCTCGCAAAAGCACAAATTCTGTGAATGCCATATTTAAAAAAAAACTGCGTTTCGCCGTGATGTTAGGTGTACCTACAGCGACATGTGTCAAAATATGTCAGAGGAAATTTAAGTCAAGCTGTATGATGTGTTATGTATTGTTTGCCATTCGTGAATTACCCTAGCACTAGGCTTTTGACGTACTTCATTTCGATCAAGCGACATTTAATAAACTATATATCAGTGTTTATTTATTCTTGGCAACAAATAAATGATTGTCTATTGTCTATTAATATAATAGATATATAAAATAAAGGTACATACAGTCGTATTATAGAACCTCCTCCTTTGTCGAAGTCTGACAAAAAGGCGTTCCATCTGAGATCTCGGCGCTCATCGTCAAATATATATAATAGCTAAGTCACAGAACTATGACCAAATACTTACCGTTGAGAAATAGGGTCAAATTGGGATAATTATATAATTTCGTAACAATATTTCGGTCTCGTTGCAATGTAATTACATGCAAATAATTATTTGACTGACACGTAATTACGGTACGAATCCCGTATTACAATCTAGTTTAGAGTTGCTTTCTAAAACGTTAGCTGCTAAGTTTAATATATTACCCTTATTTGGAGCAATAGATTTAAATAAAATGACCTTATTCTACTTTCATGACTAAACATTATATTTTCAAATCGTAAATTTTTTACCAGTTATATTTTTTTATGTTTTTTATTAAATTTTCATTACTAGCTATAGAGAGAGAGAGAGAGAGAGAGAGAGAGAGAGAGAGCTAGATCCTCCAAGAGCTAGAAGTTACTAGCGCTCGGTAAGTGGGTCATTGATGTCTCAAAACCAATGACGTATCACAAAACAGTCTCAAATGCGGGCGAAAATAAAAATGTACATAGACCACTGAGTAGAGAAATTTACTAGCCATCTCGGAGGAACTAGCGCTTGCTGGGTATATAAATCAAAACTAGCCACTGAGCCATCATTGAGCTTACTTTTTTTTTCTTCGACCATGTAGATCTGTACTATTTATCAGAAACTTTAAGTCACTGAAATGATGTTAAAAACTATGTAAAACCTCTGTGGTGTGAACCTGGTGTTTTGCTCGAAACATATGAAACTTTTTCAAATACTTTGCGAGTTTCTGAGCTAGGAAATATAACTAGAACGAATACCTAAACTTTTATTGTCTTACCTTTCACTATTAATGAAAAGTAGATTAATAACACACGCAACAGGGGATCTTTTACACCCTCACACTATATTAACAGCCTCCTCGCTCTCAGCTCCTCGCATCACTCGTCGGGCGCCAAAATGTCTCGTGTGTAAAAGATCACCTACTCCTTGTGTAATCTACCTGTAATCTACCTATTACAAAAATCTAGCATAGTATATGACTTTGAAAATTAAACTTTCCATTTTCGAATCGATTAAAGAGAATAAACCTTTTGAATCCTATGGTCATATGTATGATATATATAAAACTAGATGCACGCGTGATTTTCAAAATACGCCCAGAAATGCTGGCAGAAAAGAACTTTCCTTGTTGCACGTTTCCCATTTGCGAAACTTCATTATGATTAGAAAGATCCGAAACATACTTGATCCGACCAGAGTGTCTAGTGCCAGTTTTTCCAAGAGCGTTTACGTATTCGTTCACGTAGTGCCACCTAGTGCGCCACCTAGTGTCAAACATGTACATGTTTGACACTAGGTGGCGCTGCTCTTATTTCATACAAATTGTAGTTTACGTTAACGTGAACGAATACGTAAACGCTCTTGGAAAAACTGGCACTAGGCACTCTGAAGGGAGGATGGTGTAGTTAACGTTCAGTGTGATAGTGTGAAGTGAATGTAAAGTGTGACTTCTCTGTAACTAGGTATGACGTAACATGACCTCCGAGATAGAGGCTTACAAAATACTGGTAAATCGGTGATTCACCACGATCTGCGTTGTGAATTTGTGAATTACGTTAATTTCCGCTCCACTGAGTTATTCGACTTCAAATGTAACTGCATTGATACAGAACATAACCTAACAGGTAATTGGTATCACACAGAACATAATAAAAGTACGTATAGTTTGAGGATGTAAAAGATCACCTACTTGCGTGTGTAAATAAGCTACTTTTCATCACTAGTGTAAGGTAAGAAAAAAAATCTTGCGAATAAATTATTTGTAATATTTCGTATGTAAATAGAGTATTTCATTTGATTGTAATTAAATTAAAGAGTACAGAAAGTACTATAGTCGGAGTATCCGATTTAATTAAACGTGAGTATTCCCGTATAAATAAAACAAAAAGTACAGAAAGTATTTAAAGAAAGGTTCATTTTAAATTTCCCGCCAAAAAAGTGTGATGTAATCATTGTTTTCAACCGACTTCTAAAAAGGAGGTTCTCATTTCGATTCTGTGTTTTTTTGTATGTATGTTACGCGTTTACTCCGCCAATTATGAACCGATTTTGATGATTTTTGTTTGGTAGGTAATACTTCAGAGGTGGTCCCATAGAAATTTTATTGAAATCGGTTCAGTAGTTAGCTTTTTAAAACAAAATTACTAGAAAAAAAGCAGATCATCCAGGAATTCGAAGTTGAATTCAGTTGTATTTTTTTAAATTGCGTATTATTATTATGAAATAATTATTCACGAAGGATTTACTGCCATCTATTACTTTCCCTGTTTATCGTCTGCACAATTTTATCGACTATGTTGATGCACAAGCGAAAGCCAAAGTAAAATAAAAAATATACAAAACATTGGATGACATTTCACACAGCGCCATCTAGTCCCAAAATAAGCAAAGCATGAATGAGACCGGAAAGAAAAATGAAAAAGAAATAGGTGAAACCTTTCATTGTTATGAATACATAAATGAAAAAGATTTTTTTTAATACGAATTGTAATTCCCAAAAAAAAGGATACATGAGTGTCTTCAGATTCAGATATTTATTACTTTCATAGTGTACACAGATATTGACAAAAAGAAGTTTCATATAGGGTCCATATGAAACTCGGGCGCAGCAATAGTAGACGAGAGGAGGACGACTTCATTTAACAATAAGATGCCTATGAAATAGAGGTATTATTAGAGGTTCGTCATAAATTAATAATAATAAATTGTGTGTCAATAATATTAGTTATAATAAATTAATAACGTTTCGTAAATAATAAAAATAAATGGAAAAAGTAAAAAAAAAACAAAAAAATTGTACATAATTATTAGTTCGAATTATTAATCGACATAATTATTATAATCTTTAAAAAATTCGTCTATTGATTAATAAGCCCTACTAGTGAGAAGTCGTTTTAAACCATTTACAAATTTTGTGTTCAAATGCAGAGAAGAGACAAGTAAAGAGTTCCTTCTAGGCTTGCGCGCTACGTCCTTGATCAACATGGGCGTAATGAACCACAATCATGGTAAAACATTTATGAATAAAAACTGCATCAGACTTGTTCGGTCACTGCCACCTTCAAAAATACCAGCTACCTTATGAGTCACTTAAGTACGTTCTGTATCACCGGTTGGACAAACCTCCGTTCACCACAATGCCATGAATGAGTAAGCTAGTACACATCCATCTACCTTTTAGGCCGGGCGCATACTACGAGAAAAACCGTAAGAATAACCGCCCGGTTTCGCCCGAAGGCGCTCCGTGCATACATTTTGTACTAGGTCCCGCACACCGTAAGAAATTCTCGATATCTCGAGACGCCCGTCTCGCTCGCACCAGTTAATTCTGCGCAGTGTGTTTTGGTCGGTCCGGCGCCTGTCGGGTGCCGTGCCGAATCAATGTGCGACCACTCTTATAGCCTTCGAAGCAATTAGATATAAGGATACGTACATGTATTTGTATTTACTATTATAGTTTTGACGGAGGTACACAATCATTATTGTATGTACAGTCACAATAGTGTATCATAAGGACCAGCACAGACACTGAAGAGAGAAGAAAAAAGTAGGTATACTAGGTTCGGCGTAAACCTGTACTCACAGAAAAGCGATAGGGATTATATTATCTTTAGCCGAACTAAGTCGAACAATCAAATCTTAAGAAGAAGGCATCGTTGTTTACAACTTTTACTATATATTTTACATACTTTAATATTTTTATATATCCTGTAAACGCAATAAAAATAGTTATTTCACAGAATAATATTACGTCATTCGCCGTCGACGAAATACGGAACAGCAGATTTTTTTACCCAATGTTTGGCAAATTTTAGGCCTACCCCTAAAAGCTTTAAAAAAAACTTAAAAAACTTAAAACACTTAAACACAACAAACACACAACACTAACACTTAACACTACAACACTAACAACACAACACACACACACACACACACACACAATACACACACTAACACACACTAACACTTTAAACTTAGCTTGATAAATACCATGATCCAATAAAACAAGGTCTCCTAATCAGAGAGCGACACTTGCTTAGTCACTCCAGTTGCCACTTTATGGCAACAAAATTGGAAAATTGGGAATCAAATCTGGAACGGTCTTGTGAACTGCTGAAGTACAAAACTCAGTGTACCACCGAATTAAAAGTACTACGAATAGCTGCTTTATTTTTTTGGTGGGCAACTGAAAAGGTAATTAGGACGTAATTAGTCTTATTTACATTCGAAACGGACAAATGTATTATTAAAAAGTAACAAAAAATACAGAAGTGGCAGCGAAATTTTCCTAACTTTTTTTTGAAATGGTGAGAAGGTAGGTTACAAATAAAGTTAACATTTATTTTGAAAGTACCTTAATTTAGTCTACATTTTTTTATGAACACGCAAATTTATGACATTAATTACGCTAATAAGTTACCTAGAGCTTCTTTAACATACAAGGTGACGCGGTACAGAGGTATTAAGTCGGAAGGAGCTCTTTGTAGATAACATTATGAACAAGGACCAAAACCGAAATCACGTGCATGAAATTAATCTTTTAACCCTTAAATTTTTTATTTATTTATGTATCTATATTTTTCCATGGGAGAGCTGACTAATCACTTACCTACCTACTGGTGTCCTACGGCTGGTCTCAATAAGTCAATTAACTTAGGTTGCTATCCCAGATAAACAGTCAAAGTTTAACCGTTTCGTAAGCACACACAATATTCGCGATGAAAATAAACTTAAATTGTTTATATATTCTCATGTCGAATAAAAATGATGTTATATAGGTTTTTTGCATGTGAAATACTTGGCTAAAGTTTTTGACATAAATGTTGAGGTTGTATGTAAATAGGTATTCTGTTTCACAGTCGTATAAGATACATAATTAGTATATTCTAGTCACATACATATCTGCTCACCACTTTTGAGTTTTTTGATTTGAATAATACCTAATTATACCGGGTGTTAGTTTGAACACCGTTATCCTTCTAGGATATCATTGTACTCATCATTATGAACAACTTTTAAAGATCCAACCCTGAAACTTTGAAAAAAAAAACAGCTGTTCCATACATTTTGTCCAAGATCGATGAACCTTTTTGTGCGGAACAGCTGTTTTTTTTTTCGTGATTTCAGGGTTGGCCCCATAGTAAAAGTTGTTCATAATGATGAGAACAATGATATCCAAGAAGGATAACGGTGTCCAAACTAACACCCTGTATTTTTAAATTATTTGATACTTGTACCTAAATGTCAATTGACAAAATGTATGGAACAGCTGTTTTTTTTTTCAAATCATTTTGTTTAAAAAAATGTTGTTAAGTTGTTGTCGTAGTATTACAAAACAATACAAGTATTATGTTTAACCTTATAAAAACATAATCACAAATAAACAAATGAAATCATAATTATTGATCAACATGCAACCAGTCAATTACAAACTACCAAAAAATATCTCCGAGATAAACAAAATGAACATAAATGTTGCCCAATTTACGTTACCTTGGCTTCACGAGTTAAATCCCTTCACTTCACCAAAGACACATCACTTAAGTCACTTATTTACGTCTTTCGTAACCGACCCTTTGCTGATATAAAATAAAAAATAGCTATAAATCGTGCGACGCTTGTAGCGGTCGCAAGCGCACTGTTTTGCAGTGCGTTGCGAAATGTGTATGCGCACAACCGGAGACCTCAAATGATTACAAATCGACACCTGGGAGGAAAAACATTGTAACTAAACTTTTAGAGATCTTTTTGACCTAATAAATATCAGAGTCGAGAATGCCCAGTTGGGAAAAGATGCGCATCACATTTCTGAGGGTTTGAGTTGGATCCGGGGCACGTCTCAATACGTATCAATAGGTTCTTTGTAGTTTATCGTAGCTAAAGAACCGGTTTTTCGGTGAAGAGAATCCATACACCATAGATTTCACCGTAGGTACATTTCATCAGAATACCATTCATTGAATAATATGTAAGTGAAATTTCATTGCAGATCTCGGCGTCACATCAAAATAGGGGTATATAAGATGTATACAATATTTTGATTCATATGTTACAAAAAGTGGTGAAATATTACATAAAAAATCCAAAAAAAATTGTAGTTATGAGGTTTTTACTTTTGGGTGTTAAAATTTTTCTCGATAATTATCGTAGTTTGCTGGGAGTTGCCTTGCTGGTGTTATTATGCAGTTTCGTGGGTTAAGAATTTTGGCGGACTGTTTGTGGTCGTAACTTTTGGATTTTAACTTTAGTCGCAAAGATATAATGATATGAAAAAAATACGAGGCTTATTTTTTTATTACTGATGTTTAAGTCTTTGTACATGTAGCAGAATTTATTCTACGAGCTGTACGTTATTGGTCTTAGGAATTACGTTCTTATGTGTTTTATATCCATAACCTATTTTAATTTTCTTGGGAAAAATACTTATCTGCGAAGATTACTTAGTTTCACATACCTCCAGAGAGTTCTCGCGAAGGTCGCTCGCACACCACGATCGTTACAATGGTGTAACCACATTATACAGCCATTAATTATGTCATATATTTGTGGCAAGACAATACAATCAACAACGACGATTGTAGCTGTAAAAATGGCCAAAAATAAAATTTCATAAAGCTACAAGTCTTGTACTTGTAGTGAAAAACTGGCAATACCGCAAAAAATATTGAGTAGGAAGGAATTTATTTATAGACATATGGAGATTTCTACAGCTACAAAACAACCAGGATACAAACTACAAGTACAAGCACTTTTATATAAGTTAATTAATTAAAGACAAACCATCTACATGTAACTGGTAACTTGTAGGTACTTCTACAAGAAGCTAGTACAATTGTAAGCTTGTACTTGTAGATTTATAAAACAAGGTCCAGGTGTGCAGCGTGCCTAAAGAGAGGTTTTCATTATTTTGCCTAGGTATTGCAGCTGGTATTCAGCCAAGGACATTGACTGGTTTTGCACGCAAGTGGCAGTGATCTACCTAATTAACATATCCATCATAAAAGAGGTAGGTAATACGAGTATCTACGTAAATACTAAAGGCCAGTACTTGGGTGATGTGTACTCTGAGCATCTCTGAGATTGGAAGTGGCAAGCCAAGGTTTACTTTTCTGTTGTGGGTTTGTTTTAGTGTACACTTCATAATTATAGGGAAAAGGGAATGTGCATGTATTTTTTTATTGTCTCACAAAAAAGCTGACTCGCATCAAAACAAATAATCAAAAATAAAATTGCAATATGTCCACAAATAACGAAGTTATAAACATTTTAGTTTCATGTTAGACACTGTAGTGGCAAATGACGTAAAAATACACGATTTCTAACAAAGTTCTATACTAGCACGTGTTTTCCTAGAAAGGGACAGACGACTCCCTCCCAAATATTTTGAAGGCTTATTATTTCAGGACTCTACCAGCCGATTTCAATTATTTCTTCGATATAAGCATCAGATTCAGGCACTTATTCAATTATTATTAGAATTGATTATTTGCTTATTATTTTTTTATTCAACTCGTCACCCGCATACAGTGGTACAAAGGGTTTCATACGTAACCAAGCTGAGAGCGTCGTTACAAAAAAAGTTGTTTTATGAAATTAAAGCTTATTTGAAACAAGAGATTATTTGATTAGACAAGTATTTCATAATTATTTCATTTTATTAAGTTAACTGATTATTTTTTGAACATTAATTAATTTATTGGAACGCGCGAATTTGACGTGTATCTTTGGTGTTATCTATTTATTTATTTAAATGCACATGTACAAAGCATTAGAATAATAAACAGTTGTATTGTAGCTTTCACCCATTTTTACCTCTTTAGGGGATGAATTTCGAAAAATCCTTTCTTAATACTTCTCTACACATCTACACATCAAGACAATTACATTGTCCTTCAAGTCTTTATGACCATTGTAAACCACTGGTCGTAAAGGGCTGAGCGTTGTCTGTCAATCAGTCAGGAACTCCTGACCCTGAAATCGACCCTGATATAACAACTCTAATAGGTACTTATCGGGAACCACCCACTACAGCACAATTTTAAGCTTACGCGCGTAATGTACCTATTCAACATTTCCACGAGTTTTATAGGTAACACCTACTCGAAAGCATTGTCTAACCGATCTAATCAGAGGGTTGTTTGTCAGCTTCATCCGCTAATCTAGTTCAATCTCACAGACGTCGCGTCTGATAGAAATCGATTACGGTTCCCTACATTCTCCTTTGTTTGCTAATTGTGAGCGACTTATTGTTTAGTTCGACTCGCGACTTTCGATAAAAAATCGGTGTCTAATTTTAGCTGCTGTTGGCTCATTTCAGTGTTTGTGAGTACAGAGACTTATTTATCATCTCGGTTGTTGTGACATGAAAGGAAATCAATATATATAAAAGGCCCTGTCCTGACTGACTGACAAAAAAAATTGCTCGGGATGATTTAAAGTGGTGAATTTTGGGAGCGGGCCAAATTTCTTCCGTACGCGGACGAAAATGCGGGCGACCTCTAGTAGGAAATATGCATTTTTTTTTGTGACCCATAAAATGCTGACTTTTCGAAGGTATTTCCGCAGAGATATGGCGAGAACCGTTTCAAAAAAGGTGTCTTCAAAGTACAGACATCGCTGTATAGATCATAATGACTCGTCAATATTTCTAATATTATCGACGGCATTAAGACGACGGCAATGAGCTTACCATCAATCAAACAGTCTTATTGTTTTGTAAGATAGCTTAATAGGTAAGCTTTTTTGTAGTGGTAGGACTCTACTGCAGAGTCCGCTTGGGGAAGTACCACACTTTTGCCAGTATTCAACCGCCAAGCTGCGCTGTGTTCCGGTTTGAAGGGAAATGTTACCAGTGAAATTACTGGGTATGAAGAGATTTAACATCTAATATCTCAGGGTGACGAGCGCAGTGCAGTGCGGCGCAGGATTGTGTTCGCAGTTTCACAATTCTGGCACTGCTACTGTTAGTGGCAGACGTGACGCTTACCACCAGGCAAACGTCTTGCTCGTCTCGTTACTTGAAAGTATAAAAAAAAGAAGAAATAAAATTATATTTTATCTTTACAACAAAAAATTTGTTGTTACGTAGATGACGGTGTTGGACCTGGCTGGCTATGTCCTAAAACTGCATCCATAACCACCGGAGGACGGGCAGCAGCGTCTGCAATCCCCCAGCTGCCTGCCAAACGTAGGGATTAGTACAATCCCCCAAGGGTTCAAGGGCTTTCATCCAGCAGTCTTCTGGCTGGTGATGGATGGCATTCCAAAATAATACCATTTACATACGGGTCCAAAATAGTACATTTACCTACTTTTTGCTTTCATAAAAAGCTCTTAAAGCTTTTTAAATTCGACCTTCAATTATTTACGCTCAAATTACACGACTAAGGCGAATGATCAACATAATTTTCAGATAAATTGCTTTCTTTATCCCATTTACAGATTTATTTGTGGCAGCCAAAAGAGTCGTTCAGGTCATGCGGTACGGCAGTTCAAAGCCGAAAGGAGCTCATTTTTGTGAACGAACTTACTGTTACACAAATTAACTCTGAAATCAAAAAACAACTATTACGTACTTTTGATATAATCGGCTTAGTGACTCACATATAAAATGTTCATTCCAATATTTTATTCAATCGGTAGTGTCTGCTTTGACATTTGTAGGGCGTGGGTTCGATCCCCACCCAGGACAAAATCTATGTAACAAACGTAGACGTTTGTTCTGTATCTGGGTGTTGTATGTATTATAAGTACCTATGTATTTAAAAAAATATGTTAGTATTCCATCATCTATATGGTTCTGATGGTGCAAGCTTGGCTTAGTTTGGGGCTAAATGGTTACATTTCCTCCATTATTAAAAAGATCTATCTGGCTTAAAACAAGTTAATTTACGAGAAAACTATTAAGCAGCGCCACGCAGTCTGGACGAGTTACCCACTCCTTATAGTGCAAGGTCCCTTAATAGGTAGGTAGCTATAGTAAGTAATAGGTTTAATATTTTTCCAGTTATTCCACTGCCAAGCAGTAGTGTGCAAGTATTACCGTGTTTTAGTTTGATGGGTAATAGATAAAAACTCTTTATTGTGCACACCAAAAAATACAATAGAAAAAGATACAAGAACCTTATGAGCTAGTGCCACAATTGGCGGCCTTATCGCTAAAAGCGATCTCTTCCAGGCAACCATAAGGAAGAATACACACATGAATAAAAACGGGAGATGCTACAAACACTTTTAAATTATTTAAATATAAATATAATCTACATATAATGTTACGAGAGAAATTATTGGGCATGAAGAGATTTACATCTAATAAATTTCAGTATGAGGAGCGCAGTGCATTGCGGCGTAGGATTTCTCCGCAAGTAAATTTTTCTGGCACTGCTACTGGTATAGGTACGCGTGATACATTACAACCAGGCGAACGTCGCGCTCGTCTAGTCATTGCATTAAAAAAAAAAGTGAGATCATATCATGGGCTCATATCGGGGGCATGTACAGGGTTAGTTCTAATCAGTTAGCATCCTTTTAAGGGCATATTCAGTACATCAAAATACACAACTTTTACTATGGGGCCAACATTAAAATCGCTGTTCCATACAAAAAGTTCTCCATTGGGCAAAATGTATGGACAGCAGTTTTTTTTTGCGATTTCTATGTTGGCCCCATAGTAAAATTTGTTTGTTTTGATGTACAGAATATGCCCATAAAAGGATGCTAACTAACTCTGTATAAAGTTCTATTATTATTAACGGGATATATACCGTGATTATGTTGTGAAATGAGCTCCTGATATTTCGGCGCAGTTGCATGCACCGTGTTCACGAAGAGCCTCGACCAATACCTCAAGAGGCTCTTGCTAGACGGTTGGGTCAAGGGTCAGATACGAAAGGCAGTAGTACTTGACACGGCACGCATTGTCAGGAGGTTCCTCACTCTGCAGCCCTAACCACCGGCAGCTTGAGCCCTGCCACGCTGCCGGCGGCACTTTAGGTTTAGGTTTATTTTTAATATTTTTGTTTTTAAATGTATATTGTAAAAAACTTAGATTTAAGAAAGAAAATAAATATGGAAATAATAATAATAATTGCCTTTTTATTAACAATCTTAAGTGACGTTTGCATCTTATTTCTACTTATTGCTTCGATATATCTTAAGCAAAAATTTTCTTATTAGACACCGGTTTCTTGATTGTCTTGCTTTTCAGCATAGGCCTCCCCAAGTGATCTCCATATAAGCCTGTCTCTTGCTTTTCTCACCCAAGTCGTACCCGCCACTTTTTTAATATCATATTCCCATCTACGATAATGTGGTTCAATTCTGAAGGTTTAAGTTGACAGAACTAAACTAACTAAAGTATTGCTGTCTTTAGCTAACATGCCTAGTAAAAAAGTGACAGCAATATTTTAATTAGTTTAGGAATGTCAACTAAAACTGTCAGAATCGACCACACTGTCTACCTTTCCTTCTCTTTTTTTCCCTAGGGCACCATCTGTCACTTCTTTGGCCCATTTTTCTGTTTTACTTCTTGTTAAATGTCTAGTCCATTTCCATTTCAGTTGTTGGATTCTGTATTTTACATCTATAATTTTGGTTCGTTTTCTTATTATTGTTAATCGAACTTTGTCTTTTAATTTTATATTGAGTATACTTCTTTCCATTCTATGTCGACAAGTTTCTAATGATATAATGTTTTTATTTGTGCAACTTCATGTCTGACATCCGTATGTCATGCTTGGTAGAATAAATGTGTTAAATATTTACTTTTTACATTTAATTGGTATATCCGAGTCTTTTAGAGCCCAGTATCTCTTCCATCCTATGTTTATTCTATTATTGATTTATTTTGTTGTGAGTGTTTACAGTGTACCCTACTTCAGCTCAAATAACCTCCCCCCCCCCCCCCTTTGCCTGAGCCGGGTGGCAGAAAATCAATCCCTCCTTTATAATCAGTTCAATTGTTATGCAAAGTTTCAAGATCTCATTGAGAGTATTTCGTAGATTATTAAGTTTTTATTGTGCGTCATTGTGCCTCTAGGTAACTTCGTAACTTTTTTCTATGGTGTTTTTTTTGCAGTCTTGTTTCCACAACAAAACCCTAGCAATTATTCTTAACTTTGTCACGTATAGGTACAAAAAAAAAATCAAAAAAAATAAAAGAACTGAAATTTTTTATGTATCAGTAGTGTCGATTGGACAGATGTTTAAATTGTGCCACGTGACCTCCCATAGGCCGTTTATTCTCACGTTCAACGTATCCATTCTAGCTTTTTACATTGAAGTCATACCTTTTAAACGATATCAAAACAATGCCAAAATTGACGACCCTACACCAGCCTAAAGGTTAAAAATGTTAGCCACTGCTCCAAGGTTTCGTTCGCTATCCAACGGGAATCTTTTATTATATTTCCGGAATGTCATTGTTTTTGCCCTATCCACTGCTAGTCGAAAGAATGCCCTCGAAAGGCGATGGCGATACTCCACATTGCTGGCCCATTGCAAGTTGGCGTATACACCATTGTTTTTTTTTACTCGACATAATTATACAGGTTTCACTACAACGTTTGCCTTCACCGATAAACTATGTTTGTTTTTTATTGTTAGTGACATTCAACGTTGCATATCTAATGAGCAAATTATGCATAAACGATGTCATCCAAACACATTGATATTCAAAAACACGGATTTACCTCAACTATTGGTGAATGAATGATACATTTTTGTTTAAGTTAAAACACCAATCCAAAAACACCTTTAAGAGGAAATCCGGTCTTTGATTCTCCAAACAAATGTATTCCCCATTATTTCTTCCACGGTAATGCCACTAGAGCAAATTAAAAAAAAAAAAATTTGGGTCTAAACTGTAAACATGTCTCTATCATTTTCTTTTTTTCAGCAACTAATTGTTAAATAAAATATAACCCTTTACAAATATTCATACTTATCGTGATTTTTGTTTATATTTTTTTACAATAAGTAGCTGAAAAAAAGGAAATGACAGAGACATGGCTATATACAGTGTAGACCTAGACTAATGTCTAAAAAAAATATACAAATAAGATTGCTATAGAGTTAGATAATTATGTTTCTTTCCTATGTATTGATTTAATAAATTTGAATATTTTTCAATTTTCATTTATCCAGGAAGAAAATAGGGCTACATGTGTATGAAAAATCGCTGACCAGATTACCTCTTAATAGGATGACGCTCTAAATGACGTGCACAATGATATTCACATTCATAGATTTTTACCTTTTTCCTTACCCTGGAACCAATACTAAGTGGTCCTTAAAATAACCACAAAGGGGAAGTCCTGAGTACGCAACAGAAACTGTCACTGGTAATGCAAGTCACAGAAATGTGATACACACTGCAAGACAAGTTTGTATGTAAGTAGCCGGATAGGTGCACACTTGCAACTTTTGTGGCGAGCAATTGTAAGTAAGCTTGTTGAGAACAACACATTGACAATCGATCGATTATTTTTGACATAAATATAAATGCTTTATTATTGTAAATAATTATTGTTTATTTTTAGACACACATAAAATAAATTAAATTAAATTATTACTTTATTGTACCTCAGCATGACCTATAGCTATATCCAGAACCACATACGTACGGGCAGCAATGTCCTATCAGTTAACCTTGGTAAGCATTCTGCGATCCCAAAATGCCTGAAGCGTGTGGATTAGGCAAACCCCCTAATTCAATAGCCATCCCTATTAAGGGGAGGTCTAGCGGTGGACGTCTTCTGGCTATGAATGGTGATAATTACTTTCATTTCTTGTATAAGTACTTAGTTATTATTTTAGAAGTGATTGTGTATTGTTATTGTATATAGCTGGTTTGCACACGACTTGGCGCAGCTGTTAGTATGACAAGCAATTAAAATTATTAATTAAATAAATAGCGCCGCAGAAATGATAATAATACGTACATAACATATGCAATAATTTATTGAAAGTTATGTCGACAGCTTGTATTAATTGAATTTGCAATTATAGTAAAACATTGCTTAGTAAGAACTCATTACATGCACAAGTGTAATAACCAAGTAAGTAATGCTGGCGTTTATTTAGCCCAACGCATAAGCATTGCCATCCGCCAGCATCCTGGGTACGCTGCCGACTGGTAGTGGGTTTGAGCATTTTGTAGTCTCTACCTCTTTCAAGCAGCGCATTCGATAGTCTAACAGATGGAAAAATAAAAGTGAATTTTTAAGCGCTACGATTTGGATATTTTTAAGGAGTTTTATAATAGGTAACTGGCGAATAAATGAAAATTATTTTTCAAACCACCTGCTCGACAATGTCCAATTACATATTACGCAATCTCAACATAAACCAAAACATCATATCCTGGGATTCAAAGTTATTTGAAAATCCCAAGGAATAATTACAGCGTGATTGGAATTTGGAACGTTAAAATTCAGAAAACTTTTAGCATACGGGTATATTAAAGAGAGTTTATTCGAAAATTGAACAGGCCATTATAGGCATAACACAAAAAAGGGTTTTAATTGTCTCGCAAAAGGTGTGAAAAGTAGAGTACTTATTCACCTCTAGAATAAAGCTTGTCTTCGTCTTGCGCGGCTTGTAACCCTCGCCTCACTACAGGACAGAAGACAAGAAGAAGTCATGTCGAACATGATGATGTTATGTAGACATAACTCCCGAGACTACTTAACTCTAGGACATCGTTACGCACAGTAGAATCTATCAGTCCTAAGGCCAATATGCCACTCGTGATGTAAGACACTGCTTTATCCCCTTAGTGCATAATCTACTAATATGGCTGCCATGCGTGGCCGAGTTACAAGTGTGTAGAGACACTTAATGCACAGGAATTTTCCACTCCGCCTTATGACGGCAAAACAAGTCCAATTTGCACTCAGTAAACGCTTTAAAAGATCCAGTTTTTAAGTGGACCGTATCCCTCTTTCTTTATCGCCAAAACATTTTGTAAAGAAGTTCAAGTAATCTCTCTTTGATGAGAATTGTTTCCGGAGTTGATTAAGGATTAATGTTATTTTCAAATCTCCTTTGGAACGATTCAAAGAGATGTTTTTAAATTGTACAGGGTTAGTTCTAATCAGTTAGCATCCTTTTATGGCATATTCTGTACATCAAAACAAACAACTTTTACTATGGGGCCAAACCGGAATTCGCGAAAAAAAACAGCTGTTCCATACAAAAAGTTCATTGACCTTGGACGAAATGTATGGAACAGCTGTTTTTTTCGCGATTTCAGTGTTGACCCCATAGTAAAAGTTGTTCATGAAGATGAGTACATACATACCCTTCAGTATAATTGTTGAACCCTTTTGTTACATGTTGTATAGTTGATACAACATACATACAAGGCGGCTTGCATCATCTATACAGGGTGACACTGTCATCATCATCATTAACAGCCGGAAGACGTCCACTGCTGGACGAAGGCCTCTCCCTTAAAGGGAGGTGTAGCCATAATCCCCACGATTGGCAGGTGGCTTGGGGATCGCAGAATGGTTACCACCGTTAACTGAGAGGACGCTGCTGCCCGTCCTCCGGTGGTTCTGGATGTAGTTTTAGGACATACCCACGTCCACTGACAGGTGACCAGGTGACACTGTATTCACTGGCAATATCTGAGGCCTTTATTAAACTCATCGCAATGACCAACTTTTACTACTAAATCAACGCAGAAATCACGAAAAAAATCCGCTGCTGACATTTTGTCGTGCGCAGCTAGGTAATTATTGTTAGCTCCATTCCTCTATAAAAGATTATGTGAGTCAATTGGTCTAACTTCTTTTAGTTTTTTTTACAGAAAATTCTCGTATATAGCCATAATATTGTAGTATTGTTTCTTGTATTTAAACAGACTTAAAGTACTTACTTAGATAATATTGTGTTCTTCGTTGTTTTTATTTTGTTTTTTTATTCTTTAGTTATAGTCTTTACGAACAAAAAACGTTGCGATACTTATTCTGCTTTTGAATGATCGAGGTCAGTCTGTAGGTGACTTTCCCAGTTTGGTACCGCAACAAGTAAATAATAATATAATATATTATAAGTAAGTATCTCATGTTAAAACAAGTATTTATTTTTTGTGCCAATCAAGATGATATTTCATTAATATTATTATTAAAATTAAAAACAAACAGAATGTAGCTCTAGGAAAATAGTAGGCTAAATCAATGGTTAATATTGATCGTTTATTTACGTTCTAGGGATTCTATACATTTCCTAAGAATTCAATATAATAACGGATTACATGCATTGCCGGTAACATGGTTACGCTTGCCTAAAGTTCGGTGACGCTTTAGAGTCCGTATGAGGCCAAGAGCAGAAGAAAAAAAATATATTGTAAATTTGGCTGTGTGTTAGTCGATCACCCAAAAACAACTAAGTACCTACTTAAATGGATTTGGATGAAATTTGGTGCTTACAGGTTTTTCTTATACCTTGGAATATCACATAATTTTTTCCAAAAATGGCGTATTGGCGGGTTATTACATAACTGTCGTTTTTTAATTGGTGAGTGTAGTGTCGTTGTAACATCTGTGGCTTTGTAGAATTAAATCAGCCAGTAAATATTATGAAAATTTAAGCCTTTAGCATTAAATACTGTAGGTATCGTTTTAATCGTTTCGTTAATTATTCACAAGATTTTTGCACCTCTAATAATGGCTGCGCCTTTAATGAGTTTTACAGAAGCGATGAATTAAATTAATGATCCCAGCAATTAATAAGATTTAGTGCGATTTTTAAATACATTAAAAAAGTATTATCGTTGTCTTGCTATTACTCTATGCTCTACTAGAGGTTGCCCTCGACTTCGTCCGCGTACGGAAGAAATTCGGCCCGCTCCCAAAATTCACCACTTTAAATCATCCCGAGCACTTCACAGGCTTTACTCAACGTTCGATAAGTAACAAGTAGTTGTTTGGCCTCTGTTTTACGTCGCTTTCTCTGACAATTTTACCTACATTTAATTAATTAGGGCTTTATCCGTATAAAACAGGCTTTCAAAACAGTTCTCTCTTTACTTTGTCTGACAAAAAGTATTTTAACTCCTAGCTGTATCGTAATTTTAATTAACAATAGGTTGATTAAATTACGATACCAGTTAGGAGTTAAAATATTTCACATTCATCTTTTAGAGATTGCTATCTATGTACTTGCAGGCGCTTGACGACTATGAAAGGTCTTAACGTTGGTTAATAAGCGGCGCCGACGGTACCTACGATCAAAGATGATACACCTTGTAGTGTTAGGATTCTATAGCAGAGTCCGCCTGCGAAAGTACCACACCTTTGCCTGTTATTCAAACGCCAAGCAGTAGTGTGCATGCATTACTGTCCCGTGTTTCAGTTTGAAGGGAAATGTTACCAGAGAAAAGTAAACACTAACCTAGTTGCGAAAAATTGCAATGTCGATGAAATTACTCAGAATAAGTTTAAAAGGCTTAGAAATAAATTAAATTTCGTCCCGAACAAAATTTCTTTCATAAACCTGGGCATTATCTACATGAAAACCAAACCAAACTCGTGCGTGTAATTCAACGCTTAATTAATACCACTACCACCATTTTAATAATTAATTCGCGACCAAAACGATGTTAAGAAAATTATACAACAAAAATGCAGCAACATGATTCTTTCGTGTTCCCGCCAAAACTAGAAAAAACATTTTTTTGGCAAGACTAGTCTGCATCTTCGTTTATCATCAGACGAGATGGCAGTCAAACGCAAGGCTATATCATATTTAAAAAAAAGAAAGTCTTCTTAAGGATCCGTACCTCAAAAGGAAAAATGGAAACATAAGGACTTTACGCACCATCGTGCTTGCTGTACAGCCCGCCAAGGTCATACGACCAAGGTCACGATGCACGATGCAAAACGGCAGTCAATAGTCTTGACCTACAGCAAATTGAATGAATGAATGAATAAATGTCGCTTGCTGGACTTGCTGGACGCGTTTTGCATCCAGCGAGTGCGAACCAGCGACCACCAAGAACGAACACGACCTTGGCGGGCTGTACAGCAGAACGGTCGTGTATTGCTGTACAGCAGATTACATTTTTTTGTTTTTTTTTACTGGCTACTGCCTCATTGCCTCAAGCTCTAAGCTTGTATCGCGAGGCAACATCACGTCAAAATGAACTGCGAAACGCCTTCAAAACTCATTGAAAGATACAAGTTCCACTTGTCTGTGGAATGCCTCAAGTACGGACTACATAAACAAACAAAAACGAATCGTTGACGTATGACCAGGCGGTATGGCCTTACGGCTTTAGCCCGCCCTGTGGGCAAAATAGCAAAAAAAAATACTCGTTCACTCCCTTTGATCACTCCTCGTTCAGCCGTAGACAGACAGAGAAACACAGAGAAACATGTTGGTTTCTCTCTCGAAGCATCCCGCAGCTGGGTGCACGCAGGACGTGCACGATGCTACGTCCAGCACAGCGGCCTTGACGGGCAGTACAGCATGCAAGATGGTGCGTAGAGTGCGTTATAGGATCACTCGGTTGTCTCTCTGTCAGTCAAGACCCTTTTTCTCTGGAATGCGTAGAGGTATCAAGTTGAAATTAATATCAAATACGTCAATCCACAATCCCTTAGATCTGTAAAAAAATGAAGCTTATTAAGTCAACGCAATAAAAAATTACGGCCATATTAGTGAGTTTTTTAGAGTGAACTAAATCAAAATTCATAGGGTTCTTCTCGTTGACCTAGACTCATGAAATTTGGCAAGAAACAAGGACACATAACAGTAATTACGAGAAAAATCTGAAAATTCATAATTTGTAGATATATCGTCATTTCTCAAGCCAAAACTGAAATGGTTATTTTGTTTGTTTCTTTAGTTACCAAAAAAAATACTAGATGGCATACAACACCGTAAAAACGCGCAAACGTTTTGTTCGTTGGTTTTTAGACGGGTTTGATCGCAGTTGCTTCTAATAAATGTACGACCAACTTATCCATAAAGATGGACGAGGGATCTACGAGCGTAGGTTTTGAAGAAAACTGACAGCTGCATTGTTTTTTTTTAGTTCTTGCATTTGATCAACTTTACAAATAAATTGGAGGGCTACAATTAAAATTTACCTTTTGAAGTTTGTAAAAAGGAGTTTTACAAACTAGTTAATACCTTTTTTAGGCCATGTTCTTTGCACCTTAAAACCTACGGTGAAAAGTAATCACATAAAAGTTTGAACCTTTTCTTATGTAAGTAAGCACATCGGTGTCTGCGTTTTTTCTCTTTATTATTTTTTGGCTTCGCGCCATATGTATTCTGCCAGTTTCAAGCATATTACAAGTTTTTGATAGTATCAGGTCTTAAGTCATAAACTAAAATCATGGTCAAGTCCAACTCATGCCCTAAAATTGTCTAAAACACCCAGCAGCGCTGGGTGTTAAAACTCGCAAACGTTTCGTAATAAGTTTTCACCAGACATTGTTTTGAAATTTTGCAGTTAGCGTATTGAACGAAAGTAGAAATTCTTTTAGGGTTCCGTACCCAAAGAGAATCCAATTGTAGCCTATTATTAAGCCGGCTACCGTGTCTGCTTGTCTGCCCATCTGTCTTTCCGTTCTTTACTGACCTATAATCTCGTGAGTATTAGATAGCCGGTTGAAATGTTCACAGAATATTCGCTATACACTTAACTATCGCGGATTATCTAGTACTTGTAGTGAGTGGTACGGAACCCTCGTTGTCAGAATCCTCGGATTTGACGGCTTTATTTTGTTATGTATGGCTTGTTGTTTTAAATTGTGCTTGAATGACATGAGATATTTTCATGTAACCGAAATTAGGGCGCATTTTTCTTGTCGTGTTGATTCTGCCACGTGTGTGGTTCCAACAACTTTTCCCCAGTCTCCTTAATAGGGAGAAATATTAAAACTCTCTTCAAATTTACTTTTTTATTCAAGTGAACAACTAAAAATAACCGTTCTACAAGTCAAACAAAATTTGCGCTAAACATGAGCTTGTCTTATAACTAATCAATAGTTACAATTTTATAGGTAATCTTTAATTAACAAAGTAGTAGACAATTACATCAAAATCATCTTTAACCTTTTGACCGCCACGACATAATTACATCGCCTTGCCCTGTTACGTTGGACCTAGATATATCTTAAACTGCAACCAGACCCATCGGAGGACGGGCAGCAGCGTTCTCTTGGTTAACGGTGGTGAGCATTCTGCGAACCCCAAGCCGCTTGCCAAGCGTGGGGATTATGGCAACACCCCTCTATTAAAGGGGAGGCGTTCGTCCAGCAGTGGACGTTTTATGGCTGATGAAGAGAAGTGAAGCCCTGTTACGTTAGAGCACCGAAAAACTACGTAAGTATAGGTAGGTACGTATAAAAAATAGGGATTTCAAAATCAGATATCGGTAAAGCTGAGCATATTTTTATGTTTTATTAGGCCGTTTTTGCCCCTGCTTTTTGCAGAGCTCGCTAGGCGCTTGTCATTTTGGTGATATTGGCGCTAAAAAGGTTTTTTTTTGCACATAATATCGGGATCCTACAATGTGGTCGATTCTGGCGGTTTTAGTTGACAGTTTTAAACTAACTAAAGTATTGCTGTCACTTTTTTACAAGGCATGTTAGCTAAGGACAGCAATACTTTAGTTAGTTTAGAACTGTCAACTAAAACCGCCAGAATCGACCACATTGTTGTTTTAAGTTTATCACTGTTTCTTACCATTAAAAAAAAACACAATTTTTTATTAATCTACTTACTTCCATTTTTGTTCTTTCTAATACGCAAAATCAAACTAATCAATGTCTTCTCATATTCATTTTCTTTCGAAGGGGTGAGTAAACATATTTTTTAATTCTCGATTTTTAATCCCATTTTTACAATTGTATACCTAAAACGGTTATAACTAAAAATATAACTAAAATAAACTAACATCATATTAATTATATACATTTAACACAAATTTACGCCAATATTACTAAGCCATAAACTCGTAATTTTATTGTAAACAACTTTTACTATGGGACCAGCCAAAACTGTTCCATACATTTCTACAGGTCGAGATACATTATTTCTATGATTAAGTCTTTTTCTATCGCGCATTTAGGTTTGGTCTCAGAGTAAAAGTTGTTCAATGAAGTTGTTCAGTTGTTGTTGTTCCTTTCGGCTTTGCATTACTGATCTGCGAAACCCTGTATTTTATTGCATCGATTGACGATCAATGACATGTAAAAAGGTTGGTATAATTCCCATACTGAGTCGGCCTAGTAGTACCATTTTTTATGAACTAGGCCAAAATGTCACACACCTTTACCCAAAACAATACGACTAATTAGCCGAAGCTATACCATTTTCCAATATAAATACCTAGTTATTTATGTATGTATTTTATCTCTGTGGAAAGTTTTCCGTAATCAAATACCTTAAACACTTTAATCGGTTAATTGTTTTGTACCTGGTAAGGTTAAATAATTTTCTATTTATTCCAATAACATTTTCGGTAATTGAGTTTGTTAACTAAGTATTATTACAAAGGTTATGGTAATGAAAATTGGGAGAATTACATTTTGAGGTGAAATTTTGGGTTCTTTGATGGATATTGTGTTAACAAAACTAAATTAAGGCTTATAGAGGTAAATAAGTAAATAACGTTTTCTTTGAAAATTTAAATTTACGAGCAAGTTTATTAAAGCACGATTATGAAAGAAAATAAACAGCAGTCGGTTGGAAGCTATCACACGAACAAATCGAACGTGAAAGCCCATTTAATTTGTCACAAACTTACGAATTTTAGTAAACAAAAGACCTTCCAGATTGTATGCCAGGAAAATGTGAAAAATGTGAATACAACATACTATCCAAACTGATAGTATGTTGTATTATGATACTAAAATAAACGAACATAATTTTCCATCCTTGGAAATTTATTTCTAAACTCGGAAATTTCTTTCCTAACTTGGAAATTTATTTCCAAACTCGGAAATTTATTTCCAAACTTGGAAATTTATTTACAAATTTGGTAAATTATAGATCAGCAGTAAAGCAGTGGAATTATTTAATTCCACTATAGTAACGACGCTAAGGGTTGAAAATGAGTCCATTTGTCAGCAGTTTCCCGTTAATCGCAGCAGATAAAGTGAAAGACATAAAGACAGACAAGAAAAACAAGTAATAAATAATATAAAAAGCATATATTTATTTACTGGATGTTTGATTTGACGACTTCCTTTAGTGTGCCATTCAAAGTAAAATTCTGAACATAATTTATTTGTAAACTATTTTACAACAATTTATTATTCAGGGTTAGTTCTAATCAGTTAGCATCCTTTTAATGGCATAATTCTGTTCATCAAAACAAACAAATTTTACTATGGGGCCAACATTGAAACCGCAAAAAAATATTAGCTGTTCTATACAAAAAGTTCTCCATTGGGCAAAATGTATGGACAGCTGTTTTTTTTTTGTTCGCCCCATAGTAAAATTTGTTTGTTTTGATGTACAGAATATGCCCATAAAAGGATGCTAAGTAACTGATTGGAACTAACCCTGTATAGTTATCACGGACGGGTTCGGGACCGCGAACCGGAAGACAGCGTAGAGAGGCCTCCAACTAGGTGGACCGACGACATTGTATAAAAGTCGCGGGCAACTGGTGGTTGCAAATGGCATGTTGTCGTACAGTGTGACGGTCTATGGGAGAGGCCTTCGTTGAGCAGTGGACGTCTCCGGGCTGATGATGATACCACGGGCTTAAAAATTTTAGACAAAATTAAAAGTGACCTAAAATGTTTTATACTTTAGCATGCTAGAATTAACACATTTTAACCCCGTCACGGTGAAAACAAAGTTGATACTTGATACCTATAAGTTAAAAAAAATATCAGCTGTTCCATACAAAAAGTTCATCGACCTTGGGCAATATGTATGGAACAACTGGTATTTTTTTCGCGATTTCATTGTCGGCCCCATAGTAAAAGTTGTTTGTTTTGATATACAGAATATGCCCTTAAAAGGATGCTAACTGATTAGAACAAACCCTGTATAATAATGTATGGTATTCTCTCCATCGATTATATAGCACATTCAAATTCAAATTCAAATCCTTTTATTTCGACTAATTTTTCAAGTCATATTAAATTTTAAATTCATATTACAATAAAAACATATATAAAAAAAAAAGAAAAAAAAAAAAATAATTGAGAAAAGGGTAAAATAGAGTTTACACTATTTGAAAAAGGTGATTGAAACTATAGCCGGAGTATCTAATTTAATAAAAACGTGAGTATTTCCAAATAATATAAAACAAAAATGTTCAGTGTCATGTTTCACATCTCACGCCTTTGACTATTAGGTACCATCTTACCACAAAAATAATTTAAAAGAACGCTTAGAGACCTGTTTAGTTAAACGGTGTCTAAAATTTAAATACCGTTTAAACGGATGTTTTATTTCACTATCCTTTAAGAGCATTTCACGAAACTCGACACTTTCGAAGCGTTTTCCTTAATATAAGTTTTATATAAGTATTATTAGATCACTGGGAGATACTCAAATACTGAGGAATACTCAAAAGGATAAACTCGTTCTCGTATATTATATTATACCTCTATAACTGTCCATAAATTCCAAGTCCTCCAAGTCGATATCAATGAAGAAATCGAGAAAAACCGATGTACAAAAATTAATTTCACAAAAACTGATTGACATAAAATGTCTAAACTGAGTTAAACACGGCTTAAACCAAGGTTCGGCACTGTTTAAATTAAAACGTGTGGCTAAGGCTTGTTTATCTTTAGACGAGTGTTAAGCACGGATTCGTGGTACGAAATTTAAGATTCTCCTGCCGGCATTCATTTATCTAGGTAAGTTTGTGTAAAGGTCTTATTACGTTACGCAAAGGATTTTGATGAAGATTTTTTATCGAGTCTCGAATTAGGTATGTGTCATTTGCCTATCCAAACATCCAGAATAATCACAGTTTTGAAAGAGTTTAGAGCTCTATACTCATAAAGTTAACGTACTTTGTAGAACAGCTTTCAACTCCAACAATCATATTAAAACAAATATAATCAAAGCACTTAACAACTTTTTAAAGCACCCATTTTGCTTGCGAAACACTTATTATTTAATTTTGCAGCAATTTTGACAAATATAATTATTATACAACGCCTTAAGATGAGGTCAGACAAGCAATTTCGGGGGGTTTGCATCGCGTTACTTTCGGTTCAACTTTAGCACGTTATATCTCATTTGTACCATATAACGACGCTAACAAGATTAGGTATTAAAAAGAAAGGGTTCTCCATGTAACTGTACTAAGTACTTAACGTACTTTAGATTAGGGTCTTTGGCCTCCTTGGATGTTCAAGTATAAGCTTACATTCGAAATAAATAAATTAACGTAGCGCTTTTGTTATTATCGATTCGTTTTGTTTTTGGTAACTACACTCGCGTGCAGCTAAATCGACTCACCCCGACAAAATGTATGTTTTTCAAAAAGGGTAAGTAATGTACATAATGTCGTATATTTTTTGTAAACAACGGCATCATTTTAAAGCTTAAACATTACTTTTTAAATAATATATAATTTTATTACTTCAGTCATTTTTTATACCCTTTTTGAAAAAAAAAAAAAATTCGTTCGAGTCGATTTAGCTGCACGTGAGTGTAGTTATATCAAACAAAACACTCGTAATGGTAAGATAGAGAGATATAGGATAACACCTAAAGGTTATTGAAAGACTATGGAGAAAGACACACAGAACTTTTTTAACAAACTATAACACAGTCCCTATGAATTATTAACACGTAACGTTCAAACGTGAGTAAAATTTCGAGCGAATTTGACGCAGTTGCCGCGTTACGTGCACATTTACGTGTTCATGTATTCATAGGGAATATCCCGGAGCGTCAATGTTTTTTTTTTTTATACATTCCAGTGACGAGACGAGCAAGACGTTCGCCTGGTGGCAAGCGTCACGCCTGCCACTAACAGTAGCAGTGCGAGAATTATGAACTTGCGAACACAATCCTGCGCCGCACTGCACTGCGCTCGGTCACTCTGAGATATTAGATGTTAAATCTCATCATACCCAGTAATTTATCTAGTAACATTGCCCTTTAATTGTAAGTTGTTCTATATTTCTGGTGTACAAAAAAGATTTGTATTGTATTGTAAAATCAACAAACACGCGTAACGTGCACGTTATGTGTTCATAAGAAATAAGTTCCAGGGCTCATTAGATTAGATTTTCGGTGGCGAATCTCAATAATCCTGTAATTTCGGATGACATTGTGTTAAGACTAGAGAGGCTTGTATAGACATGGTGGTCTACGCAAGTCCGTAAAATTTACGAAGCAGAGTTACACGATGGAAAAAGGCACCAAAACCTTGCTCGTCTGTTCTCTGCCTAAACGCATAAGTAACTAGTTTTAACTAGATAAAATTTAAAATATTCTCAAGTAACTATCACAAACTTTAAAGCTTTATATGACATGATTATGATAAGGACGAAATCTTAATGATCTCAATGATTTTAAGCACCTTATTGTTAGATTGATGGTAATTTTAAAACATCTTTAAACTGGCTGTTTGAGCTGATATACACTGACACTGAACAGGCTAAATGACTGTTTTTTTTTATTGTCCTATTAAAATGTGGCTCATAAATATAGCTGATTAAGGAAAAGAAAACGAAAATCTGATCAATAAATAAGCAACTTATTAGCATTTTAATATCACGCTAGACAGAGAGTCGAAACAGCAAATCGTGACGTCACTTCTCTGTACGCCATATAAATTCTATTCTGACAAATACGTGACGTAATTTTTTGTTTTGTGGGAAAGGGACAGAGTTGTCTCTAACAAAAACTTGAAGCGCTCATATATCAGAACATTATTAACCGTTTTTTTTTTCAATAAACATACTATATTTACTTAAATTCTTCATCAAAACTATTGTTTTCAACGATTTAAACATCAGTCATCTACCCTATTCATTAGTATTACCTTAGGAGATCATTAAACTCATCACAATGTTACTACGAAATCAACGTGGAAATCGCGAAAAAATATCAAGTGCTCTATACATTTTGTCGTGCGTCTTTGCATTTTGTATGGGACAGGCGATTTTTTGCGTCGTCCGGGTTGGTTTCATGGTACAAGTTGTCCATTATGATGAGTTGAATGACTCCTTCCGATAATGCCAATGAAATTCAATGGAATCCTGTAGTGTAGATTAATCTTAAAATGACAACCAATGTTTATTTATAATTATGAGATTACTTTTAACAATACGTGTAAATAAAATTTCACTTACATTATGAGGGGATTATAAAATCGCTTGTTACGTTAAAGAACGTCATTTATCTTTTGCGTACTTAATACAAATGCGCAGTTCAATTAACGTAATTTAACTTTAAACGGCGTTTTAAGTAAGGCGAATCTAGCGATCGAATCAGTGATTATTCAATTAACAACGAAATTATTCAGCAAAGGAATAAAAATTAATAATTGCTAATTTTAATATAATTTAAGATAATATTTATGATGAGTATCAAAAATGACACTAAATTAGTAAGTATATAAGGTTTCACGTAACGGTGGTAATACATTGAAAAGAGCTCATTGTGAACAACTTTTATCCTGCCGCCAATGCTGAAATTCCAAATATAGATTAGCTGTTCCGTACATTTTGTCTATTATGATTATTTTTCTGCTGAACAATCGTTTTTTTTTTCGAGCTGGCCTTATACTAAAAGTTGTTAACAATGATGATCGTACTAACGATCCAAGTAACCCTGTATATTCTATTTTATAGTATAACAAAATCAGATATAAAACATTTTAGTAGATGTAAACGATTTCGATTTTAACAAGCCAAGGCTTACAAAAGGCGAAATCGTTAAGGTTCATTTTCCAAAACCTTCGAGTATGAAAATTGTTCCGCTTTGATTCCACTTTTGTTAGCCAAGCCTCTTGATTGTAAACGGTACTTGAATAGGTGTTTCCCGATAAATATAATAATTTGGGTATTTTCAAATCGTGATTGAAACGATTTCTGAGCAAATTTCTATAACGCGTTATAACGTGATAACTATGAAAAAAAAACACTTTCATGATAAAATTAATACAATTTTCGGACAATTTCTTTGCATTAAGTTATATTATTTTGTACTTTTTGGTATACATTGATTGCCTACAAAAATACATACCGGGTGTCATTATACTCTGTATGGTACGGTTGGAACAGCTCCCAAAAACGAAGACCGTTGACAATAATGGTGGTTACTAATACAATAAAAGTTGTTTGTCATTAGTGTACTTTTTACCAGGTTTAGGAATGAAACACTTACATCTTTATTGCAAAAAAATATTATTCTCATAATATATTTTTTTAAGTTTCCAGTGTACTTACCACACTATGCAAATTATTAATTAAATCAATGATATTTGTTGACATTTTACACAGCGTCATCTGGACCCAAACTAAGCAAAGCTATGGGAACTAGATAACTGATATTAAATAGACTTTTCCTTTGTAAATACATACTTATAAAACGTACGTAACACCTAGACACAGCAAAATATAATCAAAATAATATCAGCTAACGCTTAAGGGTAATAAACGACCTCCGTTCATTGACCTCTAGCATCAGCAATTTTTTTGGTTATTACCAGTATACCTACTGTTGCTTGTCTTCGTTTTCGGAGGTATACCTTACACCCGGTATAAACCATTTTTATGCAAGCTTGCATTACATGCTTGCTCATTCGTTGCGGATCTGATTAATTGTTTTTGTAATTATTATTTTTACAAATAATGATATTCTCAAACAAATTAATAAATAAAAGAAGTGGGAAAAAAAATACAGTCATAATACAAGTTTTATTGTAAATATTTACAATCAGGTTTACAATATTACCGTTCCGTCATACAGAAGGATAAACCTTGTATTTTACGTATCAATCAAAAATAATTTATTAACGTTTTTCACCACAGCCACATTATATTATTATTATTATCCTGAATAACCGTCTTCTTAAAAATAAAGGAAACAATAAAAAAATATAGGTTTTAACCTTTTATCTGAAAGGAGACGGTTTTTTACGGTGGATTTTTAAAATAAATATCTCGTGATGAAACTACATTATTTTCATAACATTATCATTTATTTAATATTTAATCACAGCTTCCTGGCGACTTGAAAAAAAAAGAATAAACATCTCACGTTCGACACAATCTAAATTCCATGTAATGAGTACCTACGTAAGCTTAATAACCAACTCATTAAAAATACCTACCTAAAGTTATGAAAATTTGCATTCCTTAATTCTGTGCTGGACCTCAAAAAGGTTAAGCTGTCCAAATTCCATTACCTACCAAGTTTTAAAATTGAATTTACTTTCAGTAAACATTTTATATTGCACGGTTTATTGGAAGCTGTTTCTGGGTTACATAGAACGGAGGTAGTAAGGCGAAAGGAACTCATTGTACTCATTACTGTGAACATCATTTAATTAGTTTTGACGGGAACGCGAAAAAGTCATGTCGCTGTATTGTATTATTTTAGGTTTTTTTTTTTCAATTGTATATTTGCATAAAAATGATGGCGTTTTATTCATTAAGTGCATATTTAACGCGCATGCAAGGGCAAGTGTTAAAATTGAGTGAAAAATGTAATTTCGTGTTGTTTTCTAAACCCCGAAGAAGCTTGTAGTAAAGTTGACATGACTGTGACTTACTATAAATTATGTGTCTTTGACTGTGACTAAGACTCTTTTGACTAAAATACATTAAAAACTTGAAATAATAAATACATTGATACTGGAAAATGTACAAAGTGTGACGTCATAATCTTCTTAGAAGGAAAGAGAAAAAACTTTTAACATTCAGTCAAGCTTAGACAGTCGTCACGGAATCTAGTCATGCCAAGCTGCCATAAGAATTTTCGCTGAATGTTTGAATGAGTGCCATGATGTATGAGCGAGTTTAATGGTTTTTCACACTTAATTAAATGATTTTTACATACTTACTTCCACTTACCTATTATATTCTTTCTATCAATTAATTTAAAACACTTTCTTTAAAATAACCCTGTACCTTCGTGGGACGAGCCGTACATACAGCCCTTAAGCATGAGCTCAATTTTTTTTTTATGTTTTCTAAGTTTGCATAAAAAGTTGTTCCACCTACACAAAGTCCTTTTCGTTGATTATGAAAGTACCTACCAAATTTTTCTGTTTCCTAACAAAGTACTTAAATTGAATTGATTTCTGGTTTCTAATAAAGTACTTAAAAACATGTTCATAATAATGCGTGCATAAACGCCTTCCGAATTATTACCACCTTTCCGTGCAGCCCCGTATACCTATCAGTCTGAGATCCAGCTTTGATTACTTATACCAATATCAAGGCAGTATACTTAAGCTATCTAATCGTTATGAAGAAGTCTTCGTTTTGAGAAGTAGGACTGGCCAGTACATGGTGACAAAAAGCAGAAAGAGCGCGGGAAAAACCACGCGGGAAAGCTTGTCTATTTCCCTCCAAAGAATCCTCTCTTGTCCCGTGTCGGCGTCGAGCCAAGCGACCTGAAAATATTATATTTATTACATAGAAGTTAAATCAAAATAAGTAAGAAAGAGATAAGAACATTTTAAAAGTATTTTTTTTATTCGTTTGGAAAGGAATCACTTGTCATTTTAATTCTATCCCGGACGTTTGCAAGCTTCCTGATGATGTTTTCCTTCACCGATAAGACAGTAGTATGAGTAATTGAATACTTATAATAACAAAAGAGTTCATTGGTACGGGCCCGGGATTTGAGCCCTCAACCTCACGATTTCAAGTCGAACTGTCTACAACGCTACCATGGACAGCCGAAGTAAAATGATAGCATGCCAATAAGTCTTGCAAGGATTTTTTTTCACTCTCCTGGAACTATCTAACTGTTATCCCTTTTTACAACCATGTCAGTGGCAGATTTTGGCGCGAACGCAATACATTTATTGTAAAGTTAAATAAACGTAATTGTTATAGAGTTGCCACGACTTTACTAGGGCATGACTGGACTGTGACTTACTGTGTGTGACTTTGACTGTGAATAGGACTCATTTGACTGGAGAAAGCAAGATCAAATAACATTTAATGTTTGCAGCTGAAGGTCTTTGTATCCGGGGCCAAAAAGAATTTAAAAAAAAAACACGTCAGTGGGTGACTAATCGTCATCTTGGAGGATTCCTTTCTTTTCCTTCTTCCTTTTTTTCTTGCTATCTTACTGTTTTTTTTTAAATAAATTTATTCATGGCCATGGATAGAAGTCCTACAGCCGAATCTTCCTGTGACGTACTGCAGGGTTGCTAGTATTTACAACTGTTTGCGATAGTTCTGTGTTTTTTGCCAAGCTTCACGTCTAACGTCGGGACTTAATCGTGCACAAATAATTCCATTTATCACGGCCTAAATGCCGAGTAGAGGCAAATAAATGTAAATGAAATTATTTTGTGCGAATAACTCCTTGTGATAAACATAATAATTTATAATGTTACTTTGAATACAAACGTCTTTTGACACAATATTTCGAGACAAAAACACAGTAGGAGGATCTAGGTTAGGCCTAAGTCCAGCAGTGGGCTATTATAACAGGCTTTGTACTGGTAGGACTCAATCGCAGAAGTCAAGGAAAGTCCGCACATTTGCCAGTTATTCAACCACCAAGCCAAGCAGTAGTGTGCAAGCATTACTGTGTTTCAATTTGAAGGCAATGTTACCAGAGAAATTACTGGGTATGATGAGATTTAACATCTAATATCTCAGGGTGACGAGCGCAGTGCAGTGCGGCGCAGGACTGTGTTCGCGCAAGTTCCCAATTCTGGCATTACTAGCTGGCTGGCAGGCGTGACGTTTACCACCAGGCGAACGTCTTGCTCGTCTCGCCACTTGATTGAATAAAAAAAAAAGGAGATTTGGCATCTAATATCTCAGGGTGACGACCGCAGTGAAGTGCGAGGCAGGATTTTGTTCGCAAGTTCACAAATCTGACTCCATTTCATTAAAAAGGCTATGCTATAATCGTCATCAGCCATAAAACGTCCACTGCTGGTGGAAGGCCTTCCCATTAATAGAGGGGTGTTGCCATTATCCCATCGCTCAGCTGCCGGCTTGGGGATCGCAGAATGCTTACGACTGTTAACCAAGAGGACGCTGCTGCCCGTCCTCCGTTGGTTCTGGTTGCAGTTTAATGACATACCCAGGTCAAGTCTATGCTATGATGGTAGGTAATAATTAACTGTTTCCATGTTCAGGTTTACCTGTAGTATGCTCTGCCGTCGCTCCACATTGACAAGATGAGGGGTGGAATGATGAGCGGAGGGCGCGGGGTGCACCGAGGGGGTAGTGGAAGGGGGAGACGTGGGCGACGTCAGGTCGACCTTCCGACACCGCACCGCGCTGCCCTCCCACGCGGCCACTGTGCCGCAAGAACCTTTCTCGCCGTTCAGTCGCTGGAAATAAGAAAAAACGTTATCACACTAATAGTACTAAAATTCGTCGTTATGCATTGTGTGTATGCGTGTGTGAAACTTAGAACCGAGATAGCTTATTTCCTAGAATAACATAAAACGCAGTTTTTATCAACATCTTCATCATCACCGTTTTTCATGATCACGTGGGTAAAACCGCGGGGCACGGCTAGTGATACAAATTAAAAGCAATACGTAAAACTGGATCCACAACCACCGGAGGACGGGTAGCAGCGTCCTCTCAGTTAGCATTCTGCTTCTCAAAAGCCGCTTCTAGTTTCAAACAACGGCGATTTGTGACCGTAGCGCTTGTCTCGTTTGCTAATACTTACACGCAATGTGAAAGTTTGTATGTTTGTTACTAAAGCACGCAATATTATAAAATATATTTTTTGTAAAAGCCCCTGCAGACTTTCTTGAAACATAACAAAATAAAAAACTATATCAAAATCGGTTCGGCCTTTTAGCTAAATAAATAAGAGCCGAAGTGCTAGCGATAATAACTTATTTTGACCTATACTGTTCTCTTACCACTGGTATGATCCTGGGCATGGCTTCCTGCTGCTTGGTCTTGTTCATCTGGTACTGCTTGTCCAGGACCTTCACCACCACGAACTCACCGAGAGCAGCGAACACGAACATCATGCACCCAGCCATCCACAGGTCGAGGGCCTGGGAAGTACACGTATGAGGTTTTATGGTAATATGTAAACAAGAAACGAACAAGACGCTCAACGGTGAGATAGCGCCTGCTTATGCAGAGTATACCCCCAAACATACCCACACTTTTGCACTTTGAATATTAGTGTTTAAAGAACTCCTTACACCGTCATCAGCCAGAGACGTCCACTGCTGGACGAAGATTTCTCCTTAAAGCCGCCCTCATCCATGTTTCAAGCACATTTTTTACTGCGATCAATCATTATTCTGAAGCTCTGACAAGCTATAGGTACTTAAACACACATAATTAAATAATGTTTGTGGATATTTAATGTGTTCACTATAGGCCTATAGTATAGGAATATAATATAATAGCCTATAGAAAGGCGTCAGGCCCCATCCACCACGCTGGCTCAGTTGCTGATTGGTGGATTTACATATATGTCATCAAACTATTTAACCGGACGTATGCCGATCTTCACGATGTTTTTGCTTCACCGAAATGTAGTATAAAAACCTGTGCATTAGTTCCAAAGAACTGATTGGTATGGGTCAGAGATTGAACCTTCAACTTCACGTTTTGAAATATACCGCTATTTTTCAAATCGTGAAGTTGAATGTTCAATCTCTCTTCCATGACTCATTGGAATAGTTTGCTGTTCCATAATAATCAAAATAAATAAATTATCTTTAACCTGTAACTTTCATTTAGCTAGACGTGATGAAAGGATAGGAGCTGACTCAATGAGCCGACTCCTCTAAGGATGAACGCTACCATAGATTTGTGAAAGCGACTGAAATCTCGGTTTGGAAAACGTCTTTGTCTCTTATATTTGAACCCTTCATTAATCTGTTAATGTCAAAGTTCAATGATTGTTTTAGTCTCTATCTTTCGCGACGAAATATTAATACTTAGTAAAAAATTTAAAACTCACTTAAAACTTAAGAAAAACTTTTAACATCTCATAATAACAACCATGTTTGAGAAACGTAACATGGAAAGTTTTGATGTTAAAACACAATAAACCCTCGGGTCGAAAATAAATTAGCTTTTAACCAAGTAAGGGATGCCGCGATCAACTAAAACTGATGCATTACTGATTATTGACTGACTCAAAAATCAAAGTAACAAATGAAAATGAAAAATGTTGCCAACTCCCGACTCACTTGAGTTGTAGGTAAGACATTTTCGATCGAGTCACCTTTCATAATTTTATTTATTTATAAGGTGACTTGCTTGTGATTATCTTAGGTGCAACCCTAGTCAGTCGGACTAAATCAAAATCGATTCATCGGTTTGGAAGCTATACGATGCCACACAGAGATACACAGATACGCAATACACGTTCAACCTAAAACACCCTTCTGTTCGCGTGGAGGGTTAATAACAAAGGGAACCTGAACCCTCATCGTCGCTCTCTCTGTCCATTTTTTTATGCAATGAAATGTCGAGACGAGTAATATATTCGCCTGGTTTTAAGCCTGCCTATAACATAACAGTGGCAGTGCCTGAAACTGCGCCGCACTGCACTGCGCTCGTCTGCCTGAGATATTAGATGTCAAATCTCTTCATGCCCAGTAATTTTACTGATAAGATTGCCCTTCGAACACACAGTAACACAGTAACACAGTAATGTTTGCACTAGGTACTTACTGCTTTGAATAAGTGGCAAAAGTGTGGTACTTCCCTAGACAGGCTCTACAATAGAATCAACTACAAAATTCTACTTAATAACGATATACGAGTATAATTTTAACCTTAGCAAGTGTGCCATCTTCGACCAAACCTCCAACGGATGAACTGCGGTCAAACACGCAGTAAGAAACAGCAAGCAATCACAGCTTAAATTAAAACCAGCTAGGTTTAAAATGTTTAAAAAAATGTGATCGTTAATCCCTAAAAAGATTTTTCTTCTTATGGCTACTGGTGTTTTTCTTTCCACCTATCCCTACCAGAAGGGATATCTTGGTAGAGATAGGAAAGTTTTCACCTTCGAGTTTCCTACCTTAACATAAGCTACTGGAGGTATATCCGCCCTCAGTCCTGTGAACATGGTGACCAGTGTCAGCATGCAGGTGACCAGCAGGGTGACCCTCCCAGGGATCGCGTCCAGGTCCAGCCAGAAGCTGAACCAGGATAGCATGACCACTAAGGAAGAAGGCGCGAAGGTTTGGATGAGATGGTGACCAATCTGCCGCTCGAACCTGAAGTAAACTACGAGTCTTGAGTAGTTTCCTGAAAATTTAGAAATAATGACTTAGTTGTATAATCTTTTTAAATAAAAATCAATTGCCGCAGGCATCAATCCCATATATCGCTTATCAGTTGTTTTAGATTTTTGGTTGCGTATTAAACCAGAGGTTCGTAACTAGTTGCGAACGTAACAATGAGGTTCCACAGGTAAAACTTTTCGTAGATGCCAAACTTTTCGCCAGCGGCGTTCCGGGTGTGCCAAAATCAAGTTTTATTGTTAATCGTTGCTTATGTCTAATCTATCTGCTCTTGATGAGGGCGTTGTTGATAATCTAGTCCAAGGAAAAATACTGGGTACTGTGCCTTGTTGTAAAAATCTATGCATCTGTTAACGGCCTGAAAATAGATTTGTAGGTCTAACCTACAAACCTAGTTATTTATTTACATTTTATGTTGGACAGATCTTAAAATAGCAAGGCAAAGGATTGCTGTACAACAGAAACAGTAAAACAATAAAATTGCAGAAAAAAATATGTATTAGATTTACAGTTGACTATGGTCCATCAATGATGCGCCACCTAGCGGAAAAAAACAATCCCAGTTGCTTAGTATAGTACCAGCCTACAAAGACTTTGTTCTTTCACGAAATCATTGTTCCTCATCCGTTACGAAACAATTATGTTTTGTACGATCCACCAGGTGAGTTAAGTACGGTTAAGTAAGGTCGGAATAAAATTGTAGAAAAATAACTGATGAAAATAAGAGAATAATAAAAATTCTGTCAACATCCATCAAGGGGTAAATGTTTCGGGAAGTACGAGTCTTAAGAAGTTAAACCGCTCAGGTAGCAATGTAAAGAATGGAACCAAAGTTGTTTGTGAAGGCCTTTATTTATTAGTTTATTTAGTTTTTATTATAACTATAATAATAATAAGTGGCCAGGATCATCCACCAGCAACTTGCTCTTCAATACGGCCTTGTCGAGTCGGAGGTGCCGTACTATAAGTACGCACCAGCTCCAGTTCTCGAGAATGGTCGTGCTTTGCTCTACTGGGACCGCTCCATCATCACGGACAGGACTATTGTCGCCAATAAGCCTGATATCGTGATGGTGGATCGGTCCCAGCGCCGGGCAGTGCTCGTCGACGTCACCATCCCACATGACGAGAATCTCGTAAAGGCCGAGAAGGACAAACTCAGCAAGTACCTTGACTTGGCCTTCGAGATAACCGCCATGTGGGATGTTGACTCGACGATCATTGTCCCGATAGTCGTTTCGGCAAACGGTCTCATAGCGAAGAGCCTCGACCAATACCTCAAGAGGCTCTCGCTAGACGGTTGGGTCAAGGGTCAGATACAAAAGGCAGTGGTACTTGACACGGCACGCATTGTCAGGAGGTTTCTCACTCTGCAGCCCTAACCACCGGCAGCTTGAGCCCTGCCCCGCTGCTGGCGGCACCCTAGTTTTTAAGTTTTTTATAATTTGTATTTTTGTATTCTTATATTTATTGTAAAAAACTTAAATAACTAAGAATTTAAATAAATACGTGCATAATTTATTCAAAAATATAAAAAGGTCTGACAAAAATACAAAACGTAAGTAAACTTAATTAGGTCTATAAAACACGTGAGCCTGAACTAGGTAATCCTGTGTTTCAGGCGAAAAGAGCTTAATAATAACTGAAAAATAATACTACGAATATTATATTATAATCTAATTTAAAAATAAAACAAATTAATCAATTGCCTCGTTAACACAATGTAACTACAGGTACAAAACATAAAACATAATATGATGCAAACGAGGTCAAAAGTCAGCAATTGATTACTTGCTTTATATATATATTCATAAATTAAACACACGTCTGTTCTAACCAAAGACCAGAGTCTGAATCTTTGTCTCATTTATGTAAACATTTTTAATTGACTTCATAAAAGGAGGAGGTTCTATGTTCGACGGTGTGTATGTATGTTTTTTTTTTTTATATTTATGTTCACCGATTTCTCCTTCAATTGTGAACCGATTTTGAAAAAATATTTTTTTTTTGATATGGTATACTTCCGAGGTGGTGCCATATTAATATGAAGTCGGTTGTTTTTTTTTGTTGAAAAAGTTACTTGTAGCTAATATGATAAATTCGGAAGTATTTGTTGGTTTCTTAATTAAACAAATTCCCTTCCTTCGTCCTTCTTTCTGTAACGGAACCTTATAATTCCCACTAGTTAATTAGTTGTCCGGTTCAGTTTTCCACTTCAGTTGACTGAACTAATGTACTACGGATTTTCGGCATGGATTCTGGGTCAGAGTGCGATATAGGCAATTTCCCCGGATTAACACGCCATCCCTGTGGGATACGCGGGAGAAGCACCAATCATACGCTATTCCATAATTATAATAGGCTTAAAAAACAACTTTAATTTCGACTACCTAGATGCATCTTCATATTATTATTTTCCAGTTATTTTGATTTATTCCAGTAATTTTTATTTAGAAACCAAACTACTGAACCGATTACGATAATATTTATATGGATCACCACCTTTGATCCTACCAAACAAATATTAATCAAAATCAATTTATAATTGGTGGAGTAAGCGCGTCACATACATACAAACGTAAAAACAGTGGAACTTCAGAAAAAATTGGTTTTCACCTATTTTTTATAAGTCAGTTGAAAAGAGTATTTTATGTTACAACTAGCTGTACCTGCGGCTTCGCTCGCGTGGACCATATAGTTCTATGCGCATGATCTTATTTTATTTTAAATAACAAAGTAACGTTTAAGAGGGTTTAAATTCGCCTGATCATTTTGTAACGATATCATCGTGAATAATAAAAATGTTGTATCTCGCACCATCTTACACTTGCGCCTCTCTAAAGATAGATACTTTCATTATGAAGGAATGCAGTCTTATGTTGTATTTTCTAGATAATCGGTATTCTAGGTCGGGTAGATGGGATATTCGTGTTGGTTCCATGGCGACAAATGGCCCGCGCACGCAACCAAGAGATATCACGATTTGCAATTCATCAATGTGACCGCAGAGCCTAATAAGCCAAGTAGCCAATTCGGGACCGCTGAACTTCAAATCGTGAGGTCACGAGTTCAAAACCCGGGTCCGTACCAAATGATGTCTTTGGCGTTAATGTTAATGTATATTGTGTGAACCCGCAACTGGGCCTGCGTAGTGGCTTATTCGCCTTTCGAGTATAAACCTAGGTAAGTCCAGCAATGGACACCAAACCAATATAAGATTTTCATTCCTCAAAAAAAAACGACTTTCTCCAATTAAATATTTAACAGCAATTCAGAAAACTCTTGCGCATCCTGACTCTCCCTTCTTTGGGTCCTCATATTAACTGTGAGATTGCATCTAATTTGGTAATAATGGGCAACGACTTTTTGACTTTTTAGGCAGGCATTTATTTCATTACTTCTTCTGCCTTGTGATGCAATAGCACAGAATAAATAATAGTACTACGCAATAGGTAATACGATCATCATCATCATAGCCCGTAGACATCCACTGGTGAACACAAAGGCCTCCCCCTTAAGACCGCTACTCTGTATTACAACCTGCCATTTGCATCCACCGGTTGCCAGTTACTACCATCATCATCATCATCATCATCAGCCCGTATACATCAACTGGTGAACGAAGGCCTCCCCCTTAGACCGCCACTCTGTACGACAACCTGCCATATGCATCTACCGGTTGCCCGCGACTACCATCATCATCATCATCATCATAAACCCGTAGACATCTACTGGTGAACGAAGGCCTCCCCCTTAGACCGCCACTCTGTACGACAACCTGCCATTTGCATCCACCCGTTGCCTGCGAATACCATCATCATCATCATCATCAGCCCGTAGACATCCACTGGTGAACGAAGGCCTTCCCCTTAGACCGCCACTCTGTACGACATTAGCATTCACCGGTTGTCCACGATATTTACAATGCCGTCGGTCCACCTAGGAGGAGGCCTACCTACTGTGCTGCGTGGTGTTAAGTAGCTTATGACAACACAGAACATTTTTAGAAAGTCGCATGTCAATCCATTCATCTTCCTTACTCGCTAACTCTCAAGATAAACATTAACCAGTATAAGCTGATCCTCGGACCTTAGGGGCTCGGTATGTTCGGGGGTTTAAGTTATAGTGGAAATCTATATTTTTTTCATAAATTGCGCCATAACTTCTATATTCCTGGGCCGATTTTGATAAAACATAGCCTATGTGAAGCGCAGGTCTTCATAGATCATATTTCAAGAAACTGCATTCAAATTCGTGCCGTAGTTTCGGAGTTTATCCCGGACAGACAGACAGACACACAGAAATTTTAAAAACTGTATTTTTGGGTTCTGTTGCTCTCATACACTCCTAAAAAAATTGTTTTTTAAATATATCTTCAATGTACAGTAATCGCCTCGTTACAGTTTTATTATATGTATAGATTTTGACAAATTTACCAACTATTTTGTTTGTCTCTTTAATAGCATAGACATTTCGTCGGCCATAATTTTAATTATCTCGTAAAAATTTTTTTCAGTTAATCGTAATCTTTTTGTAAAAAATGTTTGTTTTTGCTAACATTACATTTTATTTGGGGATTTTGTCTGCCAGTCTCCAAATAAATTAATTTTAGAAATAAAAAAATAAAAATACCGACTTCTAGACTATAATATTTATTTATAGTCTAATTATACTATAATTATGTACCTACGAACTTAAACTAAAAAGTAGATAATAATATTTGATATACTTCAAAGCAACGGCAACCGGGCAACCGGTGGATGCAAATGGCAGGTTGTCGTACAGTGTGGCGGTCTAAGGGGGAGGCCTTTTTTCAGCAGTGGGCGTCTCCGGGCTGATGATGATGATACTTCAAAGCAAAGAGCATTACAGTACCACCGACAAAATTATTGATACGTACTTATATACCTTTACTAATTTATAATCAGGTATTTTTGTAGTCTGTGCCAGCCAAACCGCAGCGCGATTCGAAAGTTTGTTGAAAAAGCAGGATTAAACTGTCCTTCTTGGCTTGAGAATTGAGAACCTGCTCCTTTTTTAAGTCGGTTAATAAAATAGACATAACATAATGAACTTTTTGTTTGGAACAGTTGATTATATTTTCGCGATTTCGGGGTTGGCCCTATAGTAAAAGTCGTTCATAATACACATCAGTGCATAATGCAGTTAATCATGTGCAGTTGTACATACATACTCTTCAGTATCGTTGAACCTTTTTGTTACACATTGTATAGGTTATTTTCATCATCATCATCATCATCATCACGCGGGTGACGCAAACAACATTGATTGACGATTTAGACGCAGCCAAACTGAGGGTTCCTCAATTCTCTACGCATCCCTAAAAACAATCCGCTTAAAAGCTCTTTTCGGCAAGACAAGGCTATTTCCATTGTTTCAAACATCTTCATCCAAGAATGGGCTCTTCTGAGAATACTGAAGCTTTAGTTTCGAAGTACTCATAATTACTTAGGAAATGTTTAACCACAGTTTAATCTTGGTGTAAGCGTTTACGCTGCTCATTCCCTTTTCTACAATTTACTTTGCTAGCTTAGTTCTCAAGAGCTTATAACTTTGTTTAGGTAAATCTTGTACTGAGTGTTTTAGGTAATTGATGTCTTTTATTTTATAAGATGACAGACGTAGTGTTTAAAATTAAGGACTAAAACTTTGTTATGCACGGGTTAAATGGAAATATGGAGTTTTTTTTAATAATAGTACAAGATGTTCCTTACGATTTCACGCGAGATGATTTTCTACATAGCTGGTTGTTTTTCCGGGTTAAAACCTACGTCCTCTGATTCTTCATATATTATTCATGTCGAACCGTTGAGCCATCGCCAAAAGAAAAAAGAAAGAAATCAACAGTCTCATTTTCACATTCATAATAGCCATGACATTACACGATTTCCAATACTCGTATTATATAAAACTCATATATTCCTTGGACATTTCTTAAAACAAAAATTGTCGCATTAAAAATTTACCTCACAAAGAGAAAAGGGCACATTTGCCATGGTGTCCCTAGATATTTGTTGGAATGGAAACATGGTAATTTATTTCGGGTCTTTGCCGTTTGTTTAATACATGACGTAAACAGAATAGCCTGCTATTCGTATTCAAAGAGGAAATAAACGTTTTCTGTGCACCAAATTTTCTCATGTTAATAAAGAGAAAAACAAAAGGTTTCATAAAAATCGCAAAAAACAAATTTGCATACTAAGAACTTGGCTTTATAGGATGATTATTATCTAGGACAAGAGCATGAGCCATTCATGACAATAGTTATTTGTTAAGCAAGGCTGTAAAGTACTACTTTGTTGGCACGAGTATTTGTATTGAAACCTGAGCAATTTATTTTTTCGTTTAGTCGTGCTGGCTAGTGCGATTAATCTAAAAATGAGGTTTGCGCATTGATCTATAACTATAAAAGGCTTTGTCCTGACTGACTGACTGACTGACTGACTGACTGACATATAGACAACGTACAGCCCAAACCGCTAAACGTAGAGACTTGAAATTTGGAGGGTATGTTTTTGGAGAGGTGTAAACGCCCACTAAGAAAGGATTTTTCGAAAATCAACCCCGAAGGGGGTTAAATGGGGTGTTAAAGTTTGTATGAAACTTTTTATTCTCTGGTTCGATTGATACAAAACTTGGTATACATATTCTACTATAAAAATAAGAAGATACGGGTGTCACAGTTTTTTCAAAATCAGCTCCCGTTAGTATAAAAAAAACAACTAAGTTTTAGTGATAGTACGTTTGTTTCTCCTTAACTTTGTAACGGCTGTACATATTAAAATGAAATTTGGTATAGGGATGGGGATAGATGTGGGGATGGGGATGGGGGTGGAGGTGGCGATGATACTGGGAACGGAGACGGGACGGAGATAGGAATGTTAATATTAAGATTACAATTGGTATCGGGATGGGCATGGGGATGGGGTGGGGATGGGGATGGGGTGGGGATGGGGATGGGGTGGGGATGGGTGGGGATTTGGTGGGGACAGGTGGGGATGGGATGTGGATGTGGATGAGGCTGGGAACGAGGATGGGCGTGTCCATATTAAGATGAAAGTTGAAATCGGGATGGGGGTGGGGATGGGATGGGGTGAGGATGGGGTTCGGGATGGGGATGAGGGAGGGAACGGGGATGGGGACGGGGATGGGCGTGTTTATATTAAAATGACATTTGGTACCGGGATGGGGATGGGGAAGGGGTCGCTTATAGGGATGAGGCTGGGAATGGGGACGGGGATGGGCGTATTTATTGGTCGGCTGAACAGATGGAGCTGCATTTTTGGATAGGTAGTTATAGCATAAGGTTCGGAAACGGACATAGGCTATTTTTTTGTAGGTCCACGCAGACGACTGTTTGACGGACATAATTATTATAGATACTGTACAGCCTAAGCTGCTAAATTAATTTTTAATTAATCTATAACTATAAAAGGCTTTGTCCTGACTGACTGACTGACTGACTGACTGACTGACATATAGACAACGTACAGCCCAAACCGCTAAACTTAGAGACTTGAAAGTTGGAGGGTATGTTTTTGGAGAGGTGTAAACGCCCACTAAGAAAGGATTTTTCAAAAATCAACCCCGAAGGGGGTTAAATGGGGTGTTAAAGTTTGTATGAAACTTTTTATTCTCTGGTTCGATTGATACAAAACTTGGTATACATATTCTACTATAAAAATAAGAAGATACGGGTGTCACAGTTTTTTCAAAATCAGCTCCCGTTAGTATAACAAAAAACTAAGTTTTAGTGATAGTACGTTTGTTTCTCCTTAACCTTGTAACGGCTGTACATATTAAAATGAAATTTGGTATAGGGATGGGGATAGATGTGGGGATGGGGGTGGGGGTGGCGATGATACTGGGAACGGAGACGGGACGGAGATAGGCATGTTAATATTAAGATTACAATTGGTATCGGGATGGGGATGGGGTGGGGATGGGGATGGGGTGGGGATGGGTGGGGATTTGGTGGGGACAGGTGGAGATGGGATGTGGATGTGGATGAGGCTGGGAACGGGGATGGGCGTATCCATATTAAGATGAAAGTTGAAATCGGGATGGGGGTGGGGATGGGATGGGGTGAGGATGGGGTTCGGGATGGGGGTGAGGGAGGGGACGGGGATGGGCGTGTTCATATTAAAATGACATTTGGTATCGGGATGGGGATGGGGAAGGGGCCGTTTATAGGGATGAGGCTGGGAATGGGGACGGGGATGGGCGTATTTATTGGTCGGCTGAACAGATGGAGCTGCATTTTTGGATAGGTAGTTATAGCATAAGGTTCGGAAACGGACATAGGCTATTTTTTTGTAGGTCCACGCAGACGACTGTTTGACGGACATAATTATTATAGACACTGTACAGCCTAAACTGCTAAATTAATTTTTAATATTTAATTTGGTCATCCTCAAGCAAACTTAAAGACTTGCAAGCGGCTTGGAAAAAATGCAATAATATACGTATTTTAGTGATTCAATTGAGTTGGGCCCCGATTTAACCGAATTCCAGTATTCAACATTACTACGCGGGCAAAGCCGCGGGCAAAAGCTAGTAAGAAATATGAATTATACAGTGGACAGGCAGGCGGTATAGAAAACTATTAAATAGAAAGGTTCGAATTTTAAATAATCATTCCACCTAGCGGATCAAATTCACTTTAACACTCAGAATGATAAACGGAATCTTTCTAAGGTTGGGTGAAAATTATTATGACAGAGGTAAGCAAGTATAAATACTATAATATCTAAGGTATAAACAAAACACTCCCAACCTCGTATGTGAACTAACCTATATTATGGATGTTATGCTAAGCGTTTCAGCACAGCTCACCTTTTGTTAAGTATAACCCGAGCGGATAAAGAATAGATCTAAAAATGGCGTCCGCCCGCATGCTATCTTGCTCACAATCTATCGCTGTCTATACTCGCACAATGAAGTACGCGCTGCAAAAAAAATTATGAAAATAATCAGTGTTAGCAAACAATGATATTGTCGACATTTTTCCGGAAATCATACATAATAATATAAAATAAATAATTTTAAACTAAAACCATGTTGTTTTTTCTTAAATTTACCCTTGCTCCTTATTTATTTTAATAACCTTTTTGTCATTATTGTTACTATCATTAATTAATTACAACTAACCCGTCCCGTCCCGTTTGAAATCATAATAATAAAAAAGAATAATTAACAACGAAAAACTAAAAGTCAACCCGCGGTACCCGCGGGTACCCGCCGCCATTTTCAGATCTATTCTTTATCCCTCCGGCTTATAAGTGACGATTTAGTCTAAGACGGTAAATGCACCTACTCTGGAATTGGAACTGCTGTTTGGAGCCTAAGTGTGAGCTGCTTGGCCGCAGACTATGAACTTGAAGATGGAAGCTAGCCAGTCGTTTCAATCCTCCTTCTTAGCATTAGTGCCTCTTCATTAATAATGGTCGGATGTTCAGTTTCTATTAGTACTTGTCCCGCACGAGTCTGAACACTTGTTTTATTGGCTTTATTCCCATCTATGCCTTGATGTTAAGAAGCCGCTACTTCTTGTGTCTTCCGACTGGTATTAATCTTCTCATTATATTGGGTTGCAGAAGAAACTACCACTGAATTTCTTCTACTGACGTACGCAGGTTTCCTTCAGAGTCCTTCCTTCACTGAAAAGCCAACCGTATGGCAATCTGCACATAAAGTCCAGTGGCCCAGATTTGAACCCGCAACCTCACAATTTCAAGCCAAGCGGTCTCTCAATTAAGCTGTCATAGTTTTAAAAGTACCCTCACCCCACGTGAATGTCTTACCATCCTTATCGATCATGTAGCCGTTGGTTTCCTCTAAGCGCAGCGGTTGTCCAATGTGGTACTGCAGCAGTTTCAGTTCAGGGTTGATGGTGACCCCGGCTTCACTCCACCGGAACCTCACTTTTTGGTTGCTGTAAGAAACTGAGAAGGAATAGTAAGTATCAAATTAGAGCCGTAATACAGCCATATTGGGGTGACTTCAGTTAACGGTGGTAAGGATTCTGCGATCCTCAAGCCGCCTGCCAAGCGTGGGGATAACGGAAATTCCTCTGTAATAAGGGGAGGCTTTCGTCCAGCAGTGGACATCTTCCGGCTGATGATGGGGTGATAAACGTTTACTGGAAAATAGACGTGTTCGTCTGCCCTTTAATCGCAGCTCTATAATATTCTACTCTGCAGTTCAATAATAAAATTAGCGAACCGTCGATTAAGTTTCATTAAATTTTCAACCGACTTCAAAAAAGGAGGTTCTCAATTCGATTATGTTATTTTAATAATGTATGTTACGCGGTTCCTCCACCAATTATTAATTTTGATGATTCTTTTTTTGTTTGGTAGGTAATACTTCAGAGGTGGTCCCATATAATTTTTATCGAAATCGGTTCAGTAGTTTAGTTTTAAATCAAAATTACTTGAAAATATGAAGATGTCCAGGTATTCGAAGTTGAAGTCGGTTATTTTTTTTTAAAGCGTATTATATAATTATACAGACGTCGCATCGCACGTTGTGCATTCTGCCAGTGTCAAGCTTATAAATTTTTAAGTTTCTTTTATAAAAATCAATCCATGAAATCACAGTCAGTCACACGAAACCAGTCATAGTCGAGTCCAAGTCATGCCCTAGTAAAGTTGTGGCGACTTTACTATGAGCTTCTACGGAGTTTTCAAAACAACACGAAAAGACATGTTTCACCACATTATATCACTTGCCCACACTCGTGCATGTAATTCAATACTCAATGAATAAAACACCACCATTTTTAATCATTAATAGTTAAGTTTAAGAAAATAGTAGAATGCAATGACATGATTTTTCCGTGTTCCCGCCAAAACTCCCAAGCATGGGTTATGGTTACCTCTCCATATTAAGGGGAAGATCTTCAACAAATGACTTCTACTGGCTGATAATGAAAGATATAATAATACACTGTTTTAAACACTGTTTTCTGTTTTTGTTTTTTACTGTGTTTGTTCGTTTTTTTTTTGTTTTTTTTCCCGTTAATAATAATTGAACTTTAGATATAATAATGCCGTTAGATGTGTGGACATAAGCACGTCTGAAGAAATCTCTTGACTAAGAATATCTGATCCAAATGAAATTAGGCATAAAATTAGAGGTGGTGTGCTAAGGGCGGGCAGGGATTTTCCTCTAAAGACGCGTATAAAAACTTACGAGTAAAACTGCAGGACGCTTTATTGTATAAATAAATACTATATTAATATACTTACAACTCTCAATATAAATTGGACAGGACTGTATGTCCATGGGGTAGAGTTGAAACTCCATCTGGCAGGCGATGATAGCGTGCATCCTCGCTGCATACCGCACCGTCTGGTTCCGATACAGGGTAACGGAAGAGAATTTGTGAGTCAGTTCCGCTATCTCTGAAAAAAAATATGGAATATCCTTCATTATTATATGTTATTATGCAATTTTCAAACCTATTTGAACACAATACGTCACTGCATTTATCATTGAGACTTATAGCGTTATTAATTAATATTTTTACCCGCGTTATGATGATGATGATAATTACGCGTAGCCTATATGTTTTTCCGGGAAAAAAATCCCCTTTGCGAATTTCATCCAAACCCGTTCAGCCGTTTTTGCGTGAAGAAGTAACAAACATAGGTACCAACAAACACACAGACACCCATATTGGCTAACTTTCGTATAATTATAATATTAATGTGACTAAATCACACTAATAAAATATAATTATAATTCGACATTTGGGCTATAATGTTTGACTGCCTTATAGCTCAGTTGCTAGCTAGTCTACCTTCAGAGCTTCGGGCCGCCTAGCACGCGCCGATGACTAATTGGTCTTTCCCCGCGCAGGAAAGTGATAAAGATAGAATATGGATACGACTGTCTCGTTTTCGCGGGGAAAAAAGAGTGGATAGACGTTTATCACGGCTCGCGTGGTAGGCGGGCAGGGCGTGGTTTCGATCCCCTGGGTGGGGAAACATTTATTTTACGAACATAGTTGTTTGTTCTGTGTCTGGCTGTTGTAGTATGTATGTGGGAATGATGAGTGTAACGGAGCTTAGCAATGTGAAAGAGGTGGATCAAAAGTGTTTTGTTCTCAAATTTCCGCATAGACGTGTGCGCCAAATGCGCCCATTATTTTTTGTAGTTTACGGTTAACTAAAAAAGTAGGGATAAATTAAATGCAGGTGTCCACCAAAGCTGTTGCCTACCTTGTCTATTTTGATCTACATAATTATATAGGTACTACTTTTTAATAGTATTATGTGAAAATTGTTTTAATGATACGAGTATGTATTTAGGGTGATTAAAAAAGTGCTTGCGTGCATCGTGTGTGCTTCACAAGCTATAAAATACAATAATTTATTTAATACAACCATGTCGTATTTTCAATAATAATTGCCAGTGACAAAAATAGCCTTTGAAATTTTCTCTCGCACCTTATTACGACACAAGCACCATACAATTTTGACATAACGGGTGTTGCCACTTTCTTAACGGTACTTATCTTCAAAAGCAGGTTATATACCTACAAATAAAATTGCGATACACGCGTGAATGCCAGATTTTATACAGTTTGCAAAAGTGAAAATTTGTGTGTTGTTTAATAATTATTAATATTTAAGCGGCAATTTACCGGGGGACCTCTGTTTGTAATGCAATGCTCCTCCTAAACAGAAAAATATTGTTATTATATTTTTTTATCTCCTGAATGGGGTGACATTTTCCAATTAGTAGTATAAGAAAGCTTTGGTGAACACCTTTCAACATTCAACACCTGAACTATTTTTTGAACTAACAAAAGGGTCTATCTCTATTTTAAAGAGAAGATACCCCAAGTGCAATTCCCAAGTAGCAAAATATCCCTATATTCTATCCTATATATTATAGAGTTATTGAGAATAAACCTTTTACATATTATATACGTGTATCTTCTATTATTGCAAAAAAAAGAGATCGACATTATTATTGTCATTACCGTGCCCTCAGAAATAAGGATTTGGAATCAGAAGTCTATTGATCTCTTGGAGGATTTAGCACATCTCTCTCCTATACCTACTATACAACATAAAACACAACCTGCTGAGCTGGAAGGAAATGGGGAAGGCCTTTGCACAGCAATAAGAAAATAGAGGTTACAAATAATAATAAAAAAACAACACATGACTTGCTTACCTGTAACCTTAGAGTTAAGAAAATAAGGGTCGGGATGCCACAGGTTGTCGAAGAACTCAGGCGGCAGCGTCACGTGGTCATCCCCTTCTTCGAAGATGTCGTCTGGTAGCTGGAGTCTGCTCTCTCTCCATGTCTGTCTGATGAACATGTCCACTCTGAAAGGAGGGAAAACAATTTTAGGAAATATTAAGAGTGCGCCTAATGCCAGAAAAATACATGATTTCACCCGCGCGTCTTGCATCAGATTAGAGTCGAAAATCGCACGACTCAATTGATGATGATGATGGCTTTGAGCAATTTAGGCGGGATTTTATTTGATTATTCAAAATATAGGCATGAAATAAAAAATGTAAACGGTTACTCTGCTAAAACATTAGTCTGGCTATGTCATTCGTAAAAAATAATGTGGTGTTGTCGCTGATAATTTAGAGCATTTGAATTAAAATTGAAACTTTTTTGATAGTTTTTTATTTTTTTACAAAACATGGTTTTTTTTCAAAGTTCTATTCGGTTACTTGGCTTCTTTAGGTTTTTCCCTACCTGTAGTATTTTTTTAATCTGAATATGTACGTTATTAATCATTAAACTATGTGTTTAAAAATACACGTTTTTCTTACTTATGTCATTGGTCGCCCCCTTAATTGCGTGTGCGTTTGATTATGTTCCAATGTTTGTTGAAACAACGGGACCATAATTATAAGGCTTTATGGTAACAATTTGTGTAGGATCTAGGACGCGTTTTTTTTTTTTTGTATTTATATAGAGGCAAATAAGCTTGTGGCTTGCCTGATGGTAAGCTCACCGCCACCTATGGACACCTGCAACATAATTTGTAGTTGTGCCGAGAACCTTGTCACTTAAGGATCTTTATTTTTCCTCTCATAGGGCCCGTCTCACTCAACTGTAGATCTCTCCTTTCCTCTTCAAAACGCGCTAGAGGGGGAGAAAGGGGAAAATCCTCTATAGAAAAGGAAAAGGGTGGAGTGAGACGATTCTCTGCACTTACACCCTCCAAATTTCAAAAATTCAGTCGGTCGGTCGGTCGGTCGGTCGGTCGGTCGGTCGGTCGGTCGGTCGGTCGGTCGGTCGGTCGGTCGGTCGGTCGGTACTGGGCACATAATTATATTAAAATTCTTAATTTAATTATTATATTTCATTTTGCTGACCTGGGCATGTCCTTAAACTGTAATCAGACCCATCGGAGAACGGGCAGCAGCGTCCTCATGGTTATCGGTGGTGGGCATTCTGCGATCCCCAAACCGCCTACCAAGCGTGGGGATTATGGCAAAACCCCTCTATGGGAGGTCTTCGTCCAGCAGTGGACGTCTTATGGCTGACGACGATCATTTTGGTATTGTTCTAAATTTGTAACATATTATTATTTTTAATGTAAGTAATTTCATTTCTTTTTATAATCATTTAAAATTTTTGTAACATAATTATAAATGTAAAAATTATAACATGTTTATTATGTCAATACGTAGGATATAAAATCAAATCATATCAACAATTTGATTTGCTATAATTATATCCTACGCTGAATGCGTGGGAACGCAGCTAGCGACGACGATGTATTGTGGACGTATTGTGACGACGTATTGGAGACGTATGGTTAAGGCTCGGCGTGCAGAGGGGCTTAGATTAAAGTGTTTTAGTGAATTTATTTATCAATGTCATTTTGCAATTTTTATAAATTCTTTTTGTTCGTAATAATAGATTTACGTATGACTGCATCGTGCCCGATGATAAGCAACGATATGGTTTAAGAAGTACCACGCTTACTTATAATAAACCTGTTTACTTTAAATTTGAAGACATCCACTATAGTAAAGTTATATTATTAATAACGGGATATTTACCGTGATTATGTTATAATAGAACTTTAGTAAACAACCGTGATAGTTTAAAACAATGACCCACTATAGTATGCCAGGTCAGTAAAACAACCCAACCTTATTATTTATTTGCACTTGTTGTATTGTACAATAAAATTCTGCCAAACTGCTGAAATGGTACCAACTTAATATTTTTTGGCTCCGATTTTCTGGCGAATTATTTCAGATTGAAGTTTTCGTTTCTTAATCGAGACCGTATTCTCTAAGCCCTACTATAATATTATATTATCTTTGCCCTAAACTAAGTTTTTAGACATAAAAATAATAATATTAGCATGCGCGAGGTCGTTAAATAATAAAAAGATATTTATTTCACAATAAATAAGGTGCAAATAACATTCAGACAATGCAAACGAAGCGCTCCTCACCCATGTGTTTTTATTGCCACTCATTTTCTCGTAACAAAATACTCTAAAATATAAACTGTACTGGGATCCCGACTGTTATATAAATTGTTTGCAATCTGTTGTCTACGTTAATCTTTCATAACAAAGATGTGTGGACGTATGGCATCCTTTATAACGTTCTGCTATTTGAAAAACACGCTGCGAACATAGCAATTTAAAGTGTCTGTAAAGTCTGCGAGAGCGTAAAGAGGGAGAGAAAACAGGGTGGCTTCTAGAGATAATATCTCAGTGGTTAGCGCGTTCGACTCACACGCTGCATGGGTTCAAATCCCAACAATAACCTTGATCTGCCAAAAGCATCTTGAGGAAGGCTTTGCATAAGTAAGTTCGTATAGGGCTGTGTGGCTAGCCCTACAGTCAGAGTTGATGTGCCGTGCGAAAGGCTCTGACATGGCTCGAAGGTACTTGTTACATAAATATAGAACAAATTACCGGGACCAACAATTTAATATGCCATCCGACCCACGGTAGCGCTCAGATATCAATGCTACTCACTTTCACACTGCCACTCACCTATCCGGTCACTTTATAACCGATTTAAAAAAAGGAGGAAGTTCTATGTTCGACTGTATGTACGTTATTTTTTTTTTATATTCACCACTTTCTCCGTCAATTATTATTGTGGACCGATTTTGAAAATTCTTTATTTGTTTGAAGGTTAATCATTATTTTGAAGTCGGTTGTAGTTACTTGTTAGTAACTTTTAAAAAAGCCGGCTGGCTAGCTACTACCGCCAAGGCGAAAACTTGTGATCAAGCACCCAATAGCATGTTACTTGAGAACACAACCTTACTTGAGAGCCAGATGTTATTATCTTCGACACTAAAGTCGCTTAACATTAGTTGAGTTGCGGTCACACATAGCCTGTCAACTGTAAAAAGGTACAAAATTCTAGTTTATGTTAGTAAAAGAGTCGTTCTTTTCCCGGCTGTCATAATCCAACATCTGTGAATAATGGTTTGTAAGTTTTTTACATTTATTTGTTGCTTTCTTCAATTTTGATAGTTTTGCACTCAGTTGACGCGAGATTTCTGGCGCTTAGCCAACATTTTTCACGCTTCATAAAATCTTGAACTCTAACAGTTCAAAATTTTATGCGGCAACGCACTGCATTCGTCACCCTGAGATTAAATCTCTATTATATACTTATAATATGAGTAGAATAGCGTATTGGAATTTTCACGGATGACTTATTCGCTGGCGAAAACTACAAAGAACATGAAAAGCAACAGAATCACACCCTCTTCCAGACAGAAAAAATATGTATCAAAATTGTTTGTTTAACCAAAATATTCCAACTAGATTTAAACGCAACAGTCGTGGGTTCTGCAATACAGCAGCGCGAGTACCGTTCTAGACGATCGTCATATTTGACACTTTTTAAAACTGATTATAGTGTTTTTATAACATTTTTAAAGTTCCGTACCGTAATAAGAAAAAAGGAACTCTTAGATCACTTGTTAGTTGAAAGGCAGATTGTCTTTCTCGGGAAAAAGGAGAGGCATATCAGGTACCTATGTATAGGCTTACGATCTCTTAAAGCTGTAAAAAAACCAGCTTTGGAGTGATCGCAATAAAAAAATACGGCCAAAACACGGCCAATTTTGCTTAAATTGTTCATACCCCCAATTAAATCAAAATCAGTAAGTACTCTCCTTGACCAAGAATCATGGAATTTACCAAGAAACAAGATCTTATATAAAAAATAACAAAGCATATATATCACACATACAGGGATAAATCTGGAAATCAAAAAATCACTGTAAGTACATCACATAAAAATAGTTAATATATCTGGGATTACAAACTTACATTTACAGTTACAGAATAGATCGTGCATTACATCGACGTATGAGCGAAAAAACCAACTACGACGTTAAGTTTGTACTTCAAACTGACTTATCGTTAAATCAAGTTTCGATGGTTTTGGTTTGCGGAACCCTCGTCGCGTGAGCCAGGCTCGCACATGACGGCTTTATTTACTATTGAATAGCTAAGTACTGATAATATCACCTGAAATCCATATCTTCGACGTTGATTGAGTTCACGTCGACCACGTATATGCTAAACTCTACTATCACAGGCTGACCCTTGCGACCAGGCGGCCGCATCTCTGGAAGAAAAATAACATTATCATTGCGGGACAAATAATAAGTATCTACAATTATATCATATTAAGTACAAGCTAATTTGTACTCTATATTTATAATGAATGTATTGTCGATCTTCCACTGCAACGCTTTGCTCGTTGACGTCACACGACTCTCGCAGGCTGCGCCTGACAGTGGAATATCGACCTTATTCTTAACAGATAAAGTATAAATTAGCTTGCACTGACTGACATGTAGCTGTTATAAGTATAATTATGGTTCAACTATTTTTAGAGGCGTTTTTATGGTAGTCAATCTTCGGTAGGTACTTAAACAAGCTGTTGTTTTTCATTTCCGCCAAATTTACAGAGGTAGATATACTTATCGTTATAAACCACTTTTACTATGGGGCCAACCCCGAAATTGTGAAAAAAAAACAGCTGTTCCATACATTTTATCCAAGGTCAATGATTTTTTTGTACGCAACAGCAGTATTTTTTTCGCGGTTTCAGGGTTGACCCCCTTTTAAGAGATGTTCATAATGACGAGTATATCTCTGTAAATTTGGCCGGGATGCAAAACAACAGATTGTATAGTTTATGTTATCCGTGCTATATAAGTATCTATCACTTCCACAAGCCGCCTCTGTCTAGGATAGGCTTGATATAATTATGTAAAGATGGAGCAGGATAACTAGGAACTACCTGTATACACTAGTTTAGAAGGTTTCTTTATTGTACTGTTAGGGTAATACAAGTGAACAACTTGATAATCATGAATAGCGAAAAAAAGCAATAAATATATAGTTACCTTTTACATAATTTTCAGGCAGAACAACCCTGGGTTTGAGCGTATGATTCCTCTTCGACACCACATCATTGCAAAGCCTGAAAAAAGCCACAACTTTAGATTGAAAACAAGCTATTTGTAAGTTGTTCAATTTTCATTTGCCTTAAACAAACTCAGCAAGATCGCAAATCTAGAATCTATCTTGTTAGCAGCTTATCATGGATATGTTGTATCCATATTAAGGTATGGAATGATATTTTGGGGCAACTCTACAAACTCTACAGACAAACTAGTAGCTTTTAGAGCTCAAAAACGGTGTATAAGAGCTTTGTGTGGCTTAAAACAATTTTGTAAGAATTCCTTTTTGGAATTGAAAGTCCTGACCTTGCCATGTTTAAATACCGGGTGTTATCCTTCTAGGATATCATTGTACTCATCATTATGGGTTATGCCATTACGAAGGAACTCTCTAAATGATAGCAAATACCGTATCAAAATACGCGTTAGGTAGTTGCGCGATAAAAAAAACACGACTGTCAAACAACGAACTAAAATGTAAATAATAATTGTTTTTTTTTTACGTTTTAATGGCACCTTATAACCGCCATATTGATAAAAACTTATAACACTCGGGATGTTGTAAGAATTCTAACGATACCCTATACATCCAAATCTGTTCAGGCATTTAGAAGTTATTGTGAAACAAAGAAACTCAAATACCGACATACACACATATACAATCTATAACAAAACGGTTCAACAATACTGAATGGTATGTATGTACTCATAAATAAGAACAACTTTTACAATGGGAGCAAACTCGAAACCGTGAAAAAAATATGAGCTGTTCCATACAAAAAGTTCATTGACCTTGGACAAAATGTATGGAACAGCTGTTTTTTTTCGTGATTTCCGGGTCAGTCCCATGGTAAAAATTGTTCATAATGACCAGTACATAGATACATACTCTTCAGTATTTTTTTACCTTTTCACATTGTATAGGTACTTACCTACATGAACACAGAAAACATTACACCCCTTTTTTAGGCAGACGTATAAAAAAAACCCACGAGATTCTGAGTTATTTACAGTGTTACCTATTTGCTGACGTAGCTTAGTCTAATACCTTGACATAAAATGCTTCCACACAGTTATTAGGTACGCCTATTTATTTATAGCCGTAGGAAATGCCATTCCGAGTAGAAAATAACTTCTAATTTTTTCACACGACTTGCCGTTGGGGTGTATTCATTTTTGTTAGGGTGACCATCTTGTTTTATATTCACGAAACGAAAACTAATCAAGGTCGAAAATGGTAAGTTTACGGGTTAAAATAATCTTTGCTCTCATTTTAAACTATTTCTTAGTATATTTTCTATCTTGGAGGAATCAGCTCTTTTCTATACTGAGTGTTCATTTGAACGACGGACCTAGTCTAGGATATAATACTACTAATCATTATGAACAACTTTTACTTAAGATCAAAACTGAAATGGCGAAAAAAACATCTGTTCGATACACTTTGTCGAGAGTGAATGATATTTATCTATAGAGCAGCAAATATTTTTTTCACGATTTCAGAGGTGACCCCATAGTTAAAGATGTTCATAGTGAGGAGTATTATTATATCCTAGAATATAATGACCGTCGTTTAATAATGAACACCCTGTAGATTATTGAAAGACAAGCACATGTTAATTAAATGGCAGGTTGACGTCAAGTGGACGTCTCCGGGCAGATGTAGAAGCGCAAGTTCAGTTTTATTTTAGATTTTACGTATATTACGGTGAAATCTATATATTATGAACATGATTTTGTATTATTCATCACGTACGCCTAGCACACACAAGATCGGCTCCGCTTTCAGCTTCAGCTTTTAAGTTATTAAATGTAAAATTTAGTTTAAAAAAAATATGTAAATGTTGACAAAAGGCACGGACCCGCAGTCAGTGGAGCGAATAAATAATAAAAAAAAAAACATGACTATGTATTGAAAACAAAAGTGAATATTATATGGGGTTACGCGTAACTGTATTATATATAAAACCGAAAGTAAGTCATTGTATTCACCATTGTGAGCAACTTTTACTAGGCAAATGCTGATATCGCGAAAGCTGTTTCATATGTACGTTAGGAGCGAGTAAAATAATTTTACTCGCTCCTAACGTACGTATGAAACAGCTTTCGCGATACAGCTGTTCCATACTGTAAAAAATTGTTCCATACGTTAGGAGCGAGTAAAATTATTTTACTCGCTCCTAACGTATGGAACAATTGTTTTGTTCCATACTGTAAAAAATTGTTCCATACGTTAGGAGCGAGTAAAATTATTTTACTCGCTCCTAACGTATGGAACAATTGTTTTGTTCCATACTGTAAAAAATTGTTCCATACGTTAGGAGCGAGTAAAATTATTTTACTCGCTCCTAACGTATGGAACAATTGTTTTGTTCCATACTGTAAACAATTGTTCCATACGTTAGGAGCGAGTAAAATTATTTTACTCGCTCCTAACGTATGGAACAATTGTTTACAGTATGGAACAGCTGTTTTTTGCGATATAAGTATTAGTAACTTTAAACAACTTTAACTCGTAATTTTAAACAACTTTAACTATGGGAGTTAAAGTTGTTTAAAATTACGAGTACAATGACCTCCTTCTGGCTTAGTAATAACTTTACGTGTAACCCCCTGCGAGGAAGTACCCCATAGAAAATAAAATATTCTGTTTTGTTTTCTTAAAAATCATGTTAATATTTCATTTTCACTTTAAAAATACCGTTGAACCTCTATGGTATTAAAATAATGAAGATAAATAATAATAAACTATATAAATATAATAATAAAGAAAATACCTTTAGAATGTATATTTCTAACTTAAAAGTACAGTTCTGAGAAAACTAATCTGAGCTATTCGGGACTTTAATGTTTCCCTTCTAAATATTTGTTCTGCTTTGAACCTTTTTCTTTATAGCCAAAGAATAAATTAAAACGGAGTAAGAAATATTTTTAGCTACATATTGTATAAATAAATAAATATTTTTTACTCACATATCCTAGATTATGCTTAGTAATAAATAAATCAGCAACAACATCATTTTCAGCTTGCAATCAACTTCTGTTGAGCATAATATAGGCTTCTTTTCACAAACGACACTTCATCCTATCCTCAATTACTAATTAAAAAATCATCCGCCAAAACCGGAATTGATGTACTTACAATCTACTTTGCTCTAAAGTTAAAAATAGCTCGTAGCTAGGAAACATTTAAACTAGACTCTAGCGTTAATAAAATAGATCTAACACTAGCTTTGCAGGTTTAACTCATGACGTCAATGACTATAACGCCAACGACATACCGTGTACCTTGTTTTATAAAGCTAAACATTTGTGAGATAGCGTGCGCGTGCTTTTTAACTGTTGCGGCATGGAAAGTAAAACTGAAAATACCTATCTACTGAAAATAGGTGCTATTGCTTGAATTTTAGGGTTGCTTTTTTATGGAGGTTGTACCTTGTTTCTTATAACAACGTTTCCTGTAAAATCACTTTATATTATTTCATCAGTTCATATAAAATGAGTTCGCATAAATTCATGCAACCTAATATTCATTTTTTTGAATATATTTGTCTGAAGTGTGTTATGCCCTGCTTTTTAAATAAGCCGCTTTTTTTATACAACACCGGAGGCACGGCCGATTCGGCCAAAAGCCGTGAGTGACCGGCCATTATATTTTCTTTTTTCAACCAACTTCACACTTACCGTCTGTCAATGTCAGATTGACACCGACAGACTGTCGGGTTGACACTTGACAGACTTAAGTGTTACAAGTGGAAACAATGGACGGGAGAAATTAGTTTTTCCCAAAACAAGACCCACAGGAAAAATCACCGTCTAATTTTCTCGCTTCCCTCTCGTTGTCAGCGGTGATAGGGAGAATTTTTAGACCCACTCTCTTCCAAATCGGTCGCGCCGTGTGTCAATTCTACTGAACGCGGGTTACGTAAAACATTGGGAGTATAAGTTGAGCGGAGCAGACAACCCTGGAATTGCAAATCTATAAATAGCTCGCTTCGAGAAGTTTTCGATCTATTTCTGCATTCCTGCAAGTCAACATCGCCTGCCGAATCAAGCCCGAGGTCCGAAAGCCCAGGTAACTACGCCTTTTTGTTTCATCGGTTGCGTGAAGTGCCATCTTTTCCATTCCTGGTCCGGGCTTAAGATTGATATCATTTGTCCCCAGGTAGGCGATGCCTTGCTTGTGTCGCATTTCACGACAACAATGTACGGCTGTGGTCCCGGGCCTTCCCTACAGTATTTTGGGGTTGCCCCAGGTGAGGATCGCCGACTAACCGCGGTGCCACGTCGCCCGTCAAACGCCCTGCTAACCGCCCCAATTTGTTTTACAGCTTCCACGACGGCCTGAGCCGACCGAGCCGCGTCCAGCCTTCGCTCCGCACGCGTGCCTTCCAACCCGTTTAAACGGTAAGTACCCCACGGGATTACCCATGATCAGTGCGGACGATCATCTCCCCGTTTAAGTTCGGAAAATTAGTGTAGTAGTGAACGTAGTAATCCTGCCACGCGGCTAGGCCGGCGAGACCTCTTCCAGGCCTCGCTACCGCTATCGCGTACCTCCGCCGTGGATCTATTTTAACTAAATCTAACTGGAGCCCCCGTGCTTTCCAGGGTTTTTTCATTGGCCGGTATAAACCGCGTACGGGCTCCATCTCGGGGCTGTCGCGTCGCTTCGTGCCTGCTCGTGACTCGCGCACCGGCACTTCACCGGGCGCGTGCTCCGCGGCCGCAGCGCGCCTGCTCCGAGCCCGTCCACCGCGTGCCGCCCGTGACCGCGTGTCGTCACGGCGACACCACTCTTCCGCTACGAGCGCCCGCTCCCGCGCGCTCGTGGATAACCCAAGTAACTTCTCCTGTCTCTACGGATCGACAGGTGGCGCCCATTTTTTCTTTTATTTACGAACATTCGCGAAGGTTCGAGCACGTTAGGAGTTAGCCTACGCATCCCGACTTCCCGTCCGCTAGCCGGGTTAGTCTTCTTTGTCCATCTCACCACGTTGGCATAGGAATATTTTGTAACATTAGCCTCTAAGAACCTAGGTTACCTTGACCTAAGACATAGACCTAAGAAAACTGTAAACGGCTTGTAATTGTTAAACCTGAAGTGTTCCTCTTCGTGTGTGTTAAAATTGATTTTAAGAATCATTAAAAAGGCAACCGCTACTCAGACTCCTATTGACTTTTCTTTTTAAAGCTGCCCTGAGGTAGGAATCGTAGGGTCTCGAATTAGATTTGCAACAAGTGAAAGCACACTTATGGTGTTTCTATGTTTTTAAAGCTGAAACAGCTTGCTTAAGCTTTTTATTTATTTTCTATAAGTAATATTATTTGGAATACTTAAGCATTCATTTTATATAAATTAATTTCAAATGGTCCTGAAGGGAGCGAGGCCTTCAAGACCTCCCTTGAGCTTCTGGCTCTCGCGCTTTTTATATACACTCTAAGGGTACGGACCACAAGTTCAGATGGAGTCGGGGTGCTCTGATTTGGATTTGTCACCCATTTCATACCTAACCAACTCAAATCGGGTAGGTATACGAAATAGGACTAGATAAAGCAAAAATCACACCAAACGAATATTATATAAAATGAAAATTATACCATTTGAACATTAGCGCAACGGATGCTATATAAAAAAAAAAAAAATAACAAAAAATATGATGTAAATTAAAAATATGCAAAGCGATTATTACTTATACGAAACGTTGTTCGTTCAAGTGAAATTATATGAAACGGCAGGTTACTATACATTTTGTAGTCAATTTATGTAGAAATAATTTTGAGTATGCATTTACACGCATATACCTATATAGACAAGGTAAAGTAATTATTATAGATAAAAGTGTATTTTTATTCTATCAAAAACTTCGTGGAAACATCTAACAAAGCACCCAACAGATAAGTAATAAGAGTAATAATAGTTATTTATGATACTAGTGCGGTAAGTTGTAAAAACCAATACCGCACGAGTGCCATACGACGTTTTACAACACATTTGCGAGAAAACAGATAACAGAAATACTTACATCAGATACTCAGGGAAACTTTATTATTTTGTTTATATATATCGATCGGAAAGTCGCAACTATATAAATACTTGACACTGGCAAATGCACAAAGTGCGATGCCATAATTCTTCTAGGAAGAAAGAAGAAAAAAAACTTTGATCTAAAGTTCGTCTTCGTTAAAACGTTTCTAATATGAGTGTCTTTTCGTGTTGTTACCAAAACTCCGAAAAAGCTTGTAATAAAGTTGCCACGACTTTACTAGAGCATGACTGTGACTTACTAAGTGTGACTTTGCCTGTGACTTTAGACTCATTCGACTAAACTTGAAAATTATCAAACACTTGATACAAATAAATACTTGACACTGGCAAGTGCGACGCCATAATCCTTTTAGGAGGAAATATGAAATGGCGCGATTTAATAAATGGCGCTACGTGTGCGATAACTACATCTTTAGTCTTATTTTCTGTTTAATATTAAAGTGAGACAAACGTATTGAGCAAAAGTGCTACCAATGAGGTTCGATCATTCAGCTTATTTATTCTCGTAATGTGAATCTCTTTGGTGGAGTTCTTAAATTAATATTATGGAAATTAAAAAAATACCGTAAAGTTTACGCACGGCGCTATACAAAGGAGCATGCGGTAAAATAGGTCTAAGTACCTATGACCGCTGACCGCTGAGAGTACCTATTTTACCGCACGCTCCGTTGTATGGTGCGTAATGTTCAACTTTCGAATGATGTATACAGGCTTCGTAAATGCATTTTTAGAGAAAATGTATTGTAAAATATTTGAACTGAACCGCGACAAGTTGTTGACTCACTCTATGTCTGGGTTTTATTTTAATGGGAAAATAATACATAGTTTCCACACACACATTATACGTATCTACTACAAATAACAATAAGTACAACAAAATTTTACATTGGCTAAATATACCAAGTGCGCAGCCAAAATTGCAGAAGAAAAAACAGTGACATTTAGCGCCAGAATAGAATAACTTTACCAGGGTGCGCATAAAAGCAATAGGTACTTGACACTGGCTAAAATACGTGGAACCACGAAGGTTTTACGAAAAAATATTTGTGCGAATTTTTTCATTGAGCTTACTTGTTGGTTTCAGAACCGTTGACCGCGATGGGATCACATTCACTTTGAGTCTGTGGCTCCATCTCATCCTCCTCCGATTTAATTATAATGATAGAACTGTACAGAAATATAAGAAATTAAACGACTTTGTTGCCAGGACATTATATTGAGAGAGATTAATAAAAATCAATGATAATGATAGACTAAAATCCCCTTAGTGTACTAAGTATATACCTACGTTTAGTTGTTTCGTAAAATCAATAGTAAAGTAATTATATAAATACTGTATTAATCGGACCTGGAATATATCGGAATTGTACTATATCTAATTATAATTCACTTAGTATCTAAGTTATGTATGAATCCTAATTACATATCATTATGTAGTGTATTAAAGTAGGTATTGATATGACGTATTTGTGTTATTTTCTTATTCTTTTTAGTACCACTTTAATTAACACTTTAAAAACTATTTTTAGAGATAAAAAACACAAAGAAAAACAGCACATTTCACCAATTAATTTTAAAGCCTGAAACTAAAGAATCCGCATTCTGTTTGATTTAATTCGTTAGCGTATGCATCTGTTAATGCTATGCCGTAGTGATTTTTCAGCACTTCAGAGGTTTAAAAGTCGTAATACACCGTACCACGTGCGCCTGATCAAAACACCTTTCGCAAATTCTTGTGACTACATTTTCAAGGCTACATACCTACTTAACAGGACTGAAAACTGAAACTGTCTGAAAGCTTACATTGTTAATGCCTTTTCAGCAGGTTTGACCAGGCATAGCGTCATATTCTTGTAATATTCTCCTGCTCTTATGTTTTTTCATTGCTTTATCTGTCTGATTTTATAGGTTAGTATGATAGTTTACACGTTTCTGAAGCCCCCTGCAATACTTATGTTGACGTTTTCAGGCGATTTCAGGTCATAATCAGGTTGGCTGCTAACTTCACAAAAAAAGTCATCTTAATTTGGTCGTATTATAGGCAGCTAAGTTTTGGCTGCCAACTTCACACCGGTCACTATTGGACTAAGGCCTCTCCCTTAATAGGGAGGGGTTGCCATAATCCCCACGCTTGGCAGGCGGCTTGGGGATTGCAGAGTGCTACCACCGTTAACCAAGAGGACGCTGCTGCCCGTCCTCCGGTGGTTCTGGATGCAGTTTTAGGACATACCCAGGTCAGGTTTGTTGTCTTAACTAAATCGAATCGTTGGGTTGTAAAAATAATCTAAGAACTGACACATCGACCCCTTTTTTCACAATCATGCTAATTGCGGGAAAAAGATGGTATAATTGAAACAATAGTGCACAAATCATAAGCTACAATTTCATGACAAAAAATATAATTGTGAACTAAGTCGGTACGGACGGCAAAATTTTAATAGCCCACTGGCGGCAAATGCATAAATCCGCCATTACCCAACGTAACGCATTGCTATTCAACGTGACAATGCCGCCAGCTTGCTGGTACCGTCTGTAAGAAGGGCTTGAATTGAACATTTGATTATCTATTTTCTACTTTCGTAGATCTGAAAACAACCTTTTGGCTTTTGTATAACAGTTTAAATAGCTTAGGTAGTTAGATTGAATGTATTCTGTTGTAGTTAGTAAAAGCATTTATCCTGGAAATAACAGGCATTGAAAAAAAAGAACCGACATCAATATTGATTACCTGGATGACATCTCCATATTTTCGAGTTTTATTTTGATTTATTCCAGTAATTTTGATTTAATAACAACTAAACCGATACATGACGAGGATGGGAAATAAACTACTGAACCGATTTCGATAAAATTTATATTGGATCACCTCTGAAGTATCACCTACCGAAGAAAATAAAAATAAATCATAATTGGCAGAGTAACTGCGTGATATACTTATGCTAGGGCTTCACCTGCGTGTAATGACATTATTTAGCGCGGTATTTGATACAGTACGCAGATATGGCCAGTTGTATGCGCGCTTATAGGCTAGAGGCATTATTAACGACGTTAGACGTTAGGCGATATTCAAAGTCAAATGATAGTGTGGCCGCCCATGTAGCGCATTGTTTAGTGCATCATTTATTGCACGCTAATTATTCCGATAACTGGACGTGAAGCGTCACGCGAGTGGAGCCCTAGCATAATATTTAAAAAAAAACATACATTCGCATTGATAATTTTTTAAGTCAGTTGAAAATAATGTAGTAATTCTATTGATAAATGACTATTGATCCAAAAAAATCTTGGTACGTTAGGTGTTTTTGTTTTATTGATTGATTAACTCTTTACTGTTCACACCAATAATTACCCAGAAATAATGTAATAAACTTAAATATTGGAACGGCGGCCTTATTGCTAAAAGCAAACTCTTCCAGGCAACATGTCTTGTTGTCTTTTTAAAGCCTAGTAACAGCCGAAAAAGAGCAATCTAAGCGACAATACATAAAACTACGTCTTTGACTGCCTGTATGAGATTGGAACTAAATTGAATTGGACGCAAATGGGTCTTCACTCTCGCTATCCTTGATATCTGACTTCCTATTATTATGAGTGATTAGATATCCACTGTAGTGGCTATTCATAGCTATACAGGGGTATTGGCACAACCTCTTAAGGGTGACATTAGTACATCAAGACAAACATATTTTTGTTCTATGACTTTTGCCAAAACTTCATCATCATCAGCCTAGAGACGTCCACTGCTGAACAAAGGCCTCCCCCTTAGACCACCACACCATACGACAACCTGCCATTTGCATCCACCGGTTGCCCGTTACTTTTACAATGTCGTCGGTTCACCTAGTGGGAGGCTTTCCTACGCTGCGTCTTCCGGTTCGCGGTCGCCACTCGAGAACGTTTCTTCCCCATCGGTTGGCAAAACTTAATACATTTAAAAAGTAAAAGTAATTATTTTTGTTTGTGTTACTATTAAGCTTATCATTAATTTTACTATTAAGTTTACTATTAAGTTTACTATTGACTATTTATAATTATATTAACATAGTACTATTAAGTTTACTGTGCTAAGGTACAGCACGGTGCTTGTGCTGTGACTAGCTATACTAAGTTTGCGTAGAACTAAAATGACCCTTGAAAAAAATATATTGTATTATCAAACGAAAGTCGTAGAACAATAGTTGATTGTCTTGATGCACCAAAGACGTCCTTAAGAGGTATTGCGCAAGTAACCAATGTCCCTGTATACAAAGTAACTATTAAAATGTGCTTAGCTCCTTTAGCTCTGAAAACTTTTTTTTTATACGTTCTAGTGACGAGGCGGGCAAGACTTTCACCTGGTGGTAAGCGTCACGCCTGCCACTAACAGTAGCAGTGCCAGAATTGTGAACTTGCCAATACAATCCTGCGCTGCACTGCACTGCGCTCGTCACCCTGAGATATCAGGAGTTAAATCTTATCATACCCAGTAATTTCTCTGGTAACATTGCCCTTCAAACCGGAACACAGTAATGCTTGCACACTACTGATTGGCGGTTGAATAATTGGCAAAGGTGAGGTACTTCCCCAGGTGGACTCTGCAGTAGAGTCCTAACACTACATAAATAAATAAATAAATATCGGAGGACATTTTTTCACACAGCGCCATCTAGCCCCAAACTAAGCAAAGCTTGTAATATGGAAACTAGATAGCTGATAGAATACTTATATACATTTTTTTTTGATAATACTTACTTATAATACATACTACACCCAGACACAGAACAAACATTTATATTCGGCACATAAATGTTTGTCCTTGGTGGGGATCGAACCCACGCCCTACAGCTCTGAAGGCAGACACACTACCGCTGAGCTATATGGCAATCAACATAAAATGGGATAAGGACAAACGTTAGAAAGTACTAAGTCGTATTCATGCTTGTAAAAACGTTTACCATGGGACCGACCCAGATATGCAACAAAAGGTCAGATCCATATAAAAATGTATTCATCCTTGATGAAATATATGAAATAAAAGATTTTTGAATCACGATTTCAGGCTCGACCTCATATTAAAAGTTTTTTTTTTATACAATGGAGAAGAGCGAGGCGTTCGTCTGGTGGTAAGCATTACGCCTGCCCATAGCAGTAGCACTGCCAGAACTGTGAACTTGCGAACAACATCCTGTAACTGTACCGCACTGCACTGCGCATGTCATCCTGAGATATTATATTAGTAAACTAGAGGTCGACCCCCCCCCCCCCCCCTAACTTTCCCCATTTGAACGAACTACCCAAATATCAATTTTCATCACTATAACTTCAAAAACAAAGAACTTACTTTCCATACAACATTCCATTCTATTGGAATGTCCCTTAAATCGTCCATGGTTTTTTTTTGAAAATAGCATTGTTTATTGAACTTGTTTGTTTGTTGAACTATCCAAATCCAAATTTTCGTGACTAAAAGTACAAAACCAAAAGACTTTCATACAAACTTCCCCACCCGTTTTTCACCCCCTTGGGGGTTGAATTTCAAAAAATCCTTTCTTAATACACCCCTACGCATCGCGACGAATACACCCTCCAAATTTCAAGTCTGTACGACCAGCGGTTTGGGTTGTGCGTTGTCTGTCAATCAGTCAGTCACCAATCAGTCAGGACAGAGCCTTTTATATGTATAGATAGATAGATAGATAGATAATAGATAATAATGTCATATAATTTTCTGGTAACACTGCCCTTCAAACCGTAACTCAGTAATGCTTGCATGCACGCTATTACTTGACTCTGCAATAGAGTCCTACCACACACATACAAAAAAGGAGCAAAGCCAGTTATGCGATGCGGAATAAACTTTCCTTTTTGTTAGAACTTTTTCACGAATGCGGAAAAATTACGAATGACGTAGGCATATATCCAGGCCAAGGTGGTATCATCGATTGTATATTTAGTTGCACGCCATGTCGCTATATTTAGAACATCGCAGTAATTCGCGTTTGTCATTTATCATGCTGTGTTCAAAGTGTTGATATGGGAACTAAACATTTACACGACAAAAAAAAGAAAGAAATTTAGAAAAATATATATATTATTATTTATTATTATTCAAATATTTGAAAGATTTTTTTCGTAACAAAGTCAATTGTACGAAATTTTTCATTAATTTGTGTTTACTAAAAAAAAAAGTTAGCACAAAAGTGATCACACACACATCTTGCCTTCACCTTTAACCGTTTTAAAACAGTTAAAGGTAAAGGTAGGTCTAGGTCGAGGAATAGGTCGATAGGAACACCCCCTGCGAGAAACTATTCTAAATTTAATTCAAAGAACAAACGAATAGAAAGCTCACAATATTTTCTTTTGGTATCTTACATAAGTTGTTTACAGTTTGCATATAACAAAGACCACGAAAATCCATTGAAGGTTCTTTTTGCACCTTTATGTCCACTTTATTCCTTTATCCATGTTTTTTTACAAAGTAGATATTTTAGAACTACGGTGTGTCTGAAAATCCATTGTAAAGAACCTTTGATGGATCTTTTTGCACTTTTATGTCCACTTTATTCTGCAGCCGAATGCTGCTCGATTCTGCAGCGCCTCTGGCATGTTCGCGGACGCGCGCACCGATTGTTTCCACACGACTATGCGCAAGCGGTGCGCGTCCTTGGTGCGCAGAGTGCGGGCTAGCTCCAACATTGTCCTGAACATGATTGGTGCCAGACTGGCCTGTCTTTTTCTTCGGCATTGCTGTGACAGACATGTAACAGTACTGATGCCGACGAGAAGGTACTAATATAATTTATTGTTTGTTATAATTTTTGCTTTACGTGTATTATTATTATTTTAATGACATTTTATTTTTGATTTTATTATTAATTTGATTTTATATTATGATGATTGAATTGTTTATGTAATATGGGTGACGCCCGAAATAAATGAATTTTAATTTATTTTTTATTTTTTATTCCTGTAGCCAAAAAACCTTTTGAAAATTGGATTTTTTAGAACTAACGTGTATCTGGTAATCCTTATCTAGTACTAACGGGGCACATTACTCCACACGTTGTATTGCCAAACTTTGTAATATAATTTTATTTATCAATACAGACGCTCTAAAAGCCACAATCATAAAATACCATACCTGTTCCCAGCGAAAACCAGGACAAGTTTTTCCTACAAATTCAAACTTCCGCAAGACTTCGCCACTCTATAATTCTTCTTTCCCACCCCAAAACTCTTTAACGTCTATAATTTATTTAATCCAACACACAGCACACAAGCCACACTTCCCGTGTACGGAAGCCGGCCACACCGTTTGATGTTATCTATAGTCTTATCAGTGATTTATTCACCTTATACCCTTGACCCTTGTCGTGACCCTCGGGGATCCATCAGTTGAAGGGCAGGGAACACCGCAGTGAAGATAACGAGACCTACGATGGTATAAAGGCGCCTTTAAATGATACGATACGAATACGATAGTTTTTTTCACTGATAAACCTTTATGCCTGGTTATTAAACTGCTGATAAAAGCTAAATTGGTTTCAGTTAAAACATTTTTTTAGATTTTTTTAAGGTGAGAACGATTTACTTTGTGACGCCAAATTTTTGTTTAGCTTTAATAAGAAAAGTTACATAGTTGCAGTTGCGGGTCCACTCCTATCGTGTTAGTCAAAAATAAGATATATGAATTAAGTAAGTAAGTAAGTAAGTTCGTATAGGCTGAGTGGCAAGCCCTAGTGTCACATTTACTCTGACCTCTGACTTCTCTCTCTCGGCTTCTGACATGGCTGTCGATTGTTGTTTTAGAAACTAGAACAAACAACCGGGACCAACAATTTAACGTGTCATCCGACCCACGGTAGCGCTCAGAAATAAATGCCACTCACGGTCACCCATCCGAAGACTGACCGGACCGTCCGTTGCTTAGCATCGGTGATCGTTTAGAATCACCTAGACAAGCCACGCCACGAGCGCTACTACTAATATGAAATCCTGTGATAAAAGAAGCCGTTGTTCGTCTAGGGCAGCTCTACTTTAATGAACTCTTTGAGTTTACTATAGTATACAGATTATAAACAACGGATTGTCATACCAGTGGATTATTGGTAAAGAAAATCATCGTGAGGAAATCTGCATTGTTTGGAGAAGAAATGCTGATGATGCTTTTTAATAAATCCAGCAACCCGCAACTGGGCCCGCGCAGCGTGCATGTTGGATATGGCCCAATAACTTTTCGGGGTAGACTAGACTTGTATCCAACAGAATGCTAAATGATATAAAAACTTATCGTGTCTGATGTCTGTAAAAAATATCTGTCTTACAAAATCCGTTGTCCCTTGTCGTCTAGAATCAAACGGATTTCATTATATTCGTAACAATCACAAAAAATAAAATACCTTTCTATTCCAAGGAGCCATTATTTAGATTTGATTGAACGGATTAATTTACGAGAAAAGATGAAAAAAAGAGGAAAGCATTTCGAAAACTGTTCTACTTTAAGACTTGTATCTTAACTGATAGAATGTATTTTGCCTTAAATTTGGCATCATAGCTAATATTGATTTCGTAACTTGATTTTGCTTCTACGTAATTTTTTAAGAGTAAACAACCCGGACACTTCTCCATAGAAACGGGGAAGTAATATTATTCCACTATGTAATGTTATAGGTTCATGTTGTAACATGAAAGTTATGAGCCAGGAAACATCTTGTATTTTTGCTCAATTTTAACGCCACTTTAGACGTAAATAAATAACATAAGGAGTACGATAACTCTAAAATAATGTATTATTCGGCATAGTTTAGTCCATCAAAATGATAAATAACTTAAGTTGGAATAAATTAGTTCAGTAGTTTATTCATCACAATCCTGCAGGACGACATGAAAAAATTTGCGCGCTCATTTCTTTCTCCCTTTCCCACACTATGTTTGCTGAAGAGAGCATGCTTTTTAGCCACGCTCACCGATGAGTTCGAGCCGTTGGGCGGAGCATCCTTAAAGGCTACAGTTGATCCTGACGTATTTTAATTTAATACTCATGCAAAAACGGAGAAGGTAGACGTTGTTTGTGTGTGCAAAAAACGAATGTTCTCTTTAATCTCTGTAACGGTTTGACTGACTTATTCAGGCTGTGGCGTAATAAGTGGATAACCCGATACCAACATATGGGAGACATCGCGGTGGTTAAAGAAAATAAAAAAAACTGTGAAACTCGCATAGTTTCAGGAGTTATTTGACATTCAGTTCAAGTAAGGTTGTAAATCGAAAAACTAACTACCTGTTTTATTATGAAAACTGACGTGGTTTTGACACATTTTTGTTTTATTTATACGGAAATACTCACGATTTAATTAAACTTGAGTATTCCCGTATAAATAAAACAAAAATAACTACCTGTTTCATGGATAGTATTTTTGGTCAGATGTGCTATCAAATTTGTACAGCCATTTTTGTATGGTGAGTATAATTATTATTTTTCATCACACTTGGTCGTAAAGTGGGTCTTATTACACCGGTTTTAGGCTCATAATCCCAGCTATTACTCACGCGTGCTTTTTACTTTACATTACAGCACTTGTGCTATAATAGGTATAACCCGGTAAAGTTAAGTTTGTACGTGACTGCAATTAGATGTATGTATACGAAACCTTCTTAATATAGCCGGGTAATACTTACAGTGTTTTTGTAATACCAACAAAGAGTTTTTAAGCGGCTGAAGTAACTGTCAACCTGCGCGCGCATTGCTGGTTTGGGCGCCATTTTCCGCTAATATTTGTTGATGTTTTCGCTGTGTGGTTGATATTATCAAAAAAGTTTATTTTTTCCTCGCAAGTGTGATGAAAACAGTGGTATGAAACGCTTGTGCTATGTTGGTAATTACACTAGAGGCGGTACGGAGCGGTACGGTAAGGAAACCGAGACATAGCACACTTGTAACATAATGTACTATTGTAAAATTAGCAAAAAGTGTATTATTTTATTATGAAAACTGACTTTAACACATGTTTGTTTTATTTATATAAAATACAACAATACAATACTAATTAATTTATTCACAACAAAAAGAAAGATACACATAAAAAGCAAAAATAGTTTAGTAATATTTTTAGTATATATAAGAGTACTTATGTTTAATTAAATCGGATGCTCCGACTAAAAAATAAAGGTCACCGGGTGTGATTGAAACTATAGTCTAGTATAGTATAGGTAGACTGATTCAAACATAATGGCGGCTGTGAAGTGCGCTCCAAGCGAGACTTTGCGATTGTACGCACACCGCACGCCAAATTTTTGCTACTGCGCAGTGTCTCGCGCCTAAGTTCACAGCCGCCATTAAGTTTGAATCGGCCTGTAGTAAATTCCCGTATTATGTACCTATAAATAAAACAAAACTAACTGCTGGCCTATTAGAGAAACTCAGAGTCACGCAACGGGCAATGGAGAGAGGAACGCGCGATAAAATCCGGAACGATGATATTCGCCAAAGAACCAAAGCCACCGACATAACACGCAGGGTTTGCAAGTTGAAGTGGCAATGGGCAGGCCACATTGCTCGACGAACTGATAACCTATGGGGAAGAAAGGTCCTTGAGTGGCGACTGCGAACCGGAAGACGCAGCGTAGGAATGCCTCCCACTAGGTGGACCGACGACATTGTAAAAGTCGCAGGCAACCGGTGGATGCAAATGGCAGGTTGTCGTACAGTGTATGGCGCAGCAGTTCAGCAGTGGGCAAAAAAAATTATACTTGTTTTTTAAATATATTTTTATTTCTGTTGTTTATGTGCTGTGTTTTTGTCGCAAAAAACATTCTATTGTCTATTATTTAACTTTTTTACTTTAATAGTATTTTTTTCAAAACTAGCATGATGTCACCTATTTGTAGTCATCATTTGCCACTCATTTACTGCCACAGCCTGTATATGGTTTTCTGTAAAAGATATTATGTGATTTATCGGAGATGGTTCTTAGATAAGTCTCATCATTCAGCCTTTTGTCGGTTTTTTTCTCAAACATTTAATTTTGTTTTTTTTTTATGTCGATTGTGTCTAATATGGAACTGTTTAAAAGTATTTTCATTAGTCTAGATAACAGCCAAACTCGACTTGGATAACAGCCAAATATCCTTGATGTTTTACCTATATTTATATAGCTACTAGTAAGACTTCAGAAAACCTTGCTTAGTTAACTACATCGGCTAGACGACTAGAAATAAATTAAGATTATTCATGGGCACGGTAGCTTAGGTCACAAGTTTATGCCGAGGCTAGGTCTTATCTTAATGACTTTCCTGGCCTTCGTTGATAACGCATGATACGGCTTGGCCCATAAGAGCAGACGTGGCAACATTAACCTGAAAATTTCTTGAAAAATATAGCTTGAGTAATTTTATTTGTGAGAACTGTGTCTTTCTCGTCAACTTTAATCGTACCTAATAAATATTCTGTTGTAAAAAAAGGATGTAGTGAAAAGTTTTCAGAATGACGATATAAAAAATTGCGGGGCAAGAATTTTTTATGTGATATCTTATTTGTTGTGAATTTTACTTTCATAGAAATTAACCACTGAAGAGAGACCTAAATGGTAGGGCCTTTGTTTTTCTGTGGAATTAACACAAACGTTTTATGTGGGAGTTTTGGTGAATACGCGAATAAAATCAAATCGCGGCATTGTATTATTTTCCAAAACTTTTTTTTGAAGAAGTTTGTCCACTATGCCTTACACACCATGACCGTGCTAGTAACGTGTCAGGCAAAAAAATATTTATTGTATTGAAAAGTATGACACTATTCTCTCTGACTCAATAGACCGTTCCGTCACCGACCAACACCGTCGCGTACCATGCACCGAGCGTCAACAAATTGTCGACGAGAATATTTTGTCGGTGCTGGCACGGTCCATGCATAGCGCGCGACGTTGCCTAACTGCATCACGCAGGCGGCGGTCTATAGGTTCCTATCGATTCCTATCGGTTTTGGTGGATGTTGCATACGGGCATCATGCAGGATACGGGATGCATATGGGCACTGAACGCCGTCGATCCGTTTTAATGGATATAGTAGAGCGTATCCTGTTGCTTTCGGCGCCTGATACGTTCTTAGCATGGTCATGGTGTGGTACAGCATAGTGAACAGACTTTTTTATTAACTATATAAAATAGTGCCGTAGTATTGCCGAACATTAATATTTGTTTATAATAAATTCTACATTTCTCTGTGTGTTATAGGTATATGGTAATAACCATTATCGTAATATTATTGTGCTCGTCCTAACATTACATAATAGTAGATTATGCACTAAGGGAATAAAGCAGTGTCTTACGTCGCGGGCGGCATATTGAACCCTGAGCGTAACTAGAGAGTCTAGAGTTATAATAGAGACCTGAGTGAAAAGAGGGGTTCAAGCTGATCTAGACGGATACAGGATTTATTCCAGAGGAGCTTACTGTACTTTTCACACCTGCGAGACAATAAGAAGCCAGGGCTCCATAAATTAAAATTCACTGATAATCACAAGACCAAACACCGTCTTTTGTTTCACATTCTTTGCAAACGCACCTTTTTTGGGTTCTGCTTATGGTGGCCAGTTCGATTTTCGAACACCAACCTCTTTACAATGGCCAACCTTTTTACTTTTCTTTTGCCTTTTCTTTATAGGCATTTTTTTACTTAGAGTTTTCCACGAGTTTCGATACGAATTTTACGTTCCTTAGGGAGTTTCATACAACTTTATATCCCTTAAGAGACAATGATTTACTTTAGTTGAGGTTGCGTGATATGTAATTGGACATTGTCGAGCAGGTGGTGTGAAAATAAATAATACTTACTACTGCTTGATGGTTTCCTTCCCTATTAAGGAGGAGGCCTTCAGTTGATATTGAGTTGATGTATGGTGATTCAGTGTAAAAGTTTTCTTACCATAAAAGAAAGAAGAGTGTTGTACGCCAGACACCAGGTATCATCTTCGAGGTCTGACGATGGACGACCAGTGGGCTCCTCTGTGGAGGTCATTCCAATGCCGCCCAGTTACCTGAAACAATAAAAACTGACTGAAACGAGAACCTTGATTTAGAGGTAACATAGGCTACATCATTATCATCAACAGCCAGATAACGTCCACAGCTGTTGGACGAAGGCCTCTCTTTCAATAAGGAGAGGTTTGCCATAATCCCCACGTTTAGCAGGCAGCTTGGGGATAGCAGAATGCTCGTCACCATTTTGAGACATACCCAGGTCCAATTTAATATTTTGTTATTTTAATTTAGGCTATATTTGTTGTTGCTAAAACAGCTTTTAAAATGTATACTTTCCACCATTACGTCTATAGTAGGTTCTGTCGACGTCAAAAGCTAATAATTTAGTAACACCAGGGTATTGATTGCTTGAAATCGATGCCTTAGGCTGAGCCGATGACCTACTCTACTGACCAGTCGAGTTCTAAGGAATGATTCATTATGCAATCAGCACTGCTAAACAGATTATGCGGAGAACTGAATAAAAACTCTTTCATTAAAATGCGCAGGAGTAAATTGGTGAAAAGGGTTAAGTGAGCACTAATAAAACACCTAGACCTGGGCATGTCTTAACACTGCATCGAGAACCACCGGAGGGCAGGCTGCAATTTAGCGTCCTGTTCGTTAACGGTGGTGAGCATTCTGCAATCTCCAAGGCCTGTAAAGCATGGGATTATGGCTGCCGGGATAAAGTTTTTTTTTGTAAAGCGCTATATAAATTATCACGATTCTGCTTTAGGTTTAATTGCGGAGGGGCTATTTGTCAAAATGGCATATGAGTCAAAAAAGCTTAATTTACAGCCAAATTTCTATCATTATTTAGGGGATATTCATCTGAAATGTAGAAGAGTGAAAGATGTGAAATATAATTCGTAGTTTTATTATGAGAACTGACGTGATTTTGACACATTTTTGTTGTATTTTTTGGGTTTCGCCTGTGCGAAGCACCCCCACCGCACGCGAGTCGAGCTCTGTTTTCAGTCCTTGAAAAAGGTCGCCGAATGTGACCACGCTATAGTCGGAGTATCCGACTGTATTAAACGTGAGTAATCCCGTATAAATAAAATACAAAATAAAATTGTTGTGTTCTGTTTCGGAATCTTTGGACTTGCACCTCTGGAATCAACAAAGATAGAGCAAAATTCGTTATATACATATACAGGGTTAGTTGTAATCAGTACGCATACTTTTAAGGCTATATTCTGTAGGTACCTTTGCCTAGGCCAACATCGAATTCGCAAAAAAACATATTACATTTTATTTACTTTTGCCCAAGGTCAAAGGATTAAAATGTTGGCTCCATAGTAAAAGATGTTTGTTTTGATGTACAGAATATTATGCCCTTGTAATGATGATAACTGATTACAACGAACCCTGTATATTATTATAATACGTTTATGTATATAAATTTAGTAATAATACGTATGTACATTTTCCTAATTAGACGCGCGAATTGGCCCAAGGGAATGTGGCGTCGCGTGTCGGTTACCCTTGATAAATGATAACATAAGTAGCACCCTGCAGACTGGAAAGTTCTCGAATCTTGCAGATCTGTGAAGGGTCTGTAATTTAAGAAATTAACTTTCGGAATCAGCTGTCTGGATAACGTTCTAATTATTTCGTTCAAAATATTTTACGTGTGTAAAAGAGAGGGACTAACTATAATATACATGGTGCTATTTAATCGGCTATTGAGCGGTTGTGAGGATGTTGTATACAAGATAACAAACAACTTATATTGAACGATTTTTCAAAATTAACGAAAAAAAAACAGCTGGTCCATACACTTTCTCACAAGATCCATGAACATTTTGTATGGAACAGTTGATATTTTTTTCGTGAATGTTCTAAAGTCGTAGAACAAAACTTGATTGTTATCTTATAAACAACAAGCAAGATTAAATAGCACCGCGTATTAGGTAAGTATTCTAATATACAGGATGTTATTGAAATCGGGAGCAATATTTTAAGAGGTCTTAATGACCCCTTAACCCCTTAAGTTATAATGGACAACTTGTATTATGAAACTAACACTTAAAACGGCTGGCTGTCTCACAAAAAAAAGTCAATAACGTACGACGAAATGTATAATAAACTCCAGTTATACTATAGTTCACAATGTATACCTAATATAACGAAATGTTACCACATCTAGAGCGAATAAATTACTTGAACTTGAACTTGAAGATGCTACCTTAGGCCCGTAGTCTCAGTACCTATACATAAATGTAAAACTATTGTTAATTGATTATTACTGCACCACTTGAAGATGCTGCCTTGAACCAACATATTTATTACTAACGCAAACGGCAGCACCATACATTTACTGTAAGTGGCAAATTGTTTGGCAAATACATTATGTTTCATATTTGCCTAAGCTTTGCACGATGTTTTTCAGATTACAAACGAGCCTAAGCTTATATGCTGAAATTGAAGGCTATTTGTAGCCTTGGAAAAAATCTAGTCACAAACAACTTAGTTCCGACCTGGTTATTTACAGATTCATCACTTTGCACGCCTCGCTGAACAATATTCATGTTGTGGTGGAACGTTTGAACATCGGAAATTAGGCCTGGAATAAGTAGGTACTAGTTAAAGTTGGAATTGGAAATGCCATTTGTAATTTGGACATTACAGATCTAGCTCGCGTACTCATTTTGTCGCCTATTTTTAACCGATTTCGTCCGCCAATTATGAATCGATATTGATGATTTTTTTTTTGTTTGGTAGGTCATTCTTCAGAGGTAGTTCCATATAAATTTTATCGAAATCCGTGTAGTAGTTTGGGTTTTAAATCAAAATTACTGGAATAAATCAAAATAAGTGAAAATATGAAGATGTCATCGAGGTATTCAAAATTGAAGTTGGTTGTTTATTTATTTTTTAAGCGTATTTTTATGACTCGATTATACTCTTTTGCCTTTTCTACTGGCCTTTTCGAGCAACTCAGACACACAATGGGCAATGAGAGCTTTGATCGAAGCTTCTTTGCGCGATGAAACGGAACGGAACGAGAATATTCAAGGCAATCAATGTCACAGGCAGCTCTCAGGGTTTACAAGTGTAAGTATGATGAAATGAGCAGGCCACATTGTATGAAAAACTGATAACTAATTGGGAAGAAAAGTTCTTGAGTGGCGATCACAAACTGCGGACAACGTTTATACGTTGGCTGACACTGATTTTTCAGTGAAGGAAACATCTTAAGACCTACATAATTACATCCGGAGAAGACCCCGGAACTGGGTCAGCGTGGGAGGTATAGTCCAATCGCTGAGGGTAGGCCCAGCAGTGGACTATTAACAAGCTGATGATACCGATGATACCTATGATTATTATGCTTATCCCCAAGCTGCCTGCAAAGATTGTCTTTGGTTTCATATAAAAACGTTTTATATCCTAATTATGGAAACCCTCCCTATTAGAGGGAAGCCTTCGCCAGCAGTGGACGTCTGACTACTGATATTAACATAGCGTAGTATAATTCGCATCCCTGGTATATAGGCTTAAGACATTTCCCTTATGCAGGTGGCCTAGTGGTACATATTTACCATACTTATCCTTGTATGAACTAGACCAAAATGTCATATGCCGAGCCGAGCCCTAAAAATGGCGAATACTAATTTTATATACTTCATCTTATTCTTGACATCCCTTATAATACATTAATTGATTACTAGCGGCCCGTCCCGGCTTCGCACGGGTGGACATATTACGTCTTACTTTTTTAAGTAAGATTGAATATGTCTTTCTTCTCAACGGTTGAATCACTGCTTAAGATGCTCTGTCAACTTCTCTCTGACGTGAAGTGTCACGTGCAAGAACATGACAGAGAAGTTTAAGCAGTGACTATGTTTTGAGCGGCTAAAAATAAATATAGCCTATGTTACTCAGGGATAATGTACCATTATCCTATCATTATGAAATATTTTTTGAAATCGGTCTAGTAGTTTTTGAGTTTATTCGTTACAAACATACAAAAATACAAATCTTTCCTCTTTATAATATTGGTTTAGATTATTATAACAATATTAATTTAATGCTGATTTGTATGCCTCAATAGATACATGTGTACTATTAAAAACATTCTAAGACTTGTATGCTACTTTGTATGTGTGTACTACCTATACTATGTTCTGACAAATAGATGAATCTTGTAAAAAAAGAACTGGAAAAAGGCAGACGAGTAGACAATAAACAATGCACTGTGTATCTGACACACAGTGCATAGTCCTTGTGTGTTGTCCCAGCTTATACATTTTGCCAAAATTGAATAATTAATCTATACATATAAAAGGCTCTGTCCTGACTGACTGACTAACAGACAACGCACAGCCAAAACCGCTGGCTGTACAACCAGCGGTTTTGGCTGTGCGTACTTGAAATTTGAAGGGGGTATTCGTCTCGATGCGTAGGGGTGTACTAAGAAAGGATTTTTCGAAATTCGACCCACAACGGGGGGGGGGGGGAGTTTGAATGAAAGTCCTTTGTTTTTGTACTTTTAGTCACGAAAATTTGGATTTGGCTAGTTCATTTAAAATAAAAAATGTTTTAATTTTTTTATAGACAGGGACGGTTTAAGGGGGGGGGGGAAAGGGGTGGGATGTTGTATCTAAAGTTCTTTCATCTTCGTTAAGTGTTTTTGAAGTTATAGTGATGAAAATGGATATTTGGGTAGTTCATTCGAAGGGGGCAGGGGGGGGGGGGGGGGGGGGGGGGGGTAGAGTCGGTCGAGTCGGTAGAGTCAGTAGAGTCGGTAGAGTCGGTAGAGTCGGTAGAGTCGATAGACTCGGTAGACTCGGCAGAGTCGGTAGAGTCAGTAGAGTCGGTAGAGTTAAGTAGGCTAAAAAAATTGCTCGGGATGATTTAAAGTGGTAAATTTTGGGAGCGGGCCGAATTTCTTACGTACGCGGATGATGTCGCGGGCGACCTCTAGTAACTAATAATAGTAATACGTAGTACTTGAAGTTATCTTGTAGGATCAAAACAACATTAAGAGAAACATACGCCAAAAGCTCCAAAACATGCGAAGTATCAATAACTTTCTCTAATTAAGTCAGTTTATAAAGAAACCAGCAAAGTTGTAAAATTTCATGTTTTGGTTCAATTAAGTTTTCCTTTCCGGAGCTGTCAAGCAAAAAGCTAAAGTTATTTTCTCCAAACTTCGTGACGAATGGGGCTACCAAAAGTAAGAAATCAATATTACGGTCACGTTTAGACTGAAAAAGAGGCTAAGTTGTTAACAAGTGCTTCACAATAAAATAAAAACTTATAATGACTCGCGTAATTCTGTATCATTTTGCTCATTACAGTTCTATTATATTAACGGAATATTTTACTATGGAAACTGACATGGTTTTGACATATTTATGTTTTATTAAGCGTATAGCATCCAAATTAATTAAACGTGAGTAATCCCGTTTAAATTAAATAAATTTAACGGAATATAATAAATGTCATTGATTCAGGCATTACTTTGCGGAAGTCCATTTTAACCAAGATTGTTTTATCTGTTAATTTATAGTGTAACAAGAAGTGTACACAAGGAGTGTAGTGTGTATTACAGCGGAAATACACTAGAAATTAAAAGATAAAACAATTTTGGAATACAATAAATAAGCATAGCAAGCATGGTAGGGTTCTTGTTTGGTACAGGGGTCGTACTGTGAACTGCTTATAGCGGGACCGAATACGCTCAGCTGCCGACGCTGCGCGACTGTGAATTTTATCGCCTGGCAATAAGGTTCGCGGTCGCGCAGTGTCGGCAGCTGAATCTATTCGGCCCCGCTATAAGCAGTTCACGGTACAGCCCCTGGTATTATTTATTTTATTATTTTATTTTGAGTTCATTTTGATTTTGATCTAACAATCCTCGTTCACTTAATTTCTTAACTGATTAAAGTTATTTTAATAAAATTATTATTATTTATATTCTGTTTATATTAGGTAAAAATATCTCTAAGAACCTGTCCATTTTCATCAATGGTTTAGATAGCAACACACCATCAACCACAACTGCTGAGTTTGACATTATATCAGATAGAAGAAGTGGTTTATTTAAAAGTCTATATTAAACTTCCCAAATAACGAAATTATTGACGATCGGCCGAAAGTTGAGAGAAAATTATGTTACGGGACGTGACGTCAGCCTCTCCACGAGCCCGCCAAAGCAGTCCAAGCCACATCTCCTTCCGTCGTGCAAGCCTGTCAAGTCTTTGGGTAGGAAGCGTAATCTATAGGTTGGCTAGCTATTATTGTCTTGTTCTGTTGATATTGCATCACTGAATAAAATATCTGTACGCTGCTTTGAGAGTTTCGTATTCCATGCCGTTTCAATTATAAAATAGTGGTTATTTAAAACTCGTAACGCTAGTTCACTTATTGGCCACAATATTTCTCTTTACGCTGTATGTTCTATAATACCTTGAAAGAAGAACTAAATAGGAACTGTCCAATGGACGTCCACGTCCATAAATCAGCAATTTCCCCTAAAGGCGGTTATTTCCGATCGTCACCGGTGGCCTTGTCATAGAACAAATAACAGTAGATAGGAAGAGTTAGTACACTGCTGGGTATTCTGTACCGGATGTGAGCCAATCTGCGCTGGCGCAGGGTACGTAACCAAATTGGTTCTTCCACCAGGTAATGACCACTTGACCGGGGAGATGGGACGTGAACTAGATAGTTTGCAGGCCAGTCTTGCGAAACAATACGCCATTCTATTTCTTAAACTAAACAGTATATAGTTACTATGAAATGTCAACTAGTTTGTTTTTCTTTTGTTTACTTTTCTCTAGTAACCTACGTCCTAGCTAGAAGATAACTCCTCCAAGCCAGCAGGATACTCCCGTTTCTGTATGACAAAGACTCTGTTACAATCGGCAGCGCGGCCCTGCGCATTTTGGTTTGAAGCCGGTTTTTTTAAAAATGACTTGTGTGTAATTTAGTTGTAAACAATAAAGAGTTAATCCGTCTGTCTATACCAGCATATCGCTGTGACAGGGTGACTTCAAACAATCTAGAGGTGGTTAACCAAACAATATTGATAAGAACTTCTAAGCTCTGACGCTAATGCAAGTGTCATTACATTGGATAGACGGTTGACAATTTCGGTAAATTTATCATCAAAAGATCTTTGACTAGATTATTATTATGCACCTACCTTACGCATAATGACGAATAGGTACAAAAAGACCCATGTGTCGTGATTGGTAATTTAATTCGCCACATTTCATCCCCAACCAAATGTAACAAACTATTATTCTACAAGTTTTTCACTTTTTCTATACAGTTTGCTAATATTAGCTGTGGTAGCCTAATCGGGAGAACGCTCAACTCGAAATCGCGGGCCGCCCGCACGCTAGCCTTGTCGCACGTAACTAAGCATACGTGATAGAAAGAGAGCGGTATATCTAGGTGAATATAGCGAGCGGTATCCAGCGCTGTGCGAGTTGAATTGCTACTTTATTGCCTAGTAGATAGAGTCCTTATTTATGTCCTTTCTGTACGGAGTACTATTATTTATTCTGTGTCGCGGGTTCAAATCCAAGCCAAGACACCATTGAGTTGTTTGGTGTTTATGTACGGATTTTCATACCGTTTGCTTTTCTGTGAAGGATAACGTTGTGAAGAAACCTGCATACGTCCGGAGAAGAAAAACAATGGCAAATGTGAACTACCACTCGGCAACTGGGCCAGTAACGTGGTGGATATGGCTCAATCGACCTTAGGCGTAACATCGACTCGAGGTTACGCCTAAGACCATCATCATCATCATCAGCCCGGAGACGTCCACTGCTGAACGAAGGCCTCCCCCTTGGACCGCCACACCGTACGACAACCTGCCATTTGCATCCACCGGTTGCTCGCGACTTTTACAATGTCGTCGGTCCACCAAGTGGGAGGCCTTCCTACGCTGCGTCTTCCGGTTCGCGGTCGCCATTCAAGAACCTTTCTTCCCCATTGGTTGTCAGTTCTTCGAGCGATGTGGCCTGCCCATTGCCACTTCAACTTGCAAACCTTGCGAGCTATGTCGGTAACTTTGGTTTTTTGTTCGTTTCGGATTCTATCGCGCAAAGTAACTCCGAGCATAGCTCTCTCCATTGCCCGTTGCGTGACTCTAAGTTTCTCCTAAAGGCCAGCAGTTAAAGACCACGTTTCAGTTCCATATGTCATCACTGGCAACACACACTGGTCGTATACCCTTGTCTTCAGACACTGCGGGATTTTGAACGAGAAGATATTACGCAATTTTCCGAACGCTGCCCATCCGAGTTGGCCTTAGACCAGCAGTGGACTAATAAAAAGTACTTAATATTAACTCGTAAAAAGTCTTTTAGAAGGGAATTGTGAAAGTAATCTTTGTTTTTCCTAACATTCCTAATATTATTCACATCTTTTATTTATAGAAATTCGGTTTGATGTTATTACAAGCTTTTAGTGTATAATTCGCGATTATCTTAGTTTTATGCAGAAATAACTATGTTAATTGTAACTAAATACTACTAGGGAGAAATCTTTGCTTTTCACTTCATGCGCGGGTGAAGCCGCGGGCATACCCTATTAATATTCTTCACTGAGTCCATTATTATTTTAATAAAAAAGATACTGGACGGTTTTGTGTTTTCACATTTATAAGTTTAATATAAAACTACCCTAACGGGCTACTACGAGAAAAGGATAGCGCTTATACACGACCGAATGCTGTAAAATTGAGTTCAGTTAATTGAGTTAACGCTCTCTAGTTAAAAATCAAATCAAATGCTGATTGCAACAAAATCACGAAATCATTTTAAATTCTGTATTGAGCGATAGTGTGTATTATAGTTACCTTACTGATAGAGTAATAATCAATTAAATATGCTCTAGCGTTCCAAAGAAAAATATATTTTATTAAATAGAGGTTTTCGGTGATTCATCACATCGTGAAATTTAATTTAGTCGTGTTTTCCTGTCGAAGAATACTAGATCATAGAATTAAAATAATACATATTGAACATTCAAACTCGAACTTATTTTATAATTTTATAAAATTTTATTGATTAAACACTATAGTCACCGCGTTACCAACTGAGTCGTGCGGCCATAAATCATTCACTGTGTCTATCTCTCTCGCACTTGTGGGTCTTGCTTGTGGTCGCACTTGTGGGTCTTGCTTGCACTTGTGGGTCGTGGGGCCATGATTTAATGCCGCACGACTCAGTTGGTAACGCGGTGACTATAGTCAAAGTTTTGAATAAATAATATTAAAAATCACATAATATTAATAATAATTATTAAATGTCAACAAGTTAATAATAAAATATAATGAGAATGAAGAAAAATATAATAAACAATTATTATAAATATAATAATAATAAAAAAAAAAAAAAAAAAAAATTGACCGCTGCCAAACAGTTGCCATTTTGATCGTTGTGATTAAATTAATTATTTTTATAAGGAATTTGGAATCAAATCGATTGAAAACAGTTATACAATAGAAATATATTTATTTTGTGACCTATTTACCAAAAATTGCAATACTACAGACCTTAAAATATTAAAATAACTTGGTGATTTTTATTGACGTTCATTTTGACAGTGCAATGTCACATCAAACCATAGAAATACTGAAAATGATAAACAATGATTACGAGATCGAAGGCCAATATAGCTGCAGCGGAACCTAACGCACGACCACCATCACCGCCCGCTCCGTCATCTCCGAGCGCTTTGTCGGGGGATGACGAGTTCCTCACCCCCCGTGAGTCGAGCGCTACGTCGAGCGACAGCGATGTGAGCGGGCAACGGACACCGGCGCCGCCACCACCTGTGCGTCGGGGACGTCCGCCGCTGCCGGCACGCCTGGGGCCTGCGGGGCTACCTGCCTCGCGTCCGGCTCTCGCTGCCGGTGGTGTAGTGCGTCGCATGCGATGGTCGCAGATAAATAACGAGAATTGCATGCGCGCCTATTATGGGGCTACAGAGGGGGGAACCAACCTGTCAGCGTACCGAGTTAGGATGCTGCCTTTGTTCCAGGCCCTTGAACCGACCGTCACCGTGTCTGCCCAACGACTATCGGATCAAGTGCGGGCTATCCAGCGGCTCAACCTGTTGGATCAGTCCCTGCTTGATCGGCTCCGCCTGGAGGCGCAGTCCGCTCGTGCTACGCCTGCGTCGACGCGGGACTCGCATGTTGCGTCGTCAGCCCCGACACTGGCATCAATGCCGACGTCGGCGGCGACACTAGCGACACCTGCTGATCCCGTAGTCAATGAGGGCGATTGTACGAGTATGAGTGTGTCTAGCCAGGTGAGTGAGCAATTGAGGAGGGCTTTGGAGGACGCGATTTGTCAGTATCGATTCGCACTCAACTCTAGGCCGCGACTACCGCGTTTGCCCACTCATAGACGTAATCTAGCGTTAATGGGAGCCCTGAACGCTTTGCTAGCCCCGTATTTACGGGCTAGCAAAGATTTAACTGATACCCACTCGATATTGTATTGCGGTGCCATCGCGGCGTGTCGTGTTGCACGTGTTAGGTTCCCGGACACTAACCGTGCACCGCGAACCGTCGGAGATGTGCCCGCGTGGCAAGTACGAATCGAGCGGCGTATCAGCACGTTCAGGACACTCATTGCAAAGCTGATCTGCTTCAGCCGGGGGAATAATCGCCCCCGAGTCATGCGTTTCGTGACTCAGGCCTTTTCTGGGACTGGTTTACGGCCCCAGCAATATATGGCCAGTGTTACGGAACGCATTGACTATCTGAAGCAGAAAGTCTATGCGTGGGCAAACCGTATCCGCCGCTACAGAGAGCGTGTGGATAGATACTGGCAAAATCGCCTCTTCCAAAGCGATCAAAGGAAGGTATACCGAAATTGGGAAGGAGCCGCGCAACGTGTGAACGACGGACATCTACCAGATGCTAGCGTCATGACCAATTTCTGGCGCAGTATCTGGTCGGTGCCCGTCGAGCACACCGAGGGTGATTGGATGCGTGTTGTCGAACGGGAATGCGAGGCCATTGAACCCATGGGGCCTATTTTAATAGACCCCGTAGACGTTAGTTGTGCGATTCGTACGGCACAGAACTGGAAAAGTCCTGGGCCGGACGGATTGCACAACTTCTGGATAAAATGGTTTCGATGCTCGCATGACCGTTTGGCAACACAATTCCAAGAAGCTCTCGAGCTCGGTTCCCTCCCTGGTTTCATGACCACTGGTATCACCTTCCTGCTCCATAAGTCCGGTAGTACCACGGAACCCAAAAATTACAGACCCATCACCTGCTTGCCTACCATCTACAAGCTCCTTACATCTATTCTGAGCACTAAAATTAACGCGCACATTATTGCGATCAACGTTTTGGCCCCCGCTCAGAATGGATGTAGGGTTGGGTCCCGTGGTACTAAGGAGCTCCTCCTCATCGACATGGCCATTAGCCAACAAGTTCGGCGGAGCAAAGGAGCCCTTTCCGTTGCCTGGATCGACTATAAGCAGGCCTATGATTCGGTGCCTCATTCATGGCTAGAGAGGATTTTAGAGTTGTATCAAATTGATACAACTCTTAAATCATTCTTAGGCGCATGCATGAGGCAGTGGACCACAGTCCTTCGTCAGCCAGGTGGTGGAAATGACTCCTCTGATCCGCAGGACTTGATAAGGATTGAGCGAGGCATCTTCCAGGGTGATAGTCTGAGTCCATCGTGGTTTTGCCTAGCACTGAATCCTCTCAGCACATTGTTGAAGGATTCAGGACTAGGCTACCGGCTTCGAAGGGGGAGTGAAGTCATTTCTCACCTTCTGTACATGGATGATCTTAAACTGTTTGCACCAAAACACCAAGACTTGTTGGAGTTGCTAAAAACCACACAGGTTTTTAGCAGCGCCATCAGGATGGAATTTGGTGTAGACAAGTGTGCGGTCATGCGTGTGCAGCGGGAGAAAGTTGTAAATTCTCCGGATTTACAACTTTCTGAGATAATGACTCTCAGATCTCTTTCTGAGGCCGAGACCTACAAGTATCTAGGTATGTCAGAGTCATTGGGTATATCAGTAGTGGACATTAAGAAATCAGTGAAGGAGCGCTTTTTTTGTCGCCTGACAAAAGTACTTAACAGTCTTTTGTCTGGTGGCAATAAGGCGCGCGCCTTCAATGGTTGGGTGATGCCTCTACTGATATACTCCTTTGGCATACTTAGGTGGACTCAGACTGAGCTGGACGCCCTGGATAGAAGAGTCCGTCAACTGCTCACTGCGCATCGCATGCTACACCCACGCTCATCTGTTATGAGACACGGACATTCACGGAAGTGAGGGGGGTCGTGGCTTTTTAAACGCCAAGAACCTCCACAATCGTGAAGTGTGCAGTCTTAGGGATTATTTCCTTAACAATGAGTGTGGGATGCATCGCGATGTAGTGACGGTTGATAAGGGGCTCACGCCGCTCTCCTTGGCAAACGAGAACTGGCGCAGACCATCGGTGCTAAGCACTGACGACCGCAAGGAAGTATGGAAGAGCAAGGAGCTGCACGGGCGGTTCTATCGGGCCTTAACGGGCTCCGATGTGGACTTGCTCGCGTCGGTGAACTGGTTGCGCTTCGGGGACCTCTTTGGGGAAACCGAGGGGTTTGCCTGTGCAATTGCGGACGAAGTTATCAAGACGAACAACTATCGGAAATATATCATGAAGGACGGTACGGTCGACATCTGTCGGGCATGCCACCGTCCCGGGAAATCTCTCCGACATATTATTTTCGGTTGTTCGCATCTTGCTAACGGCGAGTATTTGCACAGGCATAACCAAGTGGCCAGGATCATCCATCAGCAACTTGCTCTTCAATACGGCCTTGTCGAGTCGGAGGTGCCGTACTATAAGTACGCACCAGCTCCAGTTCTCGAGAATGGTCGTGTTTTGCTCTACTGGGACCGCTCCATCATCACGGACAGGACTATTGTCGCCAATAAGCCTGATATCGTGATGGTGGATCGGTCCCAGCGCCAGGCAGTGCTCGTCGACGTCACCATCCCACATGACGAGAATCTCGTGAAGGCCGAGAAGGACAAGCTTAGCAAGTACCTTGACTTGGCCTTCGAGATAACCGCCATGTGGGATGTTGACTCGACGATCATTGTCCCGATAGTCGTTTCGGCAAACGGTCTTATAGCGAAGAGCCTCGACCAATACCTCAAGAGGCTCTCGCTGGGTGGTTGGGTCAAGGGTCAGATACAAAAGGCAGTGGTCCTTGACACGGCACGTATTGTCAGGAGGTTCCTCACTCTGCAGCCCTAACCACCGGCAGCTTGAGCCCTGCCCCGCTGCTGGCGGTACCCTAGTTTTTAAGTTTTTTATAATATTTATAATTTATGTATTTATATTGTAAAAAACTAAAAAATTAAGAATTTAAATAAATACGTGAATTATATAATGTGATGAATATAATTATTTAAATAATGAGATAAAATATATAATAGGAACAGGACCAGTTTTTTCATCGCAGGATCATAACACAAATGTAAACACAAACCATCCAATATGTAGTAGCTATTTCACTGGTTGGTTACAAAAGATACCAAATACTATAATAGTATCGTCTGGTGTCGGTAATGCTAACATTTCCAGCAGATTGTTTGCAAATAATGGGAATATAAATATTTGTGTGGTTGGTCTAGACAGAGATTTAGTTTTATAAAACAAAATAAAGTCATTGTTTCACCACTTATTTACAGGTTATGTGTTCAAAAGTTTTAAGCTTAAAAGGATTTTGTGCTAGGGGTCGTAGTAGATGGGGCTGCTCCGACTAGCCTCCGAACAAGCTCGGTGAGGAAGACAATGTAGAGTAGCCTTTTTTGTCGTACGCGGAAGTGTTTTTATAGCCCAATCAATTTACGAGACTTAGTATAAAGGTGCTCGAAAAATACAAAAAAAAACGGATAAGAATGGCTTCATTTGCTGAAGGACGACAATAAGTAAAAAATAAAAGTATACAAAAATGACCTTGGAATATTGAAACGAAGTAGTAGTGAACCACGGTCGTAGTGAACCGTATACGAGCACCGTGTGACAAATTGTGCGAACTGTACGATGACGTTACACGCGGCGAGGGCCGGCCTGAAAAAAATAGTGTCGGATGCTTTTTTTTTAAATAATATTTATTTCGGTAATTAATTAAAGATATCGTTTTTTTTTTACACGATAGTCTAAATGTGTGAACACTTATTTAAATTAAACAAAAAATATAATTATATTTGGATTGTTTCGAATCTGAAATTAGCTATTTTAAACGGAGGTAGGTTATGTTAAAATATTTCGGAAACAAAAACTATTTTTATTATGTTCTCGGTCAACCCCTCTGGCCTGGGCTATACAGCATAATAATGCTTGGAATGGAAAAAGGTAAAGCACGCAATGATAAAAAATCTCGATATGTCCCACAATCCCAATTTCATACCTAAATCTTGGAGATCCCAAATAAAAAATATGTCCGTGGAGACCGGGACCTCATCATCTTTCAAAAATCTTTCCGAGCCCTGGTCGACGCGACGCGTGATCAAAATGCTGGCGTTTATTTGGCCCAACGCATAAGCATTGCCATTCAGCGTGGCAATGCCGCCAGCATTCCGGGTACGCTGCCAACTGGTAGTGGTTTTGAGCATTTGGATTGTCTCTAGACTTTCATTGTTATACAATCCTTTAGTTTTTTTTGTGTAGTAGACTACGTAGTTTTTGTAGTTTGTTGTAGTTAAAAAAAAAAAACTGGTTACTTTTCAAAGAACCTCTTTCCATTAACAAAAATAAAACTTTTATATTCAGAATATGTTTACGATTGAACAAACCATGTCTGCCTCGTTGTGGTCTAGAATAGAGCACGCTTACCAGAAAAAACCTATTTACTCTAGATTTGAGATACCCATAGCCACTTACTGACTTACTAATGTCTGTCTTAATCATCCCTGCTGACTAGACTGTTGTACACGTTTTTAATTAATAGTCTACATCTACAACTAAGCCTCCCACTAGGTGGACCGACGAAATTGTAAAAGTCCCGCGCAACCAGTGGATGCAAATGGCAGGTTGTCGTACAGTGTGGCGGTCTAAGGGGGAGGCCTTCGTTCAGCAGACGTCTCCGGGCTGATGATGATGTAGTTAGTAGGCAGATGAGATGAGAATAATAATGTATTATAGAACTGCACAGTGTTACAGTAAGTAAGTGTTACAGTGTGGCGGTCTAAGGGGCCATCGTTCAGCAGTGGACGCCTCCGGGCTGATGATGATGATGAAATCTACAATTTACCTTTGCCTTAAGTTATTACAACTAAGGTAACTGTATAGAAATAATTAGTCACAAAAATCATTACATGGTATAACTTATTCACGTCACAAGCATTTGTGACTTAACGTATCAACGAAATAATCAGTCACAAGTCACATGGAACTTGACAGTTTATTTGTTGCGGTGGTAGTGACTTTGAAATGTTTGGTTTGTATAATTTAGTCGTCTATGAAAATCAATAACTACTTGGAATGGTTCACTGAACGTACAGTTAACATGCTAGCTGTTAACATGAACAAGCTATTTGACTTGACTCTATCATAGACATAAATGTAGTTCCGTGTCTCATTGCAAAAATAATTTTTAGTTGTATTTTCCAATTTTTGTGCGTTGTTAGACAAAATATGTAGGTATACTATTAATATTATAAAAGTCAAAGTTTGTAAGCAAAATTAAATTTATATATTAATACTAGTATTTCTTCAATTTAGGCTATCAACTCACACCCAAAGGCAAGCGACAAACTGAGCATGTCGATCTAGAAGCTAAAGGCCCAGTGTTTAAGAAAACAAGGAAGATGGCAGAAGTGGCAGGGATCTAAGTGCATAGAGTCCGTATGGGGAAGTAGGTACCACCCCTTTGTCAGTTATTCAAACGTCGAGCAGTGTGCAAGCATTGCTGTGTTTCGGTTTAAAGGGCACTGTTACCAGAGAAATTACTGGGCATAAAGAGATTTCACATCTAATATCTCAGGGTGACGAGCGCAGTGCATTGCGGCGCGGGATTTTGTTCGCAAGTTCACAATTCTGGCACTGCTACTGTTATGGGCAGGCGTAACGCTTACCACCAGGCGATCGTTTCACTCGACTTGTCACTATAAACGACAAAAAAAAAACCAGCGCGGTCAATCCAGTGCTACGAGTCTTCAAAATAAACTGAAATGTACGAATACTTCATAGATGTTATGTTATAACAGACCAGATATTATACTCGTATTCGCACTTTTGTTTTTCCTTCTTTGATTAGTGTAATGCTGGGGCTTCACCTGCGTGTCGCTTTACGTCCAATTATCAGAATAATTCACGTGCAATAACTGATAGACTGATGCATTAAACAATTCGCTACATGGGTGGCAACACTATCATTTTACATTGAATATCGCCTAACGTCTAACGACATTAATAATGCCACTAGCCCATTAGCGTGCTAACACCCAGCCGTATCTGCGTACAGTATAAAATACTAAACTAAATAATGGCATTACAATTTTGAAGCGCTAGCATAACTGAAACAGGACGGAATTCTTCACAAGTTGGCCAGACGGATGTTTTTACGAGCTACTTATTGCAGTGTATAGACGTCACAGTTTTGCGTATTTCTTAAAATAGTCTTGCGAACCTTCTTGGTTACTTATGAACAAGGTAATGGACAGAACCAATGTCAGCTAAGTAGAAACAAAGTAGAAAAGTCCACTTAGTAAGTACTAAGTGGACTTTTCTACTTTGTACTTCGACAATATCAAGATAAAAATGAGAAGAAAACTTTCGTATCGATAAATAACGAATGAATGTCACAGTACTTATCTACAATTTGGGAGTATCAACTTGTGTATGAAAAAATATTGACCTTATAAAAACTTTTTTGCCCCGGATACAATTTTAGCAGTTTCTGCTATCGTTTTTATTTCCATCCATACTTTGACTAGGTATCTAGATCTGAGCCTGTATAAGGTAATAGCCACAGAAAAGCGAAAGCCCTACTATTAGATAATAGCTGAAACTTAAAGGCATGAAGCGGCTTAAAATTTTATGTCAATTAAAAAGAGTTAATAGTGTTCCATCCTATAGTTCATAAAAGGAGGTAGGTAGGTATGGGATGTGTAAGTACTACTACGCCATATTCATACTTACCTATAAGTTATAATTTGGTGTTCTAAAGTTTAAAATAAGTCAGTATAATATAACTCTGTATTGTTCACACCAAAAAAAACAAATTAAAATCTAATAATAGAGCAATAACTGGCGGCCTTATCGCTTAGATCGATCTCTTCCAGGCAACCTTAAGCGGACTCTTTCAAGCAACCTTTTTACCTATAATTAAAAAGTTTATGCCCCAAATAGATATGCGAACTTTTACTGAGAGTATTAAAGAATAAAATCTATGGGAGTTTGAGACAAACATTGATTTAAGCGTGGACGCAACATACAACTCCAAAAACCAAAATTATACACTTATAATATATGTAAAAATAAAATTACAGTAATCAATATTAAATCACAATAACAATAGATTACCAAGACAGTATCCAATCTAAGCACATGACGTCTCTCACCAGCATTCGATCATTGTCCTCTTGTACCTACCACTACACAACACTTCGCACTGGTCAATCACTTTTTAATCGTGTAATAATTATTGTGTTTATTAATTATATTTGCATTAAAGCGGTGTGAGGCGCGGTTGGGACGGCCCCAGCGATGGTTTGACTGAGCCGCAGTACCCGAGTTGCGTGCTTGGCCCGATGGTGGTACACCCACCGCCCTGGCCTGGGTGAACAACATTTGGCTCAAGTTTATTTTCAAATGTGGCCATGGAAGCTATTGGTTTTACTCGAATGTCTGGATAGTTAAACTGCAAGTAATCAAGCTACTGTGTTTCGGTTTGAAGGAAAATGTTACCAAAAAAATACTGGGTATGAAAAGTTTTGTTTGACATCTAATATCTCAGGGTGACGAGCCTAGTGCAGTACGGGGCAGAATTTTGTTTGCAAGTTCTGGCACTGTTACTTTTTATTGGCAGGCATGATGCTAACCACCAGGTAAACGTCACGCACATCGCTTCACTCGATTGCATAAAAAAATATATTATCTTTAAATCTCAGATTAAATGGTAATACGCTGCCATTTTATCAATTGGAATGATTTGCCCTCTTAAACTACACTTTCAGTCTTCGTCATTCTTAATGTAAAAGAAGGAGATGATGAGAGTTAGTTTTCGAATTGAATCTGATTTGACTATACTTATGATACCGGGGCAGGACCACAAAGGATGAGCTGGCAATAATCTTGTTACTTTACTGTCGCTAAAAGACGAAATAAGTATTTAGAAAATGTAAGCCTATGTGAAAGTTTAGTACATAGGTACTAAACTTTCTTAAAAAATCTTTTATTTTATTGGGTTTAATTCATCCCTAAAAGGATCACTTAGATAATAAAATTATGATTTAACAAATTTAATTACTCGTCAAAAGCCTCAATGAAAGATGGGCAAGTTTGATTTACTGTCCCGAGAATATAATATTTCAATCCTACAAAATTTAATTTTGCTCGTGAACAATTTACTGAAATTCTGACATCGTCGGGTCGTTCATTAATATTTTTAATACCAGTAAATGTGATTTCTGTATCAAATATTCTGATGCGTGATCTGATGAAAAGCGAATTATATTTAATGTTTTGAAGACATACATAAATGTCGGTGGAAATTTTTACACAGCGCCATCTAGCCCCAAACCAAGCAAAGCTTGTAACATGGAAACTAGATAGCTGCTAGAATACTTATATACTTTTATTTTGTAAATACATACCTACCTAAAATACACACTACACCCAGTCACAGAACAAACATCTAAGTTCGTCACATAAATGTTTGTCCTAGGTGGGGATCGAACCGATGCCTTATAGCTCTGAAGGCGGACATGCAGTGCTATCAACTGAGCTATAAGGCTATGAAAGTAAATTATAACAACAAAAATATTTTATTGTAACGTGCAAGTTACCGAAAAAGTATGAAATGGGTTTTTATACAACGACTAATATTTAGAACCCAAAATTGACCATTTTGGGTGCAGTGAATAAAGTAATTTTTTTTTGTTATTATTTTATTCTGACGGCTAGCAAAGATCTCCTTTAATTTCATAAATATATCTCTATTCGGCAACAGCAGCATTACATTTTCATTTAAAAGTCTTCGTAACTCTCTTGAAAAAGTAAAAAAAAAACGCGAAGTACACAGCTAACTGAATAAATACGAAAAGGTTTTATAAAATGTACCACCCTCAGTTCAGCTCAGTTCGTAACTATCCATTGCATAAAACCACCTTTTGGGCAGGTATCTTCGCATATCGCTATGTGGGTTCCACCGCAGTATCAGACAATTATTCTGACACCAAGCAGTAGTGTGTGAACTTCACTGTGATCCTAAATTGTGCTCCGGTTCAAATTATTATAGCTAACGTGATTAAAGGGCTAATGAGACTCCCCGTTGAATGTCTCCAAGTAATAAGTGCCAATGCAGTGATTCTTTCGACTTTGTTAAAGTTTTGGGCACCGCTGCCATGACCATATATTACAAAGAAGTATTATCTCCTACCATCAAGAAAACTCAGAGTCACACAACGGGCAACGGAGAGAACTATACACGGACTTATTTTGCGCGATAAAATCCGGAAAGAGGATATTCGCCAGAGAACCAAAGTCACCAACATAGCTCGCAGGGTTTGCAAGTTGAAGTGGCAATGGGCAAACCCCATCGCTCGAAGAAAATTAAGGTTCTTGAGTGGCGACCGCAAACCGAAAGACGCAGCGTAGGAAGGCCTCCCACTAGGTTGACCGACGACATTGTAAAAGTCGCGGGCAACCGGTGGATGCAAATGGCAGGTTGTCGTACAGTGTGGCGGTCTAAGGAGGAGGCCCTAGTTCAGCACTGGACGTCTCCGGGCTTATGATGATCAAAAAAACAACGCCATCTCAACACCGTCTTAAACCCGTCTATAAATAATGGAAATGTAAAAATTCTAAAACCTAAATTCTTCGAAAAATAAGCAAAATGTTGCAAATGTCTGATAACCAAACGCCGGACTGTTAGTAATATGATATGACGTCGACTGCGGTTCCTGCGAACCTAATACTACTGCTACACGGTCTTGGATACATGTCAAGTGGCGCCCTTGACTGATAAAACGAGTCTCGTAACTCCACTTTCTAACAACTCGATTATACTGAAAACAATTCGTCCGATGCAATAATAATACGACACCTGCATCGGCCTGTAGTAAAACCTCGCTGATAGGGAAATTCTAGGCTCGGTATGATTGGGGCTACGACCTTCTATCTAAACACCCCGGGGAGGCTGATGATTTTGTGGCCCACGTTCTCGTTAGCGGATGAGCATTTCGAGACAGTACGTCTCTCTAAGCGCTGTGCTGAGAGGTCCCGGAATCCTCCACTAGTCACCTAAGTAGGCCACCGGAGGTTTTAAGATATCCCCCTAAATAATATTTTATCTATAACTATAAAAGGCTATGTCCTGACTGACTGACTGACTGACTGACTGACTGACATATAGACAACGTACAGCCCAAACCGCTAAACGTAGAGACTTGAAATTTGGAGGGTATGTTTTTGGAGAGGTGTAAACGCCCACTAAGAAAGGATTTTTCGAAAATCAACCCCGAAGGGGGTTAAATGGGGTGTTAAAGTTTGTATGAAACTTTTTATTCTCTGGTTCGATTGATACAAAACTTGGTATGCATATTATACTATAAAAATAAGAAGATACGGGTGTCACAGTTTTTTCAAAATCAGCTCCCGTTAGTATAAAAAAAAAAACTAAGTTTTAGTGATAGTACGTTTGTTTCTCCTTAACTTTGTAACGGCTGTACATATTAAAATGAAATTTGGTATAGGGATGGGGATAGATGTGGGGATGGGGGTGGGGGTGGGGATGATACTGGGAACGGAGACGGGACGGAGATCGGCATGTTAATATTAAGATTACAATTGGTATCGGGATGGGGATGGGGATGGGGTGGGGATGTGGTGGGGATGGTGGGGATGGGGTGAGGCTGGGGTGGGGATGGGGTGGGGATGGGTGGGGATTTGGTGGGGACAGGTGGGGATGGGATGCGGATGTGGATGAGGCTGGGAACGGGGATGGCCGTGTCCATATTAAGATGAAAGTTGAAATCGAGATGGGGGTGGGGATGGGATGGGGTTCGGGATGGGGATGAGAGAGGGAACGGGGATGTGGACGGGGATGGGCGTGTTCATATTAAAATGACACTTGGTATCGGGATGGGGATGGGGAAGGGGGCGCTTATAGGGATGAGGCTGGGAATGGGGACGGAGATGGGCGTATTTATTGGTCGGCTGAACAGATGGAGCTGCATTTTTGGATAGGTAGTTATAGCATAAGGTTCGGAAACGGACATAGGCTATTTTTTTGTAGGTCCACGCAGACGACTGTTTGACGGACATAATTATTATAGATGCTGTACAGCCTAAGCTGCTAAATTAATTTTTAATATTAAATTAACTTACTTTTAAATGCCTAAACTAAATTTTGAGTGGTGTAAACTTACACTCAGCTCAAGCTGTGGTAGCTTCAGTGAGATCAAGCTCGACTCACATTCTTGGGGTCGCGGGTTCGAACCCGGGCGAGCCCGTTCCAATTAGTTCTTTGAAACTTACGCATGGATAATACCACTGGCTTTTCGGTGAAGGAAAACATCATGAGGAAACCTACATATTTCCGGAGAAGAAATACGATAGTGTATTTGAATCCGCCAACCTGCACTGGGCCAGCGTAGTGAATATGGCCCAATCAGGGTAGGCCGATATACCATTTGTGTTAAGGGCTGATGCAGAGAAACGCACACTCAGCAACGATTTTGAAAAATTCGCAAGGGGTTCAATGTATCATTAAAATACCATTTTGCCGAAACCATTCATTTAAGGCTGTTAAGTTTTTTGACTTAAGAGATAAGATAAAATAAACATAAACATGTTTCAGAATTTTCAAACAATTTCAAAACTGGAAGGCCACGGGTCAGTTTTTCATTTGAAAAAAAATGTTATATTTATAGATTAGCTAATCGAGTATTTATGCGTAAGAAGATAAATATTTTAAACACATGTACTTGATCCGGTGCACGCACCAAGCACAGCGCTTTCGAAACGTCCATCCCGCATCGGCTCAGATACGTTAAAACCCGAGTATGACGCGCTGTACCTCGAGCGCGCCCCACTCCAACCCACACCGAGTCTACCTAAGCGACCAGTGCAGCACTGTATTTTATCGAAGTTTCGTAATTCTTGCGATATTTTGGTAATCTTTTTACGTTCTTTGTTATCATACTTTTTCTGCTTAAGCTTATTTCATTTCATTGACTCTGTTGATACGGTATGCAATAATGATGATGCTGTAAACTATCCAGTTGAGTTTTTAAATTCATTAAGACCAGCGGGGCTACCATATCAGAGGCTTATCCTGAAGAAAGGTACACCCGTCATGCTCCTTCGGAATTTAAGACCACCCAAATTGTGTAATGGAACCAGGTTACAAGTAAAAATGCTGCATCGTAATCTGGTTGAGGCCATCATTTTGACTGGGTGTGCCCATGGCGAAACAGTGTTTGTGCCGCGTATTCCCATGATTCCCAGTGACTTACCTTATGACTCCAAAAGGCTTCAATTTCCTCTAAAAGTTTGTTTTGCCATGACCATCAATAAGGCTCAGGGTCAAACTTTAAAATACGCTGGTATTGATTTAAGGCAGGACTGTTTTTCGCATGGTCAGTTCTATGTGGCTTGCTCGCGAGTTAGCTCCCCTGAAAGCCTGGCTATTTTAGCACCTTCCAACAAAAAAATCAAAAACGTTGTCTACAAAGAAATATTGTAATCTTTCGGGTCAAAGGCCCCGGCAACTATAGCGTCATTAGCAGACATTTTTAGGGTTCCGTAGTACTACGAGGAATTCTTATAAGTTTGTCATATCCATCTGTCTGTCTGTTTAAAATTCAACAAGACAGCTTTGTTTTGAAGTAAGTATTGCAAACGCGACATGCCAAATTTGGTCATCCTCAAGAAAACTTAAAGACTTGCAAGCGGCTTGGAAAAAATGCAATAATATACGTATTTTAGTGATTCAATTGAGTTGGGCCCCGATTTAACCGAATTCCAGTATTCAACATTACTACGCGGGCAAAGCCGCGGGCAAAAGCTAGTATCAAATAAGGACGCAATACTTATTAATTATCAAACACCTGTCTGCAGAACATGAGGTATAAACTCTATCATTAGGTGCGGATCAGACATACTCACAAGAATTATATTAATATTTGATGGCACACTGTATAATGTATATTGCTCTTTACTCAAATATTTAAATAAAAAATCATTTCAGAGATCATTTGGTACCTACTTTATTATTTGCCTTCAATTGAGCGGAAAGACTTTTTGTTCCGGCACAAAAGTTCCAGGAAAATTGAATATTTAATGGAAGAATTTGTAAAGGAATTGTTATGATTTAATTTGATGAGCTTACAAAAAATTATAAAAATGTTTCAAAAAATATTTCACACTAAGCTTAACACTTCCAAACTGTTATTTGTACTGTAGGTATCTGTAGTCTATTTCCGCTGTACTATCGTATCGTCCTAATCGCTCATACACACTTTCATACACACCCGCTCATACACACCCACTCACACATACCACATCACTCACACACGGTTCACAAATGTTTGACACCGATTTGTCATCGATCTTTATTATTAAGCAACATTAATAGTAATCGGCCTATAGGGCATAGCAACTTAAATTTACTAGATTATCTTTGCGTACTTAAATTTACTGGAGTATACATTTGCCTCAGTAAAAATATGGATGTTATGATTATGTTAGTTGTTTTTGTTTATGTTATGTTATTTGTTTTATGTAATTATGTGATGTTGCCTCTATACTAAATAATTTTCCATTTAATTATCACATGTTTTACCATTGTATGCCATGAACAATTAAATTAACATAATCAAATTATACACAAATAAAACAAATTATAACTTAGTCAAATAACCCACCCCTGACTGTACCCGGTGCAAAGGTGCCCATAACACTGGCAGCATTTCCGCGCTGAATCGCAATGGCCAGCCTTTGCACCAGGAACGAGCCGGAGCGGGAGTCACCAGTCGCCTCCTTAATACGGCGCCCTATCTCGCGGACTAAAGTTTTGGCATCGGCGCCCCAACAGCCCATGGTCTCCACGGCGATGGGAACAAACAAATAATTTGGTTCCATCGCCGCGTATTTTTGCCGCTTTCCTTTAGCGGCATCTTCCGCAGCTGCTCCCGGTGAGTGGATCGAGCGACTCAGGTGGCTGGCAGCGACAGTGCTGACGCAGGTGGCGTCCCACACCAAGCACTTGCCGCTCTTCCAGGGCACTAGAGTCAGCCCGTCCGGCCTCTTACCATCGGTCCTACTAAGGCCCGGTGGCTCCAGCATGCAAGGAACATTTGCCGAGACAAAAGCTCTGCGGACTATGTCGTTGAGGGCATGATGTCGCGAAAACCTACCTGTGCAACGACGACAACTCAGAGCGTGATATGATATCAGAGCCATTGTATAACATTAGCTCAAAATGTTGACCACTTCTGAGCAAATCAAATGGTCAGCAGAGTGACATGGACTGCGGCAATCCAAGACCTACGAGCTAACATTGACCAGCGAGACGCCCTTGACTGATTATTCAATACAACGTGTGCCTTGGAAGCCAACAGCTGCTCTGTTAGAATTAGTCAGCGCCTGTAAAATTTCATGTAAAATTAGTCAAACACAAAAGACAACGGGGCTAGGATAGTACCACCTAAATTGACTAGCGAGATGCCCTTGACTGATTATTCATATCATACAACACATGCCATGAAAGCCAATAACTGCTCTGTTACAATAAGTCAGGGCATGTAAAGTTCCATATAAAATTATCAATAGTCAAAAGAAATGGAGGTGCCAAGATAGTACGAGCTAAATTTACTAAGAAAATGTCTTTGAATTAATAAATAATACAAAGTTTGTCCTAGAAGCAAGTTAATTGGGAGACATCGACTTGAAATCGTGAGGTCACAGATTCATATCCTGGGCCCGTACTTAAGAGCTCATTGAAGTTTATATACCGACGTTCATACCACTAGCTTCTTCGGTGATGGGAAACATTGTGTGAAAATCTTCATACATTCTCGAGCCTGGAGAAGAAATTCAATGACGTATCTGAATCCAATAAAACGTCAATAAACGTCATCTGGGCAAGCTTAGTGGATATGGCCCAATCGCCCTTCGAGCGTAGGCCTAAATTTAACACTGAATTATTACCAGCTTGATTATTATGCTTATAGCTGTTATGTTACAATAAGTCATCGTGTGTAAAGTTCCAGCGTGTAGAATTTTACAAAACACGGCGAAGACAGTACAAGCAGTATTGACCAGTATGACGTCTATGCTTGCTATCTATACTTGGAATCCAACAGCTGCTGTTACATTAAGTTAGACATTGTAAAGTTCCTTGTAAATATTCTAAAATCCACATTGGTTTTGCTTTCTTCTGTGGCAGAGAAAAATAATCTACGCCTACTTTTGAGGTGACTTCTAAATAAAATAATGTTAATCAAAATGTAATCAAAGTATTCAGAGTCGACGCACCACCCACTACCTTGCCTCTATAACATCCAGTACAGTGACGAAAATACACTATAAAAGTACAAATAATAAAACTTGTATACGAGAACAACACCAACACAAGTTACATCTTATTATAATATTATATATATATATATATGTTATTATAAATATGTATTTACAAAAAATAATGTATTTAAGTATTCTGCCAGCTATCTGGTTTCCATATAACAAGCTTTGCCTAGCTTGGGGCTAGATGGCTCTGTGTGAAATATATCCACCGATATTTATTATTTATTTATTTCTTACTTAACATTTATAAAAGTTTGAAATATAATTATTCTTTGTAGTGGTAGGACTCTATTACAGAGTCCGCCTGGGGAAGTACCACACCTTTGCCAGTTATTCAACCGCCAATCAGTAGTGTGCAAGCATTATAGTGTTTCGGTTTGAAGGGCAACGTTACTAGAGAAATTACTGGCCATGAATAGATTTGAAATATAGGTAATATCTCAGGGTGATGAGGGCAATGCAATGCGGCGCAGGATTTAGTCCGTAAGTTCACAATTTTGGTACTGCTACTGTTATAGGCAGACGTGATGCTTACCACCAGGCAAACGTCTTGCTCGTCTCGATCTAAAATATCTAGATTATGTAGGTTAGGTTAGGTCTATGTAGTGGTTTAAGACTTATCGTCCAATTAGAAAGTTAACACTTAGAATCTAGTTATTTGGTTAAAGCTAGTCTATCTGAGAGATTTGGGTACAAAACTTCATGAAATAAAATATAAGATCAATTGAACTTAAGTTATCATTGAGGTAAAAAAATACAGTCATCTAAATATATATGTTAATGTTATTTTATTTAACATTTTTTAACACTCAGTCAGATTTTATGACTCATTACGAAAAAGAAAAAGTCTATTTGTTTTTTTACACAATCTATGAACCTGATCACTGAGCTCTAAAGCTCTTGGTATAATTATAATAATTTTAAAACATCGTTCGAGCTCATGAATAAGTCTCAATTTTCATTAGCAGACTCTGAATAATATTTACTTGTGTTGAATGGTTTGAAACTTGTCAAATCTTTGCGACATTTATTTAGTTTAAAATTTAGTAAGGGTATCAACACTCGAGAATTTTGGGATTATTTTTGATGATTATGTTACTCTTTAAAATATTAGGTGGTAATTATTTTACACAGCGCCAACTAGCCCCAAAATATGCAAAGCTTGTACTATGGGAACCAGATGGAATACTTAAATACTTTTTGTTTTTTCTTGTAAATACATACTTACTTATAATGGGACTGGGTATCCTATAACTGCATCCAGTACCACCGGATGACGGCCAAGCCGCCTGCCAAGCGCGAGGATTATAACCCTCCCTATTAAGAGGGAGCCTTCGTCCAGCAGTGGAAGTTACCTGGCTGAAAATTACAATGATGATGATAATTCTATTACATATAACACCCAGACACGGAACCAACATCTATGTTCTCACAAAAATGCTTGTCCTCGGTGGGAATCAAACCCGCGCTCTACAGCTCTATGTTACTTTATATAAGCTAGGTTTACCAGGTGCTTTACACATTACGATTACTTATTTACAGTGCTGGTGTTGTTCTCGACTTTTTTTCAATCATCAGTTAGAATCGTCAAACTTGGTAAACGTAGAGTGCATTTTTCAAAGTATAACTAAAAATTATAAAATCGACAATATTAAACTATTAATCAAAAGAAATATTCTGTGTTCTACCCAGAACTTATTAAAAACAATTTACAAAGTGATGTTTAACTAATTTCGTAACGTGAAACACTCACCGTGCAGCTAAATCGACTCACCCCTACAAAATGTACAAAATGTGTATTTTCTTAAAAATTATAATTAAGTAGTGTATATAAAATCGTTTGTTATATATAATTTGAAAAATTAATGGCTTTAAAATGACATGAAACTTATGAACATATGACCCAATGAAATAAATCCTGACATGCATGGAAGGTTCGAAAATGCACTGTGTGCGGTAGAAGCGGTTGCGAGTTTAATACCCTCTATAAAATGTAGGCATGCAGAGCACCTTTATTCCCGATCTTATCACTCCTAGCAACAGGAAGTATTCCGTTTTTGGTATAGGCGCCGGTTACCAGAGGCACTGGGGTTACCAGAGGCACTGGTCTGGGGTGCTAGGGCAAGTCTGACCCCACTCCCGGCGACGGCCAAGCCGAGGTTTGTACCGTCTGAGGTGCCCTTGAGATAGTCACCTTTAACCTAAACTAGGCCGAGCGCCATTTGCGCTTGCCTAAAGTCCGGTGACGCTGTAGAGGCCATCTGAGGCCAACAGCATCAGTCATTCACAAAAAAAAAACATTTTTATCAGTCACTTATCAGACGTTGACCTGAACACAACTCCGCAATTTACGATGACCGATTAGCAGAAACTATGGATACTGCGCCGGAAGAAGCCGCTCAAGTCGTTGCTTTGCTGAAACAGGGCTTTAGCCAGCGAGAAGTCGGTCGCCAACTAAACCTGAACTAATCTGCTGTATCAAGGGTCAATAGAAGATATCAAGAGACTGGCTCCTACTCTAGAAAGGCAAATACCATACTACCATACGACGACCGTTACATTGTCTCGAAAATTCTCAGAAATCGCCATCTTACCGGTGTTGCCGTCCAACAGCAGCTGAGAGAGGTTCGAGGAGTAGCCGTCAGCCAATAGACAGTCAGAAAATGCTTAAGAGAAGCGAACCTCATTCCAAGAAGACCCGCCAGAGGCCCGAAGTTGACCACAACTCACCGACAAGCGCGCCTTACATTTGCTCGCGAACACATCAATTGTAGTGCTGAGCAATGGCGATCAGTCCTTTTCACTGACGAGTGCAGAATGTGTCTGCATGGCAGTGATAGGAGAGCTCGGGTTTGCGGGCGTCCAGGCGAGCGATTTTCGCAGTGCTGTTTTGCTGAAACAGTGTCGTATGGCGGTGGTTCGCGTATGATTTGGGCGGGCATTTCGCTAGAAGGAAAAACAGAGATCGTTTTCGTCCCTGATGGAGGCCGTGGAGGCAGTTTCACTGCCGAGCGATATGTGGAGGACATTCTTCTGGACCATGTCGTGCCTTATGAAGGTTTCTTCGGGGATGGCTTCCTTTTAATGCACGACAATGCCCGGTAAAAAAATAAAATAAAAAAATAAGGCCACATCGCTCAAAGAACTGACAACCGATGGGGAAGAAAGGTTCTTGAGTGGCGACCGCGAACTGGAAGACGCAGCGTAGGAAGGCCTCCCACTAGGTGGACCGACGACATTGTAAAAGTCGCGCGCAACCGGTGGATGCAAATGGCAGGTTGTCGTACAGTGTGGCGGTCTAAGGGGGCCTTCGTTCAGCAGTGGACGTCTCCGGGCTGATGATGATGATTTCACACAGAACCATCTAGCCCAAAGTACTATTTGGTTTCAACGTCTCAATCTAAATTAAATTATTCAATTTTTATGGTTAAGTAGTAGGTACGTTAAGTAGGTACGGTATTCTTGTACGTAAGTAAGTAAGTACGTGTTATTTTTATGATTATTTTTATTCACTAGACGTTTTAATTAACTCGCTGGAATATAAAGTAAATTTCAAACAAATACTGTACGTACAGCTGTGCTTGAAAGTAAATATTAAAAACCTAGAGCTTTTGTTAACAGTCCTTTAGATAAATACGTGAATAAAAAGTGTCCATTAAATAAAAATCTATTATAAGATGTACTAGCACTTTGCTGATGATATTTGATTATGTTAATGTTATTGTACATCAAAAGGATGATGAGTCTGTGTGCTTGTTATTTTTTGTCTAAACGGTTAAAATAAGCGAACGTTCCCTTAAATAAAGCCGTCAAGTATTACGAGTACTAGCGACTAGGATAACGAGGGTTCCGTACCACTACAAGTACAAAGGAAATCCGCGATAGTAGTGGTATCTAACGTATATTCTATGAAAACAACCGGCCACCTATTACGATTTACGAGATATACGTCGTTATAGATCAAAAACAGACAAACTAACATATTGACAAACAGAGACGTATTGCTTAGTCATAGGGTACAGTTGAACATACCTTGGGTAAGGAGTTTCAATTTACGTTCGACATAATGTTCCATTTTTCACATTTTTTATATCGTTTACGTACTCCATCTTTTTCTGTAGTTACTATGAATGTGCTAGGGTTACTTATTGATGCCAGTCCTCAGATAAGAGAAACCACGTTTAGGGAGTACAATTTTTATGTACGCATCTTGTGCCACCACAAGAACGAACGAAACAGTTGCGATAAGAAAGAGCGGAGAGCGCGGGCTAATTTTCTCTGTGGCGCATTATAGTTCTGTTTTTCGGAACTAAAGAATGGAAGCCAACCGAATGGAATAATCATCCCAGTCATTCCAGTTTTGGCTTGAGAAATGACGATAGATCTACAAATTAACAATTTCATATTTTTCACATAACCGGTGCTATGTGACCTTGCTACTTGGCAAATTTCGTGATTCTAGTTCAACGGGAAGTACACTAAAACACTAGAAAAATTACTGTAGTTTTTGATTGCGTTGACTTAGAAGCTTGACTTTTTTACAGCTCTAAGGGACCGTGGACTTACGCATTCGATATTAATTTCAACTGATACCTCCACTTGTTTCAGAGAGAAAGGGCCCTGACAGACATTCAGACAGATAGACATACAGGCAGACGGACAACGAAGTGATCCCTATAAGTCTGTCCCTGTCTATCTGTGAGTACCTATAAGCTTAGTACGTACTGCTGTTAGTAGCTCGTCCAAAAATCCCTTACCCTTCCATTTCCCTCTACAAAACCACAAAATGAAACACAGTTTCAGCAATCAACATTCTTTTATAATTGAAAATACAAAAGGCATGTTACGTGCCAGCTTCAGAAGGTAACCACCGCTACTGACCTTGCCTTCATCGACCCGTTCCGTCGGGCGACAGCCACCAGCTCTTTATTACCTTATGATAATTGATAATCAACCTTTATGTGTGTTTGCACGAAACGGCGTAAAGAACTTGTAGGTACCTACTTTGGAAGGATTAAAAGCGTAATAAATATGGTAAATGTTACATGATTTTTATGTGAAATGCCCCGGAACAAGTTATCTTGCACGTGTTTTCTTTTGGCAACATAGTACGAAATATTGTCAGCATATCTTTTTGCTGTGAAATCTTGGTCCTATCTCTCACGAGGCTATTGATACGACTTACGTTTTGTATATCGTACATCGTTACCAGTTGTTACGGTCAATAGCAGTAGTAGTCAGTAGCCGCCATACAATTTTCCCATGTTCCGCACATGACGATGTTAATTAATTTTTGTATATGCGGCGATGAATGCTTCTGTACTCGATTAATGTTATCACATAAGTGACAATTTGTTTTTGTTGATAATAAAATTAAACCTAAAACCTATGTGCCACGTGGACAACGTGTTAGACGCGAATTCCGTGCCAGGTTGTGCCAGTTGCACGCAGAGTCGAATACGCTACGCGAAATATGAAAGAGGAACGTCATTTTTAGTAGAGTCATATGCCATAGCACTCTATGTCTACGACGTCTCGACGGCTCAAGAAATAATTCAAGAAAATAGTAGTAGCATCGTGGTATTACCATCATCAGCACGCCTTATTCTACTACTTGACATGTACCTCTTCAAATTCACGCCAATTATCTCGGCTTACCTTTAAGTAAGCTTACCTTTTCACTTCCAATGCTGGGTTGCTGGCCTTGCTGGTATGTCGTCACTCCAACGAGTTTCAAAGTATTGTACACTATGTATGCTGTTTGTGGTCTCCAATCTAGAACGCGTCTATTTCATCGGTTGTTGGTTCTGCAACAGATATGACCAGCTCACTGCCACTTCTACTAATACGCTGAGCTTCATTGCATTGTGTGCAGAAACCGAATTAGTAGAGTAGTATATTGCTAAGCGACCTGTGGTTAGCATCTCAGACGCGTAGCTTATGGAGTGTAGCTTAGCTTTCCGTGGGAGAACGGCCTTAGATTTAGGCAAGACTGATTATTTTTATTGCTGCATTTTAACCTGACCGTAAGTAAATTCGATAGTCCTGAAAAAAAAACTGTTCACATAATTATACCTTAGGGTGCTACCGATCGATGGTAGAGCAGAACGTCGATCAATGCTTTTGGTCGACGATCGATCGCTTGGTGTGGTAGCTCATAAGGCATAACATTTAAATTTCATGCGTATTCACAAGAAAAAAAAAATACCAAAGCTTTAAAAATTCTAGTAAAATATTTTTTGGTGTTTTGTGAGTTTGCCAAGCATCCTCAACCCAAGCTAGGTGGAGTTAAGTCCTTTGATTGCCAATTCGCCCAAAAGTTAATATAGTCTAAGCCTTATAATTTAAGAATCGATGAAGCCCTTTTATTTTTGAACCTTTTCCAATAAGTAGAGGTTTATAAAAATTTAAGAATATTCCCAAACTTAAGTCGTTTTAATGAAATTCATATTCTACTTTATTTTCATAAAACTAAGCTCAATAGCAATGAACTTTTTGAATTGGTAAGTTTATTGAAACGAATAATGTTCTATCGATATAATTTACCTTTTTATAAATATAGGTTTTCACGGAAAGGTAGAACTGAGCCGAAATGAGGTCAATGTACTCATCATTAAGAGCAAATTTTGCTAAGGGATCAACTTTAAAACTGCGATAATAAGTTGCTGTTCCATACATAAATTATAATCAGTTTCGATAAAAATGAATGGAGCGATTTAAGAAATTGACCCCATGGTAATTTTTTTTTTCACAATTATGAGGACAATCACCACCTTTTAACGCCGTTTTGCCGTTCAGCGTAATCCCATAATGATGAAACATGAGAATGAAACCGCCAGAGATGACTTTGCAATAGATTATATGATCAGAAAAATGAAGGTACAATAATAAATCTGAAATGAAATTTAAGAAAAATGGTCGTGACGAGACGTGATTTAAAGAAAGAGAAAAATATACGGCTGTTAATAATGATGATAACGATAATGAACTGGAAATTTTAAACGACAGTCTCTTTATATATAGTTAAGTCAATGTCCAAACGACACTTAGATTTATGCTTTTGCTATAGTAACAGGAGATTAGACGAGCAAAATTCGAGGAAGAGGGAGGTTCTAAACTCGGTTGTATGTTTTTTTTTCTCGTTTGTTACCTCAGAACTCTGTCATTTATAGATTAAATTTAGAAATTTCTTTTTATTCGAATTCGATCGGTTCAGTAGTTTTGTTTTTGAATTATAATAATTGAAAAAAGGCGTCATCCAGGTAGAAAAATTGAAGTCGGTTGAATACTAATTTTAAATGTTAAGCTTAATTATTGTTCTCTTGTTTGTCTAGCATTTACGCAAATATATATATATATATATATATATATATTTTGGCAATAAAGTTCTTTTTATCTTTATCTTATCTTTTTATGCTCTTGTTGCTCAAAATGCTCTTCAAATAGTAAGAGATAATGCCTACCTATGACGATTGCAACGTGTCCTAAGAATTCTAAGCAACAAAAAAGTCTATAGCATCATATAACCAGTGGAATTGTTGCAATACTAGCCAATTATGGGCATTTCAGGCATCTTCCGACTGTTAACTGGGATTAATTTCATCAAACTTTACAAACACGGGTGCTGCATTCCATTCCGTCATGCTTTTGTTGTTTAAATATATATCTAAGAGAGCCTGTATACTTGGTGTTTTTCAAAGCAATATGATATAGGAATTATCATCATCACTAGTCGTGCTGGTCATATCTGTGGCTAAACCGATAACTGTGAGGTAGAAGCGTTTTAAAGGAAAGACCTTGAATTGGCAAACGTATCAGTATTTCGTAACGGTACGTAACTTTTCAGTAGAAGCCCTGAGACTGACACTCGATAGTGACAATTTAGATAGGAGAGTTGAAAATGGCTGGAGGCGAAAAACTAAAGTTCTAGTCGAGTAGCATGCAGGGAGAGATTTATGCAAGAATATCTTTATTGTGCGATGGTAAAAAATAAGGAGATAAAAGTAAGTAAAGTGAGTAAGAGAAGCTCTAGTCTGTCTGGCTGCTAAAAAACTGGGTGTCCTCTCGAAGGTGCGTCGGTATTTCACGCCGGAACAGTTTCTTTCATTATACTTACCTTGCACAAGTTCGGTCGTGCATGGAATACTGCTCGCACCTTTGGGATGAATCTGCTAGGTACCAGCTTGAGACGTTGGAATCAAACGAAAAATGTGCCAGGAGAATCATTGACAACGACTGGCTGGTCCGGACCAAGCTACAAAGCCTTGATCATCGACGAAAAGTAGCTAGCCTATCCGTGTTTTATCGGATACAGGATATCGGAGAGTGTGCTTCGGATCTGCATGATCTTATTACCCCCTGCCTATTTTTCTATCGGAAGGCTGTCCTAGCCATCTGGCCATCCTGGTCCTTCGAAAAAGCGACACCGTTTCATGGTTGATATACCAAAAACACGCACGAAATGGTTTGATTCCACTTTCTTTATTCGAACTGTTAAACAGTGGAATGCGCTGTGAGTGGGTGTTTCCCGATAATTATAATCTGGGTGTCTTTAAGTCGAGAGTGAATCGGTTTCTTCTAGGCAAGCATGATGAAAAATAGTAAGAGACAACAGTAATTTGCCCATGACTAATGGAGCGTAGTTCTGGAACTATGAGTAACAAAGGTAACAACATTCTGGGTAACATTATATTAGTCTACGAAAATTAAATAAGCAGTCTTCAACGAAATCAAAATTTACTAAGGTAGTTTCGACTACAAAATAAGCGGTCTGGACACATCGCAAATGGAACAGTAAAATTAACAGTCTAGTCACGGCAAATGGTTTACAGAAGCGCAGCCAGTCCCTGAACTTGTCGTGGAGCTACGATTAGATATGGCGGCCAAGGTGAGTGTAATAGCAGTGACTAAACTCCATACGAAGTTAAACGGCAGCGTTTATGGCGTACTAGTTGCGCCCCGCGTATCCTGGGATAAAAAGTAGCCTGCTTGTTATTCCAAGGTATAAGCTACTTTTACACCAAATTTCATCCAAATCCTTTTAGCCGTTTCAGCGTGAAGGAGTAGTACAAATATGCTGCCGGTGAAGGAAAACATCGCTAGGAAAACATAGATAGGGGCGTTTTTCAAAAAAGTTGTACATTTGCTTATTGGGTGCGTCCAGGACTTTAACAATTTTTTATAATTTTTGTATGAAATGTACTTAAATAAACTGCGTATTTATTTAATGAATACATATTTACGTTATCACATTTACTGTTATGGGCAACCCAGCAGTCATTAATATTAAAATATCATAAAAATAAACTCCAAAAAAGTGTAAAATCTGCATGTCCCACCTGCTTTTTTTGGAACTTTCAAGTCTCAGAAAAGTTTAGATAAATTAAGTAGCACCGCTGTTGTAGGCTCTGTAGACGTATGTTGAACTGATTAATACGATTTAGAGCTCTATATCGTCTTAATTGGGCTTAAAATACCTCAAAATGCTGTTTAATGTTTGTCCCAGGACCAAAATTCCGGCAATAGTCACGATACGTTTTCTCATACTTCAACGAAATATTACACTAAAATATGGCAATTTTAAATTTCTAGCGATATTAATCTTGTCTGTAGTATAACTGTAATTTTGAAGCAAACCTCAGTGTAATCAAAAACTGTGACGAAAGTGGGCGTGTTGCGGTGGTTCAGAATTTGAATTCCAGTTAGTGACGGGATTATAGGAGGTATGCAGCAGTTTATAAAGTTATTTGCCGTAACACAATTACACTTTTGTTTATAAACTATTGTATAACACATCGCATGTATCCTTAAAATAAACACAACAGTTAATTACAAAAAATATTTTTTTGAAGTTCGTCACGTAATGTATTGCCGGAATCATTTTGTGACGCTCCGGACCTATTCGGCTGGGTCTATATTTAACAGATGACTAGTAATAAAATAAAAACAAATCTATTAATATTATATTATAAGTCACCGCTAATCTTCGGAATGGATGAACCGATTTGAATAAAATTTGGAATATACAGAGTTATCAGCTTAGGGTGTAATAAACCGCCATTTTGGATTAGTTCTTTCAGTGTAAACTTAGCTTACTTTTTCCAGTGTATCACTTCTAGATAGTCACCGTCCCATACTTTTACAGAGATAAAAACTAATCATTTCAAGAAACATTTAGTTATTTGTTAATATTTATCTTCATTTAAAACACTGATGTTACATATTTTTATTATTTATTAGCTGTAAAAGTTCAATGTCATTAAAATTTGTAGAAATGTAAAATTTGTAGGGTCAAAGGTACCTACTGTGACGATCTCGAAAGAAAATGTATATAACTCAATAATGAAAGTGATTTATTTATGTTTCGACATCGTATTTCTAAGATTTCAAGGTAATTACTGAATAATCAAAACTAATTAACAAAATAACTCATATTTTTCATTTAATTATTTATTTATTTTGTAACTGACCGGATCGCGTTCCTGCTAACTCTATCACGATGTTTTACATAATCCTGTTATATATTTATGAATTTTATTTAATTAAGAGTATATTTTATCGAATTAGAAAAGAAAACACAGCAAAATCTCTATAACACAAAAATCAACTCCGGTTCGTCACGTGTACAACTTTTTTGAAAAACGCTCATAGATAGATAGATAGATAAACAGTCTATTTGTGTTTATTGCTCACACAAAAAAAACATATACAATGATTAAATATCTTAAGCAATATTGTAACCAATAGCCTTATCGCAAATAGCATAATAGCACCAATCGCATTTGAAACATTTTTGTTTTATTTGGATGTGATCAAAACTATTACTCGGATTATCCGATTTAATGAAATGTGAGAATAACCGTATTAAAAAAAATACCATGTCAGTTTTCATAATAAAAAAGCATTACTATAAATAATAATAATGATAACAATGACAAAAAGCTCTCGCTAGATGGTTGGGTCAATCCAGAACCACCAGAGGATACGGGTAGCAGCGTCATCTCGGTTAACGGTGGTGAGCATTCTGTGATCACCAAGGCGCCTGCCAAGCGTGGGGATTATGGAAATAAGGGGAGGCCTTCGTCCAGCAGTGGACCTCTTATGGCTGACGATGTGTGTGTTTATACTGTATAATATATTTATTTATTTTATTTATTCGTGGATACTCACGTTTAACCGACACACGTGCAGCTGCGTCCTGCTTAGTTTTCACTCTTTAAAAAAGGTCACCGGATGTGATCGAAACGTTCAAAGTCAAAACACGAATTCCACATAAATTTAAAACATTTCACGACAAGGATTATTCGCTTACTTGATACAATTTAAATTAGGTATTGCAGGTTCGAGCTTGTTTTATTTCAGTGGCGTTTACGTCTATTTGTTCAAAAATAAAAAATATTACAAATTCAAATGAGAGCTTAGCTAGAGGATTTATAATTGTAAAAAAGTTTGCCAAAAATACTAAAAGTTGGAAGTGAAACAAAAAATTCATTTTAATTATCAGACACAATTCACAAAGAAAGCTATCAATACACAAAGGCAAGATACAATTAAAACAAAAATCAAAAAAGTCAATCAACAAATCAGTAAGTCGTAAAAGCCCATCTCACATTACTAGGTACTCGCTTAAAAGTATACTGTACCGGAAGTGCTAGATTGTTGCCAGTTGTTAGTCAAAAGGCGCACTGCCAAGGTACCCGACTGTCGGTCATAGATCAGAGATGGTAGATAGGCTTTTATTAATTACCTATCTGACTGAAGGTGCTAGTGGCGTTTACGTCACGAACCGCATTGACGCAGTCTGACGTAATATAAATACGGTAGAGGCCAGTAGAGACACGATCGTATATTGGCTTAGTATTTTTTTTTTTGTTTTTTTTTTAATTTATTTATTAGCTCCACGGACTGTGGGTCCGTGCCTTTTGTCAACTTTTTCATTTTTTTATAAACTAAATTTTACACTTAATAACTTAAAAGCTGAAGGCTTTACAAAAAGAATATACCAAAGGAACCTAACTAAGTATTACTAATTATTGCTAGAATTGCGTGTATACTCCGAGCAGTCCAGCTCCCGCAAGCAGCACCCGTTCACGAGTTGACGCATGTGCCAGTCATCGCTCTCCTCAACCATATTGGAGGGAAGAGGGCGACCCGACACACGACGCCGCCGCAAGAAGAAGCTTTTTAGTGAGCGTGAGTGCTCCGGGTATACACGCAATGCCTACAACAGTACGTATTGGCTTAGTTGGTAGTGTTTGCCTTTTGAGCAGAAGATCGTAGGTTCCATTCCCGGCCAGAGAGGTTTAAAAAAAATTACATTGAGCAACTTCAAGTAAAACCACTGAAGGGAGAAAGAAGCTTCGGCTTTTCTGTGAGCAGAATAGCGCAAATTTTTCTTTTTAGTGTTCTACTTTTTCAATGGCCTCAAAAACGTCAGCCATGTCAGAGGTCTTCGGGCGGCACATTAACTCTGACACTAGGGCTGGCCACTCAGCCTATACGAACTTACTTTTTTTAATGGCCTCAAGCATTACCAAGGCATCGTCATCACCTGTCTGTCTATCTATCTGTTCTGTCTGTATTGCCGTCCAACCAACCAATCTCTATCATCCGATACACGGTAGCAGTTAGTAAAAATACAACTCGTGGTCCCCATTTCTGGCTTTCCGATTTCAGGGCATACCAGCTGCCTTACTTACATTTATAATCAAGTTTGAAGTTTGAGCGATGTGTGAAGCGTAATTTTTAAAATAAAATACAATTATACACTAAAATTAAATTATAACTAACTAACAACTAAATAAAACCTACATAAAAAATTAAATATAAAAAATTAAATAAATATGTAATAAAATATTAATTAAATATATTTTTAAAATTATATCTAGAATTGCGAGAAATCAAACAAAACCCATCTCAATGTACCTATGTTTCAGCGAAATAAATAATTTGAATTTAGAATTTTAGAATTTTGAAAATTACAATTACGGCCTGGGTTCTAATACTGCATCCAGAACCACTGGAGGACGGGCAGCACTGCGGTGGTGTGTTCTGCGATCCCCAAGCCACCTGCCAAGCGTAGGGATTATGGCAAAACCTCGTCCAGTGGACGTCTTCTGGCTGTTGATGAAACAAAATTTCAAAAACAAAAAATCACGTCATTGGGAATGCGGAACCATAATTCCAGGTACCCTATACATACGTACACTTTATTCCATCCAGTCACGTCATAACGTCCAGTATGGCAATTGTCGAAGCGCCGCAGAGGATACAGTCTCCATTAACCGGCCGTTTGTTGCCGCCAACCGACGATTACGGGAATGGTTTAATTGGCCCCGCGGGGCTGTGGTCAAGGCCATGAAGAGAATGTTCCGGGGGAAATAATGAACCAAACTGCATGCGTTAAATAGGGAGTTGTTTTGGGTTTCAATAATAATCGATGGGGATCAAAGTGTAATAGAATATGATAGATAGATAGAAACTCTTTATTGTGCACACCGAAAATTAAAACAACAATAGAAACAACAACTTTATGAACTAGTGCCATAAGTTGCGGCCTTATCGCAAACAGCGTTCTCTTCCAGGCAACCATATATACTGCTGTATTCATCATAGTGAACAAATTTTAAGTCTGGGTGTCTGGATGTAGCATGTATTTACAAAAAAATATATAAGTATTTTATGGGTTCTATATTACAAGCTTTGCTTAGTTTGAGGCTAGATGGCACTGTGTGAAAATGTCAACCGATTTTTTTTTTTATTGTGGCTATAAGTAAGCCAGCAAAGCAAAGCAAAGTAAGCTTGAAATTGTGAATAAAATGAACTATTAAATATATATTTTTGTGTCATGGGAACTTCTTCTGTGAAATTGTTGATATTTGTCGCTATTTCAGGGTTTGCCTTCATACTCTGGTTAAAAAAAATAAGCCACTAAATGTACAACAGTATAGATAGATGGCGTAAGTTTACTGATAAAGCCTTGCACACCGCTAGCAAACAAAACCCTAAAACGAGATTCACTAATCAGTCCAGCATACAGGGATATTTGGTTTTGAGGCTTTTGGACAAGGTAGATTTGCTGAATGCTTTCATTTTTAAATGCGTTCTATGGAAAAACTGTAAAAATAAAAAGTCTGGGTTTTCTTCCATGAATCACGAAACAAGAATATTTATTGCTGAATGTAGGTAGGACAGGTCTTCTTATACAATAATACAGTGCCATACAGACTACCTCTTTAAGAGTTGTGCAATAATGTAGGTAATTAACATCGTCGTCGTCGTCAGCCATAAAACGTCCACTGCTGGACGATGGCCTCCCCCTTTATAGAGGGGTGTTGCCATAATCCCCACGCTTGGCAGGCGGCTTGGGGATCGCAAAATGGTCACCACCGTTAACCAAGAGGACGCTGCTGCCCGTCCTCCGGTGGGTCTGGTTGCAGTTTAAGGACATACCCACGTCCCAGGTAATTAAATTATGTAATATTATTATAATTAAGTACATATATTCAATAATTTCGTCATGTTAGGTATTCTAGAAGGTTTACTATGAAAACTGACGTAGTTTTGACACAATTGTTTTGTTTAGAAGTCCATACTAAACACAGGGTATAGACAGACTACAGACTACAGACTGACTACAGAGTATCCGACTTAATTAATCGTGAGTAATCCCACCCGTATAAATAAAAGAAAAATTCTAAGAAGTCATTCCTATTTATCAAGCTATTGCATACAAATAAACGCTAGAAGGAAGATCTCGTTAGAGTGGCTGGCAAAATTCGTTCCCCATCTTTTTCAATTTGTCTGTTTCTCAGGGCATCCTGTCTCAAAAGGTCAGCTGACATGAAAGGAAACTCTGTGATCTCTGTGTGAAATAATTAGCTCATTAGAAAACGATTTCATGCTAACTACGAAGTATTTTTTTAGACCTACCTATCAAAATTATCCTTCTTATAAAATTTTATAGGGTAGATGACTGATGTTTATATCGTGGAAACCAATAGCGTTGAAGAAGAATTTAAGAAAATGTAGTACGTTTATTGAAAAAATAATTTAAATCGGTTAATAATGTTCTGATTCAACTCTGTCCCTTTCCCACAAAACAAAAAATTACGTCACGCCTTTCTTGTCAGAATAGAATTTATAATATAAATTAGTTATGGCGTTTAAGTGACGTCACGATTTGCTGTTTCGCCACTCTATCTAGCATGATATTAAAATTCTTATAAGTTGCTTATTTTTGATCAGATTTTCATTTTCTTTTCATTAATCAGCTATATTTATGGGCCACAGTATAAGATAATAATAAAAAACTTGTCATCTAGCCTATTATGTTAAAGTTATGACTTTTTAGAGGGTCTCCCCAAACTACAGCTTGTTTAATTACTTACAAAAATTACAAAAATTCAGCCGTGTGAAAAATTCTTTCATGGTTACGCCGTACTTATTACTAAGACTTAGTCTTACTTACTTACTAAATAGTATTGACATAATATTGTAATTTATATGTGTTTTAATTTAATATGTCTTGAACAATTAATCGAAATAAAAGGATTTGAATTTGTATTTGAACAAATTCTTAATTTGGGTTTGAGTAAATTCTTTCTGGAAAAAGACTGGCAGCAGTTGGAAGCGCGAGCCGAAATGAGCTAAGTGGGTTGCCTAATGTCCAGCTGTGGATGATAGGTCAATTGAGATGATAATGATAGTCTTTCAATAAGTTACTCTATAACTGGTTTTAAAGTTTCCGTTTGGGCGAACTAGTATCGGAATCAAAAAAATAATTGTTATTTTCCTGCCCTTAGGTACGGTTGGCAAACCATGTTTTTATTACATCTATTCAAAAAGACCTACTTTTTTCCTTGCAAACAGGGCAGAAATGCGCTCTTTTCCGCCCGGAGGGAGGAAAAGTGATTTGAATTTGGAATGTGGATATTGTTAGTGAAAGTTCCAATGACCAAAGAGATCAACCATGGACATTATGTGAACAAGTAACAGGCTTTTTTGAAAAAAGAATGCGCGCGATAAATTTTGAAATAATGTTCGTTAAAAAAAACAAAAACGCGCTAAATGCATTCCGCCTTCGTTCGTAATTGTTTAATCAACTTCGGATTTTACTTTGTTTTATTTTAACTCAGTGTATCTTCCTCAAGTGAGAAGTGAGTGTGAGTAGTGAGAATGAAGTACACGTAGGTAGATACTATTCTTATTCGTAAGTTGCACTTACTTATTTTCTCATTTATTAGATAAAAATTAGAGTATCCACCTCGGGATCAACACTATTTTTAAGCTCTATTTCTACGTTAGAATCCTTCGCTACGCTTTGGATTCAAAGAAACACTCTCGCCTTAAAAAAATATGTTTCCTCCCTTGGTAAACAATCTACGTACTATTCCTTTCTCCTCTAAACTCTATCATTCAACATCTCTGCTTTCACTTCCCTTACAAGCATAATATCATCTTTAACACAGTTCATCGATTCTTTTTTATGACGTCCCCTCCGGTTTTACCACTTACCATTACTAAAGCCCTTTTAGAGACAAGGAGGAAGTCCTTTCAAATAAAAACATAGCGGGAAATCGATTTGTAGCACGTTAAAACTTAGCATGTGAAATATTATAATTGAAACTCCAACTTTCATAACCTCCAAGGAAATAAGACTGATGCCGGTCTAATGTATCGCACTCATGTTACTCGCTGGGGAGAGCCATTCGATCTTCGGCTCAAGAGTCTATGAAACTGCGAGAATCGGCAGTGCAAGTTACAAGAGGAAAAGTTTTCTTTTATGCATTTATTTATTTATTACAACAACAAAAATAGTATCATAATAGTCCTAGACCAAGCCGATACTTTTGTTACTTTAATATTATAAAACTTATAATAACATTATAATTATGCTTATTGGCTTGAACTTAATATTCACAAAGCTTGTGAGCCGTCTTTGTGAATTCTGCCAGAGTACATGAAAAAATATCCAATTCCTTAGAATTTAAGTTCAACGTGGTTATAGCGCGTGACGTGGGGGCAAACTCAAGCAAATTTGTCCTACATGTGAGCACACTAAAAGCACAGAATCAATAATAGTACTACGTACAGAAAGTTCACTCCGCAAAGGAATTTAAATAAATGAGGACTACCTACTAGGCAATAAAGTAGCAATCCAACTCGCACAGCGCTGGATACCGCTCGCTATATTCACTTAGATATACCGCTCTCTTTCTATCACGTATGCTTAGCTATGTGCGACGAGGCTAGCGTGCGGGCGGCCACTGCCTTGCATTGTCCTCCCGGACGGAGCGCCTGCCGAACACACCTAAACTGCGGAGTGACACCCCCCTGCTAAAAGTAGAGACGGGTCGTCTCCTGGTGACCGCCTCGTCCGGCGCGCACAGTAACAGAGCCTCCAGCACCTCGGGGTGGTGTGTGAGGCTACGCAGCACGCGCCACACGTACCTGCAGAGCGCAACGTCGTCGCGACGCACGCATTGGTGTCAATCCACACGTACCACAACCACACCACAACCACAACATGTCAGTCGGGCGTATATTTTGTAATTAAATTGAATAGTAGAATTTAAACGTGCCAAATTTGCCGTCGTTATCGACGTGGTTGATACCGACCACATCGCAACCACCAGAAACACAGTGAAATAGCCGCCGGCCACATCACAGATACAACGTTGCGTCGACGCAACGACAGAGCGCGCTCTATGAAAGCCAGAGTCGAACTGTGTCTGCACACGACGCAACCACATCGCAACTGCTAACGACAACGCAACCACATTGACATTTTATTGGTACCACAATGCAACTGCAAAAAGCTGCAGTGACACTATTCACACGTACCCACTGCGTCACCACATTTTGTCGTTGCGATGTGGTGTGGTTGTGGTACGTGTGGGTTGATCCTTGGAGTGACGTCACAACCAACGCCTCGTGGACTGGTGCCCGGTCCCAATAAGCAATCTCAATTCATTTTTACCGATCTCACATCGGAATTTCAATCTGATTTCACCAAAACGTGTTTCAATATCCAAACCGTAAATGGCAGTTCGAAAATGTTTGACTTTACGAATCTATCTCAGAGGTTGATCGGGAGATCGTATACCTTTGATTGATCCGACCTCCGGATCGAGGATTGAATATTGTGACCTGCCGTAAAACGTTCGTCATGCTTGTCTATAACTGTAGCAGTGCCAGCGGAGAAAACTGCGCTGCACTGCGCTGTGCTTAGCACCCTGATAAAATAGATGCCAAATCTCTTCATGCCCAGTAATTTCTCTGGTAACATTGCCCTTGAAACTGAAACACAGATGCTTGCTCACTGCTGCTTGGTGGTCGAATAACTGGCAAAAGAATGATGAGATGAATAAGCTATCTAAGGTTGTAGGTATTTAGCAGTGCCGGTTATTTTTTTATAAGTGTAGGCCACTTTATTTTCGCCGCCCCATGTATCTTAATGTTCTAAAATAATAGGGGCGGCAGCGACCTCTGAAATCTGCCGCCCCTAGGACGTTGCTGCCCCTAGGCCGCGGCCTATTGATAAATCTAGGACTGGTAGGTATTTAGGCGCGAGAACTTTCGTGCGGTCACCGCGTATTTATGACAAATATTAAAAGTTGAGCTTTAGAGCATGGGTTACTAGCGAGTTTGGTTGTGAAAATGCTATGAAACGCAAAATATTTTATTCACGCTTTGTTGTTAATGCTTCTACCGTTACTTACACTATTCACTATAACAATATCGATCAAAGAAGCAGAGGATATAGCGCACCCCAAATGCAAAGTAAAAAAGTAGTGATTTTAGGTTATTCAAACATATACAAATAAAACTCTAAGCAAAAGTGGTTAAGACTAAAATGCTAAGTCAGTGACAATACGATTCAAGCGACAACGAAACTTGGCTGAACTAAAAGTAACTGCTGCACCGGCGTTTATTGGCGGAGTTTCAGGTAGAACCAGTGAGTTGAAATAAACATCTTAGGGTAGAACATGGTCAGGCGGAGGGAGAAAAATCTTCTGTTTCCATGATAAATAACCAAATAATACGCTCAACGCTCATAGCTTGATATGCGCTAATATTAATGTTAGAAATTGAATGTGCTTGTTATAAAGACATTACTCGTTATTGAAGATGCTGTTCTTATGTTCCTTATGGAAGCTTCGCTATGTTCCGATTTATCGTTATAAATAGTAGTTTGAAAGATTTTACGAACTAACCTGTATTGTATATCTACTGGAACATTTTCAAATGTTTTATTAGATTTTCTTGGAAAAGACCAATGATTTCTGTCTAGATACGCCCGAGTTAAGAAATCGTAAGTTTAATTACTCTTTGACAAAAGGACAACGCCATCTCTCGGATTTCGTGGTCACTACGTGCAGCGCCAGTAAGGCGCGGTAGAAGAAGCGCAAACTGTACGAAACTAGAAACGACTTACCTATAACCTAAAAATAAAAGTTTTTGTGTAAAAGCAAGTTTAGTTTAACTTTAAATATTGACTTACTGGTCATAGAAACGCCACGTTTTGTTTGCTGCACTTTGAAATGTAATTCGTACAGCCCTTCATCACACATTTTACCATTTTGCTCTCAAGGAATCGTAATCAGTTTCTTTCTTCATTTCTTCAATCGTAAGCGTTTCTTTGACACCGACGAAAGAGCGACATTTCAAAATGGCGTCCAACCCGCCCGTGTATGTCTATGGAAAAGTCACAAGATTTCCTGTTTAATGTACCTAAAGACTTACACGGCTTATAATAGATCGAGGATAGTATTTCTTACGCTGAAGGCGAGACTTTTTTTTTATGGCAATAATTAATTCGATAAACAAAACGATTTTGTGACGCCATAACCCGTTACCATCGCAGATGTACACAGAACTTTGAGTAAAATATCATAGTCCTATGCTTTGCTGTATTTATAGCTCCTCGTTAGTTAGTTCGTATAGGCTGAGTGGCCAACCCTAGTGTCAGAGTTAATGTGTGTTAGTTTATGCGTTATAACTCCTTACTTTGATACATTCGATGGTATTATTCTGAAACATAGGCAGCCCTATAGGTCATTTCGCCAGCTATACTACCAGTCATCGAGACTTAATGCCATACTAGTGCACTCAAAGATTGTTGATAGTCCGACTTCCCCTCATGCGAAAATTAGAAGTTTAAAAACCACTGCTAGCCACTGCGAGTACGTCAGAATTTAATTTAATTTCATATCTCAGATTGGGTAATCCCAGTGATTGCCAATCGCAAGCATAGAACGTTACCTCGCCCCCTGCCCGCAACGGTGAGTCGTTTTTGTAGGAGAAATTATGTTCATGAGACATCAACAGGCTGGCGGCTGGCTATATGATCTGTGAGTGCATTGCTCTGGACTTAGTGCTACCCTAGATGGGCGATTGGGTCATAATTATCCACCGCGCTAGCCCTGTTGCAGGTTGGTGCATTCACATACGCCATTGAATTTCTTCTCCGGGCTTATGCAGGTGTCAATGTTTTCTTTCACCGAAAAGCTCTTAGGTACGGGACCAGGGTTTGAAACAGTGACCTCCCGATTTCAAGTAAAGCTGTCTCCAAGTTGCGAGGAAACCCCATGTTTATAGCAGAGCTAGTGAATGTGTTAGTTGATTCTGACAATGATTATAGGAGACATGATGATGATGTCTATATGTATATCATATATATATGATATACATCATATAATTACTATAATCATAAGGCATAAGCACCGAAATCATCTGAGAGGAGTAAATAGGTGTAAAGTGGCACCAATTTGTGAAGTAGGAAGAAACAATTTACGTGTTCTTGAAGAATCCTTGTTGCTACTATTGGTCACGTTGTCGATTCGTGTTCCCCTGTTCAAGTAAGCGTTTGCACGTATGATGTACAATAGCACTCGAGACTTGAAGACATTCTGATTGTCATCATCGGGAAACACCCTCTAGGAAAGAGCTATCCACTCATTGAATTGACGTCATTGTTTCCATTACTTATAGTAAAAACAATTAAAATATAAATAAATATTAGGGGACATTTTACACACAGTGCCATCTAGCCCCATACTAAGCAAAGCTTGTATTATGGACACCAGATAGCTGATAGAATAAATTATATACTATATATTTTTCATCACACTTGCTCGTAAAGTAGATCTTATTACATCGCTTTTAGGCTCATAATCCAAGCTATTATACACGCGTGCTTTTTACTTTACATTACGGCACTTGTACCACAGAATAATAACTAGTAACAGAAGCTTTACTTCGCAATGGTTTTCAAAGAAATATGACTCAATCTGATAAACAATATGATTTAATTTAGCTCGCGGTCCAGTCGAGCACGTGTTCATTTACATACCTACCAATTTCTTTTTGAAGGAATATGGGCCTTAATTCACTATACTACGGTTCATAATAAGTTATACATGGTTATACGTATTGAAAGAGCCGCCGAGCCGAGCCTACTAGATTGGCCCTTGCGCAATGGCCGCAGGTATGTTTTTAATACCTACACGCGGAGTGACACAGGCCTGCTTGTACTATAATAGGTATAACCCGGTAAAGTCAAGTTTGTACGTGACTGCAATTAGACGTACGTGTACGAAGCACTCTTAATATAGCCGGGTAATACTTACAGTTTTTTTGTAATACCAACAAAGAGTTCTTATGCCGCTGAAGTAAATGTGAACCTGCGCGCGCATTACTGATTTGGGCGCCATTTTCCGCAAATGTTTGTTGACGTTTTCGCTGTGTGGTTGATTATTATAAAAAAAAAATGGTTTTTTCCTCGCAAGTGTGACGAAAACAGTCGTATGGAACTCTTGTGCTATTAGTCATTACGCTCTCGGCTTTCTTAACGCGCTCGCCTGCGGCTCGCGCGCATAATACCGCCTCTAGTGTAATGACCAACATAGCACACTCGTATCATAATGTACTATTTCTTTACTACATACCCAGACACAGAACAAACATCTATGTTAGTCACAAAAATGTGTGTCAAAAAAGGTGGGGATCTACCTTGTATTATTTTTACTATGTGTTGTATTTTTAGTTATTGGCATCGCACGTTGTGCATTCTGCCAGTGTCAAGTTTATGAATTTGTTTATTTGTTTATGAATTTGCAGGTACACGAAATTAGTCATAGTCGAGTCCATCCCCTAGTAAAGTTGTGGTGACTTTACTATGAGCTTCTACGGAGTTTTGAAAACAACACGGAAAGACATGTTTCACCACATTATATCACTTGCCCTCACTCGTGCATGTAATTCAACACTCAATGAATAAAACACATTTTTTTATCATTAATACGCGAAAAACACAAGTTTAAGAAAATAATAGAATGCAACGACATGATTTTTTCCGTGTTCACGCCAAAACCAAACTTGTATTTATTTAGTGGCTTACATAATGACAGTGGGATGTGACGTTCATGTTTTTGTTTAACAACCATGAGACACTAGTGTCTATTCTGTTGCACCGCTCACTAAACTAAACCAATCTGACAGGACTAAAATTATACGCGTCTCATTTTATTTCAATATGTTAGAAAAGGATGTCAACAGGTTTCGTCCTGTCAAATTAAGTTTAGTTTAGTGAGCGGTGCAACAGAATAGACACCAGTGTCACTTTTTTGAGCTCTAGTCCGTCCAATAGCAGAATGAGCAGGAGGAAAGATCATGCAGTTTACATAATAATATCTCTGTTGTCGCGATACCGCAACGATGCAATACCTCTGCGACTGCTATCCTTTTTTTTGCGTGCACTCCAATATTTTTAATAAAACAAAATTGATTTCTTTTTTATTTTATAAAAACGTGAAAATTCTTTATTCAAAATCATTCCATCATTTGTGGCCAGTATTCGTTATTTAAATTAAATAATAATGTGACAGAACTAAAGACGATGGTGCCTGGTTAATTAAATAGTATAATTATTGCCCGATAAAAAGTAAAGAGTAATAAAACGAGTCAAATGTTAGTCATACTAACACTAAACTAAAAGTTTCCAACTAAACTAAAATAAAAATACAATCCAAATAATTATGGTGTGATGAGACCCTCGCACGTACCTCGCACGTACCGGTACGTGCATTCGACTTGAGCTTGACCAAGTTTTAAAACCAGGTTATTCCATGTTTCAATCACATTTTTATAGCGATTGATAATTAGTCTAAAGTTGTATCAGATCGGATCACATACAACGGAGCAAAAATATGAACAGTTACGCAGTTACGTGCGTGTCAAGCTTCAATTTTCAGGGTTTTTTTGTAGATTACTTAAAAACTATCAAAATTTTTTTTTTTTTACGATAGAAAGTTTTCTAAATTTCTATTTACTTTTAATGCATAACTTTTTACGTGACTATGTGCTGTATTTCAGGATATACAGTGTTAGTTCTAATCAGTTAGCATCTTCTTAAGGGCATATTCTGTACATCAAAACAAACTATTACTATGGGGCCAACATTGAAATCGCGAAAAAAAAATCCGCTGTTCCATACATTTTTTTTACAGAATATGCTCTTAAAAGGATGCTAACTGATAAGAACTAACCCTGTATAACTAAACAAAGTTAAAAATAGCCAGTTTCTGTTTTTTTTCGGACCGAGTACTTATCGAGATAGTTATTTATCGTATTTTCAACTGTAGAAGTTACAACGCATATTCTTCTGTAACATTTATATTTTGTAATTTGACTAAATAAATGAATTTCAGAAGGGAAAAGTTTTATTATGAAAACTGACGTGGTTTTGACACATTTTTGTTTTATTCATACGGGAATACTCACGTTTAATTAAATCGGATACTCGATCGGATATCGGATTTTAATCGGTGCTAAGCAGGACGCAGCTGCACGCGCGTCGGGCTCTGTTTTCACTCTTTGAAAAAGGTCACTGGATGTGATCGAAACTATAGTCGGAGTATCCGATTTAATTAAACGTGAGTATTCCCGTATGAATAAAACAAAAGGGGAAACGTTGTATCCCCGGCCTTAAAAAGTACAGAATAGTGGCGGTTAATTCAATTACGTACTGAATCCCTACAAGTTCAGTTAGAGCTAGTACGGGTGGTTACTGGTTTTAGTTAGTTGTGTGACACAATGGTGGATGGTAGGTTTTAACTTTATTTTAGATATAATAAAAGTGATAAAACAGTCAAAGTGAATATACAAGAGCAAAGTTAAACGGAACGGTGTAAAGATAAAGATATTACAGATAACAAAAGGGATACATTAAAAGTAATAAAATGTTAAAATAGCTGTCGGAAGAGTTTAGAGTAGAAAACGGTTGTGTTAAGAAAAAATAATATGAAGGATGAGACGTCATAGGACGAGTGAGGAATAACCCAAAATTTTAAGAAAAATTTTTAAAATTAAGCAATTAAGCTGATAACATAGAACTTTGGCTAAACCAAAATAAACTCATTGTACTCAAAGTTAAATATTACTTAATTGTAATATTTATAACTGATCCTTGTGTTTTGAATGTCGTAAAAGCCAATGTAAGAGTTATTTGATTGTCTTAAATTCAATATCAGCGTTATCCAAAGAACATTTTATATACTAATAAAAAACATAACATTTTAATTAGCAATAATTCTTTTATTTATTTTATTTTTACATCATGTGTTATTTTTCTACATATAAAATATTGTCTATTGTCTACTATATTTTTTATTTATTTAGATTATGATCAAGAAAGATAAAGAATAAAGAAAAAGATAATAGATAATAAAGAAGAAAAAAGAAAAATAATAAGAAAAAAGAAAAAATAGATAATAGATAATTAAGATAGCCAAATAATCGCATCGAAAAATAATAAATGTCTTGTATAAATAAAAATATAATATTCAAAATTAATTAACGCAACATTAAATTGACCAACCTTGAATATGATGAAGTTAATTGAAGCTCTAATATTATTTACGGGATATTTACCGTGATTATATGAGCTGCCGATATTTCGTCCCAGTTGCATGCACCATCTTCACGGACCGTCTGCGGGTGGTTGAAAGATAATAATAATTTTAAAAAAATGTTAATGAAATATCGAGAGCTCATTTCACAACATAATCATGGTAAATATCCCGTAAATAATAATATAACTATAGTGAACAACCGTGAAAGTTTAAAACAAAGTCAATTGACTGTGGAACTGTATGTAACAGCTGATGATGATGATGAGTACAATGACCCTTGTTCGCTAAAAAGTAAGTAAGCAAGTTCGTATAGGCTGAGTGGCCAGCCCTAGTGTCAGAGTTAATGTGCCGCCTGAAGGCCTCTGACATGGCTGACGGTTGTTGTTATAGAAACTAGAACAAACAACCGGGACCAACAATTTAACGTGTCATCCGATCCACGGTAGCGCTCAGAAATAAATGCCACTCACGGTCACCCATCCGAAAACTGACCGGATCGTCCGTTGCTTAACATCGGTGATCGTTTAGAATCACCTAGACAAGCTACGCCACGAGCGCTACACCTAAAGATTACGAAGGATGCGCCATCGCGTTATAAAATAATGTTTGAAAATGACCCTCACGCCGTCATGTTTACGAGTTGCGCTGGAGTGCGAAAGAAGATAGCACTTTTATGAGAGCAAAAGGGATAGCGCGCGTCTCGCTTAGTGAGCGCAGACAGGCGAGACAGTCCTTAGATAGTCCAGGCGGCCGTCTTCACGGGGCCATTTTAGGGCGCGATATGACATACCTCCCTCCTTATATATATAATATCATTGGCTGCACCCCTGTCCGCTTAGTATACACCAGGCTTGTAGCCCCGTAAATGCAATTAATCCTATACAAATATCTACCACTTTCTTCTTTGGTTTCCTTCAGTCGCAGACCCTGGAGTAGTCAAAACCGGAGCATATAAGTACGAAGATGGGACCCGCTACGTCGGAGAATGGAACTCTAAAGGCCAGAAGCACGGAATGGGACATCTGGTCCTCCCAGATGGAACCAGATACGATGGAGCTCTCAGCGGAGGACTGTGCTCGGGGCTTGGAGTCATGGCGTTCCCTGATGGAGCTAAGTGCGTGTTCATGTTTTGAAAGTGTTTTCAACCGACTTCAAAAAAGGAGGTTCACAATTCGACACTATGTTTTTTTTTGTAAGTGTTTTACTCGATTACTCCGCCAATTATGAACCATCTAGATAGCATCTGTTTTAAACTATCACGGTTGTTTACTAAAGTTCTATTATTATTAACGGGATGTTTACCGTGATTATGTTGTGAAATGAGCTCCCGATATTTCGGCGCAATTATCGTGAGCTCATTTCACAATATAATCACGGTAAACATCCCGTAAAACTTCATCTAGATAGCACCTATCCCTACCGGTAGGCATAGCTTGGTAGGGATAGGTGTACCAGGCCGATATAGCGAGTAAAACCGCAGTGCGTTACTTGTTTTCAACCGACTACAAAAAAGAAGGTTCTCAATTCGACTGTATGGTTTATGTATTTTTTTATGGATGTATTTTACGTGATCACTCCGCCAATTATGAACTAATTTTGATGATTATTTTGTTTGGTAGGTAATACTTCAGAGGTGGTCCCATTTTTTTTTATCGAAATCGTTTCAGTAGTTTGGTTTTTAAATTAACATTACTAGAAAATATGAAGATGTCATCCAGGTATTCGAAGTTGAAGTCGGTTGTTTTTTTTAAAGCGTATTATGTGATACTTGTATTAGCTTCTTTTAAAGCCCTCATTAGGCTAGGCGTTAGGTAGTAGTTTCAAATCCCAGGACTGAACAATGCTCTCAAATGCTCTTTGGAGTTTATGTATGGCTTTTCATGCTACTGTAATTTCGGTGAAGGAAATCATCGTAAACAAGCTGCAAACGTCCAGACAAGAAATTCAATGGTGAATGTGAATCCACCAACCAGCAACTAGAGCAGCATGGTGGACCCATTCATCTTTTGAAGGTTTCAAGGGTAACAACGGTATACGTTGTATTATGCGTAATTTTTAATTCTTTTTTTTGGTATCTTAATGTTTACAGACTTCGTGAAGAATATGTTATTAACAAGTAACTTAAAAAACAAACGGCTTCATGTTAATATGGGACCACCTCGGGAGTATACCCTTTCAAATAAAACAAAACAATTTTCTAAATCGGTCCACAATTGACGGAGAAATCGGTGAACAAACATTAAAAAAAACTCATTTTTTGATGTTGGTTAAAAAGCTTTCGTTAGCTGCCGTAGGTTATTAGCATCCTATTGGATACTTCCAAGGTGGTTGTGGAAATGATACATACATACTTATAACATATAATATTTTTTTTACAATACATTTGCTCAAAAAGTGCATTTACGAAGCCTGTATACATCGTTCGAAAGTTAATCATTACGCACCGTCCAACGGAGCGTGCGGAAAAGCCTTTACCGCACACTCCCTTGTATAGCGCCGTGCGTAAACTTTACGGTATTTTTTTTATTTCTATATTAATAATTTAAGAACTCCACCAAAGAGTTTCACATTACGAGAATAAAATAAGCTGAATGATCGAACCTCCTTGGAAGCGCTTTTGATCAATGCGTTTGTTTTATTTTAATACTAAACAGAAAATGTGACGAAAGAAATTCTCACCACTAATCTAACATTATTATTTTGTTTTTATTATATCGGACGGAAAGTCATAATTCAATTCCTACTTGACATTGGCAAATGCACAAAGTGCTACGCTATAATCCTCCTAGGAGGAAATATGAAATGCCGCGAATTAACAATTGGCGCTACGTGCGCGTGGTGAAAATTAGAAAAAAAAAGAAATTAGTGGTGAGAATTTCTTTCGTCACATTTTCTGTTTAGTATTAAAGTAAGACAAACGTATTGACCAAAAGCGCTTCCAAGGAGGTTCAATCATTCAGCTTATTTATTCTCGTAATGCGAAACTCGTTGGTGGAGTTCTTAAATTATTATAAAGGAAATTAAAAAATACCGTAAAGTTTACGCACGGCGCTATAAAAGGAAGTGTGCGGTAAAATAGGTACTTAGCTGAGAGTACCTATTTTACCGCACACTCCGTTGTATGGTGCGTAATGTTCAACTTTCGAACGATATAATATACAGGCTTCGTAAATGCATTTTTCAAGCAAATGTGTTGTAAATAACTATTACTTGTCCGCGTTTGACCACCAACTCACCTGCTGGTAAGCGTCGATGTGGTTGAAGAAATTAGAAGATACCTATTGAGTCGGATCTTGAAAAGATCTGTGCGTAACTGTGTCGAAATAGTTTTGTCGATAGTCCTCCAGTGCTTGTACAGTTACATAAAGATAGAAGAAAAATAAAAATGTAGATATCTACTTGAATGTCAAGGAGAAACTTAGGTACTATCTTTACGAGGTTTACCTGCTATGTTTACTACCAAATAGATAGAGAATATAATTTTTTCGTCACACTTGCTCGTAAAGTGTATCTTAAACAGTACACACGCGTGCTTTTTACTTTACTCTACAGCACTAGTGTTATAATATATAACCTGGTTAGTCAAGTTTGTACCTAACTGCAAGTTATATGTATGTACACGTAGCATTTTTTTTTGTAATACAAACAAACAGGTTTTATGCGGCTAAAGAAAAGGTTACCTGCGCGCGCATCGCTGGCTTGCTCGTTATTTTCCGCAAATATTTGTTGACGTTTTCGCTGTGTGGTTTATTATTATCAAAAAGCTAATAACAATAAAAGTTTGTTTTTTCCTCGCTAGTATGATGCAAAACGTCGTATGAAACGGGTGTGAAATTGTGCATTGGTAATTATTTACACTCTCGCAAGTTATCGTCAGACAAACATACATAAAAGCGCCACTTTGTCATAAATGCCATTAAAAAAGTCGAATAAAAAAACTGAATCGAATTGCGTATATAATATTATAATAAACCAATTTATATAAATCTTTGTTGTACCTATCATTCCAGATACGAAGGAGAGTTCATGCAAGGCTGGTTCCACGGACACGGCGTCTTCTGGCGCGCTGACGGGATGAAGTTTGAAGGGGAATTCCGCGGAGGACGAGTCTGGGGACTTGGTAATAGCATCATAATTAAACAAGAGCTTATAAATTCATCGTTCTGGAGGTCGATTTTTGAATTTATCGCATGGTTTTCGCATACGAACACTCATCGAAACTATACTTTGTTCGCAAATCCAGCTGACAAGAATTAATATGGTTTCGTAAATAAGTGTACGTAAGTCCAAATCAATTGGGTGGCAAATATTTCGAAATACTAGTAACCATTTTATACTTCAGAGGAAAATTATTAGATAACTCCACCCACAGACGTGGTTATAATTCACAATTTGTCATCAGGAGGGAAAAAACACTCGATTTCATAACTTTTTTGGCAAGTTACAAGTTCGACCACATCTTGCCTGAACATGATACAGTAAGATGCAGCCTAAAATAATGTTTAGCCCTTGCAAGGATAAATAATATGTTTCCTGAAATCAGTGCCGTAATGCCGTAAGTGCCAGCGGTGCTCAGGCACAGGGCACATATCCTGGAGGTGCGCGGAATAACCAGACCAAATTTTAGGTCATGCATGGGGCAATTAAATGAATACTATGATCTCGCAGCGGGCTTATGAAGGGCTAGCTTAAACACTGCCTGAAATTAAAGTTATAGGGAATTCATCGTGTTGAGAATATTATGCTTTTCTTTACATATAATTATGTTTATCTTAATCGCGCACAAATAAATTTATTTTTATTTACCTCGACGCTTTGACCATGTTCCAATGGCCGTGGTCACGAGCTGACCAACACAGTCCCGGTGATAAACATAATTATGTGTTCAAATCGCAAAAGTTTAAAAGTTTCTTTACATAGTCTTGTTTATATATATATATTTTTTCCTTTGTTATTGGCGTCACACGTACATTCTGCCAGTGTCAAGTTTATGAATTTTCGAGATTTTATATTAAAATCAAGTCAAATATGTCATAAAATCACAGGTAGTCACACGAAATTAGTGATAGTCAAGTCCAAGTCATGCCCTAGTAAAGTTGCGGTGACTTTACTATTCCTTTACTTCTACGGAGTAGTAAAAACAACACGAAAAGACATGTTTCACCTAACTATATCACTTGCCCACACTCGTACATGTAATTCAACACAACATAATGAATAAAACACCACTATTTTTAATAATTTAATCGCGAAACAACACTACTTTAAGAAAATAATAGAATGCAACGACATGATTTTTCCGTGTTCCCGCCAAAACTCATTGTTTATAATTATGGCCGACTGATAACAAAAGGGTAGAAAAAAATATGTTTTTTTTATAGAAGTATTTTTGTAGTTTTGTTACGTTTTGTTATGTAAATAAAACAAAATGAGTTTTTCTTACGTATTCCACTTTCGAGTGTGGTTCCTCATTGTGATTCAACTCATCGATCCTGAGGGAGATACCCTTGTCACTTAATGTGGACGAAAGGGGTGGTTTTCGCTTGTGATTCCTTGGCGAACTCACTTTTGGAACGTAACACTCGTTTTTGCAATATATATACTTGACGGACGGACGGAGGAGGAGGAGGGTCCTTTCGCCATCATCATCAGCACTCATCGTTGATCCTCTTAGCAGTGGGCGTCGTCGTTGGGTAGTGTCGGATGAAGAAAACAAGCTCGTACAATCAATCAAATTATAATCTTCACAGAAGTTAACAGTACAGTAATCAGGTAGGCACAGATCAGTTGTAGGTAGGTACGTATCACAGAACGCGCGATGGTTCAGTCCACCGCACGCGCCGCTCGTCAATGGGAAAGTGAAGTCATCGATCGACGGCGCGCACGTCACCGACTCCATCGAGTGCCACCAGGTGGCGCTGGCGTCCCGGATACGACTCGATTGCGACACGGCCATCCTCCTTGCACACGTCCTCGTGTGATGGTTACCCTGTGAACAAATAGTCTACGACAGAAATTTGTTCCACTCGGTCACTCCTGACCAAACTCTAGATTCATTTACCCGATCAATAACGAACGAACTCTACGAACGAAAACGAACTCTACATCTTTATTTCTTAATCAAAAATGTGACATTAGAATAACCGAAAATAATAACATCAGTAGCCTGGCCGAGTACCACAGTCGTTCGATCAACTTTACAGGCTCAGAACAGATTCCGCCAAGCTTACAGAATCCTTCGAGTAAAACCTCTAACGCCAGGTACACAGACAGAGCCACGCATCACAGTCGTTCGAACCAAATTGCTCAGTACAACTGTACTCAGTTTTCACAAAACTTAAACTCTATAAACTCTACAAACTCTCTAAACTCTCGAGTAAGACATCTAGAGCCCCGGCTATCCAGCCGACTAGCAATCGCATTGCTTTCACACATCCAGCGAATGGATCAGATCCCTCAAAGATCTCCCGTGTGTCACCCCCTCGTGACCACACGTAATGGTCTTTACAGACCCCGACCTCGACCAGAGCCAAACGCACACCGCGCTCCCACGGACTACTTGAGTTGCCTCAAGAGATACCGATTTCTACCGGGTTACGACTACGAATTAGCTACTGGCACGGTCGAACACAACTCACTATAGCACCTAGAGTCCCCTTACTCAAGTTTCAATCAGAAATCAAATTTGAACTTCATCGTTAACATCATCTACATCGATTTCGACTGATACCTGACCTGCTGGCATTTTCTGAAGTCAAGACTCTAACCCAAAAATCTCTCATGGCAGTCTACCTTCACTACCGTTCGTCTATCAACGCTACGTTCATCCGTATCATCTTTAGCTCGTCGTAGGTAAACCGTTAATAAAAAATCAAAAAGCCTAGACTTATCATTGCCTGTTACCTACTGCAGTCACGATACGAGTAGCAGTTAAGTCTGATTGAAGCGTGGTATCATTATTATGACTCATCGAATTTACACAAAGAACTTTAGTTCACGAAAGCTCCGTTGCCCTCATGTTTACAGAAAAACCCTGTTTTAAAATCTCGCGACCTCATCACTTTGCAAATAGTTGTCGAGCAAAACATGCAACAAAATTTTGGAGAGAGTGATCGTTAATCACTACACAATAAAATCTGTTCTGTACTGAACACTCGTGTTTAACCAATACTAGTCTTAGCAATAACATTACTAGCACGTTTACCACTAAATTTCAAACCGAAACTTTTACCAACGAGCATTCAGCGCCAGAATCATAAGCAAAGCATATCAGTTCACCTTTTTGATGTAACACGCCCGATGGTGGTTGTACGACGGACATCAACGCGCCGCTCACTGCGCGTGCCGCCGCCACTGCCGCCGCCACCGCCGCCGCTTCCGCCGCTGTCGCCGCCGCTGCCGCTTCTGCCGCCGCCGCCGCTGCTGCCGCTTCTGCAGCCGCCGCCGCCGCTGCCGCCTCTGCCGCCGCCGCTGCCGCCTCTGCCGCCGCCGCTTCTGCTGCCGCCGCCGCCGCCGCCGCCGTCGCTCGTGCACCGGATGGCTATGTGACCCGTCCACACACCACATTGCATTGTGTGCCACTTTTAAAGCACGCCAAGGGCTCCGCTGTCGGCTGCTGCACTGCTTGACTTGATGATGTAGGTGGTGCAGGTCTGCCACTAGAGTCTATGTGATTGCTTCTGCACTCAATTCGCTTTGTCCGATGGTAATCAAGCGCTTCAAGTTTGAAAATGCGTTCAGTTTGTCCCTCGATATAACGTTTGTAGTGAACGCCATTCTTTGAAGTCACGGGTCAAACTGTGAAATGTGTTCACATCTTTTCAATGATTAGGCAGTGAACTAATCAAACGACTCGCGGACGCGGGTAGTGTTTCGTTTTCACCCGGTTATTCACAATGCATTTTAATGAGGGTACCCGCCAATGTCTCCGTCGAAATAAATCGTGCTGTGAAAATTATCATAGACTCGTGCTATGTTTTTCCTTCGTATGCGATTTGTGATAGCCACGTCGATGCTTTACCTTTTAGTGCCTTGATGACCGCCAGAACAAGACGAGTGCCGCTTGGTGGATTTTTGGCGAAACACAAATCTGCCGTCACGCACAATGATCTTGCGTCGGTATCTCTTTTTCAGGATCGAATGCAGGTAGTTCTTCACGGTAGGCTGGTTTTGGTAATAGCAGCGCCTCAATCAATGCTCGCGTGTTCTTATCTTGTTTGTTCAAAGATGGGTCGCCAGATGTCTGTCTCCTTGTTCTGATCCAACACTGATCCCACTTCTGATGACGGACGGACGGAGGAGGAGGAGGGTCCTTTCGCCATCATCATCAGCACTCATCGTTGATCCTCTTAGCAGTGGGCGTCGTCGTTGGGTAGTGTCGGATGAAGAAAACAAGCTCGTACAATCAATCAAATTATAATCTTCACAGAAGTTAACAGTACAGTAATCAGGTAGGCACAGATCAGTTGTAGGTAGGTACGTATCACAGAACGCGCGATGGTTCAGTCCACCGCACGCGCCGCTCGTCAATGGGAAAGTGAAGTCATCGATCGACGGCGCGCACGTCACCGACTCCATCGAGTGCCACCAGGTGGCGCTGGCGTCCCGGATACGACTCGATTGCGACATACTCGTAACGTAATAAAATGATAAAAATCGAATTGCCTTGCGCTAGTCTCGCAAAAAACTTGAAAATTGCTCGACTGATTTCAATATTTATTTATGTTTTATTCACCTCAATACTGCGCTGGTTTAGGAAAAATAAATTGGTGGTACTATGAAATTCAACAGGTCATACAAGTAATAAATACAAGTAAATCAGCGCATTTTCTTTGTTCCCAGTTGGAGTACCTATATTTTGGCTAGTAAGAATAATGAATCAACAAAGTCTTACTAATCCCAATTTGGAATCCTTATGAAAACTGTATGGACTACCCAATAATCATCATCATCATCAGCCCGGAGACGTCCACTGCTGAACGAAGGCCTCCCCCTTAGACCGCCACACTGTACGACAACCTGCCATTTGCATCCACCGGTTGCCCGCGACTTGTACAATGTCGTCGGTCCACCTAGTGGGAGGCCGCGCCTACGCTGCGTCTTCCGCGGTGATATCATGTAACTTTTCGGGATCGCGATTCGGGTACTAGTTGTCAAAAATAGACACTTGTCACTGTCACTGCCAATACTCATTTGACCCTGCAGGGCAGGATGAAACGCCAAAAAACCCACGGATTTGCTTAAGTAACTTAATTAAGGAAATCAATGAATTCGTTCGATAACGATAGCGAGAGAAATCCCTATGTGATACTGTGAAACTGTGACAGTGACAAGTGACATTAATGACAAATCGCGATCCGAATCGCGATCCCGAACAGTTACATGATTAGCTTGCCGGTTCGCGGTCGCCACTCAAGAACCTTTCTTCCCCATCGGTTTTCAGTTCTTAAAGCGATGTGGCCTGCCCATTGCCACTTCAACTTGCAAACCTTGCAAGCTATGTCGCTAACTTTGTAACCCAATAATAGCTTTCTATTATTTGTATTTTATAAAGTCTCGCGTTTGACCGCCTATACAATGTGTAAAAAGGTTCAACAATACTGAAGGTTATGCATTATGAACAACTTTTACTACGGAGCCAACACTGCAATCGCGAAAAAAAACAGCTGTTCCATGCAAAAGTTCATGGACCTTGGACAAAATGTATGGAATGGTTGTTTTTTTTGCGATTTCTGGGTTGGCCTAATAGTAAAAGTTGTTCATATTGATGAATACCTACATACATACCCTTCAGTATTGTTGATCCTTTTTGTTACTTGTTGTATATCGCCTGATGTTATGCCACAGAATAAAGCCCGTCATAGACGGCTAAGATGCTATAATAGTTAAGATTAAATATCGCTCGCCATAAAATTTTGAAATATATATTATCTTCGTAACTTGTTCGTCATTTGTTTTGTATGAGTAGTGATATTGAAATATGTTCTAAGATAACATGAAATATTATAGCATCTTCATCGTCTGTGATGGCTTTAAATGTTATGCAAAAATGCGGTCTGCGAAGGAACACTTTCTTAAAAGAAACCGATTCACTCGCGACTTGATGACTCCTTATTAAAGATTCTTGAGTAACTAGTGAGATTTTGCTTACGTAGGTAGACGTAGGTACCTGGTTAAGCGTAAGGCGTATATATAAAGTGGTTTGTACGTATGAAGGAATGACTTCTGTTACCATAATATTCTTGCGCCTGTAATGTCGCTACGCGTTTGCTATTAGGTTTTTATAAGGCGTTATTTTTTGTTGGTGTTTTACAAAATGTGGGAATAGAATACCTATATTTTTATTGCCAAATCTGTGTGCAAAAGATCTTATAAATTAAAATTAGTACTTACAACAGTTTACCCATTGCGGGCGTGCAATATTTTTAGTAGGTAGATTATGTACTTACAGCTGCAAGTTTAGTTGTATCATAGAGATAAATACAATATTTAAATTTATCTAGGAACATAATTATTTTTAATTTGGTTGTGTGTGTGTGTTTTTTTATTTATTAAATGGACGACTGAACTAAATTTAATCATATATTTTACTTTTAATTAAAAAATAAAAACAAATGACTTCAAGTTCGACTACCTGGAACCATCATAATATTTTCCACTAGTTTTGATTTATTCCAGTAGTTTTGATTTAAAACCCAAACTACTGAATCGATTTCGATAAAATTTAAATGCAACCCCCAAACAAATAATGAATCATTAAAATCAATTGGCGGAGTAATCGCGTAAGATACATACAAAAAATAACATTTAATCGAATTGAGACCCCCTTTTTTTTAAGTAGGTTGAAAACTGACGCGTTTTCAACACTGTTTTGTTAATATTATGTGTTTACTCACGTTGAATTTGTTGGATGTCATCTAAACTATGATCCGACTAATAAAACGTGAGTATATAGGTTATCTCGTATACACGGACTTAAATAAAACTTCACCCAGAACCAGCGGAGGAATGGCAGCAGGTCCTCTCGGTTAACGGTGCCGCTGGTGAGCATTCTGCGATCCCATGGGGATTATGACCCAACACTATTAAGGCCAGGATATTCCATGTTTCAAGCACATTTTTAATGCGGTCGATCATTAGTCTAATGTTGTATCAGGTAGGGTCACATTTATCGGAGCAAAAATATGGCGGTTACGCAGATTCGTGCGTGTCAAACTTTGATTTTTGAAGTTTTTCTCATATTACTCGAAAAGTATCGAAATTCATAATTTTTTTACCAAAAAAAGTACTCCAAAATACTATATTCTTTTGATATATGATTTATTAATGTGATTATGTGCTGTAATTAAGACATTATAACCAAAAAGAGTATAAAAATCGCAGTTTTGCAATTTTTCTATAGAGGAAAGTATAATTAATCGTGTTTTCAACCAAAGAAATAACTAAGACGGATGTTCGTCTTTTAATTATATATTTTTTGGTAGCAATTTGACAAAATAACATTAATTTTTCGCGGGGCAACTGGAATATTATCAGTCCTTCATCCAGCAGATCATTCTGTATAAATAAAACAAAAGTCTCTTTCCCCAGGGTTGGTGACATTCAGCGACGGCAGTAACGGTTTCCCTCGCAATGAAGGCTTCTTCCAGGACTGTCGGCTGTTGCGGCGCAAACGATGCCCTGAAGTTGTACAGAGGGCGCAGAAGGTTGCTTACATGGCGAGAGCACAGTGCCAACAGATGTAGAGAAGGATTTGCTCTCATTAAAAAAAAACGGTAATGAACAATTACCGATAATAGTAACAATAGTAAAAATAATACTTAATAAAGATAAGCGATAGTTCTTGAACAATACCACAGAATAAATAATAGTACTAAGTACAGAAAACTCCGCAAAGTAATTGAAATAAATAAGGACTCTATCTACTAGGCAATAAAGAAGCAATTCAACTCGCACAGCGCGTCGCCGCTCGCTATATTCACCTAGATAGACCGCTCTCTCTTTCTATCACGTATGCTTAGTTACGTGCGACGAGGCTAGCGTGCGGGCGGCCACTGATCTCAACCTCATTGTCCTCTCGGAGCGGAGCGCCGGCCGAACATACCTAAACTGCAGAGTGACACCCGCCTGATAATACTATGAGATTTTTTAGCTCATAGAAAGTGGACGACATAAATTTGTAAAGCGTCTAGCAAATTATATCCCTTAGAAATAAATACGATTGATCTAGAAAGTTATGTCAACCATTGACGTAACCTTGTAAAGGGTAATGTTTAATGAATTTATCCTATGAGTAAGTATTTATTTCTAAAGGAAAAAATGGATGCTAGATGCTTTACAAAGTTATGTCTTCAACTTTTTATGAGCTCTCACATTAAAAAAAACATACAGTCGAATTGAGAACTTCCTCTTTTCTTGAAGTTGGTTTAAAATTATCATAAATGGACAGATTACCTGTAATTAACTTAGAAACAGAAGTTATTAAAATTCTGAATAGGTTTGCGATTGACCACTCTCTGCCTGATCGTAAGCAACTGTGCGGTTTAGGATGGAGCACGCTTACCTAAAAGAAACCTTTTACTCTAGATTTGAAGACCCATATTGTACGTTACGGGAAACACAAACTCCGGCAGAGAGGCACTAGTTGTGTTTCTTGAACTGATCAGCGCTAAAAGTAACCTTTACTTTAGCGCTACCGTTAGGGTATCAAGGCTATCAAGATATGGATTGAATAGCTAATACTAATATTCTGCACAAGCTAACTCTTTCAAAGTGTAGTCAGAACTTGGAGAAGTTAGCTATATTACTAAATCGTGCGTCAGAAAAATCAAACTTGCACATAAGGCGGGCTTGTAGCAATGTTAATCTTTTTTTAAATGTGGGAAAATCCGAAATAACCAATATTGAAACAAAAAAAAATGTTTTATTAAAATTGATCATTTATTTTAACTTTTTGTCATTTTAGAAAACGCGATTTTGAATGTTTGGTTTGATAGAAAAAAAAAACAAAGTAGACACTAAATTTGCATAATAGATTAGCTAGAACTAAGAAAATACATTATGAAACCACGTAAAATTTATACCAATAGATTGAATATAGCATTATTTTGGTTTATAAGATTACAGTATTTCTTGATTATATTTCTTATATTTCTCATAACTAAGAAAAACCTACTAAATTCAGCCATTCAAGCGCTCGCGCCTTCTCCTCGTTCTCGCACGCCTACCGTTTAGAGCATATCGTTTACTCACCTGGACGTACCGAGCTACACCCGGGTCATTTTTACATTTACCAGGCACATTGCTGTGCTTAATAATTATATCTGTCTGTAGGAATACCATAAGGGTCATCATCATCAGCCCGGAGACGTCCACTGCTGAACGAAGGCCTCCCCCTTATACCGCCACACTGTACGACAACCTGTCATTTGCATCCACCGGTTGCCCGCGACTTTGACAATGTTGTCGGTCCACTAGGAAGACCTTCCTACGCTGCGTCTTCCGGTTTGCGGTCGCCACTCAAGAGAACCTTTCTTCCCCATCGGTTATCAGTTCATCGAGCGATGTGGCCTGCTCATTGCCACTTCAACTTGCAAACCCTGCGAGCTGTGTCGGTGACTTTGGTTCTTTGGCGAATATCCTCGTTCCAGATTTTATCGCAAAGTAACCATAAGGGTGCATCGGAGAAATCAAGGGGCGTGTATACATTATGGAACAAATTTCCCGTAGCAAGACCAAAGAAATCGTCGTCGCCCGACTTCGTCTCAAGCGCAACGTTGCAAAGCTTGTATTTCGCATCTCGTTCAACAATCGTATGAAATCAACAGTGTCGGAAAAAGTTGTGCGACAAAATAAAAGCGTTGGGCTCGCATCGGGCGACATCGCATGATTTCCCGCGACGATTCTGCGGAACGTTAGTCTCGTAATGAATAAAATTTAAGTAGAATTTTACCTTACCTATTCCAATAGGAAATGGGATTTAAACTACAAAGCTACCCAAATAACAATTTACTTTAATATTCTATACAAAACATTTACACTTAGAGAGCGGTATACAAATTGTTTTAATAAACTAGGGGAATAAATTAATTGTATTTATAATTTCTATAATCAATTGTCTTTTAACTTCTTTGCCGCGATGGTTTCTTCATCGTCGAGGCATTGCCCGTACCGGACCTCCATACATTTGCTTCCCTACAAGAAATAATTGTTTCAAATTAGTTTATTTTTTATTTATTTTTTTGCACACATAAATACATAAATCTACAAAAGGAGGACTTAATGCAGAAAAAATAAAAAAGAAGAAAGAAGAAGAAAGAAGAAGAAGAAGAAGAATCTTAATCTTTTATTAGTTCCAGTTATCCGAATGTAAAAAAGGTAACCATAATTACTGCATGATTACCATCATCATTAATCAGCGTCTTAGACCTTTTCCTATAAGACACGCTACTTAGCGTAATCTTCGACATACTTAGCGCGATTGTTTACCAACAGGCAACCCGTTTGTTTGCAACTTATGGCATAGACAAGTTATAATTAAAAAGTTTGAAACTTTCGACTCTTTTAAGCCATAGCAGTACTAAAAACGCTCTCGATCAAGTCACCTTTCAAATGAACAAGGAAAAACGATATCTAAAACGGTTCATCCATTTGGGAGATACGATGCCACAGAGAGATAGTCCATAATGAATTCACATAACTCTTAGCACCCTTTTGTTCTCGTCCCGGATCAAAAAGGTTTCCTTCTTTAATGTTCTTTTTGTTAAATATCAAACTCAGATGTATTTCCAAAATTGGTTAACAATGGTGTTACTACTTACATAAAAAAGGTAAGTTAGCCCAAAAATATATTCGAATACCACGATGGTTCTCTTCTGCTCAAATTCTACCATAAGATCTCCCATCTACCTGTAGGTACGTACGTTGTAATCACTACGTGTAACGTAGCGATTTTTCATCTCTGTACCTACTGCTAGCTTCAACACTTAGCGTAAATGCCTTCGTTGTATAACCTTCATAATATAAATATGAAAGTACCAGCTGACATAACGGAATTTATTCACAGTAACTTTCACTGTTGTGTAAGAGTGACGTAAGATGAAGTAATTTTTATAATTACGTTTATACAGCCGATTTTCGATAGACCGGAACGAGAAATCGATTTGTGAAGTGTTCTCGAGGCTTAAGTGGGTTTTGAGGAAATAGGTTTTGCTGTTTAGTTAAATGAGAACGCAGTAAGTAGGTATCTCTACTTTATAAATGTGACCTGAATTATTTTCTTTTGCTAGACATGACATTTGTTGTTAAGTAAGTGGTAGGATTCTATTGTAGAGTCCATCTGGGGGAGTACCACACCTTTGCCAGTTATTCAACCACCAATCAGTAGTATGTAAGCAATACTGTGTTCCGGTCTGAAGGTCAATGTTACAAGACGAATTACTAGAAAAAAAACAAAAGGATTGGATCCAGACCGATGAAAGTCTAGAGACAATCCAAATGCTCAAACCCACTACCAGTCGGCAGCGTACCCAGCATGCTGGCGGCATTGCCACGCTGGATGGCAATGCTTATGCGTTGAGCCATAAAGAGATTTGACATCTAATATCTTAGGGTGACGAGCGCAGTGCACTGCGGCGCAGGTTTTTCTGCGCAATATTCATCACTCATAAATTGTACTATGGGCCTAGCCCTGAATTCGCGAGAAAGTGATCATCTGTTCCATACATTTTCTGTAGGCGGTATGACTATGTATAATTTTTACCTAGTAAATTTCTCTGATTTTTACCTATCTTATTTTTGACTTTGACGTTGTGTTCCTTTCATTTTATATTATTCATAAATTGTAATAAAGGCTTAGAACATTTCCTACGCTTAGGTGGTACAAACAACCCTAGTAGTATAAACTACGCCTTACGCATGCCTTTAAATGACTTGTAACAAACAGTTATCAAAAAAAAATAACAATATTTAAAAAAAACAGTTTTTTCGCATTCGCTCCTCTTAACTGCACTCAGTACTCAATGATTTTCTTTTGCCTTAGTAATACCTATACGCTCAACCCTATAGAATATTGCCTCGTGTTCTCACCTTCGCAATGTAAGCCTTCATGTAGAAGTTTCCAAAGAGGATGATGAAAGAGATCATGTAGATGATGAGAACGTAGTGCATCCACAGAGGAAACTCGCAGCCAGTCCTGATGCCGTTCACTCCGAGGACCAGGGCGCACGTGAACTGGATCTGAAGATCAAAATATCATTAGGCAATCTAATACTTTAGTATTGGTTGTATTGGTGGTTGGTGGTTTGGTGTGTTCGCATTCATAAAAGAATCAATGTCCTGACTGACTGACAGACAGACAACGCACAGCTTAAACCGATATACCTTTTTAGGGCATACTCTGTATAACAAAACGGGCATATCGGCATTACGGGCATATTCTGTATAACAAAACAAACAACTTTTACTATGGGGCCAACATTGAAATCGCGAAAAAATTATCAGCTGTTCCATACGAAAAGTTCATCGACCTTGGGCAAAATGTTTTAACAGCTGTTTTTTTACTATGCCAGCGGCCCAGAGCCTTGCCCCGTTACTTCAAGGAGCTGGGTTGGCTCGAGTAGACGCTGGCGGGGGAAATGCACAATACACCCCAAGCGGGACGTCAGTGCAGGGCTTATCGTCCCCACATCGAATAAGAATAAGATAAGAAGCTGGTGTTTTTGCTATTTCAATGTTGGCCCCTTAGTAAAAGTTTTTGTTTTGACGTACATAATATTATATGCCCCTATAAGGATACTGACTAATTACCACTAACCCTGTATAAGCGACTGATTCAAGAATAATGCCCCCACAGTTCTTGCTCATTGTTTACTAGCCTGTTGCCTTTGGTCGTTTTTGATTTGGGTCAGAAACGACCAAAGACGAAAGGTGGCAGAAAAACGCATGAATTCTGAGTGTTCATGCGTTTCTCTGCCTCAACATGTTGGAATGTTGTGTTTTTTTTTTATGTTCAATGGTTGTATGGGGTATTTCTAGTCGACGGAGATATTCTAGGATACTATTTTACTCATAATTTTACTATGGGGCCAACCCTGAATCGCGAAAAAAACTGCTGTTTTCTTAGGAAAATGTTATTCAGCGTCAATGAAATGTATGGTACAGCTGGGGTTTTGTCACGGTTTCTGCGTTGGCCCTATAGTAAAAATTGTTGATAGTGATTAGTAAAATGGTATACTAGAATAAGTCCGAAGTCTAGAAATACACTCTGTATAAACATTATGAAGATTACTTCTTACATACCTAATACGTATTAATAAACTTATATAAAGTAACCAACGAATTTCCCCTTCTTATAATAATTATACTTAATAATAAAGAGGTAGGTTTTTGTCAAAGGTGAAATGGGTTAGTGAGATTTTCGTATAAAACATAAATCTTAAATGAAAAGCTAACCAATGTGTTCGCTATTCAATAAATCACAAGCTTGTATTACAGCTTCATTCCAGCGTTTATATTATGATAGAAATAAATATCGAGGCGAAAGATTTCGCAATCAATAAAACGTGTAGAACTCAATCATAATAAAACTGACTGTATTTCGTAAACTGTGCAATATCTCTTGAAAGATTTATCAATATGCGAAACACAAGAATAAGAATAGAATTGTCCTTATTGAAATGTCGCTTCTCTCATTTTATCACTTGTTAGATGTGCTACGAAAAATGAAGCCGCCATTTTTTTAATTCAAAAAAGGAGGAGGTTCTATGTTCGACTGAATGTATGTTTTTTATGCGTTCTCACTGGTTTCTCCTTCAATTGTGGACCGTTTTTTTAAATGTATTATTTAAATGATCGAGGTGATCTTATATTAATTTGTAGTCGGTAATATATTTTTTAAGTTACGTTACCATTTATGTACACCGCGTAACTATTTATCCTTCTCCAACAAAGTGAATTGAGGTACACTCTTTAAACACAGCTATGTAAAGGTATAAAGTCGAAAAGAACTCACTGCACTCATAATTTTAAAAACATTTAATAATGGACCAACACTAAAATTGGGGAAAAAACTCCTGTTCCGTATTTTACGTCTACGGCGAATTAGGTACATTTTTGTATGGAACTGCTGATACTGTTTAATAATTAAAAAACAATAATAAATCCTCCTTCTGGTTTAGTTTTACCGATACGAGTATAATCAATCAATCTTCAATCTATCTAATACTATAAGAATCTCTGTCCTGACATAATGACTGATAAAGACAACGCACAGCCCAAACCGCTGGTCGTAGAGATTTGAAATCTGGAAGGTGTATTCGTCTCGATGCGTAGGGGTGTACTAAGAAAGGATTTCTCTGAATTCGACCCGGGGGAACGTTTGTATGAAAGTCCTTTGTACTTAGTCACGAAAATTTGGATTTGGATAGTTCATTTAAAATAAAAAAGAGCGAGTGGGGGGAGTTGGTAGAGTCGGTGGAGTCGGTGGAGTCGGTGGAGTCGGTGGAGTCGGTGGAGTCGGTGGAGTCGGTGGAGTCGGTAGAGTCGGTAGTGTCGGTAGAGTCGGTAGAGTCGGTAGAGTCGGTGGAGTCGGTGGAGTCGGTAGAGTCGGTAGAGTCGGTAGTGTCGGTAGAGTCGGTAGAGTCGGTAGAGTCGGTAGAGTCGGTAGAGTCGGTGGAGTCGGTGGAATCGTTGGAGTCGGTGGAGTCGGTGGAGTCGGTGGAATCGGCGGAGTCGATAGAGTCGGTAGAGTCGGTAGAGTCGGTAGAGTCGGTAGATTTAAAGTGGTGAATTTTGGGAGCGGGCCAAATTTCTTCCGTACGCGGACGAAGTCGCGGGCGACCTCTAGTCCTGTGTTTATAGCTTATTGGATAGAACTCTTTATCGACTTATGAGATTGACTAAACTTCGAATGGCAGATATCACGCGGAAACATTTTTATTTGTTTCACTTGATTTGTTGACATGAAGGTACGACGTCTTGAAAGAAAGCTTTGTTCCAAATTCTTTTGCGGAAATAGCAGCAATATCTGCAATATCTTTTTTGCTCAGTACAAAAGCCCGAGGTTTTGGTTTAGCACCTGTCTCTCTTCTTAATTATTAGCATAAGATCGATAGAGATAGAATAAGTATTGCATTGCATACTCTATTTTCATAGGTAGGTACAATTCGAGATCTAATGTTGAGTCATTCAATTATTATGTGTTGCAACTACTGGTATAAAGAACTATAAAAACCATAAATATAATTAACCTATCAGAAGTTTTATTTTCCATGGGAAAGTTCAGATTTATTTTGACTGGTAGCCAAATGCATAAACAATTGAAATTGATATTTATTTTCAGAGCGATTGTACTCATTTTTCTTCCCTATGCATTCATAATCAAGACAAATGCTCTGTTCTTATAGAGTCAACCATTGAATTTGTATTTACAGAGTTAACATGATTATAATAATAATAATACAACAAAATACACCACCTGGTGTAGACAGTTGAATAATGGCGCGTTTTTATTCTCGGTTGGTATAAAAAAAAACTGACTGAGTCATTTATTTATAAACTCTATGAGATAGATCATCGTCAGCCCGGAGACGTCCACTGCTGAACGAAGGCCTCCCCTTTAGACCGCCACACTGTACGACAACCAGCCATTTGCACCCACTGGTTGCCCGCGACTTTTACAATGTCGTCGGTCCACCTAGTGGGAGGCCTTTCTACGCTGCGTCTTCCGGTTCGCGGTCGCCACTCAAGAACAATTCTTCCCCATCGGTTATCAGTTCGTCGAGCGATGTGGCCTGCTGTGAGATATACATATAGATAGACAGAAACCACTCTAATTCCTTTTCGATGATATGAATTTTCCGAATTAATTGGTTTACTGCTTAGGTATATCAATAAGAATTATATTTTAGGTTCTACCGTAGGTTAGGTTAGGTAATCATGATCTAGAAATTATTACGAAACCCAGACAAAACAAGTGAAGTATGCCGAATGCTGCTTACACCCAACAACTAGATCACTGTTATTGAAACTTGACACGCAAATCTTTACGTTTCGTGCAAGAATTTCTTGACTAAATCAGAACCACTACAATGTCTTCAGTCTTCAGCAATAAGGTTCAAAATCGAATATTCTATGATATTACTGTTCTGACTTTTATTAAAGCCTTTAATAACTTTGGAAGCTTAAAAGCAATTGAATTTGAATTAGGTAATACGAACGATAAGTAAAAACTTGAGCCAAGGTTATTTTAATATTAATATTCGGAATCGCGTAACAAAAAGGTTCAACAATACTGAAGGGTATGTATGTACTACGATTTCAGGTTGGCTCCATAGTAAAAGTTGTCCATAATGATGAGTACATACATACCCTTGAGTATTGTTGATTACCTTTTTGTCACAATCACATCAACAGCCGGAAGACGTCCACCGCTGGACGAAGGCCTCTCCCTTAAAGGGAGGTGTTGCCATAATGCCCACGCTGGGCAGGCGGCTTGGGGATCGCAGAATGGTTACCACCGTTAACTGAGAGGACGCTGCTGTCCCATCCTACGGTGGTTCTGGATGCAGTTTTAGGACATACCCAAGTCCAGGTTTTGTTACAATATTGAATAGTAAATGTAAATTGCCCCTGATTCGATAGCTTAACCAAATAAAAAAATAAAAAACTATAAGGATCGGACTAAGTTGCATTGGTAGAAAGCAGTGCAAATTTCAATGGACAATGTTAGCCGTTATAGAATAGAATAATTATTATTGCCAAAAGGTCTTTGGAACTAAAATTAGTATTTAACTACAGTTTACCCAATGCATTGTTAGTAATGGTGGTGGAATAAATACTCGTCACCAGCCATAAAACGTCCACTGCTGGACGAAGGCCTCCTCTTAACAGAGGGGTGTTGCCATAATCCCCACGCTTGGCAGGCGGCTTGGGGATCGCAGAATGCTCACCACCGTTAACCAAGATAAATATATAAATATAATAAATACTCACCAGCTGTAAAATAGTGAGGTATTTCTTCCACCAGAGGTACTGGCTGACTGCTGGCCCGAAAACAGACAGACCATAGTAGGTATACATCAGGACGTGGATACCGCTGTTTACCATGGCTGGCAGGAATGCTGGAAAAAGAGAAAGACTGTTAATCATACTGATAATAAAAAAACTCAAGACTTGTTTATTTCACTATATTTTATAAAATAAGAAATACCGAGCGCCTGGTCGACAGAACGCGTGATGCAAATACTGGCGTTTATTTGGCCCAACGCAATGAGGATAATGTAAACCAAAGACTATAAGCCCTGTTGACTAACCGAACTTCCCCTCATGCGAAAATTTGTAGTTTAAAAACCACTGCTAACCACTGCGAGTACGATGAATGTCGTTACTCAGATTTCGGCATCCCAGTGATTGGCCAATCGCAAGCTAGAACGTTACTTTGCCCCCTGCTCGCAACGGTGAGTCGTGTGTGTAGGAGAAAGTATGTTCACGAGCCATCAACAGCCATATATGATCTGTGGTAACCATACGCCACATAAATAAAAAGTTTTGTTTAGAACGCTTAGTCAGATTTATGATAGGCTTAGGATATAACCCTATACGTAAGTAGGTGGCATAGTGGTTATAAACCCATACCTCTTTGTATGAACTAGGCCAAAATGTCACAATATTATGCCTTTATTTATATATATGTTTTTTTTTAAGTTTATATGTTGGATATTCAAATCATGATGTACGCATCTATTTTTGCAAAATGGATCCATACTGCGTTTTTTTTCCGCTAGGTGGCACATCGTCGATGCGGCTTTAGTCAACTGTCCATCTCGTACATTTTGTTATTTTTATCTATAAATTAATGGTTTTACTCTGATTACACTCGGATTATTAGGTAGAATCTGCGTAATACTGGTTTGTATCTACAGCAATCCTTTGCCTAATTAAAGCTCTGTCCAACATAAAATGTAAACAACTAAGTATCTAAAGTACAAATATATTTTCTGGCCGCATAAAATATATTCTTAAAACAAGACAAGTACATTATTGTTTCTTAGACTAGGTTATCGACAACGCCTTCATTCAGATTCAGAATTATTTATTGAATAACTGATTACAAATTGTTATGCTAGGTCTACATGCAAAATAGTGACATCAGTTTACCCATATCGGGCATTCAATATATTTAGAACAAATTATAATGTACACTTATTTTTTTTAATTATAAACAATTTCTACTTTAAATATTATGTCAATGAATTTTAATTAATGTCAATATGTAGGTCCTTATTATATTAGTTTTAAATTTATGTCAATAATAATATGTTAATATAAAATAATTAGTTACAATCAAGTTAAAAATTGTTTATTTAACAATGTCATTTCGATGGGCTTGTCTCTATTTATGAATACCTTTAAATCATAGAACACATTATTCATGAGCCACCTTTTCAGTTTAGTCTTGAATTGCATATTACTAAAAATGTCAGTGATAGCTTTAGGTAAGAAATTGTAGATGTGGATAGCATTAATAAAGGTGCTCTTCTCATAAATGGAAGATTTAATGTGAGGTGTAAAGAGGTAATCGTTGCCTCCCATAGTGTAATTTCTGACTCGCATATCATACCTGTTTTTGAACAAATCTTTATTATTCCTCACAAATAACTAAATTTTAAGAATATAAATACCAGTTAAGGTTAAAAATAGATTTTCTTTAAATAATTCACGTAACGTATCATCGCTTTTTTTACTGTAGATGATTCTTAAAGAACTCATCAAGAACAGATAGATTTATAAGCAACGATTAACAAGAAAACTTGATTTTGCCGCATCCAGACCGCCGCTGGCGCCATCTGCGAAAAGTTTTGCCTGTGGAACCACATTGATGAATAGAAACAAAATTGGGTTACAAAATAACATTCCATTTTCAAATAAATATGGAACAATAAGCCTGCCCCAGAAATTTGCCTGCCTAACTTGTACCAGCTACTTGTACGTCTAAAGCTTCTTCACTGAATACGAAGTCATAAAGCGGGAACTCGGTCTATTTATACTTCAATAGAAAGCGGAATAAATTGAGTATCATGCAATTAAAACGGAAACATTTGCAATGAAACTCCCCAATTAATCCTTTGAGGATTTACTCCGAAAACAGGGTTTTCTCGCTTATATTTTTTATTTTTAGGACTATTTTAGAGTTATGTTATTTATTTTTTGTTTATTTTCAACTATTATTTTGAATAACCCTTATTTTCAACCATTATTTTAAATAACCCTTATTTTCAACCTACTTCAAAAAAGGAGGTTCACAATTCGACTGTTTTATGTATGTTTGTTACGCGATTAATGAATTGATTTTGATGATTCTTTTTTTAATTTGGTATGTCATACTTCTGAGGTGGTCCCATATAAATTTAATCACGACTGTGTGATCACGGTGGTTTTTGAATCATAATTAGTGGAATAAATAAAAATAAATGGAAATATATATACATGTCATCGAGGCAGACATTGAAGCAATTTTTTTTATAGCGTATTTTTATCCTTACTCCTTACTGGAGACCTGGGTATGTCCTAAAACTGCATCATTATCAGCCCGGAGACGTCCACTGCTGAACGAAGGCCTCCCCCTTAGACCGCCACATCGTACGACTACCTGCCATTTGCATCCACCGGTCGCCCGCGACTTTTACAATTTCGTCGGTCCACCTTGCTACGCTGCGTCTTTCAGTTCGCGGTCGCCACTCAAGAAACTTTCTTCGCCATCGGTTGTCAGTTCTTCGAGCGATGTGGCCTGCCCATTGCCACTTCAACTTGCAAACCTTGCGAGCTATGTCGGTAACTTTGGTTCTTTGGCGAATATCTTCGTTCCGGATTCTATCGCGCAAAGTAACTCCGAGCATAGCTCTCTCCATTGCTCGTTGCATGACTCTAAGCTTCTCCAAAAGGCCAGCAGTTAAAGCCATCAGAAAAAAAACTTCATGAAACTACTGAAAGACGGGCAGCAGCATCCTCTCGGTTAATGGTGGTGATTCTGCTATCCCCAAGCCGTCTGCTAAGCGTGGGGATGGGATTATAGCAACACCTATTAACTACTAAGAGCGAGGCCTTCCCTTTCCGACGTCTTCCGGCTGTTGATGTGATTATCTACGCGAGAGTGTCTTGTAGTGGTAGGACTCTACTGCAAAGCCCGCCTGGGGAAGTCCACACCTCTGCCAGTTATTCAATCGTCAACCAGTAGTGTGCAAGCATTACTGCGTTCCGGTTTGAAGGGCAATGTTACCAGAGAAATTACTGGGTATGAACAGATTTAACATCTAATATCTCAGGGTGACGAGTGCAGTCCAGTTCGGCGCAGGATTGTGTTCGCAAGTTCACAGTTCTAGCACTGTTACTGTTAGTGGCAGGCGTGACGCTTACCACCAGGCGAACGTCTTGCTCGTCTCGTCACTTGATTGTAAAAAAAAAACTCTACTAATTGTACACAACGGGCAATGGAGAGAGCTATGCTCGGAGTTACTTTACGCGATAAAATCCGGAACGAGGCTATTCGCCAAAGAACCAAAGTCACCGACATAGCTCGCAGGGTATGCAAGTTGAAGTGGCAATGGGCAGGCCTCATCGCTCGAAGAACTGATAACCGATGGGAAGAAAGGTTCTTGAGTGGCGACCGCGAACTGAAAGACGCAGCGTAGCAAGGTGGACCGACGAAATTGTAAAAGTCGCGGGCAACCGGTGGATGCAAATGGCAGGTTTTCGGACAGTGTGGCGGTCTAAGGGGGAGGCCTTCGTTCAGCAGTGGACGTCTCCGGGCTGATGATGATGATGATGACTACTTATAATCGTAGAAATGATGTAAAAGATATAGTGATACTCACTTGAGCCACTGGGCACCCATTTGATGCCAATCCACCAGAAGCTGAACATAGTGGAGTGATGGTATACGTGAAGGAAGGTCAGCTGCTCTTCCTTCTTTCTCAGGATAAAGAAGAATGTGTCGCAGAATTCTAGAAGCTTCGAGAAGTAGTACCACCACACTGCGTCCGCTATCTGTGAAGAAAATAAAACATATTAACACATTTACTGTAAGAAAATATATAAACACTTTTACAGTAAGATAACATAATTATAAACACCTTTTTTTACTTTATTTTTTAGGTTAAATAATATCATTACATTGATGGATATTTTCTACCTGGACCTTGGACCTGGGTATGTCCTAAAACTGCATCCAGAACCACCGGAGGACGGGCAGCAGCGTCCTCTTAGTTAACGGTGGTAACCATTCTGCGATCCCCAAGCCACCTGCCAAGCGTGGGGATTATGGCAACACCTCCCTTTAAGGGAGACGCCTTCGTCCAGCAGTGGACGTCTGCCGGCTGTTGATGTTATGGATATTTCACAGAGTGCTATCTAGCTCGATTCTAAGCAAAGCTTGCATTATGGAAACCAGATAAATCAGATAGCTGATAGAATACTTATGTAAATATTTTTTCGTAAAAACATACTTATAATACAAAGGTACTACACAGACACAGAAAAATCATCTATGTTCGTTGCATAAATATTTGCCCTTGGTGGGGATCGAACCCACGCCCTACGCCTCGCCCTAGCCTTCGCTCTGAAGGCAGACATGCTAGGTTCCTCGTATTGAGAGCTTAAAATATGGTTTTATTTGGAATTTATGGGGTTTATTTTTACGTGCTCGTCACGAGTTTTATTTTAAATTCCCAACACGTGTTCTGAAAGCCAAAAAACATGCAGAAAGGTTTTGTATAAATATAATTACTTAAATTTTACCGCACATTTTAGAAACATAACATCATCAAGTTAAATAAAGTACCATCAAAGTGGTAGGAAATGAGATGTGTACATTTTACAAGGTCAAAAGAGGCAATCAAAATTTAACATGTCTGTTTTATAATAAAATTACTTTTTCACGTGTTATTCCTTTTAACGTGGTTGTTTGACCAAATCTCGCGTTGATATTAGGTGACGGTGTTTTGGAAATCAAATCTAGACTGAAATAGGAACTATGTTTTAAAGCTTAATCAGTAAGAAAAATTACGAATAAAAAAAAAAAAAAAAAATAACAATTTTTATTAGGAAACACTTTGTAAAAAATATTCAGAAATATGAACTGTCTTTCGGGTGAAGGTTTCGGATCACGATATGATCCGGTTGTGGTCGAGTAAGGCCGGCCGCATACGACGAGAAAACCCGTAAGAAAAACCGTCCGGTTTCGCCCGAAGGCGCTCCGTGCAAACATTTTGTACTAGTTCCCGCACACCGTAAGAAATTTCTCGAGACGCCCGTCTCGCTCGCACATCTAGAAGAAAGCTGTTTACTCTGGATTTCAAGATGCCCATATTGTATGTTCAGGATTCTGGCAGAGAGCTCCACACACACGGTGCAAATAAATAATGGAATAGAAGCGGTTAATGCGTACTTACAATAAATATATGATCTACGATTTCATATAAGTAAAAACAGTACATAAATGTACTACACTGGTGCAGAAAGTAGACAAAGCCTCCTAAGTGTCAAAATTTCGCTTGTCTTTTAAGAGAGGCACACGTACACAATAGGCTAGATGACTGGTTTTTTTATTGTCCTATTAAAATGTGGCCCATAAATATAGCTGATTAATGAAAAGAAAATGAAAATCTGATCAAAAATAAGTAACTTATAAGCATTTTAATATCATGAGAGACAGAGAGAAGAAACAGCAAATCGTGATTTCACTTCTCTTACTTTATAACTAACTTTATATTCTGACAAGTAAGGCGTGACGTAATTTTTTGTTTTGTGGGAAAGGGACAGAGTTGTCTCTAACAAAAATTTTAAATGCTCATATATCAGAACATTATTGACCGATTTTTTTTTTTTTTCAATAAACATACTATATTTACTTAAATTCTTCATCAAAGCTATTGGTTTCAACGATATAAACATCAGTCATCCACCCTATTACCTTGACTTATTTGTATGATGTAATGCGTATCGCTAAGTATGACAAGCGAAATTGTGACACTTAAAAGGTTTCACCCATTTTCTGTGCAATTTACATGTGTGCTTTTTTAGCTGTTTGTTTTTATCTGGAAAACTCAGTAAAATAACTTTCAATATGACTAAAATGACTTAATTATTTTGAGAGTAAGTGCATGCACTTACTTGCAGCTCATCTGGATCGTATTTCTGTCGACAAGGCTCGCAAATATAACTGTATCTTAATCTAAATGATGCAGTTAGTAATCTGAAACAAAAATATAGTTTTAAGCAGAAACCTTTTCGTTATAATAATAAATCTTCCAAATCTGACTAACACATCATACTAAAGGAGCCTTTTTTGGGGATTAAAATTACATGGAAAGGCCATAGTTGATTTAAATGCTAGAACCATTTTGTTGAAATATGTTTTGGTAATGGATATTGTAATTGTAAGAGTAATGAATATACTGAGAGAATACTTTATGGATGCCAAAAAACTTTTAGAGATTGACTGTATTAGTCTGACTGTCAGACTGACCTGGGTATGTTCTAAAACTGCAACCAGAACCACCGGAGGACGGGCAGCGTCCTCTCCGTTAACGGTCGTGAACATTCTGCGATCCGCAATCCGCCTGCCAAGCGTGGGGATTATGGCAACACCTCCCTATTAAGGGGGAGGCCTTCGTCCAGCAGTGAACATTTTCTGGCTGATGAGTGAGTCTAACTGTACAGTCAGTTTGAGTAGTAGGATCGTGATAGCAAAGAAAGACTACAAAATGCAGACTACGTCAGATTACCAAAGCGGTTTAATAGCATAATACTAAAATCTCTTCGATAGTATGGTGTGTTGAGGTAATACCTTTTTCTAGTGGCAGGACTCTACTGCAGAGTCCGCCTAAGGAAGTACCACACCTTTGCCAGTTAATTAATCGCCAAGCAGTAGTGTGCAAGCATTACTGTGTTCCAGTTTGAATGTTACCAGAGAAAATACTGAGTAGAAGAAGAGATTTAACATCTAATATCTCAGGGTGCCGAGCGCAGTGCAATGCAGCGCAGGATTGTGTTCGCATTCACTACTGTTAGTGGCAGGCGTGACGCTTACCACCAGGCGCACGTCTTGCTCGTCTCGTCACTAGAACGTATAAAAATAACCTACTCTGGCAAAATACACAAAGTGTGAAGACAAACATTATGTAGAAGTAAAAAACCAAAAACTAGTAAAAATGCCGGATGCTAATAGTACGAAAAATAATTATAAAATTTATACAGCGACGGTGATAATGGAATGGACGGGCCCAGCGCTTGCAAATCGATCAAAATTAACAAGACAACACAATCAATCATACCTAGCTAAAAGTATGCATATTATATACATTTGCCGGAAAATAGAGATAGCGAATCTAATTACTGCATGACAAAAAGAGAACACATGTGCATGTATTAGAAGTTTGTATTGTCGTATCGTACGGCTCACATGTCGCAAAGGCAGAGTATGACTGAAGCGAGTGAAGAGCCGGCGCTCAACATATAGTCTTCAAAATCCGTGCGCTTATTTCCTGTCCATTCATCTTATCATTGTCGCTGCATTTATACATAATATTCGGTACGTAATTTTAGATTATAACAAAGTGACTGAGGTCACTATGATAAAATTGTATGTCTTACTTAACGTAAGGACTATCAAGTCAAAAAGCATTTCTTAAAAGTTTGCGTTAACTTAAATGTGAGTTGTAGAAGCCCTGAGCAAACATTTTATTTACCTACTATAAATACTAAACTACAAAAAATTATTTGCTATTTTTGTTATAAAATTCTATTATCTAAGTATAAGTCAGATTTGAAACATCGTATCTCTATGATAAAAAATCTTGAAATATTTCTTTTTTAAGATTCAGTCCATCTACTCTAAGTAATTACTCTCGAGAGTAAAACCCATCGTATTCATTACGTTTATTAGAAAAACGACAAAAAACTGAATTAGGAAAAATTATTCAGTATTTTGAAGTCATACGACAAATCATGTTTATTTAAATAATACAAGCTGTTGTTTTGGGTTCCCTGACAAATTTACAGATGTAGATATACTCACTACAACAGTAAGGCCAACCCTGCTGTTCCATACATTTTGTAAGGTCAATAAACTTTTTGAATGGAACAGCTTTTATTTCCCCGCAGTTTCATAGTTGGCCCCATAGTAAAAGTTGTTAATAATGATGAGTACATACATACCCTTCCGTATTGTTGAACTTTTTTGTTACACATTGTATAGTCTTTCGGGTTGCAAGTTTTTTTTTTCCTTTTTGTCGTCGTCGTCAGCCATAAAACGTTCACTGCTGGACGAAGGCCTACCCCTTTATAGAGGGGTGTTGCCATAATCCCCACGCTTGGCAGGCGGCTTGGGGATCGCAGAATGGTCACCACCGTTAACCAAGAGGACGCTGCTGCCCGTCCTCAGGTGGGTCTGGTTACAGTTTAAGGACATACCCAGGTCCTTTTTTGTACACATACCTTACTGCTATGTACGCATTTAGCGCTGCCATTGCTAAGTTGTAGGGCACTAGAAGCCAAGACAAGTCGAACGGTTTCCTGTTCTGCATAATTTTCGGTCCGATCCAAACGACGAACAGATAAGCCAGAGTATAGAACACGGTTGGCGCGGGGGAGTCGACTAGAGGCCATCCTTTTGTCCTGTTATCTGAAAAAGAAAATCTATATTTAACACAAATCTAACTGTTTTCTCCTTCTAAAGAATATTTTTTAGGAAACGAGCTTCGAAAAGGAGTTATATCAATTCAACCAATACATTATTTATTCGTTGTTGTATATAATTATAAGTACCTATGCACTATGCAGTTACAAAAAAGTATATAATTATTTTAACTGTTGTCCGTTCCCATATAGTCTTAATATAGCTTTGCTTAGTTTTTGTTGTGCGCAGAAGTTAAATGACGTTTGGTAACTTAAGCAACGTTTTTAATTGAGGCCATTGTGTAAATAAGGTATCAAGATGCTTTTAAACTTTCATTAACTTTGGCTTAGTCGTTTTTAACGGGTGGCGAGCCCAATCGCTTGGCTGGCGTCTTCGGGATCGCAGAATGCTCACCACTGTAAACCGAGAGGACGCTGCTGTCCGTCCTCCGGTGGATCTGGATGCAGTTTTAGGACATACCCAGGTCCTACCTACCTTACCAAGTTCACATACAATATTATGAAAATAGAGTAAATACGAAATTTAATAACTACAAGATTAATGCAACAGGTTACCATTACAGTAGTATAACTGAATACAAGAAATTACAAAATATTAAATAATAATATTCAATATTTTTGTAGTAAAATTAAATGTATACGAAAAAAATATTAAACGTTCTATTTTATTCATCCAAATCAATGTTATACAGTACTTAATTAAATGAAGAAATTTATTTGACTAAATTTTCAGAAGTTTGTAGAGCTTAACTTTCTAATGTTTACTCTAATTGAAATCACTTAAGTTTAAAATTTGTTAAGTCCTCTGAGTTATATCTAAGTACTTAGGTATGAATTTATTTGTAGCTTTAGTTAAACATAATAATTATATTTAAACGCTTTTTCTTAAATAACGGCTAACCTAAAAAGCTTTACAAGTAGGGACTCATAAGCTTCTCTAGAGTATAGTACATAATTATACAATCTGTAGGTCCCTTTGCAGTAACTTGATCTTGAACAATGCAAGCAGAGAGTATGTTTCTTATTCCTTGTTTTCATTGGCATATTGAGCGTGGCATAATTGTTAATGTCTTAATTAAGTCATAATAAGACTTTTTCGATTACTTTGCAAGCCACGCTGACATTAATATAATTTAAGGTGCATAATTTCTACAAAGTCTTCCACAGAGCTATTGGTACCTAGTCAAGAAAGTGACGGCCTTAAATCTCAATCGGTAGTAGGTACCTAATCTGCTTTAGGAGCTGTAGGGCGTGGGTTCAATTCCCACCCAGGACATACATTTAGGTGACCAAGATGTCTTATGTCTGGATATTGTGTGTAAAGTATGTATATCCAAAAAAGCTATGTAATTATAACATATTCTTTCAGCTATCTGGTACCCACAGTACAAGCTTTGCTTAGTTTGGGGCTAGATGGCGCTGTGTGCAATGTTCACCAATATTTACGAGTATAAATTTTTTGTGCAATTTATAATTATCTAACTATTGTATGTTTAAGAAAATAAGCAATTCGACATACCTGAGAGTGATAATGTCCATAAATAGTAGTCGTAAGTGTCCTTTAAAACACTTTGTGTAGAATTCACTATAACATCCGCCATTTTGATTTAGTTATATACACGGGAACCTGGAAAGAGGAAGATAGAAATAGTTAATAAATGCACAGATAAATAAAGGGTAAAAGATAAATACTATACTAACAATCAATGCTAGAAATATTTTTCAGGAGTGTCGAAAGGACCTGGGTGTCTCCTAAAAAGGCATCCAGTACCACCGGAGGACGGGTAGCAGTGTCCAGCGATCCCCAAGCCGCCTGCCAAGCGTGGGGATAATGGCAACCCGTTCCTATTAAGGGGGAGGCTTTCGTCCAGCATAGTACGTCTTCTGGCTGTTGATAATTGAATGCGTTCCATTTTGATTGATCAGTGATATACTTAATATTGAGTGAAAGTTACTGAAATATTTTATAGTTTTTAGGGTCCCCATTTGAGATATGAATTTCCGTTAAACGTAATTTTAAGTTATTATTCTTTTTAACTAGAGTTGTTACTTTTAAATAAAACTTTTAGTGCAAAATGGAATAGTGCAATGGTTTTTTTATACAGGGTATCGCGGAACGGCAGTTCTAAGCAGAAGGGACTTTATTGTTGGTACATACAAATCAATTTCAACAAGTTTTACCATGAAAGATCGACCTTGGAATCACAAAAAATTGCTATTCTATTCATATTATTTCTGTGCGAATCACATTTTAAATGTCCCCCAATATTTATTTATTTATTTTTCTAAGGCTATTTTTTTAGGATTTCAGAGTTGACGCCACTGTCAACATTTATTATAAAATTAGTACATTGTCCTCCTTTCGGCATAGCACTACAGTTTCAAGTAATCCTGCATTGATGCAAAAGTTCGTTTGTTGGTTTCTGAGATTGTTTGGCTTTCTTTCACGCTGCAACGAAACAAACGATTGCGTGATCTTTGGAATGGATGATAAAAGCCGTCACACACGATGAAGATGCTATAATATTTCATGTTAGCTTAGAACACATTTCAATTTCGCTACTCATACAAAACAAATGACGTGTGACGAAGATAATTTTTATTTCAAAAATGTATGGAGAGCGATATTTAATCTTAACATGAAATATTATAGCATCTTCGTCGACTGTGACGGCCTTTAAGGTTCGGAGATCACATTGATACAGGCTTTTTTTTGCAATGTAGTGATAAGGGCGAGACGTTCGCCTGGTGGTAAGCATCACGTTGCCCATACGAATAACAGTAGCAGTGCTTAATTGTGAACTCGCGAACATATCCTGCGCCGCACTGCCAGCGTTCGTCACACTGAGATATTACATGTCAAATCTATGCATGACCAGTAATTTCTCTGGAATCATTGCCCTTCAAACTGAAACGCAATAAAGCTTGCACACTTCTGCTTGCCGGTTTTATAACTGGCAAAGGTATGGCACGCGGTTCCTGTGTGATACGCGGGCGGAGCCGAGGGTAAAAGGTAGTTAATACTTCAAGAGAAATTTCTCCGGGCCGGATTCAGAATAATTGTTGAGTTTCCTTTCAAGTAGGTAATGATCAAGGACATTTATGCTAAACAGTTAATAGCAATGTCGGTGAGAAGTTTAAACATAAATAATGCTTGGAGGATCTAGCTCTCTCTCTCTCTCTCGAATAATGCAACCTTTAATTATTATTTTCTCTTTGATTTTATGCACGACGACGTTCCAAAACAACGACTTCATTCGCTTTGGCTTTGCACCATAGCTTTTGTTGTCTTTGCTCCAAGATGTTTATACTTGTCTCCTCTGCAAAATGTTTTGATAAAAGACGAAAATGTTTTTGGAACTTTTTACAAGACGTGTCTGATTTTTATTTATTTTTTATTTATTATAACAACAAAAATAGTATCTTAACAGTCGTAGACCAAGCCGATACTTTTGTTACAGATAACTAGGTAATTTTAATCTTATAAAACTTATAATTAAATTATAATTTTGCTAATTGGCTTAAACGGAGTCACTCAGTATTTCGAAGACCAACCGACACACTCTAGGATATGGGTTAATATAAAATTCTCCACAAAGTAAAGCCACACTTTTGTAAATTCCATACATTGAAAGTAAACTTGCCATAGCCATTCGGGTTTGTGGTATCTTCAGTGTGCAGGAATTGATCAACCTCATCAAGACTGCTTTTAGGTGCTTTTAGCTCAATACCTATAGCTCAGTTGGTAGTATGTTTGCCTTCAGAGCTTTAGGTAGGGCGTGGGTTCGATTTCCAACCCAGCACAAACATTTTTGTGTCGAACATAGATATTTGTTCTGTGTCTGGGTGTTGTATGTATTATAATGTATAAGTATGTATTTACAATAAAAGTTTTTAAGTATTCTATCAGCTATTTGGTTCCCATAGTATTTGCTTCCGACTAAACAAAAAGGAGGTTTACGGTTTTAGCTGTATGTAATTATGTATGTATCTCTGTAGGTATGTATCTAAAGTATGGACCTGGGTATGTCCTAAAACTGCATCCAGAACCACCGGAGAACCTCGGTTAAGGGGGCGACCAATGTCAGAAGTAAGAAAAAGGTGTATTTTTAAACACATAGTTTAATGATTAAGAACGTACATATTCAGATAAAAAAAATACTACAGGTAGGGAAAAAACTACGGTGGTGAGCATTCCGCGATCCTCAAGCCGCCTGAATTGAAACTATCCCCATTTTAAAGGGGAGGCCTTCGTACAGCAGTGGACGTCTTCTGGCTGATGTGTGTATCTAATGAGCCACAGTTGGAAAGCCCAAATTTTTTACATTCATTTTATAGGATTGCGTTTGACTACCGCATATCGTCTAATAAAGCGAAAATAAAAAAATAAAAAATCTTTTTTAATTATTGTGTGTACAGTCAACATGAAACTATCAAGATTATGAACTTGCTTAAGGTCAGATAAACCAGTTAAAACAGTCATGTTGCTTAAGTGTTCAGTAAACAAACGTTTCCATCAGACCTCGCCTAAATCCCTTACTTTCGCTTATTTACCCAAAAAGTTCACTTGACACGAAAATAATGTTGGTCATCTATTGTACGCAACTCTCGGCACTTCCCTACGGTCACTCAGTGAAAGTGATGCGAGTGGGACAGGAAAATACGTTAGCTGGTACAAGAAAGAGAGAGCGAACCCTCTGAATCAAGTACCATTCTTTTGATGTTCCGCGTTGAATAACATTCTTGAGGTTATGCAGTAATGTAAAGTTCATGCCGAAGTTTTGATCGCTCGTAACAAACTAAGATTTTAATCTCAAACATTGTTCTGTGAGATTAATGAATCTGCCAATGCAACGTAAAGCTATGCAGTGTAAATAATAATAGGGTAGATGACTGATGTTTAAATCGTTTAAAACAATAGCTTTGATGAAGAATTTAAGTAAATATAGTATTTTTGTTTTATTTATACGGGAATACTCACGTTTAATTCACGTTATATATTACGTTTTATTTTATTTATTTCACGTTTATGTGTCAAAACCACGTCAGTTTTCATAATAAATATAGTATGTTTATTGAAAAAATAATTTAAATCGGTTAATAATGTTCTGATATATGAGCGTTTAAAGTTTTTGTTAGTGACAACTCTGTCCCTTTCCCACAAAATGAAATATGACGTCACGCCTTACTTGTCTGAATATAAAGTTATATGGCGTACAGAGAAGTGAAATCACGATTTGCCAGATTTCCATTTTCTTTTCATTAATCAGATATATTTATGGGCCACATTTTAATAGGACAATAAGAAAAAACCAGTCACCTAGCCTGGACTGAGCTCAGAGCGAAACAGTCTGTTTTACAGGAGCTTGGCTTACAGCGTCTATCCTCCATCGTTCAAGCTCGCATTCTCACTTTCGCAACGCGATGATACTTCCATTGAGCAACTCGTGGTGCAGGTAAAAATCGAAACAAAAACAAGACCACGCGGCAAATATCCATTACGTTGGACCGACCAAATAAAAGCTGCACTTCACCGTTCCGTAAATAAACGCACGAGGAAGGCGATACGCGAGGAATGGTGACAGGTTGTTAGGCAAGCCACCACCGGAACCGATGATCACTGCCACTCCAAGAGTTTAAACGACTAAGAAGATCGAATCTTATGTTCATATTTATGTGGATAACTTTTTTTTTATTCTATCAAGTGACGAAACGAGCAATACGTTCGCCTGGTGGTAAGCGTTACGCCTGTGCCAGAATTGTTAACTTCCGAATACAATCCTGCGCCGCACTCCAGTGCGCTCGTTACCCTGAGAAATCAGATGTTAAATCTTTTCATACCCAGTAATTTCTCTTGTAACATTGCCCTTCGAACCGGAACATAGTAATGCTTTCACACTACTGCTTGGCGATTGAATAACTGGCAAAGGTGTGGTACCTCCCTAGGTGGACTCTGCAGTTGAGTCCTACAACCTAAAATAATCCTAAAACAAAACTTGTTTATGCAAATCAGGTTTATAACACTTGTTTATTTATTTTATGTAAATTAAAGTAATCATGACAAAATATTAAGTTGTTGCTTTTCTGTTTTGTGTATTGCTACGGCGTTATAAAACATAATATTTTTAATATTATATCTCGTTCTATGCGGGAAATTGCGGCTAAGGTACTCGTAATGGGTTGGTTACGTTTAGTGTTATCAGACTAGAAAAATTGGTTAAAAACTACCAAGGCGGCGACTAGAAACAAAACAAATCTCTCTATCTTTGGTTGGAAAGCGACTGAACTGCCACAAGTATAAGTTGATATTCCGCACGCGTAGTTAGTAGTTAGTTAGTAATTATATCACCATACAAAGCAGTCAAAGCATTGGCACGAATTGTACAGATTTTAAATATTGAAGATGGATTGAACGGTGAAGCAAATAGGAAGGTACATCTATGTTATTGTGATTATGCAAATTTATTATGGGTGTGTGAAAAGTTTTCATTTCTATCTATGAACTTAGGAATATAAATGTGCTAATTGGGCTTACCTAAGTGTTTATCTTTGGTGTAAGTTTTGAAGTTGTTTGACAAACTTTCACACCCTTATTTTTTAGATCGAAAGTGCTTGATAATCGTGGAGTAGCCTTGGAATAGTTAATCCTTTTTTATCTTTACAAGCCGAGGTATTTTTTTAATAAAAATAAATAAAACTTAAATTTTCAATAACTATTCCGAGGTAACTCCACGTTTATTATAATAGACTTACGATTCGGTGCTAAAAGGTAACTTCAAACCGGCTTGTTTATAGTAGGAACGATCTAATGCTTAAGCTTTTAATCTTTGAATGCGTTTGACAATACCTATTTTTGTGACGATAATTTGTTTCAAAGTTATAGAACTGCCTTTAGATTTGGGGGCGAAGCTTTTTTGTTTAGGTGGTACTACAATAGCAAACCAATGAGTGAGTTTAACATTTGCCAGACGGAAGTAATAGGATTTTGGTATTTAAAAATCGTGTAATTAGATTATTTTTGGAGTTGTCTAAAGGTTTTAATGGTAGCAGAGGCGGTACCGTCAGCTACATGATATCAAATGTCATACACGACTTAAAAAGTAAAAAGGCGTGATAACATATCGCAGGTCGTTTTTGGTCAAGATAGTTATAATTTATCTTTTAAACTTTAGAAACTGATTTACATTTCCTTTTTTTTACGTTAATCTGTGTTTATTATGGCATTTTTATTCGTTCAATTAAATTAAAGCCTTTACAAAACTATAATATGTAATAACGATTTGAAAAACGATAGGTTGCAAATAATGCATACCTACACTTCACGGACATTCGATGATGATGGTAAATACTTATATCCGATTATGTGCGTGCTGACTGTACCACCAAGGAGGTTAGCAGGCCGTGCTTTTGACTATAACAATGTTGACAGCTATTAGACAGCTCCATTGGTCTCATAAAAAAATCGAGTTATAATGTGTGCACAATAAAGTTATACAGGTAGGTATATCTATTCAGCCGACTTCAAAAAAGAGGTTCTCAATTCGACTGTTTTTTTTTTGTGTGTATGTTACGCGATTACTCCGCCAATTGAATTGATTTTGATGATTCATCTTGTTTGGTAGGTAATACTTCAGAGGTGGTTCCATATAAATGTTATCGAAATCGGTTCATTAGTTTGGTTTTTAAAGCAAAATTACTAGAAAATATGAAGATGTCATCGCAGATATTCGAAGTTGAAGTCGGTTAATTTTTTTTTTTTAATATTATATATTCTCTATCTCTTTCCTATGAAAACTTGGTACTTGCAGACAAAACTGGAATCTCGCTGAAAACATTTCTGCACTCCGGGTTTTTATTGCCCATTTTCTCAAACCCTCATACAAGGTTACGCGGAACAATAATACTAAGCTGAAAGGAGATCATCGTACTCATCATTGTGAACAACTTTTACTATGGAGCCAACCCTAAAATCACAAAAAAAAATAAGCTCCATACATTTTCTCGAGGCGAATATCGTTCTTCTAGGCAACAGTCGTTTCTACCGCGATGTCAGGGTTGGCTGTATAAGTAAAATTTGTTAACAACAGCTTAGTAGGTACTACCATCGGTTTAACCCCGTATTTGGGTCGCTGATTGTACCTGCCAGTAACGTCCAACGCACTTTCTATAAATCATAGTTCTTACTCTATTGTGATTAAATTGGAAAATGAAAGCTATTAAACTCGTCTATAAAGTTCAATTATATTAGAAACGATGACAAAAGACTTATCGAGCATTCATGTATATTTATCACTTGACTTGATAAGAAAGTTGCAAATAGTTGAGCCTAGAGAGGCAGGGTGTGTTCACTTTAATATAAAAATAAACAAAATTTGTGAAATTGCGCTTTATTTTGTGCACAAATTTAGTGACCACATTTATTTTAATATAAAAATATAAATTTGCTAGATAGTACCGAAATTGCGGTTTATTTTATGCACAAATGTAGTGACCACATTTATTTTAATATAAAAATATAAAATAGCTAGATAGTACCGAAATTGCGCTTTAATTTGTGCACAAATTTAGTGACCACATTTATTTTAATATAAAAATATAAAATTGCTAGATAGTACCGAAATTGCGCTTTATTTTGTGCACAAATGTAGTGACCACATTTATTTTAATATAAAAATATAAAATAGCTAGATAGTACCGAAATTGCGCTTTAATTTGTGCACAAATTTAGTGACCACATTTATTTTAATATAAAAATATAAAATAGCTAGATAGTACCGAAATTGCGCTTTAATTTGTGCACAAATTTAGTGACCACATTTATTTTAATATAAAAATATAAAATTGCTAGATAGTACCGAAATTGCGCTTTATTATGTGCACAAATTTAGTGACCACATTTATATTAACATAAAAGTATAAAATAGCTAGATAGTACCGAAATTGCGCTCTATTTTGTGCATAAATTTCGTCCTTGGGCGAAATAAAATAAATCAGGAACCCGGCATCCGCTTCCCAGCTACGGCGCGGGCTGATGATGATTAATGACCACAGTTGTGGTTGTGATAATAAGATTATACTTTTGTCGCTAACTGTACAAACAATAATTTGTATGCGGGACGAACTAAGGCACTTTTTTCGTAGCTGGTTATGAAAAATTATGAAAATGGAAAAATAAATCCTGTTTAATTACTAGTTATGAATCAGCGAAGAAAATGTATTGTTTCAAATCAATTCAATTCAAATTTCGGTTTATTGGCGGGAACACGGAAAAATCATGTCGTTGCATTCTATTATTTTCTTACTTGTGTGTTGTGTTGTGTGTTTTTGTGTTTTTTCTTGAATTAATGATTAAAAATGGTGGTGTTTTATTCATTGAGTGTTGAATTACATGCACGAGTGTGGGCAAGTGATATAATGTGGTGCAACATGTCTTTTCGTGTTGTTTTCAAAACTCCGTAGAAGCTCATAGTAAAGTCACCACAACTTTACTGGGGTATGACTTGGACTCGACTAGGACTAATTTCATGTGACTTACTGTGATTTCTTGACTTATATGACTTGATGATAACAAATAAATGTAAAAATTCATAAACTTGACATTGGCAGAATGCACAACGTGCGATGCCAAAACTAAGAAAAAAAAAAAAACAAATTTCATTTATTTCGACATAGAGGTCATATCAACAATAATCATTAAAAAAAAAAAAAAAGCAATACTAATTTATACAAAATATTTAATAATAACATATATTTTTTTTTTTTATATATTTTATTTACTAATTTTACAATTTAATTTAATTTATTTGTTTCGTAAGTAGCTAGTTATGAATTTTTAGTTACGAATGTGGACGAACGAATATTATAATATTATCATGCGGTACGAACAAAATACTTTTTAATGTCGTGGGCCGTACACTCGGGACGAATATGGCATAAATCCTTAATTATTTCCGTAGACGTTCTTTCTAACGTTTGTTCTTTCTTTTATTTCTTTTCCGTTTAGTTCTTTCAGATAGCGCGTAAATAATCGGAGCGACTGATTTGTGCACAAAGTCACGCGCTATTCCAGTACTACCTAGATATTGTACCTACTTATGGTGTTACCAATGAATTTGGATTTACAGAGTGAAATAAACAATACGAAAATGGCACCCCATGTCCCATATTCGTATTTGTAGCTGTGAATGGTGCCGTCTCTATTATACTCTGTTGAAATAAAAGAAACAGACATAATATTGAGACAGGTGACATAATTATAGGACGCAATAACTGTGCATCCTATAGGGCAACGGTCAGCAACAGGCGGACCGCGGTCCGTTTGTGGACCGCGATAGGTCGAACCTCGGACCGCCAAATATTGTAATGTATCATAGTACACATAGATAAGGTACCTATACTATACCTTTATTAATTTAAATAATATTTCTTTCGAGATTAACGGACGCCCACCTATAAGGCACACTTCGAATTTGCTGTTTTTAGGTCTTGTGTTTTATAATTCAGATTTTTATTTGAAGCCATACAATAAATAAGTAGCATTTTATTATTATCAGTTACATGTAGTTACTGTTGTTGTTTATTCTGGATCTACTTGAAATTTTCCCATAATATCCGGACCCCACCTAAAACTACTTGCCGACCCCTGCTATAGGGTTCCGCTAATTAGGTTTTTTTTTTAAGAAATACAAAAACTCTGTGGATGATTTAATTTCCATGCCCAGAGTAAAAATTAAATCAACAATGTCTAAAAAATTGCAATTCTTACTGCTATTCTTGTTCATTGAGGTTTTTTGTTGTAAATCTTTCGGTAAGCCAAGTGTTGATAACCGTTTCAATAAATGTATAAACAATTTGTTGTATATCTGTAAACGTTGTACCAAAGTGTACAAACCAGCTGTTGATTTCCCAGGGACCCAAACGAAACACCCTGAAGGGTGATAAGTCTTCTTAGCCTCTGTTTATCGGAAACATGAAAGAATTAGGATAAACACAACGCTAAAGCTTTCATCGGCAGGCTTCTACGAGGAGTTTTAAGGTCTAAACCGATTAAGTAGGTTAAAGTGCCCATGTCGCGAAACAGGGGCGAAAAAGATACCTTAAAGTTGTATGTGTATAAATTTTTATAAAAAAAGCAATAGAGTGACGAGACGAGCGAGAGGTCACCTGGTGGTAAGCGTCACGCCTGCCCATAACAGTAGCAGTGCCAGAATTGTGAACTTGCGAATACAATCCTGCGCCGCACTACGCTGCGCTCGTCACCCTGAGATATTAGATGTGAAATCTCTTTATGCCCAGTAATTTCTCTGGTAACATTGCCCTTCAAACCTAAACACAGTAATGCTTGCACACTACTGCTTGGCGATTGAATAACTGTTAAAAGATGTGGTATTGCCCCAGGCGGACTCTGCAATAGAGTCCTACCACATGATAATGACCTGGACCTGGGTATGTCCTTAAACTGCAACCAGACCCACCGGAGGGCGGGCTGCAGCGTCCTCTTGGTTACCGGTGGTGACCATTATGCGATCCCCAAGCCGCCTGCCAAGCGTGGGGATTATGGCAACACCCCTCTATTAAGGGGGAGGCCTTCGTCCAGCAGTGGACGTTTTATGGCTGACGACGACATGATAATTAGTACAACTTTCGGCTTAAATGCTTAGTAATACCGATACGTGTTACCCTATAATATATTCTTGTCAATTTACACTGTGTATTTTATTCTAGTGCGCTTTGACCGTCTTAATTATTATTATCTACAACGTGTAACAAAAAGGTTCAATAATACTGAAGAGTATGTATATACTCATCATTATGAACAACTTTTACTATGGAGCCAACCCTGAAATCGCGAAAAAAAACCAGCTGTTCCATACAAAAAGTTCCCTGACCTTGGACAAGTGTATGGAACAGCTGATATTTCTTTCGTGATTTCAGGGTTGGCTCCATAGTAAAAGTTGTTCATAATGATGAGTATACATACCCTTTCGTATTGTTGAACCTTTTTGTTTCACGTTGTAATGTATAGTTTTGTAAAACGAATAAAGAGAGATGCAGATGAATTGGATATTACCATCTTTTGAGAGAAGTTTCACTAATTTTCTTCACAGATTAATAATATGAAACCAATCTAGCTCTCTAATGCTTACAAAATACAGCCAGGATCCTAGAAAACTAGCTAAATTGAAACATGAAGACTAAAGGATTTAGATAATTACTGAATAACTTAATTTTGTACGGGATTGTATCTATAGATTACTGTATAATAGTTATAGAACTCTATAACAGAGTCCGCCTGGGGCAGTACCACACCTTTGTCAGTTTACCGCCAAGCAGTAGTGTGAAAACATTACTGTGTTTTGGTTTTAAGGGCAATGTTACCAGATAAATTATCGTGCATGAAGCAATTTGACATCTATTTCAGGGTGACGAGCGCAGTGGAGTGCGGGATTTTGTTCACTCACTCACTCATCAGCCAGAAGACGTCCACTGTTGGACGAAGGCCTCTCCCTTAATAGGGAAGGGCTGTCATAATCCCCACGCTTGGCAGGCGGCTTGGGGATCGCAGTTTGTTACCACCGTAAACTAGAGGACGCTGCTGCCCGTCCTCCGGCGGTTCTGGATGCAGTTTTAGGACATAACCAGGTCGGATTTTGTTCACAAGTTCACAATTCTGGCACTGCTACTGTTATGGGCAGGCGTGATGCTTACCACCAAGCAAATGTCTGGCTCCTCTCGTCACTCTATTGCATAAAAATATATCAGAAAGTGCTCTAACAAATTGTATAAATTATTTTTATTTATAAGAGCTGATTCAAAAACTACTAAACTTGGTGAATTTTTTTAACGAACCACTTCGAGAGCTTCCTTTATATTACGTTTAGTTTAAAATGTAACTTGTATACCTATATCAGTTACAAACGTTGGAATAATCGGCAATAAAACAAAATTGTTTTGCAATATATTAATTTATGTAATGTTTTGCGTTGTTTATTCAAACAATTTACATCGAACCTGACACCATCCTCTTTCATTAAAGTGGGTTAAAATAAAATTACCATAAAAACGCAAACCACACCCAATTAATAGGTAGTTACAAACCACGTAAACGTCTTCCAAATATAAAAATAGAATGTAATAACTTACCATAAAAATAAAACAGAAAACACAGAACTACACTTCAGTTTCACGAGGTAGCGGAAGGGACCGCTCAGTCGCGTTCCGCTGTCAAATATCGCGACAAGACTGCGTAGGCGCTGGCTTGGACACTCGAACTCGACTCGTAAGGGAATGGGAAGTCTTTCAGATGCGGATCTATGGTGAGAAGTTCTCTGGCGTTTCATAAGAGTACGTTTTCACCTGAGGCGTGCGATTTAGCAAAGCGGTGTGAGAGCGAAAATCCATATAGGATCGTGAGGACAATAGAAAAGAGTTAAATCCTCCAAGGTGAGGACAGAACAAGTTTTTTAAACATTTTTTTGTTCTTTGTTTTTAAGAAAAATTATGACCTCCGGCAGGACTCTAATCGATAATTAATAATCGATAATTTTTCTTCCTGTAAAACATATAAAAACATATTAATTACACAAACAAAAACATATTAGTTTAAAAACATATAAATACCATAAGAGTGGAAATACTTTACACAAAAAAAAAACAATTAATGTTTTGTTCGTTTTTAATCAATAATAACTAAAAAGGTCAAGATCAAGACGCATCTAACGAGCCCAAAATCGACGGGTTGCGTCGTTTCATTACAGTTCCCATGGCCACCTTCCGGCTCCATCAGATCAGCTCCATGTCATAATATGCAATGTCATTCGATTTACATTTGCAAAAGAGCTCAATCGGAAACCGGAAAGTGGGTCAATTTTAACTAGCAAGGTTTGATTTATAGACGAACACTGGGACAGGTAAAACTAAATAAATGCTTGTAAAAATAAAGCGATCGTATTGGTGAGTTTTTCTTACCCTCCACTTAGCTTCCTTGCACGTTTCTAGTGGAAGCGCACCCTAAAGATGCACTTCACAAAAAGTAACCATTTCACAAAATAACGTTTCACGGTTCTTGATTTACCGAAAGTTTATTTTACAGGATTAATTATTATCGTAAAATACGCTTCAATATCTAATCTAAATATTTGAAAATCAACAATCAGTTCAATTAGGCACTTATCAGATTATCTCGAATGAGAATAGATTTTTAGATGCTCCTTTCAATCGGTAAGAAAATATTATTACAAATAAATTTTAAATACAACGACATCTTAGAAATTTTAAATTAAACAAAAATGTGATTATTTCATCATCATTAAGTATATTTATGCATTAGGATTTTATTTATTATTTTTGGCTTTATGGTCTCTCGATAGATTAAAACGTTTTTTTTCGATTGCTCTATTCACCGAAAAAAACATATTTATCAGTTTATTTGTTTTTTTTTGTTTAGGTTTTGGTATTATTTTGTAGTTGCGTATTCTACAGATTACTCCATTAATTAGGTAAACATAATTTTTAGCTGATATACAGAATTGAGAGTGATTTTGTGGTTTTGTTTCAATTAGGATTTGTTTTTTTACTAGTGTGCAATAACTCCAACTCTTTTAACTCATAACTGCACGCGGTCGTATAATAAATCGCTATACTTACTTTTCTTTAAGTCGACAGTCATAACATCGAATATTAGTTCGTGTTTGAAATTACCACAACGTATCAAACATTAATAATGTGTATCCCATTGCAAATTATGCATTTTAATACTAATTAATTATATAAATCGTTATTATTGTTGTTGCTAGCTTTTGGAAACCTACTACCAGGCAAACGCCTCCCTTTGAATATTCCAGTTTTGGTGATCTCCTCCAATCTTTGAACTGTCGCAAGTAAAACAACTTTTGCCTTTCAAAAAATAATCACGAGGGCAAAACCTGACTGTAATAAGAGAAAACTGAAAATTTGAGAAAATAAAAACATTGACATTACGTATTGGCAAATCCGAATTTTGTAAAACGACTTTCGGTTATGTGAACGTCTCTGGTGAACGTTAACTGAACCTTTCAAACGCGTTTGACATTGTGACGGTCAAGCATAAAACTTACTATTATGTGGTTCACCGCCAAAATGTGCAAAATTGTGTAATCCATTGTAATATATGGTACAATTCTAGAGTGATGCAAATGAATGACAATGGCTCTAGCTGAATAGTTTTAATTTTCCTTGACCTTTATACTAGAAACATTGTTATATTATAGTGACGTATCAAAAGGGTTTAATCTCTGAATTAGATGCATTTAAACTATATCGAAAACTTATTCCATTCTATCGTAAACCATTAGAATTAAGTGTTGAGCCAATATCTTAACAAATTCTATTATTATTAGCGGGATATATACCGTGATTATGTTGTGAAATGAGCTCCCGATATTTCGGCGCAGTTGCATGCACAACGTTCACGAGTAGACTGAAGAATGCGGGTGGTGGAACATGGTGCATGCAACTGCGCCGAAATATCGGGAGCTCATTTCACAACATAATCACGGTAAATATCCCGCTAATAATAATAGAACTTTAGTAAACAACCGTGATAGTTTAAAACAGTATCTTAACAAATGTTTAACAGTTCAATGAAATACGCGGCCTGAGTGGATGTTTATACTGATACTTTTAATCTGAGTGTTTTCAAGTCACGAGTGCATCGGTTTCTTACTTAGCAAGCGTGCTCTATCGTAGACTGCATCTTCGTTTAACATCAACCGAGATGGCAGTTAAGTGCAAGCTTACTTACTATACATAAAAAAAATGTTTTCGTCTATACGCTTACATTATGAAAAATCTAACATCATTCGTCAGCCAGAAGACGTCCACTACTGGACGAAGGCCTCTCCCTTAATAAGGAGGGGTTGCCATAATCCCCACGCTTGGCAGGCGGCTTGGGGATCGCAGAGTGTTACCACAGTTAACTAAGAGGACGCTGCTGCCCTTCTTCCAGTGGTTCTGGATGCAGTCATACCCAGGTCAAATCTATCATCGTCAACCTCCAATTAATTTGTATACTTTTGAAATCATTCTTAATTTATTATGTGGTAACAAAGAAAGTACGTACGTCAGTCAGGTCACGAGCAAGCGTAACCTTTATTGTCTGGCGAGAAATTTGCTCGTCTCACATTATTCACAATCAGCCATTATACAGCGTGGCGATACGGTGCCTACATTAAATTAACACACGTGTAGGGTTAAGTTAGCATTATTTGCATTAGGTATTAATTAGAATAAATCCATCGTTCAAGCTAAACGCACGTCTTGTTATTCACGACCTAGTCTATATGGCGACCCTGCTAGGCCACAAGCAACCAGCTAGGAAGAGAACAGAGAGAACACTATCGAAGGAACAAAGGAATTAAATAATGACAAGAAGCTTCGAAATGAAGTACAATATCTAAGGAAGGATATTCACCAAAGAACCAAAGTTACCGACATAGCTCGCAAGGTTTGCAAGTTGAAGTGGCAATGGGCAGGCCACGTCACTCGAAGAACTGACAACCAATGGGGAAGAAAGGTTTTTGAGTGGCGACCGCGAACAGGAAGACGCAGCGTAGGAAGGCCTCCCACTAGTTGGACCGACGACATTGTAAAAGTCGCGGGCAACCGGTGGATGCAAATGACAGGTTGTCGTATAGTGTGGCGGTCTAAGAGGGAGGCCTTCGTTCAGCAGTGGACGTCTCCAGGCTGATGATGATGATCTAAGGAAGAACTCATAATACCTACCACTCACACCATACTATTATGACCAACTTTTCTCGGTATATTCCCGTTGTCCCCATTGACGCTGTCCCCATTATGGGGACAGTGGGAAGTCATACATTTCCTTCCTGTTGTCCCCATTGAGCTTTCTTTTTCTTTCTCAAGCACAATAACAGCCATGAAAAAAAAACAATCAAGTTCATCTTCAGCGAAGAAAAGAGTATTGGAGGAGCCAGGGACCATGCCAAAAAGTTCATCGAGGTTAGCAAAATGTATGGAACATCTGTTTTTTTAATACATTATTTTTATGGTTACTGATCATTAACCCTACACGTCGGCACCGTAGCGCCACGCTGTATATATCATAGTATATAATTATATTGTTGGACAGAGGCCTACCCCTATCCTCAAACGACGATAAGGCCATATCCACAACGTTGGCCCAGTTGTGGGTTGGGGAATTCCTTCGATCAGATCAATGGGGAGTTCACATACACCATTAAATTCTTCTCCGGACGAATGCAAGTTTCTGTAGATGTTTTTCATCACTGAAAAGTCAGTGGTATATCCTTACGTACTCCGAAGAGCCCATTGGTACGAGCCCGGGATTGACCACACGACCCCGATTTTGAGTCAAGCGGTCTAACTCACTACCACGATTCTCGAAGTTGTTCTTATCTTATTCTGGAAAACACTGAATAATAAATATTCATGATATTACATATTGTATCGTTTTTCTGGAAAAGAAAATATTTTTTGTACGCCTTTAAATATTTCATTAGGCGAAAACGTATTGCGAAATATCTACATACTTTACGTTCTCTAGGGCGTACTTCATCTTGGACCATGGGAGCATACAAAATGGATAAGTACCCAGACATTTTTATAGTAATTTAGCACAAAGGCTGAGTGGTCTGCACTTATTACAGAATGTATATGCCGCTGTTTACTTATTAAATAACTAATTTACCATATTTATTATATAACTTGAATTACATTAATTAAATTATTATACTAAATTGTCAATATAAAACACTTAAAAAATAACCTAATAACTAATCAAATAACCCGCCCCTGACCGTTCCCGGTGCAAAGGTGCCCATCACACTCGCCGCGTTCCCACGTTGAATGGCAATGGCCATCCTCTGCACCAGGAACGAACCGGAGCGGGAGTCACCTGTCTTAATATTGAGCCTTTGCCCTATTTCCCTGATAAGCTCCTTAGCTTCAATGCCCCAACAACCCAGGGTCTCCACAGCTATCGGCACGAAGTGGTAAAGCGGCTCCATAGCGGCGTACTTTAGCCTCTTTTTTAAACCGGCATCCTCTGCGGCCGCTGACGGGGAGTGGATAGTGCGACTGAGGTGGCTGGCGGCAACAGTGCTGACGCAAGTAGCGTCCCAAACCAGGCACTTGCCGTTCTTCCAGGGCACCAAAGTCAGTCCGTCCGGCCTCTTACCGTCAGACCTGCATAGACCCGGAGGCTCAAGCACGCAGGGGATGTTCGCCGACACAAGGGCTCTACGGACTATGTCGTTCAGGGCATGATGTCGCGGAAACCTCCCTGTACAACGACGACAACTCAGTGCGTGATGGCCATCGGCCTCCACCAAGGAGCCGCAGGTGCATTTATGCGGTTCACACACCTTGCAGCCCAGGCGGAGGGCCACAGCCACACGCAGAGAGTCATCGTCGAGTAAAGTGCCCAGGTGAGGCGAAGGCAACGCATGTAACCACGCCCCGGATTCTGGTTGCGACACAGCCCGCAGTCTGGCCATATTGGCTCCCGTGGCATCCTCTAATAATTGTTCCTGGAGCCGCTTTGCTCCCACCTCATCCCACACCCGCTGAACGTGTGTCTTTTCTGGGATTATCGCACCCGAGTTGAGAGCCAACCACGCTGACCGAGCGCCCGACACAAACGGTATACTCGCCTCGACACCATCGGAACAGAGTAAAACAGTGACAAGGTTTGCAACCCCATGTGCAGACGCCAGAAAAGCCGGCAAGCCCACATCCCGTGCACGACGTACCCCCAGACCCCCATACCGGATCGGTAGACTCGCCTGGTCCCATTGGCGCTCCTCTAGGGAGACATTGAGAACTGACTCCACCACTGTTTTTAGGGCAATGTCAAACGAGGAGATTTCCTCTGGACAAAGCCAGGTGGGGGTAGTTCGTAGAAGGTAGTTTATTTTAGGAAGGGCGAAACACATGCGCAACAAGATAATCGCAACGTGTGCAGAAAGATCTTTTAGGCGTTCGTGAGCGGTAAGGAGAAGCTGCTTTCGAGAAGTGACGGCCTCAGGAACCGCATCGAGAAATATAGGAGATCCTAAAAGGTTGAAATCAGAAGTAGAAATCTCCTTGAGGCCAGGAAGAAGAGTGCTGAAGCGTGTGAAGTGTAAACGAGACAAATTACTGCAGGGGAACAATTCACACTTCGAGGGATTGACCTCCAAACCCAGGACCTTGAGACGAGGAATGAGGGCCTCAAGATCTTGTAATACGTCATCCGGTTTACCCCCGATGGTGCCGTCATCGAGGTACCACACATTTAAGGATGATTTGACCTCAAGAAGCACTTTATGAATAGCCAAGCCAAAAACGAGTGGACCCAGCGGATCTCCCTGCTGGGCTCCCACTTGTGAAAGAATAAGTGTATTATTAAAAAAGAGGTTAGAAGGATATCTGTAAACTTGATGAAGAAAAGGATAGAGAGCTGGGATGTTTTCCTTAACCTCACTCAACAGAACGTCTCTTTCTAAACTGTTGAAAGCGTTGCGAATATCCAGTTTTAGCAGAATGCCGTCTACATTCTCCGGGTCCATAACAAACATTCGCGTGGCGTGAATAGCCGCTTCACAGCCCAGGCGCGTACCGAACCCTAATTGGTGTGGCTGTAAGTATCCGGACATATCGTCCTTAACAGCGCGGCAAGCCAGTTTAGCAGTTAGACGCCGAAATTATTTAATTATTATATTAGGTTTGTTACAGTTGCTATATTATAGAGCATACAACCGACACCTTTACGTTTTGTCTTCTGGCGCACGGTATCATTCTGTTGTAAATGCCACTTGCGGTTACACATCTGAAAACAGATTGAATCCATTACATAATTTAATTGTTTTATTACGGTCATTACTCCGTTTATTGTTTGAGTTTCAACGTTCAACAAATTCGTTATAATTAGTTTATTTGTATATAAATAAAATTATAAGAGGATATTTTTTTGCTTTTTTTGCTTTTCATTTTTCAGAAGTGAATAAAAAAAATTAAAGTTAAAATAAAAACATGGCTTTGAATAGCTGCAATGCTCTTTACTTGCTATAACGTAGTAGAAATTTCAAGAGTGCAACGTTTATAAATTCGAGTTACATATAAATTGGAATAGACTTTAGATCTTTGTCGGTATGGTATAATGAGAGAGAGAGAGCTAGATCCTCCAAGGGTATAATGGACCAGTCAAGTGTTGTGCACTATGAATAGAGAAACCCCTTTACAAATTGGTCCTGTAACTCAGTGACAGTCAAATGCTCATGATTGATTAGTTTCTTATAAGGTGGAGTGGGATGTCCCCATTTGATCTTGCCCACAAAGATGAGAGGTTTTTTTTTTATGCTATTAGTATTTATGATTAAAATTTATGTGAGTTTTATTTACGTGTTGAAATTCCAAGTAAATTACAATACATTGACAATGTGTTTAAAGCCGACATAAATTTTTACTGCCGAATTTACAATATTTTCGGTCAAATATTTACTTTAATTTTATGCTGAGCACGAGTATACAATAAAATGAAATGAACATAAAACATAACGGAATAACCCAAGAACACGCCCCAAGCCGCAGTAGTAACGTGACCTACCCTAATAACTTTCCTTAGTTACTGTTTAAATTGGAGTTCAAGTATACGAACCTTTAAGAAGTTAAATGGAAGAGATTGTTGTTTCATTGAGAAATGCGTTACATTATTCTTGCGAGAAAGCAGGGCAGCCCTTAAAAATATCCTCATTGGTTCGGATCGCTTGTTCATAAAGCTGTAAAATCAGAATACGAGAAAAAGCGAAACTTTAATATTATGCACCTGTCTTGCTGATGGAAGAAAGTGAAGTTTCGAGTATGTATTATAGCTTATATTATAGCTTGGTTCCGTCATTTATTAGTTTGGGTTGCATTGAAATTTGGATTGAAAAAACACGCGATGTTTAAGAAAATAATAGAATGCAGCGACATCTTTGCGTGTTCCCGCCAAAACTCCAATAAAATCACTTTAGATGTTTACATGCTATTATTCTCTAAATAAGTCACATGTCAAAGATTACGTACTAACAAAACAAATGACATTAAATTACGCAAATATGGAGTTAAAGTACCGTAGAGTAGAAGTTAAAGTACCTCCCAACATTATTATTGTCTTATTTTTAGGTTAATTTAATGAACATGCCGCAGGCCTGGAGAGAATAATTTAGGAACAGAAGACCCAACACGAAAGTTAATTAAAATTGTAATAGTAGATTTTCAATCTAGTACAGAATTTTCACAGCGAAGCTTATAATTCCTCACGGCATAATTACCTATCTCTTCATCATCATAGTTAAATGCTAGACAATATAGGCATTAGACCCGTTGAATTCTGTCTGGCAACGTTTGCGCCAGCTCTAAAAGCTCAGTCTCGTTAAACAATACATTATGCACCAAGAAGATAAACCAGTGTCTTACATCACTGGCGGCAAACGTATTGAGCAAAAGCGCTTCCAAGGAGGCTCGATCATCCAGCTTATTTAATTTTAATTTAACTCTTTGGTGGATTTTTTATAAATTATTATGAAAATCAAAAATAATAGCGTAAAGCGTGGTGCTATAAATTATACTCCGTTGTATGATCCGTAATTTTTAAGTTTCGAACAATGTACACAGGCTTCGTATATGCATTTTTTGAGCATATGTGTTTAAAAATAGATTTATAGTTTATTTAACACAGCTTTTATTAGAAAAGCAAAGAATTGCTGTACAAACCAGTAGGTATAAGCAGATTCTCCCCGGTAAACAGTCTTTAAAATGTTCTCTGCACAGTCTTGAGTCAACTTTTGGCACAATGTTTTTTCTTCCTAAAACATTTTCCGACCTCTTTTTCAAAGTGGGGTATCTTGGGAACAGATGCTTACCAAGATAGAAACATGCTGATACAGAACACAATGGCATATTGGAATCTAATAAGTGTAAAATCATAAAAATGTTCGAAAAAAACAACATAATGTATGAGATTGACAGATGACTATGGACAGATCAACTATGCCCCACCTAGCGGGATAAAATGGCAGTGTGGCAGTTGTTCATATTTATTGTCGATAGCAAATTGAGCCATTTGATTTTTGGCATTTTGGCGCGGATCGCCAACGGATGGCAGTGTGAGCATCCATAATACTAATATTTCGTAATACTATTATGTCAATTTTAGTACCGGAGATGCTCGAACGGGCGCTACAAATCGGCACAAAAAACTGTAATTTCCTAGACAATATTTAGTCCAGCTTACCTGTATTATAGAGATCAGTGCCCTTAGGATTTTCATAATAACTTTATATACTTTGGGATATAATACCTTGTTTTACGTTGTAATTGTCGAACAGATGGTTTGAAAACAGGTTTATTGCTCATCAAACATCAAAAGTCGATTTCGTTATATTAATTCGTAAAATTTCAACTAGGTACTTGGTTTCATCATATTGCATAATTCTTGTATACTTACGTACAAAATTTACACCAACACAAAGCTTTGGGTTATGTAGGTTACGCATCAGCATAGTACAGTCAATGAAATAAATGTTTCACCTTGCGCTCACACAATCATTTTCTTTTACCCACATTCGAACTAGTGCATCATATTATTATTTAACATTTATGTGAGTTACATTTATGTGTGTTACATTTATGTGAGTTACATTTATGTGAGTTACATTCATAATCAGTCTTCGTTTGTGTTGCAATGACGTACATCATGTTACTGTTCTTAAATAAATATCTAATACCAATAGCTCAAGCTGGTGTAGCAAAAAAAAATTGCAGTCTTGCCTTGTTTTGTTATTATAATATAATACGATTTAAAAAAAACTACCGAATTTAATTTAGACTACCTGGATGACATCTTCATATTTTCCAGTAATTTTGGTTTTGTTCCAGTAATTTTAATTTAAAAACCAAACTAAGTACTGAACCGATTTCAATAAAATATAAATGGGAAAAAACATCTGATGAATCTGAAAATATACATCTGAAGTATCATCACCTACTCAACAAAAAATAATCATTTAAATCGATTCATAATCTTCGGAGTATTCTCATAAAACACATACAAAAAAAACGTACAGTTGAATTAAGAACATCCTTTTTTGAAGTCGTTTGAAAATGGTGACAATTTAAATTTTTCACCGTATAAAACAATGTTCTATCTAAAATAGTACCGAAATCCATAAAGCAAGATAAACCAATCATCGTCTGATTGATTCATCTCGATAATGGAAAAATATATTTTATTCTCTAAATAGATTCTCGTTTGTGTAGGAGTCTATTGGAGGTCAACGGTTTTTAGTTAGCTTCGCAAAGTTAGGGAGGAAATTTCCATCGAAGGGCTGAGGTTGTTATTTATTTAGTTTATTGGTACACAAAACAGAATACAGTAATAATTTAGAAAATTTACACATTATACAATTTCGATCCAAACTAGGTATATTCCTAAAACTGTATACACAGCTTATTATTTGACAGCATGTAGAAGATAGTCGGTTTCAAGCGGAAAAAGAGGAAGGAACACTTACATTACATAATTAAGTAAAATTTAATCTTATCTTGATACAGCTAAGATAAATTAATCTAAATCGTATTCCAACGTTTTAAAAACCTATGCAGCTGTAGTTGACGGCCTGAAAATAGATTTGTAGGTTAGATAGGTGTTTATGTTTTATGTTGGACAGACCTTTAATTTTTGTTTTATTTCTTATGGGAATACTCACGTTTAATTAAATCGGATACTCCGACTATAGTTTCGATCACATCCGGTGACCTTTTTCAAAGAGTGTAAACAGAGCCCGACGTGCGTGCAGCTGCGTCCTGCTTAGCACTGCGGGCTGCAGCGCGTCGCGCGCGTGATGACAGCGGTTGCTCTGCGGGCGAGGGGGTGGAGGCGGGTAGAGTGTCTTGCTGCGCCGGCGCTCTCTGGAGCTCTTCATCACTGGAATCGTCACGTGCGGTGTCGGGAATATGCTAGCACGCGGAGCTCACCACGTCGCCTTCAGATACGCGTCCACTCCCGCGGGCCCCATGAAGTTAGGGTCTCCAAGTCGGAGAGCTTTAATTATCAAGGCAAAGGATTGCTGTACAAACCAGTATATGCAGGATCTCCCTAGTAATCCGAGTCTAATATTTTCGATTTTCGTCTCGTACTTATTACATTTGCGCTTCTGGCTGGTCATTAAATTATTTATTAGTGGGCGTGATGTCACTTGCCGGTGCCAATAGAAAACCAGCGCTGGTTGTTTACAACCAGCATCACGCTGAGTTGGGACCGGTTTGACAAAAATTATAGATACTCCTAATGTAGATATTACATCATTTTGTGTGTACTTATATAGTTATATAATTATTACATATCTTGTAGATGTGACTAGGTCAATTTTGTATATTATAAAAAAAAAGAAGTTGTTTGTGTATAAATATAAATATCTGTGTCATTTCTGTTTGTTTTTGTGTGTATCTGTGTTTTAGTTATGAATAAACTTTATTGTATTGTATTGTATTGTAATAAGAATAAAACCTTTAAATAGTTTAAAAATAATACTAAATGTATGCGATTCACAGTTGACTATAACCGCATCGACGATGCGCCACCTAGCGGAAAAAACGCAGTGTGGATACCCATTACGACCATGTGACGTCTCGCTTCAAGCACTTCTATCCGCGACTGTCCGGGTAACAACCATTCTATAAAACACGAGTTCCGGTGGCGCGCCGAGAGCATGTGACGTTGCTTTCACCAGTTACTCTTAACTTGTGTAATGTGAGTAAGCACAGATGTAACAATTTATTTTAATAGCTAACCGTGTCATGAGAAATTGATTCTATGCATGCTGTATCAACCTTCATAGTCAATCCTACTTTTAGAAATGACGAAAAAAAAACTAATAGGGGTTTTGGCGGGAACGTGTAAAGAAAAAATCATGTCGCCGCATGTTTATTTCTTTCTAAAACTTGTGTTTATTGGAGGGTTAATTTATAATAATTGTAGTATTTTATTTATTTGTGCCGAATTACGTGCACGAGTGTGGCCAAGTAATATAATGTGGTGAAATATGTCTTTTTGTGTTGTTTTCAAAACTCCGAAAAAGCTTGTCTAGTGAAGTCGCCACAACTTTACTGGGGCATAAAATAATGCATTGGTCAGTGGTAGGTTATTCCCTGCCTCTTAAACTAGGTATTGACTTGTTTCATAAGAGTCAGTAATTAGCTTGTAATACCTTAACGCATAAGCCCTATTGCCTATAGATAAATATAATCTATAGATAGAAATATATTTTTTACTTAAAACGCCGCATAAAGTTAAATGACGTTAGTTCCTATACATAGAAATATTATAACGACCTTACTAAAACGACGCATAGAGTTAAATTACTTTAGTTAGTTTAACGCACTTAATTATTGTATTGCACAGTAGTTAAATAAAGTTCGTTAACTTAAGCAACGTTTAATATTAAGTTCGTATAAGCTCTAAGGTATCTAGCATAGCTTTTCGGCTTTGTCGTCGAAGTTTCGCGAAATATTCGTACGCAATGTTGACTGGCAGAGTTAATATTGGCAGTGACTTTGAAGGCAAACGGAAGTTTAACTATCTGAATACCTTGAAACTGTGGTACCTGTCTACAACCGTTGTATGTATATGAGAATGCTTGGTTATTTAAATATACAGGGTTAGTTCTAATCAGCTAGTATCCTTTTAAGGGCTTATTCAGATATAGATTCATACATAGGTACATATAGATTATATAGATTCATATTTCAGAAGAAATTACTGGGTATTAAGAGATATCTCAGGGTGACGAGCGCAATGCAGTGCAGCGCAGGATTCTGTTCGCAAGTTCACAATTCTGGCTCTGCTACTGTTAGTGGCAGGTATGACGCTTACCACCAGGCGAAAGCCTAACTCGTCTCGTCACTCGATAGTATAAAAAAAAAACAATAGATCAAAACAAACAACTTTTACTGTGGGGCCAACATTGAAATCGCGAGAAAAAAAAATGCTGTTCAATACATTTTGCCCAAGGTCGATGAACTTTTTGTATGGAACAGCTGATATTTTTTTCGCGACTTCGACGTTGGCCCCATCTAAGTAGTAGTACTACTATTATTAGGCCTATTTTGTTATTTGGTTTCGTCCGTTTTCTTAGGACCACTAGTTTTTCTAGGAGAAAAGAAAAGGTTTGTGCAATACTTTTTTGCCCAGCTGTACTGGATTACGCAGAAAGATATTACTAAAAGTAGTCACTATACTCATTACTGGAATTTTTTCCTACGGGGACAAAACAAAAACACCAAAAAACAACACTTCTGTTCCATACATTTTATCGAGGGAAAATATTTTTTCTATGGAACAAGTGACCCAGAAGATATCTATCTTCCTTTGAAGATTCACAGATTGTATGAGTCCGGAAATAAAGCTGCTGGTAGAGAGTTCCAGACCTTTGCTCTACGAATTATGAATGTACACGAGACATGTTCACTGCAAAGTAGTGAAGCGACTAAACTATCTTTGATGTTATAAAAAAGAGATGTAGTTATGTCCAATGTTTTTTAATATAATTTTATTAAACAGTTCAATTTTAATTTTGTAAGTATTCCGCCCAAACAGTAATAGTGAGTATCCGTGGACCCCTCAGGGGTTCCAAATGGGGGGGGGTCAAGTGGAATGGAAATAACGAAAAGGAAAAGGCAGAAGATTGAGCTCGTGAAACTTCTGAGCGCACTTACCGAAGTTCGTCGATAAAACACTTAAAGGCCCGAAACCTCTCGCCTGTCTTCAAGATTTTGCACCCATCTACCAGCTAGCGCCTTGTCATTAGTAAATTTTAATTCAAAAATGAGGTTTAGTTATTTTCATGACAAATGAAATCCTTAAGAAACTCCGATGGCCTAGAAAGTATTATAGAGTAGAGTAGTAGTATAGAGGCGCAACATTATTATATCACTGTAATTTATATATTGCGCAACGTGATTTAGATGGAGAGTTGTAATTATGGCAGCGCATGCTCGTTATAAGGGTACGATCACACCAGGATGCGATGCTAACGCATATATGTATATATAAATATGTAGACTATATTTCACACACACACACACACACACATCAACAGCCGGAACACGTCCACTATGCTGGACGAAGGCCTCTCCCTTAAAGGGAGGGGTTGCCATAAACCCCACGCTTGGCAGGCGGCTTGGGGATCGCAGAATGGTTACCACCGTTAACTGAGAGGAAGCTGCTGCCCGTCCTCCGCTGATTCTGGATGCGACTATATTTGTATTTTAATAATTTAAAAGTGTTTGTAGCATCTCCCGTCTTTATTAATGTGTATATTCTTCCTTATGGTTGCCTGGAAGAGATCGCTTTTAGCGATAAGGCCACCAATTGTAGCACTAGCTCATAAGGTTCTTGTATCTTTCTCTATTGTATGTTTTTGGTGTGCACAATAAAGAGTTTCTATCTATCTATCTAACGCATAACGTCACAAAACATAAAGTTGTATAAAGCTTTGCGTAAAGGTGCTATATAAGTATAAGTTTTTTCACCATTATAGTAGGTAATATTATAATGGTGAAAAAAATAAAAATCTTTTTTTAGTAGTCTGAGTTTTTTTTAAATATAATTACTTTAGATTGACGAAACGAGCGAGACGGTTCCCTGATGGTAAGCGTCACGCCCATAGCAGTAGAAGTGCCAGAATTGTGAAAAGAGTTGTGCCAGAGTGTGAATTGTGAATTGTGAACGACAAAACTCTGCACCGCACTGCAATGGCTCGTCACCCACTAATATAATATAGGTAATACTATAAATAAGGATATAACAGCAGCGAAACAACTTTGAACAAGTTGATCGTTAGATATTTTGAAGATGGTGCGATGATACATTTGGAGGCAGCTACTTAAGATTATCATAAGTTGAACTTCTTTAAATTTTTCAAATTTAAGTTTACTAATAATGATTATTATATCATACTTCACAGGGCATGCTTGAAACAAGCGTTCTAGTGCGGTCTTACCCTAATTATCACTTGATGACTGAGTAACTTTCGACTTGAATTTAGTTGAATAATAGGGTTGTCTAGTATTTTTTTAATGGTCTAACTTTAAATGACATTTTGACCCGATTCATAATGAGCTAGGTACATACAACCCATATTCTGGCTGCTGTTTGAGTATCATATTTGTTGTCAAATCTTTTCAATGTAAACTTTGGTGAACGTTTTTTTTATTAGGTTTTATTATATTTGATAGATCCCGTGCGTAGACAGAGAAAACAATGGACGCAATCACATTTCCATCTCTTTTACTCCGCAGTGAAACAGCGATATGGAAAAATAGCATGACTGAAAGAGAAAAGTTTATGCATTTTCTCTCTTTGTCGTTGTAACTGGTTGACTCCAAGCTTCTTTAGAAAGTGTGGTGTCAAACATTACCCATGACTGAGAGATTTTTGTGTTTATATCATTTATATTTAAATCTAATTGTTATTCCCGCGTGTTGAAGAGTTTTGGATATCTTTACAATGGTGCAGTGTTGTATTTTGGGTTGTCAGAACAAGGTTTATGTCGAAAATATCGCTATCTCATGACCGGTTACAAAGTACTTGGGTCCATTGGTTTCTCCGTCTACGATCCCGTGTGACTGCCCTCTCGCCTAATGTTAATTAAAGATAATATAATAAATAATACAACCCATATTCTCTGTCTGTTGCTTACTTTTCCTATTAATTTGTTTCCAAATGTTTTCAATGTAATCTTTGGTGAATGTTTTTTTTTAAATTAGGTTCTATTTGATAGGTTCTGTTTGACTGCCCTCTCGCCTGATGTTAAGCTGTTCTCTGGTCTACAAGAAGGACGCTTGTCAAGAAGAAACCTGTGGAAGAAAACAATTCAATCACAATATGAAAACATCCGAATTGCATAGAGTGCCCTTTAAGCAGCGTTTTCTACTCTCAGTGGTTGGTACAATAATGAAAACATAATTAAATCGTTACCTTCGGATTTTGGTCCATCACCATGTCGCTTTTTTCTACGCTTTTTGAAAATGGTTGTCAAATTTGACAGCCTCCATTTTTAGCCGTCGTTTGTCACAATTTAAAATATAAAAACGCAAATAATAGAGTATGTTTTATCACCAGGCCCCTAGCACGCGACGAGGACTAATTGGTCTTTCCCCGCGCGGGAAAGTGATAAAGCTAGAATATAGCTACGTCTGACTCGTTTTCGCGGGGAAAAAAGAGTGGATAGATGTTTTATCACGGCTCGCGTGCTAGGCGGGCTGGAGTAGCTAAATCCGCCAAGCTTATCACAAGTCCTAATAAAAAACAAGTAAATAAAAAAAATACTACTTTAAATTAACATGGAACCACCTCGAGAGTATTATCCAAATTATATTACTATAAAACACATAGACTTTAAGAATTATGACAATTAAGGCTACAGCTACAGCTAGGCTAAGGCAAAGCAGTTGTGACGGCAATCCAGAGATTGCTCGTATGCAGGTTCGACTCTCTAATTTTTCTTGCTGTTTAAGTTTTAAAAACATATATTATATTAACATAATTTCAAATTTAAAAAAAATCAATGTCGATCCACAATAATTGGTAGAGCTAAGACGGTTACATAAATAAAATAAATAACATATAAAATAAATAGGGCAGGTAGGTAGTGTATAGGTAGGAGACGTCAGCTAAGAACGGATTTTACGACAGGGCTGAATTAAGGGAGTGAAACTTTATACGGAAGTTCTTTGTTTTTGAAGTTATATTGATGAAAATTGGTGTTTGGGTAGTCCTTTCAAAATAAAATTTGTTGTTATAATTTTTTTTGACAGGGATGATTTAAGGACGAGAAACGGGGGATTAAACTTTACAAGGCAAAACACGTAATCTCGAAAACTACTTGATCTCTGAAGCTTGAAAATTTTGCAGATAGGTAGTTTATAGGTAGGAGACGTCAGTTAAGAACAGATTTGCGACAGGGCTGAATTAAGGGAGTGGAACGGGGGATACAACTTTACATGGAAATTTATTTGTTTTTGAAGTTGATGAAAATTGGGACCTAAGTATTTGGGTAGTTCATACAAAATAAAATATGATATTTTTTATATTTTTTGTCAGGGATGATTTAAGAGGGTAAAGCGGGTGATTAAACTTTATAAAGCAAAGTCTTTATTTTTGAAGGTATAATGATGAACACTCATACTTAGATAGTTCATTCAAAATAAAACATTTTGTGACAGGGCTGACTTAAGGGGGTGAAACGCGGGATGAAACTTTGTTTTGGAAGTATTTGGTTTTTAAAGGTATAGTTATAACAATATTATATGCATTTTTTTAGTATCATATTCGCCGTTTTTTCATCACGCGGGTGGAACCGCGGGCCACAGCTAACACACACACGACATACACGTACGTGTCGAATTGATAACTTCCTTTTTTTGAAGGCGATTTAAAATGGGTATTTTTGTACCCCCGTGCGAAGCCGGAACGGGTCAGCTAGTATTTTATATTATAAATGCGAAACTTTGTCGGTGTGTGTGTCTGTTTGTCCTTCACGCTGAAACGGCTGAACGGATTTGGATGAAATTTGGTATAGAGGTATAGTTCAAACCTTGGAATAAAATATAGGCTACTTTTTATCCCAAGAATCGCGGGAAACCGCAGGGCGCAACTAGCTTAAAAAGTCGCTCTTATGAAACATATGACATACTCAAAATATTATTTGCTAACCATTAAAAATAACGTTAGAAAGGTATTGACAGCCTGCTAAGTTTCAGCTTTCTAAACGCAGTGTTGCATATTACGTACTAGCTATTGTAATTTTTACACGTCTCCTTTTATAATGTTGTGTAACTCAACATTAGTCTGCTGTACATTTTTACTACATACATTTTGAGATATTATTAACATCGACCATTATCCATCCATATTATTAGAACCATCCAAGAGTTGGACCGGTGCTATATCCTAAAACTGCATCCAGAACCACCGGAGGACGGGCAGCAGCGTCCTCTTAGTTAACGGTGGTGAGCATTCTGCAATCGCCAAGCCGCCTGCCAAGCGTGGGGATTATGGTCATCTTCATCAGCCCGGAGACGTCCACTGCTGAACGAAGGCTTCCCGCTTAGACCGCCACACTGGACAACCTGCCATTTGCATCCACCGGTTGCCCGCGACTTTTACAATGTCGTCGGTCCACCTAGTGGCCTTCCTACGCTGCGTGTTCCGGTTCGCGGTCGCCACTCAAGAACCTTTCTTCCCCATCGGTTGTCAGTTCTTCGAGCGATGTGGCCTGCCGATTGCCACTTCAACTTGCTAACCTTGCGAGCTATGTCGATAACTTTGGTTGTTTGGCGAATATCCTCGTACCGGATTCTATCGCGCAAAGATCATTGGCGCGATTATGGTAACCCCTTCCTATTAAGGGGAGGCCTTCGTCCAGCAGTGGATGTCTTCTTGATGATGATGATGATGATCCGAGAGTTAAGGTTGCGGCATACGGCTAATGATGATGATTCAAGAGTTAAGGTTGCGACACACATATGCACGGAACCGGATGGGTATTGCCAGAACTCATAATCCATACACTAAATTATCAGCCATCAGCTAATAATAGGGAGGGGTTGCCATTATCCACACGCTCGTAAAATTTTAGTATTTAATAAATGGGTGTAAAAGCGGTAGTTTTATTTTATTTCCACACGATTTTTATGGTTTTAATTTATTCACACGCTGTAGTAAAAAGTAAGTATTTTTGAGTGGCCAGCCCTAGTGTTAATTTACCGCCCGATGGCTTTTGACATGGCTTGTCGGTTGTTGTTACAGAACTATAGAACAAACAACGATTTAACTTGTCACCTGACCCACGGTAGCGCTCAGATATAAATGCCACTCACGGTCACCCATCCGAAGACTGACCGGATCGTCAGTTGCCTATCATCATTCATCAGTGATCGTTTAGAATCACCTATTATAGTCAAGCTACGTCATGAGTGTTCCATACACACACACACACAATCTACACTGTAGCGCTCGTGGCGTATCTTGACAACAAGTTAAATTGTGTAGAATACTAGATAAACCACCTAGGTGGATAGCGGTTTCCCTTTTTCGAGGGTTCCCTTTCAAGTCTGGAAGAGATTACAGCTATATAAATAGGTAATAGTCGTAATGTTAGACCATGCGATACCTGCAGGCTAATCATGTAACTGTTCGGGATCGCAATTCGGATCGCGATTTGTCATAATTGTCACTTGTCACTGTCACAGCTTCACGGTATCACGGAGGGATTTCTTTCGCTATCGTTAACGAACGAATGCATTGATTTCCTAATTAAGTTAAGCAAATCCGTCGGTCTTTTGGCGTTTCGTCCTGCCCTTCATGCAGGGTCAAATGAGTTTTGGCGGGACAGTGGCAAGTGACATTTATGACAAATCGCGATCCCGAACAGTTACATGATTAGCCTGCTGCTACCAAACCAGTACCTACCTACCCCTAGCCATTTTTTCTTAGCAATTACGCAAAATTTAAAATCACTACGATATAGCTATGTTATGTTACTCGTATACTGGGCGTATACTTGCTATTATAATTTCAGGAGGCTATAACTAGTTGGCGAATGTTATAATAGCAAAATATGCGTATACAATTTTACTTAGTTATATACAGGGTGACATTGAATTCATTGGTATTAACTTAGGGGGCCATTGAACTCATTGTAATGCACAATTTTTACTTCGAAAACAATAATGAAATCATGAAAAAAAATTGCTGCTTATTTTTCATTGCATTTTTTGTATGGGACAGCCGATTTTTTTCTCCTTGTCGGGCTGGGTTTCATGGTACATTACGATTACTTGAATGACCCCATATATGATGCCAATGAATTCAAAGTCATCCTGTTTAATTATACTTTTGTGTTAATTCATACATTCAATATGTAAAAATTCAATGTGTATAACAAGAAAACACAATAGAAAAATAAACAACAAGAACCTTATGAACGACCCCTACAATTGGTGGCCTTATCGCTAAAAGCTGGTATTGGTATTATTAAATGGCTCGTTGTAAACTAGCTCCAAAGTTAAATTCTAGCTGCAGGTATACAAAAATATCCGACGAAGAGCCAAAGTGAAAGACATCAGCATCCCTATTCAGACTGGCGTTGGAAACTTCCGATTCGAATTTCGCTTCGTCTTTGTCATCCTGAATGTAGATGAGTGGGACGGATAGTGTGGATCCGAACGGAAACCTTTCCGATGGAGTTTTGAATAGGGGTGCAGGCCCCGTAAACGGGCTGACACATGGCAAAATGCGGTGACGGCAGACCCTTTGATAGTCTGATGGCCACTTGATGGTAGACGTACACCCGAAAGGCCAGACCAACACTTGTCTTGTGGAACAATCTGGATATGTGGATCAGGTTATTGCTGAATAGGGAAGAAAGGCGGAAGAGCGAGGAATCTTTAATGCTCTGAGAGCTGAAAGATCTGCTTTTGATGATCATGTTGTTGTTGTTTTTAATATTTCCGGGGCATGGATACTAGTCCTTCAGCCGAATACATATTTCTTCATCGATCCTTCTTTCTTCAGTTAAATGAGTCGTAATCACAGTCCAAGTCACACACAGTAAGTCACGGTCAAGTCCAATCATGCCCTAGTAAAGTCATGGCAACTTTACTACAAGCTTCCTCGGAGTTTTGGAAACAACACAAAAATACACTTTACACCACATTATATCACTTGCCCACACTCACGCAAGTCAGTCGGCACTTAATGAATAAAACGCCACTATTTTTATGCATTAACACCCGAAAAAACATAATTTTTGATAAATAATACAATGCGGTGACATGATTTTTTTCGCGTTCCCGCCTAAACTCCTTGATGATCATGGTTTGATGGGGGTTGCCATGCGTGGCAGGCGGCATGGAGATCGCAAAATGCTCACAACCTTGAACTCTCTAACACGAGAAGACACTGCTACGTCCTCTAGTGGTTCTGTAGTTTTAGAACATACACAGATAACAGATAACCCAGGTCTCAATATGATCCCAAGATGTTTACAATGTGGTCAATTATAACAGATCTAAATTAATTTAAATATCGTTGTCCCTTTTTTATCAGATATGTTAGCTAAGGACTTAGACTTATGGATACTTTAGTTAGTTTATTTCTGTCGACTTAAACCTTCAAAATCGACCACAATAATGGTTCAAAATTAGTATTTAAACTAGTTTCTAGAGAATCTATTCACGTAAAATGTACTATAAGAGAGTATTATAGTCCCGCGATATATGCCTACTTAATTATTATAGTAAGTACTTATTCGTTTTTTTTGTGTGGCATTTATTAATTTAGAATGGCGTCCTTCTTAAAGTCGTGTTTTTCAAAATTTAAATACATGCTATCGTATGACTGCTATATCGCCTGATCCTCGTGTTCCAAGGATTCATTATTGCAAAAGCTTCATCACATTAATTCATATCCCATTAAACTAAAGCAATTATTCACCCAACTGTAGCCCTTACGAGCTTAACATTAAAGTACACAGTTACCTACGATTTCAGTTGATACAATTTAAATAATACTCTGAGGATAGTGAAAACAAAGTAAGGCCGGGTCGTCTGACCCTTTTAGGTGCCTTTTAAAGGGTAAATGAAAGATTTATCTGTACATGAGTGACATGAAAATACAAATACATTTAATAAATGTAATGGGTGTAATAAGACTGGTTTATTTATTTATTTATTAAGGAACAGCAAACAGTTGTATTATAAATTTAACATAAGGGTATACTTATAAAATAAAACTTAATAATAATACAAGCCACATCGCTATCCACAGGTTACTAAAAGACTTATATAATTGTAACGCTAGGAGATGTCAACCTGAATAACAAAACAAATTAAAAATGAAATAAAATCGAAATAAACTCATAAAATAGTTCATTCGTCTATTTCGTACAACAAAACTTATTAATTAATACGAGATATTGTACCTGACATAGTAGACGATAGATTAGTTATTAGCAAGTATCCGTATGAGAACAGAGCTTCTGCCATACTGCCGCCTTAAACTTATTCTCAGTGCAAGCAAAAATGTCTATACCTATGTCTATATGTCTATATATATACATTTTGTCAGTAACATTTGGCACTCAATTCCTTATCATACAACGAATAATAATTTTTTTTTTGTGTCTGGTAGGTGATACTTGAGAGGTGGTCCTATATACATTTTATAAAAATCGGTTAAGTAGTTTGGTTTTAAAATCAAAATTACAGGAATAAGTTGAAAATATATTAATGATGATGTCACCCAGGTAGTTGAAATTAATTAGTAGTAGTATCCTAAATCGCCTGGTGTCGTCGTCAGCCATAAAACGTCCACTGCTGGAAAGCCTCCACCTTTATAGAGGGGTGTTGCCATAATCCCCACGCATGGCAGGCGGCTTGGGGATCGCAGAATGGTCATCACCGTTAACCAAGAGGACGCTGCTGCCCGTCCTCCGGTGGGTCTGGGGTCCTGCCTGGTAATCGCCTGGTGTATATTTATTATATATAAAAAAGAAAAAAAAACCAAGCTAAACTAAATAAACAATTTAATACATAAAACATGTACACATGTCATATTATAAAAACGGTATACGAAATACCTAATTAAAATTGAATTAGTGGTTAGATTAGCGATGTATATTGTGTACGTGCCTACTGTAGGCATCTAACAGTGTATGTATATATAGTATGGCATAATTGTTTTTACGGTCCATAAAAATACAAAACGTAGGCTTTATATATTTCAGAATGAATAACTTTTGAATGACGTACATGTAACTATAATACAATGTGCCTCTTATAAGGACTCACAGGCAATTATAGTTAATACTATGGTAAACATTACTATGAAGACATAAGCACGTACCTACGTTTATAATAATAGATGTTACATTTAGAAAAACACAGCAATTGCTTAAGGAAGTACGTACTTAGCAAAGTAAATGATAATAATAGGTTTTAGAAGCGTTTAGTGGTAAGCGTGTGAGGAGCGCGCGCGTTTGGCGCGCGCGTGTGGATCCAAAACCAACAACGAGCTTGATATCTGCCTGTGAAAAAAAACGTGGTACCTAATGAAACTGTAAAATGGTGGTAGGGAAACTTTCTGGTAATTGGTTGGCTAGCTACCACAACCAAATTTAAAATCTGACGTCAATTGTGGTGTCTTAGATTGTTAGCCCGTAGGTGGTGGTGACTAACACACCAGTAAAAAAGAAATGGGAAAATAATTAGAATATGATTTGGAATGTGATAACGAAGTAAAGAAGTATGGTAAATTGAGCTACGGAGCTACTCTCTAGAGCGCAGCGTCTTGCCTGTTGGGCTTTTTGATAACTCTAGATCTAGTAGAGAATGATCTAAACGAGTAAAAAAAGTGTCAGTTCTTGGTTTATAAAGCCAGGACTATTAGTATTAAGTATAGATAATAAATAGATAGCACCGATACTGCGCGTGAACTTGTGCACAAATTACTCGCTATCTGAAAAAGAATGGAGTGTTTCTAGCTACAAATCAAAAGAGCAGGTTTTTAAAATGAATTTCAATTTTATCAATTCGAATTTAATACATTATTATAATCGGAATCTGGACCTGGGTATGTCACTTAACTGCAGCCAGAACCACCGGAGGACGGGCAGCAGCGTCCTCTTGGTTAACGGTGGTGAGAAATCTGCGATTCCTAAGCCGCCTGCCACGCGTGGGGATTATGGCAACCCCTCCTTATTAAGAGGGAAGCCTTCGTCTAGCAGTGGACGTCTTCTAGCTGAAGTGATGATGTAATCTTAATCGTAGTAGAGGTTTTTGTTATATAAAAGAATAAAAATTAAATGATTTTCGCTGGTAAGCATTTTACTTGGAACGGTTGGACCGATTTAGCTATCTTTCGTTTTAAAATGTTTGTTAAAGTCTGAGTTAGGTTTTTATGGAAAGACACAAATTGTAAAGGTTTCCCAGAAACATTTATGATATCTGGGCAAGACAAATTTAGGCGAATTTCTGCTTTATCAGCTAGTATAGAATAGATAAATGTTTATGTTACTATAATAGGTATTTACAACAATCCACATGTTGTGTAAGTTTATCTTACAAAACACTTGAATTGCAGCTATTGAGATAAGAGCAGATCGTGAAGTCTCTTTCTCGTTATATAAACTAAGAGCACTGTTACATCTTTTCTTTATAATTTTATAAATATATTTTTCATCACACTTGCTCGTAAAGTGGATCTTATTACATGGGTTTTAGGCTCATAATCCAAGCTATTACGCACGCGTGCTTTTTACTTTACATTACGGCACTTGTGCTATAATAGGTATAACCCGGTAAAGTCAAGTTTGTCCGTGACTGCAATTAGACGTATGTATACGAAGCACTCTTAATATAGCTGGGTAATAGTTACAGTTTTTTTGTAATACCAACAAAGAGTTCTTATGCCGCTGAAGTAAATGTCAACCTGCGCGCGCATTGCTGGTTTGGGCGCCATTTTCCGCAAATGTTTGTTGACGTTTTCGCTGTGTGGTTGATTATTATCAAAAAAAGTTTGGTTTTTCCTCGCAATTGTAATGAAAACAGTCGTATGGAACTCTTGTGCTATTAGTCATTACGCTCTCGGCTTCCTTATCGCGCTCGCCTGCGGCTCGCGCGCATAATACCGCCTCTAGTGTAATGACCAACATAACACACTTGTATCATAATGTACTATTATAAACTATTATAATTATAATATTATTACTAGAGGTCCCCCGTGACTTCGTCCGCGTGCGGAAGAAATACGGACCACTCCCAAAAATCATTCCGAGCAAACTCTACCAACTCTACCTACTCTACCGACTCTACCAATTCTACCGACTCTACCGACTCTACCGACTCTACCGACTCTACCAACTCTACCGACTCTACCGAATCTACCGACAACCGTACATTTTTTTCCGGACATGCTCAGCTGATTTTATTATTATTTTGACTCACTGACATTTGTACCGATATAATTATTATTTTAATTGATTATTATTATTATATTTTTTTCTTGAATTTAGTAATGTAAACTTAATGTAAATCTTATAATCTTAATTTTAAATTTTCATCGCCCAGGCTACACCGCTTATTGTAGAGATGTGGAATTTGGACCCAATACTCCTCAAATAGTCAAGGTATACAATAAGAATGGATTTTTCAAAATTCGACCTCTAAGGGGGTGAAATTGACCCCTAAACTTTGTATAGAAATAAAAATAAAATTCGAGCTACGTCGTTCAGACTCAGTTTGTATATTAAACAACTAAAATAAAGAAAGTTATGACTAAGGATTTTTCGAAATTCATCCTCTAAGGATGCATTATTGGGGATGAAAGGTCAAAATGATAAAAAAAACAGAGCCTGAAATTTTGTGAGTGTTCTGAGCAAACATAACTAAATAATACATAATTTGTGTTTTAGAAAATTATCCCTTAATGGGTATTATTTTTGAGGTTGAATATTTTTTTTCACCTACGATGATTTTCCTTTTTTATTTTTGGGACCTGGGTATGTCCTTAAACTGCAACCAGACCTACCGGAGGACGGGCAGCAGCGTCCTCTTGGTCAACGGTGGTGACCATTCTGCGATCCCAAGCCGCCCGCAAAGCCTGGGGCTATTAAGGTAGGGGCCTTCATGCAGTCTGTAGTGGACGTCCTATGGCTGATCACGATGACGTTTAATATTAAATAGTGTGATTTTTATCTTATTTTTGATGCTATTTATGCTCGCTCCTTTAGATTTTAATCATTTCGTATCGTTTTTCGTATGAATCAAAATATCTGCTTTACGACAGATAAGATAGTATAATATAGTATAGTATAGGATTGAGAATTTCGAATATCAGTGACGAAATAAGTAGGTACTCAACCTTTTTGATATTGACTTTCATTTGGTAGCTCAGTGGTTAGGTTTGGTTCGCTTGCATGTCCAACGGTAAGATGTAGGTTCAAATCTTAACAATGAGTTTGAACTCGGGTGAAAGAAAACATCGCAAGGAACAAATCGACTGGACTACGATTCTTGAGTTAAAAATGTGTTGTACACAAGCTTGAGAGCCAGCTGCCAATAACAGGCTAAACGTATTTACCGTCTCATCAGTGATCGGTACCTAGTGAAAAAGTACTTACTTAGCCTGCCAAGTGGTTTCTTTTTTATCACATCTATCGAAAAAGAGCTACTTTGTTCCTCGCAAACAGGGCAACAAAGCTCTTTTTTGCCCCACTGACGAAAAGTGATTTGAACTCGGAATATAGATAGGTATTGTTAATTAAAGTTCCAATCACCAAAGAAATCAACCACGGACATTGTATGTACAAGTAACAAGCTGTATGATTATTCATAAGTTGCACTTACTTATTTTCTCATAGAGGATGATAAAAGTGACGGACTGACGGACGGACAAGGAAGTGATCCTATAAGATGTGATGCTATGCAGTTTGGCAGAGTTATAAATTGAGCTATGTAATTATTTCTCTAAGACAAAATAAACAAACAAAAACAAAAAAAGGGTTCCTTTTTTCCTTTTGAGGTACGGAACTCTAAAAAATGATAGCTCTACAGGAAGAAAATAGTGGTATACGTTTGTATAGAGAAGCGCTCACCGGATTCCCTCTTAAATCAAAACTTCAGAAAATACGGCCACAAAAAAATATGTAAATCTTTTAAAATATTTGGATTTTTTACATTTCGCAAGGCATTTATTTGTTTTTGTGTATAATTCTTTGCATACGAACTTTAAAAGCATTTAGCAAAATGTTGTGTCCCAACGTCACATATTTGGTTAGGGCTTTATGAATGCTCAGTTTGAACAAACGCATAATGTGTTAGGAGCTCTAACAAAGCATTGAAATGTTCTGAAATGCAAACATAATGTATAAACGAAATCTATACATTTTACCTTTCTGCTGGCCTTTTGGATAAACTCAGAGTCTCACAACGGGCTATGGAGAGAGCTATGCTCGGAGTTACTTTGCGCGATAAAATCCGGAACGAGGATATTCGCCAAAGGACCAAAGTCACGTCATATCTCTCAGAATTTGCAAGTTGAAGTGACAACGGGCAGGCCACATCGCTTGAAGAACTAGATGTAAATAGTATGAATCGATAGTAATCGATGGGGAAGAAAGGTTCTTGAGTGGCAACCGCGAACCGGAAGACGCAGCGTAGGTAAGCCTGCCACTAGGTGGACCGACGACATTGTGAAAGTCGCGGGCAAATAGTAACTGGCAGGTTGTCGTTCAGTGAGGCGGCCTAAGGAGGAGGCTTTCTTTCCGCAGTGGACGTCTCCGGTAAAAGTAAAACAAAAATGTGTCAATACCACGTTACACTTTCAGTTGACACTATAAGTAGTAAAAATTGCTCACAGTGATAAATACAATAATGACCTTTTGGTTTAGTCTACCGTCCAACTTAAATCTGTATATATGCATAACACAATCTGTAAAGCATTTTTAACGTTGGCGGATATAGAGCATAGCAACAAGCCAATACTTGACAATTATTATTACCTACAGCGATGTCTCGACCCTTTTATATCAGATCCAGATCAGAATCATACTCAATACATCTATCAAATCAGAATTTTCTGTCAGAATAAGTAGCCACGTGCGAATAATGAAAAAGTTAAAGAAAAGTTATGAGAATTTATATCAAGATTGTTACTATGTCGAAATTTCATCAATCTGATTAATCTAAAGTTTGATCAATAGACAACTTGGGATAACTGATTGAAATCAATGTTGTGAAAAGTTCTTCTATTTGTCATGTTTTTACTAAAGATAAGCTGTTGCCTACTAACCGCCTGTCAAGATAACGTATATTTTCTAAGGCCTTGAAGCCAGTTGAAGCCCCATTGACAGATATTATATGATTGCTTGGTAGCTTGATGGAAGCGGATTCGAGAGTTTTATCAGAGTTGCGTCATAATTTCAAGGGGTGTATAAAGTGTATTAGGCATCACTTCAGAATGTTTGTAACGGGTAAATATGGTGGTGTGGTATTTTCCATGGTATAAAACTGGACCCACCTTATCCCGTGGCAAGTCCATAATTATTATATTTTGTAACGTTTTTAGGGACCCTAAGTTTTAAGTTTTTGTTTTTGTGTTCTATAAAATCATTAGATTTCATAAATGGATTATTATATATTGTTTAGTGGTGAGGATTCTATTGCAGAGTCCGCCTGGGGAAGTGCCACACCTTTACCAGTTATTCTACCGCCAAGCAGTAGTTTGAAAACAGTACTGTGTTTCGGTTTCAAGGGCAATGTTTCCAGAGAAATGACTGGGCATGAAGAGATTTGACATCTAATATCTCGGATTTTGTTCGCAAGTTTACAATTCTCGCAATGCTACTGTTATGAGCCGGCTTAACGCTCACCACCAAGCAAAGGTTTCGCCACTCAAATTCTTAAAAAAAGTCTCGTGACTCAAATCCATAAAAAAATACTTGGAAACTAAACCAACAAAGTTCCCTTTTCCGTATAATATTACATATTTTTCATAGTTGAAATGCCCGTGAACGCGGTGCATTCAACTGCGCCGAAATGTCGGGAACTAGATTCTCAAGCACGGTAAATATTCCGTCAAAATTATAGAATTCAAAAAATGAATAGTGCCATGCATGCGTGCCCTTCAATTCATTCATAGCCGGTTTGATGAGGACGCACAAAAACATTCATCTGAATTGAAATTCAAGTAGTTATTTATTTAGTCATAAATATGCAAGAGATCAATGTTGGTAGAGGTCATGGATAGCAGAATCTAGACAGAATCTATAGGGTAAATATTTTACCTGTTGCTGGTACTTGTAAAGATTGCTATTGCCATCTTATTACAGGGTCAGCTGGAAAGACGCAGTCTACTTGAAATTTTCTGGACAAAATTATCTACCTACAAAAGCACACGCACCAGGTGGAACACGAATGATGCAAACATACATTTAATTCATCATCATCATCACAGCCCGGAGACGTCCACTGCTGAACGAAGGCCTCCCCCTTAGACCGCCACACTGTACGACAACCTGCCATTTGCATCCACCGGTTGCCCGCGACTTTTACAATGACGTCGGTCCACCTAGTCCTAGGCCTTCCTACGCTGCGTCTTCCGGTTCGCGGTCGCCACTCAAGAACTTTTTTTCCCCATCGGTTATCAGTACATTAACACGTTTAATTACCATTGTTTTAATATTACATGCATTAGATATCCTTCCACCTCCATCTAACCAACTGGAGCTACTATGCTAGTGGCCCAGAACCTCGCTCCGTTACTTCAAGGAGCTGGGTTGGCTTAGGTAGACGCTGGTGGGGGAAATGCAAAATACACCCCAAGACGTCAGTGCAGTACTTATCGCCTCCACATTAAATAAGAATAAACAAGAAAGTATCCTTTACCAACTTTAAATAAAATTAACATTCCTAATATTATACATTTTTAATTAAATCTTTTCATTGTTTGAGTGATTGCCTTATGCCTTACACAAATGCATTTTTGTTGCATTTATTACATTATCTGGCGTCCACTGCTGGCCGAAGGCTTCCCCTTTAATAGGGAGGGATTGCCACAAACCCCACGCTTGGAAGGCGGCTTGGGGATCGCAGAATGTTCACCACCGTTAACCGAGAGGACGCTGCTGCCTGTCCTCCGGTGATTCTGGATGCAGTTTTAGGCATTAATGAGTTAAGTTTAAAAAAACACACACAATAATAAAACATTGTCATTATTTTTGCAACATATTATAGAAAAATATTAATTGTTTTCTAACCACAATAAGTTCATTAAACGCTTGCAACAAAATTGTTGATAGTATTGAAAACAAACGATTGCTAAAGGCATCTAAAGGTTGGCCTTGGTGTTATCATGGCGGCTTGTTACATTACAAACCTTACTAAAGTATGAATAAGACTTATGTTTGAGTGTCCACAGCTGTGTGACAAAACGTGCTTTGGTTATGGTCAACGAATAGCTGAGATCAGTAGGATTTCAGGTGTCACAGAATCACTACCAAAAAATATTACTTTTATTTATTTAAAAAATATTACTGTTATAATATTTATTACAAAACAAAAATATGAATTATAATATTTATGTGAGTGATAAAAACTAAATCGTTTATTCAAAGGCTAATTTGAAAAGGTATGCAAATTATTTTATTGATTCTATTTTATTGGGTTTCCGCGGATAATGCTTTTCGAATGTTTGTATGTTTCTATAAAATCAGTGTATATTTATGGGCCCGAGATCCGAGATCTACAACCGCATACCAGCTTCCATTCGGGACGCTCCTTCCACCGCTAGCTTCAAACCGAGCTAATAGCGTCGTTAGAAGATAATTTGTCTTATGACATTGAATCTTAAGTATTTTAATAAGAGATTATCAAGGTATTTTTAAAATTATTCCATTTTATTAACTGATACGAGTAGTTTTATGTGACATACTTAATGAAATTTGACGTGTAACTTTGGTGTTATCCATAACTATTGAATTGTTAAACGAGTAGTAATGATTACAAACTTTATTTTATAATTACAGCCTTCAATTTCATCAATTTTGACAAGTGTCGTATTAATCATTAGGTTTATTTCCAATATCCATTGAATTAAGCGCTGCATTGTGCAATTACTTTTTCATTTTGAACCCTGAAGCAAACAGAGGGGGTGTTATAAGTAGAACGTGTGTATCTGTGTATCTATTTGTGGAATTATAGCTCCCGAACGTTTGGATCGGTTTTGATTTAGTTTTTTTTTTGTTTGAAGATGACTTGATCGAAGTTGTTCTTAGCTAAAACTCAACAGAGTCGGGATAGTACTATATAAAAATATATATATTTATTTTACACATTCAGCCATAAATTGTTGTTATAACATATTATGTTAACAAAATTTTCAAGTTGCTAAATTATTAATTATTATTCAGCAAGAGATTGATACAAACTCAACAGCAAGTAGCTACGACTGATACATCCATCCAGCGCTATGCGAGTTGGCTATCTAGTATATTTAAACAAGAACATTCATAATTATCAACAATTATTTTTATTGATAACTGATCGATACAAATCATTTAATTTATTACAATGCACTAGTTGACTAATATAAATTATTACAATAATTTAATTAGTAATAATAAAACGTACATAATGTCAAAACAAAAGTCAGAATTGGATTGGTAAAAAATTATAAACCACAAAACTAATAAAATTCTTCACAATAAAATAATATCAACGAAATAATAAATTTTAAATAATAATAAAAAAAATAACTCTGATAATTATAACTAAAATAATATCACTCTTGCAATTAATTTATTACATACTTACTTACGTGTTATTACAATTTTAAGGTTACAAAAATTCATTATAGGTAGAACGTCTGGTCAATAAGCCAGCGCATGTTAAACTACCCATAAGTGGGCTTCGTGGTGATGTGCTTCGGCAGTTTACTATAAACTGTTACACCCATGACATGCGTCAACTTGACCAACCTCTCCAGTGTGTGAGATACCTACCTCCGCAATCCGCATTATGTCTTTTTGATTGAGCAGGTATAAAATGTATGTGAATGTTAGTTCGTCTGAAAAGAAAGAAAGTCAAGTGGACCCGCGGGTCTACTGACGAGCGGGTCTAGCTGGCCGGAGACTCCTTCTACTGATTGGATTTCCATTCCAGTATTTTAAAGTTCGTTATCTCGTTTCACTAAACTTAAAATATTATATTTTTCATTGTATCATTTTATTTATGTCATTTTAGGAGATACATTATTCTCAAAACTAAAGCATTTTTAGGAGCACAAAATAAAATGTACTTAAAAACCAAGTTAATCCTGTACATTTTTGAATATTGTAACATTCAATGCTTTTTGATTTAGTAAGTTGTTTAACGAGCAAGCATGAAGAATAATAAAAAATATTTTTCGTCATAAAACCTTCATTTATGTGATGGCCTTCATAAAAAATAATTATGTTAATTATTGAAGACGGTAAGATGCATACATTCGTTGTTGTAAAAAACGCTTTATTACGGCCTGGGTCTTCTTGACGGCTCTCCCGTTCGCACATTGTTAAAGGTGCAATATGTGGCCAATTCTGAAGGTTTAAGTTGACAGAACTAAACTAACTAAAGTATTGCTGTCCTTAGCTAACATGCCTAGTAAAAAAGTGACAGCAATATTTTTATTAGTTTAAAACTGTCAACTAAAATCGACAGAATCGACCACATATGTGATTGATTCAGGCTTTACTTTTTGAAAGTCCATTTTGACCCAAATTGTTATAACTAGTAAATAAAATGTAATGGATGATGGCGCTGTGTGAAAAAATGTCCTCCGATATTTATTTATTTATTTAATGTGATGTGTAATGTAATGTGTGTGTGTGTGTGTGTGTGTGTGTGTATGGGTGTGTGTGTGTGTGTGTATAATTGTTGTTGTTGTGTTGTGTTGTTAATTATTTCTAGTGTATTTCGCTCTGTTATCGTTTCGAGTAGGTACTAATAATAATTAAATAAATAAGTAGTCCCGATAGTCGTTTCGGCAAACGGTCTCATAGCGAAGAGCCTCGACTAATACCTTAAGAGGCTCTCGCTAGGCGGTTGGGTCAAGGGTCAGATACAAAAGGCAGTGGTCCTTGACACGGCACGTATTGTCAGGAGGTTCCTCACTCTGCAGCCCTAACCACCGGCAGCTTGAGCCCTGCCCCGTTGCCGGCGGCACCCTAGTTTTTAAGTTTTTTATAATTTGTATTTTTATATTTCTATATTGATTGTAAAAAACTTAAAAACTAAGAAATGTATTTAAATATGTGCATAATAATAATTTTATTTGCGCAAAACAAACATAGACATTTGAAGTTAGTAGGTAGGTTAAATAAACTAATAATACTAATAAGATGAAGGCATAAACCACCGATTATACAATTTACTGTAGTTATCTAAGTTTATTGAAATTCAACCTAACTTAAAACAATAATAATATTTTACCTGAAACAAAAAAGTTAATTAAAACTGAAACGAATTATTAATTTATTCTAAAACAACTAATTCAAATTATTTAAGCTGTTATAATATAAATCTGAATCAAAATGATTTTTGATTAACCTGTAAATTGACAATTATTAATTAAATAATTACTAACTAAAACTTACATAGCAAAAACTATTGACTGATTTCAAAGTGAAAACAAAATATAATACTTAATATCGCAATCACAGGTTTTGATTTTAAACATTTATCAATGCTTTGTAGCTCTAGGATATCACAGGCAAAACTTCTTTCCTTTTATCAGACTCATGGTTTAAAGGCATAACTTCTGTTTTACATTACTACGCCTAAAAAGCTTCAAATCATGTTAGAACTTATTCACTAACTCTTAGTGAAAGATTCAATTCAAGAAAATACCCAATAAATCCAGAACAGATTCTAGACTTTTATTACATGAGACAGCTTGGCAGTCGAGAATTCTCGGCTTTCATTGGAAAATTCAATATTATTAAGAGAAAGATTTAACCTTTTATTTTGCTTCTTACTTGTTGTTTAAAATTGTACATTTTAGGCTTGTTTTGTTTTCGTTGTCACCTAATTATTGTACGTGGTGAAACAGTAATTACAGCTATATGTTACCTATTGGCTATGAATTAAATTTTTACGCTGTATCTTATTATTAACGTGCGTAAAATGTTAAAGGGTCCGTAGAACGCGCCCAAACGGTAATACTTGATATGTGTGTGTGTACACGTGCGTGACGTCACCTGCCGGCTCCAACGGAAAATCAGCGGCGGTTGTAACCAACCGGCACCATGCTGAGTGGGGGCCGTTTTGCGGCAAAAGACGAAAGATTACAATTTCTTGTTTTTCCTAATATCCTTTGTTGTGTGCTATGTTTTTTGTCGCAAATAAACTACTGTCTATTGTCTAAATAATGCGCAAAATAAAAATCAAATATTACCTTACTATCTCAACCAAGAAATTTTAAGTACCTATCGTACGAATTACTTCGTAGTAGAAACTTACCATAGATAGTACGCTTTAAAAAAAATACATCCGACTTCAACTTCGAATACCTGGATGACATCTTCATATTTCCTAGTACTTTTTATTTATAAACCAAACTACTAAACCGATTTCAAACAAAAAATATATGGAACCACCTCTGAAGTATTACCTACCAAACAAAAAAAGAATCATCAAAATCAGTTCATATTTGGCGGAGTAATCACGTAAAAATACAAAAAAAAAACACATACAGTCGAATTGAGAACCTCCTATTTTGTAGTAGGTTGAAAACGAGTAACGCACTGCGGTTTTACTTGCTATATCAGCCTGGTACACCTTTCCATACCAAGCTATGCCTACCGGTAGAGATACGGGGTATCTGTAACACTACAATATTATATTTTATGCGGAATAAAAAGCTATGCATGAAGATGGCTTATGTACACAGACATTAATTGAAATAGATAACGTCCGTCCTTCACTCCGTGGCACTTTTTCCAAGTTATCGATGACAAGAATAGTTTCCCTTATCATTTTTGTGATGTTTTTACAGCACAATACGGCACAATTAGGCATTTCAAAAAATGACTATTGATTCGGTACCTATAACGATGCGTAGACTAAATAAAATAAATTAATAATAATAAATATTGAGGGACATTTTACACACAGCGCCATCTAGCCACATAGTAAGCAAAGCTTGTATTATGGAAACCAGATAGCTGATGATTATTCAAATTCAAATAATTTATTTTCAGACTTAGTCCATAATAATATTCACATTTAAACATAAAATACATCACTAAATTCAAGAAAAAAAAACAATAATAATAAAATAAAATAATAATAATATAGGTACAAATGTCATGTGTAAATACTATTATTTTTCGTATATACATAAGTACTTATAATACATACTACACCCAGACAATGCTCTGTGATAACATGTATATAATAGCATATTAATTATACATTATTATTTTAAGTAGTAGAGCAACATTAGAGCATAAAACTTTCTAACTAATAAAAGAAAGGAAAGAAAGAGCTAGATCCTCCAAGAAAGAAAAATAATAAAATAGCACCCCACTTTTTTGTTTGATTTGTCGTGGTTCATGCGAACCGTAATGTGAACCAAAGAGTTTAGTTACGTACTCAAAAATTACAATAGTCTTTAGAATTGTGAGATTTGCATTTAACTTTTTGAAAGTAAAGTGTTATATAGCTGATATTCATAGTTATTGTTATGTTAATTAGATGAAAAACTTTCCAATAAAAAAAAATACGTGTGTTACGCATTTTTTCAGAGATTATAAATTTTATTATATTTTGTATGATCCATGTTCAACGTCAAATTTGATATTTGATACGATAAGTTATGAAATTTCTATCAAATACTGGGGTTACTAAAAGTGTTTTAGCCTAGGTTTTAATAATAATAACAAAAACGAATCCAAAGTCCTATTAAGATCATCTTAAAATCACCTGAATCACATTTAAATAAACAAACACGTATTTTTTTTTAATATTTTCTTTTTTTTTCTTCTTTGTATTGGCTTCGCGTGTTGTGCATTCTGCCAGGGTCATGTATGTACGAATGGTCAAGTTTATGTAGTATTAGCAAGTCAAATATGTCATGAAATCACAGTCAGTCACACGAAATTAGTCATAGTCGAGTCCAAGTCATGCCCTAGTAAAGTTGTGACGACTTTACTATAAGTTTCTACGGAGTTTTGAAAACACCACGAAAAGACATGTTTCACCACAATATATCACTTGCCCACACTCGTGCATGTAATTCAACCCTCAATGAATAAAACACCACCATTTTTAATCATTAATAAGCTAAAAATAATAATTTAAGTTTAAGAAAATAATACTTAGAATGCAACGACATGATTTTTCCGTGTTCCCGCCAAAATTCTTCAATATCTTGAACACTACATGATGTTTATTTCTTTCTAGAATAATAATGATTATAGCTACAGGACCCTCCCATGAAAAAAAAACTGCTTAGTGGACTACATATTATTCGTCAGTAACATGGATTTTATCTATAGAAAATGCCTTGGCTTGGATCCATCCAGGGTCTTACTGGCCGTATTACTGATTACGTATACTTTTTTTTATACAATCAAATGACGAGACGAGCAAGACGTTCACCTGGTGGTAAGCGTCACGCCTACCACTAACAGTAGCAGTGCGAGAATTGTGAACCTGCGAACACAATCCTGCGCCGCACTGCACTGCGCTCGTCACCCTGAGATATTAGATGTTAAATCTCTACCTAAAACCTAAACTAAAACTACTACACTACTAAACTACTCCTAACCAGGCGAACGTCTTGCTCCATATCCATATTCTAACTTTATCACGTTCCCGCGCGGGGAAAGACCAATTAGTCCTCGGCGCGTGCTAGGGGGGCAGGGTTTGTTTTTGACGTGTAAATAATTTATTTATCGATAAATAACTTTGACTTTGACTTTAAACCGTTGTAGTCGCGTCCTTTGTACTACAAAAAAACATACTGTAAAATACACTTAACATACTCGCCAGACTTGTCAAGCAAATAAAATGAACTCTGATGTTTTTTTACGTAACCAATACGTAGTAACGCGTGGTTTTGCAAAGATCACATACATTTTTCACGAACGAGACGTTCACACTGTACGTGAACGTCTCCCTGTTTCTTCGAGTACGTTTGTAATGGAATACCGAAAAACGTGCACTACAAGCCGTGTGAACCTAGCTTAGGAATCTTTTATTTCTGCTGTAATATTCTTTAATAGTTATTCATCAATATCATATCCTGTGCGTCATGACATTTGCAACTCATATTCCTAAGATTTATTCTAAACTTTTCCAATATGCAGTGTACACATTCGTTTCCAGTGCGATACTTCTAAAGTTTGATGAAACTCTCTTGAAACTTACAATGGAAATAGTTTCTAAGTAGTTTAAGAGTTTACGACATGCGACTACGCTGTACATCTATCTATTTATATAAAATTCAAAGTCCTGACTGACTCACTGACTGATATATCAACGCACAGCCTAAGCCGCTGGTCGTACAGACTTGAAATTTGGAGGGTGTATTTGTTTTGATGCGTAAGGTTGTGCTAAGAAAAGATTTTTCGAAGTTAAACCCCTAAAGGGGTAAACATGCGTAAAAACTTTTGCATGAAACTCCTTTGTTTTTGAACTTTTGGTCGTTAACATTTGTATTTGGATAGTTCGTTTGAAATAATAAATGCTGTTTTCAAAAGTTTTTGACAGGGACGATTTAAGGGTGTGAAATAGGGGATGACATTTTGTAAGTAAAAATATTTGTTTATGAAGTTATAGCGATGAAAATTTGTATTTGGATCAAGTAGGGCCTTCGCTTTTTTGTGATTTGGATAGTTAATTTAAAAAAAAATGCTGTTTCAATCTTTTTTGACAGGGATCACGTAAGAGTGTGAAATGGGGAGTAACATTTTGTAAAATAAGTTTTTTTTTTGTTTTTGACGTTATAGTGATGAAAATTGGTGTTTGCATAAACTTTTTAAAGCATTTTTTTTGGTTGGGTTGTTAAAGTGGTGCATAAGGGGAGGAAAAAAATTAGTAATGATAATGTGTTAACGCAGCAGTATGGATTACGAGTATTTGAGCGGCCGAATTTTTCCGTACGCGGACGAAGTCGCGGGCGACCTCTAGTTAGAGATAAATAAGGATTAGTAGGTACTCATTTCTCTATGCAATGGTATAACGAGAGAGTAATACGTTCGCCTGGTTGTAAGAATCACGCCTGCCATAACAGTTACGTACAATTCCAGAACTATGAACTTGCGAACAAAATCCTGCACCGCACTGCGCTGCACTGACCCTGAGACCCCCTGTCGTCACCCTGAGATATTAAATGTCGAATCTCTTCATGCCCAGTAATTTCTCTAGAAATATTACCCTTTAAATCGAAACACAGTAATGCTTACACACTACTGCTTAGCGGTTGAATAACTGGCAAAGGTGTGGTACTTTCCCAGGCGGACTCTGCTATAGAGTCCTACCTACTACAACCACTATACTACTATTTGAAAGAGTTGGTACTTACATGACATGACATATGTCATTGGTAAGTAAATGTATCAGTCTATACTATATAAGAATGAAGTCAAAATAAATTAGATACTCCTTAAAAAACGACGTTCAAAAACAACAGAAAAAAACACAAATCGATCAATCAATCAGTAAATAATCATTTTTCATCTGGTCTCTCACGGTGTAGGTACTAATTATGAACACGTAGTACATAATTTTACATTCTTACAATGCTTGAGATATTTATATATATCTCAAGCATCGTAAGAATGCATAATTATGTAAATTCATCAGTCTATACTATATAGGAATAAAGACAAAATAAATTAGATGATTTGATTCTCACGAGATATATTAAAATATCTCAAGCATTGTAAGAATGTAAAATTATGTACTACATGTACATAATTAGTACCTACATCGTGAGAGATCAGATGAAAAATGATGATTGACTGATTGATTGATCGATTTGTTTTTTTTTTTCTTGTTTTAAACATCGTTTTTTAAGGAGCAATCTGATTTATTTTGACTTTATTCCTATATAGTATAGACTGATGCATTTACTTACCAATACTTACCAAGTTTTAAAACTCGCTTCAATAATAAACGATGAATAATAAGCTAGAAGGAAAACAGAAAATTTATTTGACTTGGGTACTTATTATAAGCCTGCTCACTCATGGCCGTTATCCGTAACGATAACTTTTTATCTTAGAAGCATGTTTTTTTGCAACAATATTTCCATGGAAAACTTTACACAATCTTGCACGGATTATGAATGTTACAAAGAGTATCAGGTTTTAGTGTTTTGTATTGAGACTATAGTCTGCAAATTTTAATATAGATCAAGTTAATAACGTCGACAAATCTCGCAACAGGATAAAAAATTTAAAAAAAAAATAACAAAAAAAAAATTGACTAGTTTTGAAAATACACAAATTAACTTAAAAATATGTACATTTAAGAATCGTATCTAAGTAGGTATCTAATAAAGTCTATGGGACTGGCTGGCGCTCGCACTAGTAATGAAACTGTATTACGAGCGTCAGAGCCGTCCGTATTTTTTTTTTTGGACCAAGGACTAAGATCCTTTGCCTTGTCTCTGCGAAACTATATCACTATTATCAATTAAAATGAAGGCTATATAAAATTATTATTATTTTAGCCATATTTGTCCCACTGCAGGGCAAAGGCGATATTAGTTAAAATAATTATTCTTGTTGGTGGAGACAAGTTCTATCAATCTCAGATTGATTTATGATTAAATTTTTCAGGTATCAGCTCAAAATGGCTAAAGAAAAAAGCAACAGTATGGAGATAGATAATTTCAAATCCACGTGAGTAAGCTTATATACTTTTTACTAACATAGTTATGCTATAATTCTTCTTCTGGACAAAAACCAACGGTAATTGTTAATTTATTAGTAAAAAAACGTTATTACCCTCCTTCCTTTTTTCCTTTCTTTCTTTATATTTTTTTCTTTCCTCTTTATTATTTCTTTGTGGCTCTTTAATACTATATCATTTTTTTTTTAAACCTATCAAACTAGCTAATTTATTTATTTATTTCTTATATAAATTAATTAACATGCTGACATATTTTTTTTAGGCATAAGCCTTTATTATCTACAACAAACTACAAAGACTACTTAGCCTATAACACAAAAAAAAGGATTGTATCCAGACCGATGAAAGTCTAGAGACAATCCAAATGCTCAAACTCACTACCAGTCGGCAGCGTACCCAGCATGCTGGCGGCATTACCACGCTGAATGGCAATGCAATTAAATAAATTATATTAATTAAATCTGAATATCAGTAAAATACACTATTATCATCATTTAACGGTCGGTGGTTAGGGCTGCAGAAACCTCCTGAAAATGCATGCTGTGTTAAGCAAGGATCACATTCTTTTAGATCTAACCCTCCACCCAACCGTCTAGCGAGAAATTGTTAAGATATTAAAACAAATGATTGTTATTATAATCTTCAAATTGCATAGTCATGTTAAAATTAGCAGTGCTCCGCGGTTATACCCGCTATCTAACAATAATTATAGCTACATAAGACAACACTTATGATGCACCCAACCATTGCAGTTGACCCAAATTAGACGTTTTATGGCAGAACCATTGACAAATCCCCTGTGACCTTCAATATTTCATCAAACTGAACTGACCTTGGTTCAATGATGTGAACAGAGCCGATCAACCGAGACGCTTTGAGAAAATCAAGTGCACGGTTTCTTTTCTATTCGTGAACCGTGATTAACTCTTTATTATTTAGGTACGTACGAGTACCTACTAACTACAAAACCTGGGTATGGGTATGCCCTAAAACTGCATCCAGAACCACCGGAAGACGGGCAGCAAAGTCCTATCGGTTAACGGTGGTAAGCATTCTGCGATTCCCAAGCCGCCTGCCAAGCGTGGGGTTATAGCAACCCCTCCCTAATCAGGGGGAGGTCTTCGTCCAGCAGTGGATGTCTTCCGGCTGATGATGTGACTATCTACAGAATTGTGATGATGAAAGTTATTATAGCGCTGTTTGTGACGTAATTTTATTTGTCAATAAAAATATAAATTCATAAATGTTGTTATTTATCGTCTAGGTATGCCATAACGGTCACTAGATAGATAGATAAAACTCTTTATTGTGCACCAAAAAAAAAAATACAATAGAAAAAGATACCTTGTGAGTAAGCGAGTAGTGGTGATATTTATGTAGTATGTATGTTAATAAATAAGAAAATAATCAAATTTATAGTTTAATTTTATTTATTTATTAATTTGCCTACAATTTCTATAAATTAATAATAATTAGTCACAAAATAAATTTAAATAAAAATTACTACTCATAAATGGATTTAAATTGGTGTCTATTGACTCTAGCCAGCGACAATGATAAGATGAATGGGCGGGAAATAAGCGCACGGATTTTGAAGACTATTATGTTGAGCGCCGGCTCTTCACTCGCTTCAGTCATACTCTGCCTTTGCAACATGCGAACCGTACGATACGACAATACAAACTTCTAACAATAGTGTAACATGTGTTCTCTTTTTGTCGTGCAGTAATTAGATTCGATATCTCTCTTTTCCGGCAAATGTAATAATGCATACTTTTAGCTAGGTATGCTTGATTGTGTTGTCATGTTAATTTTGATAGATTTCCATGCGCTGGGCCCGTCCATACCATTATCACCGTCGCTGACTCTAGCGATAAAATTCGAAAACGTTTAATCGACAGTCTGGTGGATATGACCTAACATGACCCAACTGCTCTTCAAGTGTAGGCCTGAGCCCAGAGTGGACTATTCAAATACTGATTGTGTTATGCGTATTAAAAAACGAGAGTATAACTATTTTTTGTGCCTACTTTATAGTGATATTATTCTCCTATTTAATCTGCACTTTATTCCGTTTATTTGAGTTATGCCATATTCGTCCCGAGAACGATTCTTATACAAAAATTGCGAGAACTTTATTGAAACAAATAAATTAAGTTATGATTGCTATAAACGTAGAGTATTACATAATTATTTTTGTAGTCTAAATAATAAAAATATACTTTCTGTCTAATTCCTTCAAATAATAACTGGAACTACGGAGGTCAAAACGGAATTCCTGACGTCGGTCACGCGTAGAATGTTCGAACTTATGCGCTAATGGCGTCGTCGCAGTACGGTTCAATAAAACGTTTCAGTAAAACTCCTAAACTAAGAGTTTTAGGAATATAGTGCAAAATTCCAGATCTCCTTCCAAGCAATTTGTGATTCGGTAGGATCTTAAATCTATCTTTGGAACAGCTGATTTTATTTTCGCGATTTTAGGGTTGGCCCCATAGTAAAAGTTGTTTATTGTAGTTGTTGTTGTTAAAAGGCGTCATCCAGGTAGTCAAAATTGAAGTCGGTTGAATACTAATTTTAAATGTTAAGCTTAATTATTGTTCTCTTGTTTATATAGCATTTACGTATATATATATTTTTTATTTGGCAATAAAGTTCTTTTTATCTTTATCTTTTATCTTTATAATGATAAGAATATGACGAAAAGGCATCCTTTCGTATTGTTAAACCTTTTTATTACACATTGTAGATTTACGGTCTCGCCGATGATTATGCCAAAATAATTATATTCTTGTCACAGAGATAGAAAATCTGTGCATTTCGTCAGTTACTAATTTAGAGAACTCAGATAATTGTTGTTATTTTATTAAAATAGATTTATGTTAAAATGAAATCCAACTCATCACTTCAAAACGAATTTGTCCTTTTAGAATACCATCTTTCATAACAATGTACAACTACACTGACGTTAAAGTCTTTAGTTTTATTATCAACTCTCAGCAGTCAAAGCATGCAATTGATATTTATTTACGTATGTTTCCAAAAGGATTGCCTTTAGACAGACTCGTTCTTCTATGAAATAGGATTTTTTGATTGTTTTGTGGATAAATCTAAAATACGTGTAGAGAGGTCATTGTTTGGTAATAATCCTGAGAAAAGTGATTCTGCGTGCTTGTTTTGTTAAATTATACGGGACCGCGAGCGTACCCACAACGTCGATTAAAACCAATAACAGAAAAAAGGAAAACCTTTTTAAGCAAAGAAAATGCCCATTTGAAGTTAGTAGGTTAGCATGAAAATATGGTGTTAACAGTTTAATGTTATTGTGTTAATTAATATAAATACACTTTAATTCATTCTAATTAAAATAGAAAAAAAAAGGTTCTATGATTATTGACGTGTTATTAATCGTAATTTACAACAATAATAAAATTAATAACTTAAAACGGTGAATGTCCTGTGTCATAAAACTGCCGAGTCAGGAAAGCATAGGCAATTAAGTATTAGTAAACATAATTAAAAATTTGGGACACAATAAATTACGGAAACTCCAACTTCGTGGTTAAAACGGTGAATGTCCTGTGTCATAAAACTGCCGAGTCAGGAAAGCATAGGCAATTAAGTATTAGTAAACATAATTAAAAATTTGGGACACAATAAATTACGGAAACTCCAACTTCGTGGTAACAACAGAACTTTAATCGAGATGAATTATTTCAATAGACTCTTCTTAGAACCTATACAAACCAAAATAACAATGTAGTCTTAAGAACTAAACACAATAAACATACCTACGACTTATGGCCTAAAGTGACTTTATATTCTTACTAATGGATTTATTTAAATGTTGTTTTTTTTTTGTTTCAGGGCGGAGTTGACCAGCAATCCCGGCTTTCAGTCGTCTCTTAGCGTAGCATCCAAATCAGATGAAAAAACGTATAATCCTTTTGAACATCGCACCGTTGAACATCCCAACACGTGAGTAGTTAATATGTTAGTACCTATTCTATAGAGAGCTGTTGCTGATATACAAAATAGTAAAACAACAAGCCTTGATCAAATTCCCGCTGAACTATGGAAATATCTAAAATCTGATGGCAAAGTGTGGCTTACAAATAAACAAAATCCTCAAAATTGAATTAATGCTACAAAAGCTCTTGGAGAAGTAGCACCCTGTGATACTCTTCTAAAAGTCAGGGCGATGTTCGCAGATGTGGAAATTTACGGGGCATCAAACTGACATCACACACTCTGAAATTTATCAGAGAATAACAATAACGCCTCCAAAACTGGTAAACCTTACTGACAAGAAGTATGGATTCAAACCGAGCAAGGGGCGCACGGATGCGTTACATGCTCTCAGAACGGTTATTGAGAAGGCACGAACGAAGATACAGTGTGGTTAGCTTTAATAGACCATAGGCATTTGATCGGGTAGCTCGGTCCATAATAGGCAAGATCCCTCATGGATATGTATAAGTAGGGGTAGTAGTACGTACAAAACGGCATACTGTTTTGTATTGCTTTCATAACTTCTTTATTTTTTTATCTAGAACCGTAAAATTCTACAATCACAAACGGTAATCTTTTAATTATAGAATAAACATGCAAAATCGACAATTTTATCAGTTACTTAGATTATAATCAGTCTTAAACAAAGATCTTTGAAAAACTATTTTGTGGTTTAAAATATTTTAAATTCATAAAATAATATAATTTCAGAGTTTTTCATCAAAACAAATACAATACTATAGGCAAAATGTTAAGGAATATAAATAATCTGTTACAATATGGTTTCATGGCAAATCACTTACCAAAACATAAAAACTCTTAGCAACGAAAAAAAATTCGTAAAGGGCGTAATGCTGTTCAGAGTGACTGAGAAACAAATGTTGCGGTTACAATCATTATAATTATTTTGGCAGTTTACTCATAGACAATTGTGTCGCGTGTTAACTGTGCCAATATGACAATAAAACCCACCAGATTTGAAATACAGCTGGCATGCCGTTTTACCCATATATGTCATTTGGTACGTACGTCCCTACAGATTTCAATATTATGTACACGAGTGAAATGTCCTGCCGGACTATCCGAGAACTTTAAGATCAATACGTATTGGAAATTCTACATGAGGGAATTTATAATCTTCAATAATATGTTAAGTGCAAACTGCAGACGAGAGGAAGGACTCCAACAACGGGAATTAGGCCTACAATTCTTAGTATTTTTATTTTTTCGTTCTATTATAATATTTATAAGGTCTATTTAAAAAAAATAAAAGAGAGATGATCCGTTTTTTCACTTGGCGCTTAGAACTTCGTCATCGCCTAGTTAAACTAACTTATTAGGTCTATAAAATGAACGATATTATTTGTGAATAGATAATTTGAGGAAAAATAATAATTTAATTTATATTTCGCAAAATAAATGCTACCAACTTTTCCCCTTCGAACTCACTTCCTGTTAAATGAAGGAGCTTCCTCACTATTGTTATCTTAGAAATTCACGTCACGAAATATAGCTTAGCTCATTATTTAACTGCCGTTTTACCTTTACAGCATTTGTAAACAAATGATACAATATGTATATAGATAATTATATACTCTGAAAAAGCAGACTCCTCCAAGTAAATGCCAATGATAATGCCCGATTTCGAAGCTCTTAGAATGATTGCTAATTAAAGAAAAAAAACGACCTACATAAATCAATAATACATTAAAAAAAAAAAACATCTTCAACTTCGAATACCTGGATGAAATCTTCATATTTCTTCAGATTTCGATAAAATGTATATAGGACCACCTCTGATATTACTTACCAAACGAAAAAAGAATCATCGAAATAAGTTCATAATTGGCGGAGAAATCGCGTAATATACACACAAAAAAAAATACATACAGTCGAATTCAAATCAAAATCAAATCAATTCAATGGCATTTATGTGAATGCATCAACCCGCAACTGGGCCAGCGTGGTAGGTTTGTGTGCGTGCATAAGAGGCTAACAGTAAACCGCAATTTTTTTCGACGCGTTTAGGATCCATCAGTCTATCTAGTCATAGTTATAATTTATCAAAGGCTTAAGCAATGAAATTAAATTGTTTTGATCACACTTGCTCGTAAAGTGGATCTTATTGCATCGGTTTTAGGCTCATAATCCAAGCTATTACGCACGGGTGCTTTTTACATTACATTACGGCACATGGTGCTATAGTATTATATTATTTATTAATATTATAACCCCAGTACACAAAAGTGGCACAAAGCAAAATGTAGAAAATTATCGTCCTATATCAATCCTGTCCACCTTGTCGAAATTATTTGAAAGATTAGTCCATAACCAAATATACCCTATTTTACACAGAGCTTTCATTGAAGAACAACATGGTTTTGTCAAAAGTAGATCTACAACGTCTAATTTACTAATATTTACTAACTTCTTATTTGAGAATGTTGATAATCGCGTTCAAATAGATGCAGTATACACAGACTTCAAAAAAGCCTTCGACAAAGTGGATCATGAACTACTTCTGAACAAAATCGCTTTTAATGGCATTCGAGGTAATTTGTTGCGTTGTTGGTTTGCATCATATATTCAAAACAGGTCACAAAAAATTGTTATTAACGGGTTTCAATCTAGGAATGTATTAGTTACTTCAGGGGTGCCACAGGGATCTATCTTAGGCCCGCTGCTATTCATACTCTTTATCAATGATATTAAGGATTGTTTTCGTAGCTCTAAATTCTTGATTTATGCAGATGACCTTAAAGCTTATAAAATTATAAAATCGACTGATGACTGCATCTCCTTTCAACAAGACCTGGATAGATTAACTTCCTACTGCCACAGGAACAAACTTCACTTAAACATAACGAAATGTAATTATATAAATTTTACAAAAAAACAGAACATTGTGCGCTTTAACTACAACCTTTGCAACGTTAACTTAACTAATGTTACTACTCTTAGAGATTTGGGCATACAGCTCGATTCTAAGCTATGTCTAAACGCACATATTGATAAGATCGTTAATAAAGCCTTTAAAATGTATGGGTTTGTAATGAGGTCCTCTTCAGAATTTAAATGCACTTCTACATATTTACACTTATATCAAACTCTAATTCGTTCCCAACTTGAGTATGCTGTACCTATTTGGAATCCCTATTATAAAAAGTATCAAGAAGCCATTGAGAGGGTCCAAAGAATTTTTTTGCGAGCAATGCACTATAGATGTCACAAAAAATATTTGTCTTACAACCAATTGCTTAGCAAATATAATATGCTTTCACTTGCATCTAGACGTAAGTATCTTGAAGCTACTACTCTATATAAAATTGTTAACAATAATTTTGATTGCATGGATTTGGTTACAAGTTTGTGCTACTTTGTACCCAGGACTATTCAGAAAAGGGAGGTGCGCGCAGGGCGCTTATTTGCCCTGGGCACATGCCGCACAAATGCTGGCCTGCGTACACCTACCCGCCGGATGGTGGACTCGTATAATAACTTGTTTATACATATAGACATTTTTGCTTGCGCTGCGAATAAGTTTAAGGCGGCAGTATGCCAGAAGCTCTGTTCTCACACGGATACTTGCTAATAATTAATCTATCGTCTACTATGTCAGGTACAATTAATTTTGTGTTGTACGAAATAGACGAATGAACTATTTTATGAGTTTATTTCGATTTTGTTTCATTTTTATTTTGTTATTCAGGCTGACATCTCCTAGCGTTACAATTAATTAATTACGTAAGTCTTTTAGTAACCTGTGGATAGCGCTGTGGGTTGTATTATTATTAAGTTTTATTTTATAAGTATACCCTTATGTAAAATTTATAATACAACTGTTTGCTGTTCCTTAATAAATAAATAAATAATAGGTATAACCCGGTAAAGTCAAGTTTGTACGTGACTGCAATTAGACGTACGTATACGAAGCACTCTTAATATAGCCGGGTAATACTTACAGTTTTTTTGTAATACCAACAAAGAGTCAACCTGCGCGCGCATTACTGATATGGGCGCCATTTTCCGCAAATGTTTGTTGACGTTTTCGCTGTGTGGTTGACTACTCGGAGGCTGGGTATATAATCAAAGGGTTGATTATTAACAAAAAAAATGTTTTTTTCCTCGCAAGTGTGACGAAAACAGTCGTATGAAACTCTTGTGCTATGTTTCAATACACTCTCGGCTTCCTTATCGCGCTCGCCTGCGGCTGGCGCACATATTACCGCCTCTAGTGTAATGACCAACATAGCACACTTGTATCATAATGTACTATTATTGCCTACATCCAGCAGCAGCAGTGGTCTGTTAAAGCTTATTATGCTCTAGGCAAACGTAAAATTACCATTCGATGAGTTATGACCTGTAAAATGAAATGAAACAAAGTAGAGAACTAGAAAACACATGCTTAAGTAGCGTACAATAGCGATGGTCTGAGTCTAATACAACGTGATGGCAATTAGCTAAAACGTGCGTATAGGATCTAAATGTTTATGCAAATTAACTAGTTATTTGTGATGCAGATCTTTGAACATTTTTATTTCTATAAGTGACATATTTATTGTTAGGTAATAATAGGCATTTTACATCCGATGAGAAGCCACTAAATTGTATTTAACCACGTGTTTCACGCTTCACGCCAATATTCAAGATATATTGTTTAAAGAAAAGTTTATCTATTGTTATTATAATAATACATGCGTGACTTAAAAAGACATTGTACAGACAAGCGGATTTTTTTAAAATTGTTATTTATATGCCTAAAGAAGGAGAGGGACAAGCCATATTGTCTGGATGTCTTAGGTATATATATTTTCAACCGAATTCAAAAAAGGAGGTTCTCAATTTAACTGTTTTTTTTTGTATGTATCTTACGCGATTACTCCGTCAATTATGAACAGATTTTGATGTTTTTTTTTTTGTTTGGTAGGTAATATTTCAGAGGTGGTCCCATGTACATTTTAACGAAATCGGTTCAGTAGTTTGGTTTTTAAATCAAAATGACTAAAAAATATGAAGATGTCATCCATGTATTCGAAGTTGACGTCGGTTGTATTTTTATTAAAAGCGTATTATCGTATGATAAATCTCTGAATAGAATAAGTTTTTTTTTAAGTTTGTAGCGGTGATAGCTCAGTGGTTAGAGGGCCTAGTCCACATGACTTAGGACGTTGGTTCAAGTTCTAGCAATGAGTCGATTAGTGGAGGTAATCATGAGGAATCAAAAACGTAGTATTAACGTAGGTACTTTGTATGTTGAAATTCTGTTGCCAGCTGTAGTTCGACAGTCCCGCTTCACAGTCAGAATAGAGGCAGTCCAGTCTACGTGTTCTTATAATTTTTGACTATGCCGTCACTAAGGCTCCCCGAGCCTTTGCGATGGCTTAGTTTTAGCTCTCTCTCGTTTGCATATTGATCTTATATAATTGATATTTTTAAATAACATTGATTGAAGAAATATAATTTAAAAATATATCCACCACCCCTTACGATTCTAATATTAGGAAGATAGGATATTAGGTTTTTTTTTTAAATTAATATTTATTTTGATATTTTCTTTGGTTGGCCAAAGTAAAAACTGATCAATGGTCGAACATTAAACATTCGAGTAAAACTTGTTCTGATATGTCTAATGTTAATATCGTATTATGCGCTGAACAGATTAATTAAAACTACATAGTTATTCTTTACTAATTATTCTAATTCTAATTCTTAACTTTCTATTCTATAAAAAAGCAATGTGCGAGCAAGACAAGGTTGACAACGAGAATTAAGACTTAACATCAGCTGAGCTGTGGTTAAGCACTTAGCTTGTCATTAACTATACTTACGCTCGTACTTTGTTCTTGCAGGGTGTTGGGTTCGATTGTTCATCTTCTCAAAGCATGCTTGGGAACAGGAATCTTGGCCATGCCTGCAGCTTTCAAGAACTCCGGGCTTCTTGTTGGCACTATCGGCGTCATACTAGCTGGAATCGTTTGCACACACACAGTACACGTTTTGGTAAGTAATGCCTATAAACGTTTCTGACTACTCTACAGGACTAATACAGGAATAAATAAAAGGCGACTCTATATCAATTACGCCAAGATTACAAGTCTAGAAAGCACAATTATGAATCGAATCGCGTTTTGATACAAGTTTGCTGTCTAAAAAGTGTTTTGTCAAGAGTATTTGGGTTTATTTTATTTCATTGCTAAGTTTTGTTTTGGCAAAAGCAAAAAAAAACTGTAATTTTTTTTTTTTTAATCAACAGAATCCCACAATCAGGATTGATTGTGGTCGTTTCTGACAGTTTTAGTTGACAGTTATAAACTAATTAAAATATTGCTGTCACTTTTTTACTAGGCATGTTAGCTAAGGACAGCAATACTTTAGTTAGTTTAGTCCTGTCAACTTAAACCTTCAGAATTGACCACAATATGGTAATAAAATAAATCTTTGTCCTCACCAGGTTTTCTTGTCAATACACGTCTTTCGGAGATCTATATTATTATCCGTCTAAAATACCCGTCTGTTTAAAATTATGTCATTTTATTAATTATATTTTTTTTTGACAATCTTAATTATATTTGAAGTGAAACTTTGGTGTTATTTTTATACTATTAAATTGTATTGTATTGTTTATAATTATGTCACAGTCGATTTTCTAAATGATTTTTAAAACTGTAAATGTTGAATTCGATGCCAGTGTACCTAAATAAATGTAAGTAAGTTATTAAGTTGGTATAGGCTGAGTGGCTAGCCCTAGTGTCAGAGTAAATGTGCCGCCCGAAGGCCTCTGTCAGATAAATGTAGCCACACACGCATTATTAGCCTATTTTTTAATAGATTGTTACGAAAATAGATTTTGAACTATAGATTTTTTATCTTACTGACTCTGATTTGGAATAAGCAGATCTGCAATATAAAATGGGTGTAAAACGAAGGCATTTTTTCAGGAATAGTTTTTTCAAAGGATTAAGGCATTTCCCACACCAAGTGTGGTAAAGCAAACCTATATTCGTCCTTGTACCAAAATGCCAAAAACTTACATTAGAAAACCTAATCCAAATTCCAGCTAATTTGTGCGAGCCTTAGCTCCTCTATTTATTCATCAAAAAAGTGCCACTCCTAACACACTGTTCAAATCGTCTGTAATAGACATAAATAGGTCTTGTATGTAGTTTCTCTAAATAAAGTATTTATAAAAATAATTGCTATGTTATTAGTAAAATTAAAAAGAATTATGTTATTATTCTAGGTCAGAACAGCTCAAGAAGCGTGCATTGTTGCTAAAAAGCCATCTATGAGTTTCGCGGAAACATGTGGAGCTGCCTTCTCATATGGGCCCCAAAAGGTGCAATCATGGGGTCCTTCTATAAAGTAAGTCACGAGTCTTGACAGGGTAAACACTTAACATACCTAGTCAATGACATGATAATTCATGGTCACCATGTAAAGAATAAAAATACAAATTAAAGAATATCAGTACCTAAACTACAGAGAAAAGCTTAGTTAAATGCTTTTATTACTCTGTGGATAAATGAATGTGCTAAGACTTTAAAAGCTTGGACACCGCATCACGCGACCACCCTTGTAACGAATTAACTATTCGCGGGACGTGTGTGACCACTGAAGAGAGAAGTGAGTAGAGCGGAAATTTGACGGACCGCGCTAGCCGGCATTAAGTCTATTTGGACTTCATGAAAATAAATTCTTCCAATATACATGTTTTAAAACTGAGAATACTAAAGATAATTTTAAATAGACGCGTAGGAAACCAAACCACATTGCATCGTTATTAGATTAATTTTAATCAGTTGCAAAATTGCATTTCGAGCGTTTTACTTTAAATGCGCGACCAATGATTGGCATTTTTTCGTCGTAGTTTCTATGCAATTTTGTGTGAAACTGGCGACAGCGGTTTTCCATAAAATTGCTTTACAACATTGTTTTGACAGCCGTTCTACCTAAGAAGTATGGCTTTCGCTTTTCTGTGTGTGCGACGCAAGTGTCTACATTTATTGCTTTTTTATTGGATATTTTTTAATGCAATGAAATTACGAGACGATCAAAATGTTCTCTGGTGCCAACCATCACGCCTGGTATAGCAGTACCTATCAGAATTGTGAACTTGCGAACAAAATCCTGCTCCGAACTGCGCTCGTCAGCCTGAGATATTAGATGTCAAATATCTTCATGCACAGTAATTTCTCTGGGAGCACCACCGTCCACCGTCCAAACCGAAACAGAATAATGCTTGCAAATTACTGCTTAATAATAACTGGCAAAGGTGTGATCTTTAACTGCTGGCCTATTGAAGAATCTGAGAGTCACGCAACGGCTAATGGAGAGAGCTACACTCGGAGTTGCTTTGCGCGATAAAATCCAGAGCGAGGATATTCGCCAAAGAACCAAGGTCATCGACATAGCTCGCAGGGTTTGCAAGTTAATTGGTAGGCCACATCGCTTGACAAACTGGTAGCCGATGGGGAAGAAAGGTTCTTGAGTGGAGACCGCGAACCGGAAGACGCAGCGTAGAAAAGCCTCCAAACTAGGTGGACCGACAACACTGTAAAAGTCGCGGGCAACCGGTGGATGCAAATGGCAGGTTGCTGTACAGTGTGGCGGTCTAAGGAGGGAGGCCTTCGTTCAGCAGTGGACGTCTCCAGGCTGATGATGATGATGATGATGATGATGATGAGAGGTTTGGTACTTCCCCGGGCGGACTCTGCAATAGAACCCTACTCATCAGCCAGAAGCCCCCCAGTAAGGCCTCCCCCGTGTTGCCATAATTCCCACGCTTGGCAGGACGCTTGGGGGCAATAGAGCCCTACTACTAAATATTTCCACCTCTCTTACTCTCGTTTCTTTTTTTTTCCAGAAAATTTATCGACTGTTCGATGATCTTGTGCTATGTAAGCGTGCTATGCGTTTACGTGGTCTTCATTGTGTCATCCCTTAAAGAAGTAAGAATTATTTTAAAATCCGATTTACTAATAAGTAGGGTGTTTAATGGTTGATAGCTAGGTATTTGGCAATATACCTGATCTCATCAAAGATGGTTAACGCAACTAGCTTAGAATATTCTAAGCTGTTCTATGCCCATATGGGAACTGGCTCTAAGTTAGGCTGCCAGAACAGGCACCTGTTAAGTAATGATTTTTGTTTCAGGATTAGTAAAAATTTGTTACAGGTTAGGTTGAATTTCAAATTACGTTGGTAATAACAGTAGTTTGTCCCCTCATCCAATTAGTATTTGGAACGATATTAAAACGCAAAAACACAAAAAAAACATACAATACAATACAATACAATAAATCTTTTTTATCTTTTTTTTTATCTTTCATAGTACCTAGGTATATTTTCTTATGAAAACTGATATGGTTTAATACATTTAAATTTTTGTTTTATTTATACGGGAATACTCGCGTTTACTTGCGTTTAATTAAATCGGAGCAGGACGCTTTGCACGCGCGCCGGGCTCTGTTTTTACTGTTTGAATAAGGTCACCGGATGTGATCGAAGCTATGGTCGGAGTATTCGATTTAATTAAACGTGAGTATACCCGTATAAATAAAACTAAAATGTACCTACACCCTACATCAGAGCAATTTTGGGTCAAAATGGAATTCTGCAAAGTAACGCCTGAATCAATCTAACATCAATGTAATGTTTGTCACTTGTTATTCACGCTGTAATGGCTCAACAAATTTCAGCGCAATTCGGAATTAAATATCGTACCGTGGTAAACGTAGTGATTCTATATATTTTTTTATAATGGGTTAACGTCCCCTAAGTAACCCCTGATTGCATAATATAATACACTATAACGAGACAAGTATACAATTTCTTTAAGGAGCTTGAAGTTAAAAAAGCAGATAGCTTAGGTGACTCATACTAAGTGAAAAGTGTAAGGTTTGTTTTCATATAGCAATAAAATACTATAAATAATACATCTTTATTGGAAACCAACAGTAAAATATGTTAAGAGTGCGCCTAATGCCAGAAAAATATCAGATTTCACCCGCGCGTCTTGCATAAGTTTAGAGTCGAAAATCGCATGATATAATTGATGATGATAATGGCTTTGAGCAATTTAGGTGAGATTTTATTTAATTATTCAAAATATAGGCATGAAATAAAAAAAATAACAGTTACTCTGCTAAAAAAATAGTCGTGGTTGTGCAATTCTTAAAAAATAATTTGGTGTTGTCACTGATAATTTAGAGCATTTGAATTAAAACAGTTTTTTTTGTTAGTATATTGTTATTTTTTTTTTACTAAACCAGATTATTTTCCATAATTCTATTCGGTTACTCGGCTTCTATAGGATTATCCACTACCTGTAGTATTTTTTTAATCTAAATATTCACGTTCTCAATCATTAAACGATGTGTTTAAAAATACACCTTTTACTTACTTATGGCATTGGTCGCCCCCTTAACAACTAACCATCGACAGTACAAATGCAGCCGTAGCATAGTACAATCAGCCTTGCTGGTCTTAGGCCTGCCCTCGGGTAATTTTGCCATCTCCACTAAGCTGACCTTGTTAGATACTCGTAAAAATAGTCTGCTAGTATTTTATTGCTTTGCTTGATCAATAAAAATAAATGTTGATTGAAAATCACAATGTTGTCAACTAGGTCAACAATTTTCATAATTCAAGTACCTCTGTATAAGTATCAAAGTCTGATAACAAATCACACATATATTGCCACTTAAAATCAAGTCTCAATCACAAATCATCATCGGCCACAAGACGTCTACTGCTTGACGAAGGCCTCCCTCTTAATAGGAATGGGGAGGCGTTGCCATAACCCCCGCTTGGCAAGCGGCTTAAGGATCGCAGAATGCTCACCGCCAATAACCGCGAGGACGCTGCTGTTCGTCCTCCGGTGGTCCCGGATGGATTCACATAAGCCATTAAATTTCTTCTCGAAACGTATATATCTGGTACCCTCACAATGTTTGCAAGGCAAGGGTCAACGTTATCTATTACGGTCGTTAGAATTCGCTTCATGTCATAAAAATAATATGTTTGTCGTTCCATTTTCCAGGTCGCAGATGTCTACACTCCCGGCGTGGAGCTATCTATCCAAACTTACTGCGCAATGACGCTGATTCCTCTAGTTCTGATCTGCCAGATCAGAAACTTGAAGTTTTTGGTGCCGTTTTCTGGAATAGCCAACGTCGGCATCTTTATTGTATTTGCCATCACTCTATACTATATCTTCACTGACCTTCCCCCAGTCTCTGAGAGGGAAATAGTTGCTCCTATTTCGACGTGGCCTCTGTTCTTTAGGTAAGAAAATTTTGTTTGAAACTCATAGGATCGAAAGCTTCAAAGCTAATAAATTATAATTGATTGCATAATTTTGAAGAAGAAAAACGAGGGCATTGCAGTGCAGTGCAGCACTATTTTTCTAATCAAATATAAACTGCTCACGAAATTAATGAAAAGGCTCAGTAAACTTAGAGGATACTGATAATGTATCTTTCCAGTTTAGGGTAAAGTCTTAAACTCCGCAAATTTAAGATACTACTTCCACAACTCTCCCGAGTGGGCTAGGCCATCACCAGATTTCTTATTTTATCCTCTGTTTTTTTTAAATATTATTGAGTGACGTAACGAGCGAAACGTTCGCCTGGTATTAGAGTGGTCGCACATTGATTCGGCACGGCACCCGACAGGCGCTGGACGACCGTAACACACTGTGCACAATTAACTAGTGCGAGCGAGACAGGCGTCTCGAGAAATTTCTTACGGTGTGCGGGACCTAGTACAAAATGCTTGCACGGAGCGCCTTCGGGCGAAACCGGACGGTTTTTCTATCGGTTTTTCTCGTCGTATGCGCCCGGCCTAAGCGTCACGCCAGGCTATAACAGTAGCAGTGCCAAACTTGTAATTCCTGCTAAATTTACTTCAATTGAATGTAATGTTTATTTTTCGTTAATAATTTCCAGCACAGTGGTATTTGCTATGGAAGGAATTGGTGTGGTGATGCCGGTTGAGAACGAGATGGCTCGTCCTCAGAAGTTCCTCGGATGTCCTGGAGTGCTCAATGTTTCGATGGTTATTGTCATATTGTTGTATGGAGTCTTTGGCTTCTTTGGCTATGTGCAGTATGGGGACGCTGTCAAGGGGAGCATCACATTGAATCTACCCGAAGACGACCTGTAAGTTTAATATTTTTTCATTTTCTTGAATACAATCATTATTGTAGCCTTTTTATGGATAGTTATATTATTAGAAGTCACCACCTGTTTGTTCTGCTCAAGTGGCCAAGTATAAGAAAAACTTTCGCGCCAGTAACCCACAAGCTCATTAAAAAGTGGTAAACTCACCTGCGATCCATATTTTGAGGAGGCCAGTTGCCACCTTCGCTGGCGTATGTTTGTCTTTCTTTTTATTTTAATTTATTTCTCTGTTTCGATCTCAATAACTTTAAAAAAATTAAAAACACCATATTCTTTTAGTTTATTTATGTTTGGGAACTAAACTGACGTGAAAGTAACCGACGACAGTGTTGCACGGGCAAATCTTTTTGTCTAGATAGCTAGTATAGTATTATTATTATCTTTGCTTAATTCATTCTGAGGAAACAAAAAAGAATGCAGAAAGTTTTATACATTATAAAAGATAATTTATAATACTACATTTCATAGTTTTTTTTAATTTTTATTATTTGACTCAATAATAACAATGGGCATACACAGAAAAGATAGTCTTCTTATTGTTCCTTGTCTATACTTGTATTCTTAGTCTTCCGTGTTATTTTGTGTTATTTCAGAGTTGCACAAAGTACGAAACTGTTGATGGCATTCGTGATATTCTTGTCATTCACCATACAGTTCTACGTACCCATGGAAGCGATCAACAGAATGCTGAAAGAAAGGAAAACTGACAGCTACAATAACCTCATACAAATCAGCATTAGGACTTTCATTGTCTGTTTTTCAGGTAATAAAATGTTTTATTGATTTTCAGTCTACAGTTTTTTCTACTAATATTCAATCAAATTAGTATGTTCTACTTGCCTATAATTACGGTAATAACGGTTAATAACGGTAAGAAACCGTACACAAATTGTCTTCCAAAAAACGCACAAACTACTAAATATTATAAATAAAAATGCCAATAATTATATCCCCCTAATTCTTTAGTTTTTTTGATTACTAATAATATTTTTTATATACTTATCACACTATAAGTATTTGCTAAGGTTTGTAGTTGATACTTGAACCGAACATACCCTCTCTACTAACGACAGTCTGAGTATATACATTTTTCTTTTTTTTTAATATTATTTTAGTCAGATTATCACAAAATAGTAACATAATTATTATAGACAGCACTTCTTTCTTTCTTGAAAAAAATTGTTGTGATTTTTATCTAACGGAGTGACGAAGCAAGACTTTCGCTTGGTAGTATGCATTATCAGACCCAGTGTGATTAAAATCTTGCACCGCACTGCACTGTGCTCATCACCCTGAGATATTAGATGTTAATGGTAGACGAGTTGGTCACTTCTCCATAGAAACGCGGTAGTATTACTACTCCACTATGTAATTTTGTAGGTCCAAGACTAAGTATTATATCGATTAATCTCTTCATTATCTAGGATTGTAAATTATTACGAAAGTAAAAAGTTAATAAACATGAAAGTTATGAGCCAGGAAACATCTTGTATTTTAGCTCAATTTTAACGCCACATTGGACGTAAATAAATAACATAAGGAATATGAAAACTCTAAAATAATTTATTAAGCGACATAGTTTAGTCCATAGACATTTCAAATAACTTAAGTCGGAATAAATTAACTCAGAGTTTATTCAACCACATTACTGCAGCCAAAGGCCGACAAAAAAATTGTTGCGCGCTCATTTATCTTTCTTTCTCTCTTTCCCACAGTTTGTTTGATGAAGAGAGCATGCTTTTTAGCCGCGCCCGCCGATGAGTTCGAGCCGTCAACTTGTCGATCCTTAAGATTCTATAGGAGTGGATGCAAGTCTTTGTACTGCTAATTATCTAAAATCCAAATTGTATTGTATTTTGTAAATTGTACTTTAAGATAGAATTATTGTTCACAGTGGGTGTGGCAGCAGCATTCCCCAACTTGGAGCTTGTCATAAGCTTAGTGGGAGCCGTATTCTTCTCTACGTTTGGGCTTCTCTTCCCTGCAGTCGTGGAGACAGTATACCGATGGGAAAGAGACTTGGGTTGCATGAACTATATAATGTGGAAGAATATAATTATAGGCTTCGTAGCTATCGTAGCTTTAGTATCTGGATCGTACACATCTATAGCGGCAATGATCGATGAATTCTATAGACACAGTGATGAACCATTAACAGTGGAGAACTCTACTTTACAATTTTATTAGGTTTCTGTTGATACAACGTGATGCAGAATCAATGTTTTATGTCCCACGCTGGGCACAGGCTAACCCTCGAAGGGTAATGGGTCACATTCTATCACGCAAGTCCGGTGAGGTTTGGTAGATTGACATACTCTATTGAATTTATTCGCGGAAAATTAAAAAGGTGCAATTCAAATTTGGACCATAAAATTCTGATTAAATGAAAATTCTTTGGATTTAGTTATCTTTTAAATTCATTATTTTTCTTTAGTAGGTATTTAAAGTTCTATTATTATTTACGGGATTTTTACCGTGATTATGTTGTGAAATGAGCTCCCGATATTTCGGCGCAGTTGCATGCACCATGTTCACGGGCAGACTGAAGAATGCGGGTGGTTGTCAAAAGAGTTCGACAAACATTAAGGGCATTCATAACGAACTACCCTCTTTCTAAAATAAAAAAATCTAAATATCCCGTAAATAATAATAGAACTTTAGTAAACAACCGTGATAGTTTAAAACAGTATTTTAAGTATTTAAGTTACATAAAAATGTAATTCTTGACTAGTAACAACACACTAAACAATGTTTTGATATCATTACGAAATGTGACATCGTACAAGAAACCTTCTATTTATTTTTATTTTTATGGGCCCTCACCTGAAGTTAGGTGACGGTTTAGCCAAATAAATAAATGCACAATGAAATTATATAAGTTTTATGTAAAATATAGTATGTTTAAAATATCTATTATATCTTGTATTTTGATTTTAAATTTAATATTTCTGCCCGTCAATGACGGCAAAGAGAATAATTTCCAATTAGGTCAAATTCAGATAACGTGGAGATGAAATAGCTTTGATTATATACCCAGCCAGAGAGCTAGATCCTCCAAGTGAAATAGTACCGGTTAATGAAACCTTATTAATTAATTTAAAATTAATAAAATTTTTAGGGAGATTTTACGAATGTTTAATTTGCCTTCTTTATACTGGGCGGTTTTCAGAAATGCAATAAAAAAGATTGTTCATAAAAATCAGTTAGATAGTGATGACGAGACTATACTATTCAGAATCATTCTGAATAGTATCAATACCTAGTCCGTGGTTCTAACGATTTTGAATGAATAAAGCTAAGTCAAAAAGAAAAAAATGAAAAAATTGCTTAGTTTAGCACTTTTTGTCTAACAAAGTACTTGCCCATGATATTTCCTATGCTTTTATCCTTCCATAACACAAATTAGTAAATTAATAGTAAATTAGTAATTAGTTGTATGTTTGCTTGTTCATTAAACAAATGCTAAAAAAAAAGAGAATCATGTCAGCGCCATCTATCTTTGACTACGATTAGAACTACGTTCCGACATCTGTCAGATAACCTCCCCTTATGCGACTGTACCGCAGTAAGTCTAGATACTGACCACACCCCCTAGCACGCGCCGAGGACTAATTGGTCTTTCCCCGCGCGGGAAAGTGATAAAGCTAGAATATGGATACGTCAGTCTCGTTTTCGCGGGGAAAAAATAATGGATAGACGTTTATCACGAGTAGGTATGAGTACAAAAAATACACCGCTATTTTTAAAGTGATCCGTTAATAAAATGATCGTTGTTGGTTTTAATATAATGTATAAAATATATTATATTAGTTTAGTTGTTAGAAGTCGGTTGTTCCTCACTCATCCTATTTGTACAAAAGCTTAATTAAGTTTGCTTATCTAATTTACTCTAATGTTATTTACCTCATTATAATTTGTAAGAATAAATATCTATAAATACTTAAAGAAGTTATTTTTCTTCCCTTTATTCAGATATTTTAAAGTAAATACCGCTGAAATGTATTGTTATCTACTTACAAATTTGGTATAACCTATTTATGATTATAATTATAATGGTAATACGGAACCTAACCGGAACATATTCAGCATTTTATTTCAAGTAATCTGTGTTGATTTCTATAACTCAATAAGAGTCCCAAAAAAACATTCTTCTTATGCTACGTGCGTATGAACGTATGTATTTGCATTTTTTCATGATTTTGATAACATCAGGTCAAAATATAACATCATTGAGGTCAAACAAGTATTAGAATCACAGTCAATCACTCAAAATTTGTCACGGTGAAGTTTAGGTCATGGTCACTTGTAATGTTATTTTTTTTTTTTTTTTTGCTTGTATATTTATTTATTTCAAAAGTCAATAAAAAAAACCGCCACAACTTGTAAAGTTGTGGCGACGTTATTGGAAGCTTTTGCGGAGTTTTGAATACAACACGAGTGATGGTGTGTATGATTTTTAAGTTTTCAAATAAATGTAGGCACACGATTTTCCGCTAACAACTCCGCCCCAAGCTTGAGATTAAGACTTCGATTATATACCCAGCTGAGAGCTACGAGTAGATCCTCGAAGGATTAAGAACTTTCAAAATCTGTTTTACAAAACTCTTTGGCCATTGACACATCACATCTTTAAAACTGCCAGCGAAAACGTTTTGTCATTGATATGTGTCAAAATATTTCTTGCCTGTATTATTTATCTTTATTAGCTTAATATTATTTATGGAGAATTTTACTATGAAGTAAAAATTTGTTAGCTTTTATAAGAGAGGTATTTTGGTGTAAAGTAAAACGGCATCACCTTTGGAAAACCACAGGAGTCGAGAGCTCACCCCACGCTAAGCGTTTGTGACGGTATAAAACCCAATGGTCAATCATCTGCTATTATAGTGTAAAATCCAGTAGCCACGCAGCTACCAGTGTAAAATTCAGTGGCCATAGAGCTACTAGCGTAAAATCCAGTGGCCATATAGCTGCTAATGTAAAATCCAGTGGCCATACAGCTACTAGTGTAAAATCCAGTGGCCACACAGCTGCTAGTGTAAAATCCAGTAGCCACACAGCTACTAGTGTAAAATCCAGTGGCCATAGAGCTACTAACGTAAAATCCAGTGGCCATATAGCTGCTAATGTAAAATCCAGTGGCCGTACAGCTACTAGTGTAAAATCCAGTGGCCATACAGCTGCTAGTTTAAAATCTAGTGGCCATACAGTACCATACAGCGCCGCGGTGAAAAGTGGCAAAAGGGAGCGTGTCTTCTTCGAAGAAGACACTACTTATATGAATTGAGCAGCCAACTCAGGCTATCAAATTCTTGTTCTTTAAAGGTAAGTGATATGAGACAAAATTTACTCCAGTGTCACGTTTCCAACATATACGTTTTCAAATTGACACTTGGCGCCGCAGGTAAGTTGACTTGGAACGAAACTGAAGGAATACATTCAAAACTAGTATTCGAAACGATAAGTTTCACAACCAATCAATCTCAATATAATACTGCTACGTGGTGACACTATGATAATTATTTACTTATATGTTACGAACCCTGCCGTGCATTGCATATCTCTATTATACCTTGCAGATTTTTGTACATAGTTACCTATGTTTAAGGTATATATAACTAAGTTTTAAAATATTATTTTCAGAGCGTAGCTCGCTACTTCGCTCAACGTGGCGTCCAGAAACCAGGGTTCACCCGGCAATAACCAGCAGTCATCATCCAGCCCAACAAATCCAGGTTCACCATTCCCATCAGGCTCACAAGGTCCACCTGGACCATACGGACCGACTGGACTACCCGGACCACCAGGACCACCCGGGCCACCAGGACCACCCGGACCACCAGGACCACCCGGACCACCAGGCCCACCCGGGCCGGTTGGACCACCTGGACCACCAGGACCACCCGGACCACCTGGTCTGCCAGGATCCTCAAGACCACATGTTCCACCAGGCCTCTCCGGGTCATTGCCAAGCCTACCAGTACCACTAGCGTCAATAGCACCACCAGGATCGCTAGTTATATCTGGGCCTGTAATTCTCTCAGGGCCTGTAGTTGTACAAATTCCACCAGCCCCACTAGTTCCACCAGGCCCACCAGGTGAATCAAGAGCACAAGTTCCTCAAGTACAACAAGTTCAGTCAGAACCTCTAGGTTCTCCAGAGCCACTAGTTTCAGAGCAAGCAGTTTTCCCAGGAGCCCCAAGTGTACCAGGACAGCTAGAACCACCAGTCCAGTTAACATCATCGGGCCCGCAAGAACTATTAGTCCCACCTGTCCCGCCACCCTACAATCCCATCGAACATCGTGATGTTGAATATCCGAATTCGTGAGTGTTTTTATATGTTATTATGGCAAACATTTTATAAAGACCAAGAATACAAAAATCTGTAGCTAATCATCATCATCAGCCAGAAGACGTCCACTGCTGGACAAAGGCCTTCCCTTAAAAGGAGGCTTGCCATAATTGCATAGGATTGCAGAATGCTCACCGCTGGTATATGAGAGGACGCTGCTGCCCGTCCTTTTAGGGCAACATTTAAATCGACAATTCTCTGTTGTTTTCTGGCTGGGCAAAGTTTACTATCATTTATTAGTGGCCTAAACGACCTCAAGCCGGACTCTTCACGACAAACAGTGACGAGGTAAACCAGGCTGTCTAGAAAAAGTTGTCTACTGGTTTCATAGAACAACTTTTTATATAAAATCACTTTATATAATTTCAGTTCATGTAAAACTATTCATGCAACCTAATATTTATTTCATCATCAGCCCAGATACGTCCGCTGCTGAACGAAGGCCCCCCTAGACCGCCACACTGTACGACAACCTACTATTTGCATCCACCGGCCCGCGACTTATACAATGTCGTCGGTCCACCTAGTGGGAGGCCTTCCTACGCTGCGTCTTCCGGTTCGCGGTCACTACTCAAGAACCTTTCTTCCCCATCGGTTGTCAGTTCTTCCAGATGTGGCCTGCCCATTGCCACTTCAACTTACAAACTTTCAACTTTTTTGCATATTTTTTACTATAATATTATTTGGAATAAACATTTTATTAAATATAAATTTAATTCAAATAATTATTCACATTGAAAAATATTGTTTGACCGAATATTCATTTCAAAAATTATGCTTGACCTAATATTTATTTAAATGTATATCTGTTCAATCTTACTAATGGATAGGTACGTATCAAAATATTTATAAGTTTACAAAATACAGATGGGGAGGAGAAGTGCGTTTTGATAACTAAAAAACAAGCTAAACGTACTGATGCATGTTGCTAGACTCGGTTCTGTCACTGGAAGAGACCAGAGCCTCTTCTAGCGGTCCTCCCTGAGTGTCGCTTCGCCACACTCTTTGCTCAGTGTCTCTGTCATATCCTTTTTTTTTCAGTAACTAAAAGCTAAAAAAAAATATAGCGCTTTTAATATCTTCATACTAACTTTTGTAGGGCTATATTTTCTTTAACAATTGGTTTCTGAAAAAAAAGGAAATGACAGAGACACGTCTACAGTAGACCTAGACTTTATAAAAAAACGAATGATTGCTCTAGAAGCATTATCCAGGAAGGTAATAGGGGAATATTTTTGTATGGAGAAGCGCTCACCGGATTCCCGCTTAACCTCGTTCCATTTTGTTTTACAGAGTACTGGGTTCAATTATTAACCTCCTCAAAGCGTGTCTTGGTACAGGAATCTTAGCGATGCCTACAGCTTTCAAAAATGCTGGCCTCGTGATAGGTACTCTAGGAGTCCTTATAGCGGGAACTGTCGTAACACATGCAGTTCATATTTTGGTAAGACATCATTTTTTTAGCAAGCTTTTGTAGTTATTATTTACGAAATTCCATGTTTTCCAAATACCATCCATTGTGCATGTGCATCCGTTACGTCCAGCTATTCTCCACCTCATAAAAATGAGTGTTTTAAACTATAGATTTATGCGTCATCGATACGCTAAACCCCATTAACAAAATGTAGGTGACCTGTATCTACATGTTATGAGAATCGACACTCACCGGTTGTGGTAAGACTCTACTGCAGAGTCCACCTGGGAAGTACCACACCTTTGGTAGTTATTCAACCGCTATTACCGTGTCTCGGTGTGAAGGGCAATATCATCAGAGAAATTGCTGAGCATGAAGAGGTTTGACATCTAAATCTCAAGGTAACGAGCGCAGTGCAGTGCGGCGCAGGATTTTGTTCGCAAGTTCACAATTCTAGCACTACTAACTGTTACGTAGGCGTGATGCTTACCACCAGGCGAACGTCTCGCTTGGTTTGTCACTTAATTGCTCTCTTAACATGAAATCACTTCTTTACGGATAGTGTTCCACATTTGAGACAATGTGCGTTGTAATCTTAACATGGTTTGTTAATGATAACAAACACGAATAAATAACACGAAATTTATAAATATTCTGAAAAAGTTGCATAATAACTATTAGTACTAATTAAGTTAATAATAATTATATGATTATGTATTATGTATAATTGCATGAGTATAGAACTCAATTCTGAAGGCTATAGTTGACATATCTAAGCTTACCCACTAAAAGTGTATTATCCTCCGTCTATTAAACTTCATTAAAAAAATACAACTATACTAAATTTAGTAAGTGACAAGTAAGTAAGTGGGATATCAAGACACAAACACATCAAGTATGAAAGTATTTTTAACCGACTTCAAAAACGGATGAGGTTATGTTCGACGGTATGTATGTAATTTTTTTAATGTATGTTCACCGATTTCTCCGTCAATTTAATTTAGAAAAAATAATAATATTTGAACTGGTACAGCAAGTTGAGATCTATCAACGAAATCCTTCAGAATTGAGCACATAGTATGCATCATTTTATTATCTTATAGTAAACGCGGACAAAGTCGCGGGAAAAAACTATTACGAAATAAAATATAAAATGCTAATAAATAAAAATAAATAAATATTGGGGGGACATTTTTATTACACACAGCGCCATCTAGCCCCATACTAAGCAAACCTTGTATTATGGAACCAGATAGATGTTTCATAATTATACCATTCTAGGTTAAAACAGCTCAAGAAGCGTGCGTTGTGGCCGAGGTACCATCCATGAGTTTTGCGGAGACTTGCGGGGCAGCCTTCACATATGGACCCAAAAAGCTGCAATGCCTGAGCCCTTTTATACAGTAATAGAAATAGACTTTTCTATCATGACTGTAAATAGAAAATAACATAATATATTAATAATAAGTCGTTTGTGTAGAAATTGTATCGATCTTTAGGAAGGTCTGTCCACGAGCTTATTGAAACCACTAACTTAGCTAACTAATTCAAGTATGTTGTCTTAGTTCGTCCATGTAGTCGTCATTTTGTTGCCACCCATTATTAAACCGCAATTCCAACTAATGATCGTTGGCTTTTGACCGGCCGTTTTAATAGGTTTGTGTACATATAAGCGCATCGCACACAGCATGAAGAGTAGAGGCGGCGGCGTCAAGGCGGAGGCGCGTTCTTCTAGCTTTTCAAAACAACCAAGGCGCAGTCGAGAAGGCGTGCGGTGTCGCATCGGGGCGAACGCTCGCCTCTTCTAGGGTTATCAGGGGTCTCCAAACTATGGCCCGCGGGCCAAGACCGGCCGCGAGCACCGCCAACCGGCCCGCTGTTCCGGACGTGCCTGCGGTGTCCGGCCCACTCTTTTATTTATTTTCATAAATCAAATTATACAAAGGCATTATACAAATTAATAACCAGATATTTAAAACTGTAATGATATATTAAACTGACTGCCTCATTATTCGAATGGCGAAATAGCGTCGTTTTGTAATCCCGAAGCCCCGGGTTGATCCCGGGGTCGGACAGTTAATAGAGTTTTCTGACAAAAAATAAAGTTCTCAGTAGCTTTTCTGAGTCTCAAACTGTGCCTAGTAAAAGGCAAAAATGTTCTAGACATCTCTGCCCACCTCTTCGGGAAATACAGATGAAGGGGCGGGGTAGGTGGCGGTGCGGCGTGGCGCGAGCGAGCTATGCGGTGCCATTTTGGCTTCCCTTTTCGGGTGTAAGCTTATGCTATGCTAGGTGCCTCCGCCGTAACTCTTTTACTATTCCGCCACCGACTTAACTCGACATCAACTGCGCCTCGCCTCTGGCAGTATGCTATGTGCTTTACACTAACATCAAATGAACGTCAAAAAAAATATTGTTTTCAGACGATTTGCTGACTGCTCTCTAATTCTATGCTATACGGGAGTATTGTGCATATACGTGGTCTTTATAGCGTCATCTTTAAAGGAAGTAAGATGTTACAATTTGGTTATTTTCAGTTTTTTTTGTGGGTCGTTTTTAAATCAACGGCCACCGCTTCTTTAGCTTTTTACATCTTATATAACAACTTTAATTCTATTTCTTAACAGGATGAAATGAACTCGAAATTTATTTCACCTCTACCAAAAGAGAAAATATCTGATTGAGGTATTCAAATGATTATAAATGTACGCTTTTTAAGCAAAAAGTAACGCGGGAATTTGCACAAAACTTAGGAATTGGGTTTTGAACCATATTATAAATCTAAAAATGACAATGTGCTAATATGAAAGTAACTTTTGGCAAATGATAATCTATAACTATAAAAGGCTTTGTCCTGACTGACTGACTGACTGACTGACATATAGACAACGTACAGCCCAAACCGCTAAACGTAGAGAATTGAAATTTGGAGGGTATGTTTTTGGAGAGGTGTAAACGCCCACTAAGAAAGGATTTTTCGAAAATCAACCCCGAAGGGGGTTAAATGGGGTGTTAAAGTTTGTATGAAACTTTTTATTCTCTGGTTCGATTGATACAAAACTTGGTATACATATTCTACTATAAAAATAAGAAGATACGGGTGTCACAGTTTTTTCAAAATCAGCTCCCGTTAGTATAAAAAAAAAAACTAAGTTTTAGTGATAGTACGTTTGTTTCTCCTTAACTTTGTAACGGCTGTACATATTAAAATGAAATTTGGTATAGGGATGGGGATAGATGTGGGGATGGGGGTGGGGGTGGGGGTGGCGATGATACTGGGAACGGAGATGGGACGGAGATAGGCATGTTAATATTAAGATTACAATTGGTATCGGGATGGGGATGGGGATAGGGTGGGGATGGGGATGGGGTGGGGATGGGTAAGGATGGGGTGAGGATTTGGTGGGGATGGGATGTGGATGAGGCTGGGAACAGGGATGGGCGTGTCCATATTAAGATGAAAGTTGAAATCGGGATGGGGGTGGGGATGGGATGGGGTGAGGATGGGGTTCGGGATGGGGATGAGGGAGGGAACGGGGATGGGGACGGGGGTGGGCGTGTTCATATTAAAATAACATTTGGTATCAGGATGGGGATGGGGAAGGGGCCGCTTATAGGGATGAGGCTGGGAATGGGGACGGGGATGGGCGTATTTATTGGTCGGCTGAACAGATGGAGCTGCATTTTTGGATAGGTAGTTATAGCATAAGATTCGGAAACGGACATAGGCAATTTTTTTGTAGGTCCACGCAGACGACTGTTTGATGGACATAATTATTATAGATACTGTACAGCGTAAGCTGCTAAATTAATTTTTTATCTATAACTATAAAAGGCTTTATCCTGACTGACTGACATATAGACAACGTACAGCCCAAACCGCTAAACGTAGAGACTTGAAATTTGGAGGGTATGTTTTTGGAGAGGTGTAAACGCCCACTAAGAAAGTATTTTTCGAAAATCAACCCCGAAGGGGGTTAAATGGGGTGTTAAAGTTTGTATGAAACTTTTTATTCTCTGGTTCGATTGATACAAAACTTGGTATACATATTCTACTATAAAAATAAGAAGATACGGGTGTCACAGTTTTTTCAAAATCAGCTCCCGTTAGTATAAAAAAAAAACTAAGTTTTAGTGATAGTACGTTTGTTTCTCCTTAACTTTGTAACGGCTGTACATATTAAAATGAAATTTGGTATAGGGATGGGGATAGATGTGGGGATGGGGGTGGGGGTGGGGGTGGCGATGATACTGGGAACGGAGACGGGACGGAGATAGGCATGTTAATATTAAGATTACAATTGGTATCGGGATGGGGATGGGGATGGGGTGGGGATGGGGATGGGGTGGGGATGGGTAAGGATGGGGTGAGGATTTGGTGGGGATGGGATGTGGATGAGGCTGGGAACAGGGATGGGCGTGTCCATATTAAGATGAAAGTTGAAATCGGGATGGGGGTGGGGATGGGATGGGGTGAGGATGGGGTTCGGGATGGGGATGAGGGAGGGAACGGGGATGGGGACGGGGGTGGGCGTGTTCATATTAAAATAACATTTGGTATCGGGATGGGGATGGGGAAGGGGCCGCTTATAGGGATGAGGCTGGGAATGGGGACGGGGATGGGCGTATTTATTGGTCGGCTGAACAGATGGAGCTGCATTTTTGGATAGGTAGTTATAGCATAAGATTCGGAAACGGACATAGGCAATTTTTTTGTAGGTCCACGCAGACGACTGTTTGATGGACATAATTATTATATATACTGTACAGCGTAAGCTGCTAAATTAATTTTTAATATTAAATTTGGTCATCCTCAAGCAAACTTAAAGACTTGCAAGCGGCTTGGAAAAAATGCAATAATATACGTATTTTAGTGATTCAATTGAGTTGGGCCCCGATTTAACCGAATTCCAGTATTCAATATTACTACGCGGGCAAAGCCGCGGGCAAAAGCTAGTTATAGAACAAAACTTAAGCAAGCTGCGAGTGGTAGCCGGTGAATTATAAATTACCCTGAATGCACAAAGTTGAAAGACTTATTGGCTATGAACGAGCAGGTTAATAGTTTTTGACCAATCCTGCCCCGCAATGCTCTCCTGTTTTTGCAACCTGCTTGAATTTGTCAGAGTTGCTGCCAGAGTCCGCCTGGGGAAGTACCCACACCTTTAAACTGTCAAGAAATAGTGTGCAAGCATTACTGTGTTTCAGATTGTAAGGTAGTGTTACCATAGACATTACTGGGCATGAAGAGATTTGACATCTAATAGCTCAGGGTGACGAGTGTGATGCGGTCTGTGCGGCGCAGGGTTTTGTTCGCAAATTCACACAATTTTGCACTGACTGTTAACAGGTATGATGCTTACTTACCACCAGGTGTAAATCTCGCTTGTGTTGTCACTCCATAAAAAATAAGGATGATTTGCGCTTCCCGAGGGAAGTTCGATACAATTTAGGTGTCTTGTTGTGAGTGAATGTTGTGGGTGTTGTTGTGAATAGACCTGGGTAGGTATGCCATAAAACTGCGCCCAGAACCACCGGAGGACGGGCAGCAGCGTCCTCTCAGGTACCGGTGGTGAACAATGAACATTCTGCGATCCCCAAACCTCTTGCCAAGGGTAAGGATGATGTCAACTCCTCCCTATTAAGGGCGAGACGTTCGTCCAACAGTGGACGTCTTTTTCAGCCGTTAAGAGGAGGTTTCACCGTGATTACTCCGCCAACTATGAATTGATTTTGGTGATTATTTTTGTGTTTGGTTTTTGTGTTTGGTAGGTGATACTTCAGAAGTGGTAGGTCCCGTTTACATTTTATCGAAATCGGTTAAGTAGTTTGGTTTTTAAATCAAAATTACTGAAATAAAACAAAATAACAGGAAAATAATAATGAAGAAGGCATCCGGATAGTCAACATTGAAGTCGGTTGTAATTATATTTTTAAAGCGTATTATGTCTGAAAGAAAGAAAGAAAGAAAATTTATTTTATTCGAGACAAAAAAATAGATACACACACAAAGTTCATACAAAAGAAAGAAATTTAAATAATAAATAAATAGTGAGCACCTATATTCTTTGTCACGAAACCGATCCCAACTCAGCGTAATGCTGGTTGCTAACAACCAGCGCTGGTTTTCTGTTGGGACCGGCAGGTGACGTCACGCACGGTACTGTCACGCACGGTCTGTAGATGTGATGTGGTTTTATGAGTGAATCGTCAATCGGCACACGTGTGGATAATATAACTAGGTAGTACTAAATCTGCGCGTAACCTTGAGCACAAATCCGTCATACCTGAATAGGAACGGCTACGACTGTATGACCGTGCTGTTGCTGAAAGCAGACGTTTATTTCTTCAATTTCACGTTAAATTATCCAAGTGGTTTGTACACAAGGTCAAGCGCAGTTTTGGTGCTGACTAGTTATTTTCTATACTTACTTATGAAATTCGTTTCTTTAGGGCAAGCGTGCTCTATCGTAGACCGCATCTGTTCTTCGCTTTAAATCTGGCTTAGCGGTCAAACACAAGCCTATATCCCATTTTTTTCCAGGTGTTCGATAATGTTAATCCTAGCACGAAAATCCCCATACAAGCTTATTGTGGAATAATACTGCTTCCTCTAATTTTAATCTGCCAAATCAGGAGCTTAAAGTATGTGGTGCCTTTTTCTGCAACGGCTAACGTCGGCGTTCTAGTTGTTTTCGGCATCACCCTGAAATATGTATTTACTGATTTACCGGCCATATCTACAAGGACATTGGTGGCTCCTTTTGCTACTTGGCCTATATTCATCAGGTACCTATTACAGCCAATTATCGAGGTTTTAGTTAATAGATCTAAACTTACTAAAAACATAGCCATTTTTTTAGTCACAATCTATTAGAAAGTCAAGTCACATAGCTCGCAAGGTTTGCAAGTTGAAGTGGCAATGGGCACGCCACATAGCTCGAAGAATTAATAACCGATAGGGAAGAAAAGTTCTTGAGTGGCGACCGCGAACCGGAAGACGCAGCGTAGGAAGGCCTTCCACTAGGTGGACCGACGACATTGTAAAAGGCGCGGGCAACCGGTGGATGCAAATAGCAGGTTGTCGTACAGTGTGGCGGTCTAAGGGGGAAGCCTTCGTTCTGCTGGCGGACGTCTCCGGGGAGATGATGATGATGATTAGATAAGGACTGCATAATTTTAGTAGATAACTTTAGATCTGTCAAAAAAAATGGCTGTATTGTCATATTCAATATAATAATTACCAAAGAGATGCCCAAAGACTCAGCATTTGAGTTAACTGTAGGAATACACTTGTATTTTTTCGTCCAAAATCTCACAGCGTTTAAAGACAATAGGTTGTTCGACCAGTGTTGGTGGTAATTGCATCCTTTTGAAGAAACTTGTGTGACCTGGGGTATGTCCTTAAACTGCAACCAGACCCACCGGAGGACGGGCAGCAGCGTTCTCTTGGCTAACGGTGGTGTGCATTCTGCGATTCTCAAGCCGCCTGCCAAGCGTGGGGATTATGGCTACATCCCTCTATTAATCTTTACATCATCCCAAATGAAAATATTTTTATTCAAAAAATAGTTAGATTACTCACCTAGGGAGCAAAAGTAAAGAATGTCTCAAGTGTCATGTATTACGTCTCCCGAGGCGAAACCGAGGTAGCTAAAGAAGCCACTTTAGCCCCACAGGCACGTAAAAATTTTTTTAGGCAGTACATTCGTGTTTTTTCTTATTATTGCTTGTTATATAGGCATCGTTATCTTAACACAATGCGAAATATGTTAATTTTCAGTATAGCAGTATTTGCCATTGAAGGAATCGGCGTAGTGATGCCGGTCGAGAACGAAATGGCTCATCCTGAGAAGTTTCTTGGCTGTCCAGGAGTACTCAACATTACCATGTGTTTTGTAGTGTTTTTGTATGGAGCTGTCGGCTTTTTGGGATATCTTAAGTATGGGGAATATGTCAAAGGAAGTATTACTTTGAACCTTCCACAAATCGGCATGTAAGTTTAACGTAGAATTGTTATCACACGTATGTTTTAGCTTTACCATCTTCACCCAGAAGACTTCCACTAAGCGAAGGCCAAAGGGGGATTACCTACTTGTATGAAACAATCTACTGAAATCTTAAAACAGATTTTAACCAAATTCTAATATTTTATCTTCGTATTGGTTTTCATACGTAATTATGAACAGAATGTCCAGTAAATGAAGGATATCGCTTTAACTGGGGATATAGGTCAGACTTCCTACTCTAAGGCAAAAGTTTTATTTAGAACCTTAAAAAAGGGATAAGTATTATATTAAGTTTCTTGGTTAGGTAGGGTATCTGTCTTAACCCGCGGTTGGTGACGCACATGTGTGGGAAATCGGGTAATTCGCAAAATCCGAATAACTTTTAAATCCATCATCGAATAGAGTTGTGATTTCGAATAGCTGCCTTATCTTACTCCTCCCACCGATAGCATTAACTGCTACGGCGACGCTAGCGCACTTTCCTGATTTTTAGTGCCAAACCGGTGCGTGAGACAGGGGTCAACGTATACGTTTGTAAAAATTTGTATATATTTCTTAAGTACTGTTGATTGATTGATTAACTCTTTATTGTTCACACCAAGAATTACAAAGAAATAATTTAATAAACTTAAATAACTATTAACTGTTAACTGTTTAACTGTTATTTATATGGTGATTTTCTTTTTTGTTAGAGAATAACTTTTTTATTCATTTATTAAAGTTTATTTTGCTATAAGAACGACTACAGCTAAATTAATTTCAAGAATTAAGATCGTGAAGAGTTTTAAACTTCGAAAAATGTAGGTGAAAAACGCAGTAAATTTTAAAGAATTTAAGTTTATTTGTTTAAGAAGAAGCGCGTTGTGGTTAAGTATAATGTTATAACTAAAATGTTTTGTTAAGTTAAAACACATATTTTTAAAACCTAAGTAATTAAACTTAGCATGTCCTGAATATTCGATCCCCACCCAGGGCAAACATTTATGTGACGAACATAGATGTTTGTTCTGTCGGGTGTAGTATGTATTTACAAAAAAAAAGTATTTAAGTATTCTATCAGCTATCTGGTCTCCATATTACAAGCTTTGCTTAGTTTGGGGCTAGATGTCGCTGTGTGAAAAATGTCGATATTTATTTATTATATAAAAAATCTTAGTTTAAAAATCCCGGTGCGTGAGACGGGGCTCTAAAGTAGTAAGTCAAATGACGTCACCGGTGGCGGGTTAAGAATCGTAGCTACCAACCTTCCCCGAACGGATAAACTTTTTTTTATTCAAAAGTGGTTTGATCTACAATGTTCTTGTTCCTACTGTCACACATTATTTGGATGGTGTACATCCCTATGATTGAAATGTATCTGTATAATGCATCAGAAATTAATTCTTCATTTCAACCGACTTCAAAAAAGGAGGTTCTCAATTAGACTGTTTTTTTTGTATATAAATCATCATCAGCCATCATGGCCCACTTCTGGACCAAGGCGTCCCCCTTAATATAGGGGTGTTGCCATAATCCCCACGCTTGGTGGCTTGGGGATCACAGAATTCTCACCACCATTAACCAAGAGGACGCTGCTGCCCGTCCTCCGGTGGTTCTGGTTGCAGTTTAAGGACATACCCATGTATATATATTACGCTATTACTCCGCCAATTACGAATTGTTAAATTTCAGTGTTGGACAAAGCACAAAATTGCTGATGGCAATCGTCATATTCTTCACGTACACATTGCAATTCTACGTACCCATGGAAGCGATTAGCAGACGACTGCACATTAAGGAACAAGGCCGTTACCATGAAATCTCACAAATAAGTGTTAGAGTTTTGATAGTGACCTTTACTGGTAAGAAATATTTAGTAAGAACTATTGGTTGTGCCAATATATAAGCTCATTCAAACTAAATTTCACCCAAATCCTTTCAATCTCGGTTTGAATCCACTTTATTTATTCGAACTGCTAACAGTTGCGCTACCTGAGTGAGTGTTTCCCGATAATTATAATCTCGGTGTTTTCAAGTCGCGAGTGAATCGGTTTCTTCTAGGCAAGCGTGCTCCATCGTAGACTGCATCTTCGTTTAACATCAGACGAGATGTCAGTCAAACGCAAGCCTAGTAATAATATAAAAAAAAGTATTGCGTAATTGTGTAGCAAAAATCCAAAGATACAAACTTTATCTTTTATAAATAATTATTAAGTGGGAGCATTATCACTCAAGGATAATTATTGTTGCTCTTCATCAGAGCAAGGTTGATGTATATCGGTAGTTCTGAAGATAATCTCCTAAGTCCCTCTCTTAACTTTTTTTTTGCATTGGAGTGACGAGACGAGCGAGACGTTCGCCTAGTGGTAAGTATCACGCCTGCCCATAAAAGTAGCAGTGCCAGAATTTTGAACGTGCGAACAAAATCCTACACTGCACTGCACTGACTCGTCACCCTGAGATATTAGGTGTCAAATCCCTTCAATCACAGTAATTTCTCTGCGAAGTTCAAACCGAAACACAGACTATACACACTATTCATCATCAGACCTTAGACCTTAGACCGCCACACTGTACGACAATCTGCCATATGCATCCACCGGTTGCCCGCGACTTTTACAATGTCGTCGGTCCACCTAGTGGGAGGCCTTCCTACGCTGCGTCTTCCGGTTCGCGGTCGCCACTCAAGAACCTTTCTTCCCCATCGGTTGTCAGTTCGTCGAGCGATGTGTCCTGCCCATTGCCACTTCAACTTGCAAACCTTGCGAGCTATGTCGGTAACTTTGGTTCTTTGGCGAATATCCTCGTTCCGGATTCTATCGCGCAAAGTAACTCCGAGCATAGCTCTCTCCATTGCCATACACACTACTGTTGGCGATTAAATAACTGGCAAAGATGTGGCACTTCCCTAAGCGGACTCTCCAATAGAGTCATACCACTACAATGAACATCCTTAAAATATTAGTGTATAGTGTAGATGAGTGCACTATACATAAAAATGTACAAGTAAATTTAAGTGCAGTGAAAATTCACACAAAGTGTTTTCTCATTGTTAACAGTGGCGATAGCGGCTTTAGTCCCCAACTTGGAACTAGTTATTTGCATAGTGGGCGCAATATTCTTCTCCACCTGCGGCCTTCTGCTGCCACCTGTAGTAGAGACTGTGTATCGATGGGAAAGAAATTTGGGCCGCTATAACTATATAATGTGGAAGAATATTGCAATATTCTTGGTAGGCATCATAACATTAGTGGCAGGGTCGCTGACTGCATTTTCAGAGATGAATGAAGGTAAAGATAGCGAATTGGAGGAGGAGATTCAAGAGTATTAAATGAATCCTATTTTACTGAGTAATTTTTGATGTTGTAGTTTATTTGTGAAATAATGTGGTCGATTCTGACGATTTAAGCTGACAGAACTAAACTACTTTAGTTAGTTTAGAACTGTCAACTAAAACCGTCAGAATCGACCACATTATATCGTTAAAAGTACTTAAATTTTCTTATAAATAAAGACACTTTGCTAGAGTTATTTTGGATAGTTTTATTTGTTCATGTGTATGAATGTGTGTGTTATATAATTTTAGTTTTATGCTCGCCTTTTTTCACTGGTAACCGATTTTTCTTTCTTGAGTAATCTACTATTGTTACAGGTCGTATATTATTTTTTAATATTCTTGGATTGTACGAATGAGAGAAACTGCCGCTCTCTGTGTTTTCAGTAGAGTTGTCATGGTGATCTGAACCATGTTTAATCAGCATAAAAAGATTTGCTTCGTCTCGGTGTTTCAATTATTTCCTGTTGTCTGGTTGAATCAAATGATGTGAAATGAAACGTGATTCATTCTGACCTTGACGAGGCCTTGATTAATACACTCTCAAGAAACAGGGAAGCTGGCAGGTCGTTGCATTTCGTATTACCTAAATTCCTATACCTGCGTGTCCTAGAATAAATTAAAATCTGCAATAGAAGTCAAATGTACTAAGTCATTGGGAGATAATCGACATGTGGGATGTTGATTCCAAGATTATTGTTCTGACATTAGTCACGGTAAACAGTCTTACAGTGAAATGCCTCGACCAACACCTGGAGGCTCTTGCTCGACGGTTGAGTCAAGGATCAGACCCAAAAGGCAGTGATCCTTAACATGGCACGCATTCTCCGGAGGTTCCTCACTCTGGTAGCTGAGTCCTGCCCTGCTGTTGGCGGCACTCTTTTTTTTAATTTGTAATACTTTGATAGGAAAACATAATTGAAATATTATACGAATACTAAATAAAATAAAATAGGAGACCTTTTTAGGTAGGAACTTGTACTTGCATATTTACTTTGGACGCTATATAAATCATCTCTTGTAGTTGTAAACGGGCCAATAATTATGATGTAGTATAAAAGAGATGACAGGCTAAGTATCGTGTAGGTCAACGTATAATACATTCTCCGAAACATCAAGTAGAAAATAATGGATAGGATAGAATTTAAAACTTTACTAAATATGACATTTACGTCATACATATGCGTTTAATATTGTTTTAGTTATATTCTTTTTTTGTAACCTATAAGATGCTTCCTTTTATCACGGTCCAATGCCAGTTGGTATCAGAAGTTCAAATCGGTTTCGCGGTAATGAATCTAAAATGAAGCTTAGCAGGATACTTTTCTAAACGCAGGTATTACAGTTGGAGTGAGGTCGTGACAGAATGGTGGCCAAGGTGAGGTAAATAGAGCATAGTTGCTAAAACAGTTGACGATGTCTTCCCTGTGTGAGGTCCAACCTGAACTAGATTGGTACAGAACTGGAGCATGGAGGATGGAGGATATCATAGCCAAAAAGAGGCCTACATCCAGCAGTGGAATAAAGAAAGCTGTAGGTGAAGATGACGAAAAATAATACATTTGTATGAGCTGCCACAATGTGTAAAATAAATTAAAAGATAACTAACAGTTCACAAAACACAAAGGTAAACTATTCATAACAGTGGTGCACAATTTGCTTGGGTACTATTAAGTCTTAATCACTGACAATTTGTAATGATTAATTGTTTATGTGTCTTACTGTAATTTATCTTTCTGGCTGTGGAACCGTATGTTTCATTGCATAAACTGTCATTTCCGCAGCTTGATATTGTTCTGGTATTCGAACGCTCACATCTCCATCTGGGAAGTACCGACTAGTAAATGTAACCTCGCCTTTACCGATGAACGCTTCTATAGAACTTGAATCAACGTACACCGTCCAATACAAATTATCTCTTGGCCTCCATTTTGTACTACGTTTGCCATCGTCGCCACCACGATCCAATGTCACGAGGCCCTGGTCGTAGTCATAGCTGATTGTTACTGCAGATTTTCCATTGGCTTCTAATATTAAAGTAAAGTCATGACGTCCCGGTGCCCTGATATCTATTTTTGCCATGTTTTCTACCAACTTTACTATGGTGTCACTTAGAATTTTTCCAGAATAGAGCTTTTTACCAACAGCATTTTGAATCTGTGCAACGGGTTTCTGTATCAATCGAAGCTGGTGATCTAATGTTAAAACTCTGGGTAGGGTCATTTGACCAGTAAACCCGTCATTTCTCTCAGAATAATCTTCTTCCCACATGTCCGCCCAGGCGATCATGATTCTTTCTCCCTTTATGTCTTCAATAGTTTGGGTAGCGTAAAAATCGTGACCAGAATCCAACTCTCGAAATTCAGATACTTGAGAAAATTTGAAATTTTCATAATCAAAATTACCAACTAGGTAACCAGTTTGGTATAAGTTATTAAATTTAATACCTTGAGATTTGATACCCTGCGGTGAGAACAGTAGAACGAAATATCCGTTGAGCTCGAAAAAGTCTGGACATTCCCACATGTATCCCAAGAAACCGTAAGACTGGTCTAGAATTGAGACCTCTTCCCAATGGTACTTGTCTTTAGAAGAGTATAACAACACGCGTCCCAGAGAGTCGTTTTTATATGAGTTTCCTAAAACCATGTAATAAGTGTCTCTGTGTTTCCAGACTTTAGGATCCCTGAAATTGGGCTGACGTTTTGTACCTTCAATGATCGGATTGCCTTTATACTTAGTTGCGGTGACTCCATCATAGCTCAAAGCTAAAGCTTGATGCTGCTCATGATCAGGAGTTTGTCCTTCGTGGTTAACGTTTCCAGTATAAAACAAATACATTGTGTTATTTTCCACCAAAGCGCTTCCAGAAAAGACTCCGCTTCTATCGTATTCTTCATCAGGTGTCAGTGCAATCGGTAAGTGGATCCAATTAATCAGATCGCTACTTTTAGCATGACCCCAGTGTGCTATCCCAGGCACTAGACTGGAATTAGGGTTGTGCTGGTAGAAAAGATGATATTCACCGTTAAAAATGCAGAAGCCGTTCGGGTCGTTCATCCATCCTGACGGGGGTGCAAGATGGTACTTTGGATAAAAGCGAGGATTAACACATTCAACTGTTCTATAGAATATAAGAATAAACAAAACACTGTATGTTGTCAGCATCATTTCAGAGCTCGTTAAAAGCGGACGCTGTGTTCAGACAATTCGTCTCGTAATAGTTCATATCCGTACATACACCTCTTATATATAGCTGTGAAATCCGAGTCATGGCATGTCTCATCACCACTACGTACCGACTATTAAAATATTCAGGGTTCAATTTGAAACAATTCGTTGACAATAGTTGAATTGTTATAGCAAAAATTATGGTTTTCTTTATTTGTTTAAGTGCGCATTGTATTTAATAAAGTATACAAAAAATTACCAGCTGACTCTCGACGTTGGCAAACGTCCATTCAGTAATAATTAACTAGCAAAATTTTGTATTATAGGCACCAGTACTATAATAATTATTATTATCGTTTATTTCAGGCAACATAAATTAATTAATAAACACGGACCCATATTATAAAACCTAACAGACTTATCATACTTATAGTAAACGATAATCTTAATTAACACTATTTTTGGCAGAGGTTTTCATGGCAGTGTCGCTTCCAAACAGCGTCGGAAAACCAACTCCTTAGGCCAGAAATCTGGTGAGAGGAACGCGCCATTGTGCTTCGCCGGAACACGGAGCACGTAGCCCTTGAAGCTCCACCACCATCATCTGTTCGTAGACTATCAGCTGTCTTCATTATCGAGAGCGTTTTCCTCCCGGTATGATATTAGGTGGGGAGTTTCATGTTCAATGGGATTGAAATAGTTATCGCCTGATAGCAATCTGTGTGTATGTGACCTTGTATTATGAGCTGTTGAGCTACTAAACCTTGAAATATCTTTGTACTATATTCAACAGAAACGTGGAAGTGCACGTGCGTGACCGTTCAAAAATATATTTAAATCATTATTGGGATTTCGCGATAAAAATGGGTGGCTGTCGCTGTTTTTAAATTCTGTTGATAATAAAGCGAATAAAATAGTTATTTGATAAGCAAGACTGCAAAGTTGTTTTTTGGCGCGAGTATTTGTATTGAAACCTGAGCAAATGAAGGATTCTAGGATTTGAACCACGAGGGACCCACCAAACCTTGTGGTTCAAATATAGAATCCTAAGCGTAGCGAGCTAGCGAGGGTTTCAAAGGTACGAGACGCAGAATAACTTTGCAGCCGAGCGCAACACACAACTTTTCACCTCACTACAGCGTGCAAAATGCTAGAGTTTTTGGTTTCGTGCAATCTTCGTGCTAGCCAGAGCGATTATTCTAAAAACAATGTTGGCGATCTGACATGAAATAAATATTACTATGCATTTTCAGTGGACTGGCGGGATATAAACTTGTTGAATTTTAAGGTTCGAATTTGAAAAGCTCTTTTCACACTAGCGGATAAAATGCACTTTTTTGTACTCAGTTTTCGAATTAAAAACAGAATCTTTCCGAGCTAGTGAGGTGAAATAGTAGATTTTTTACCAAGGGAGGAAACAACTATTTTTAAACCGAGAATGTTTCTTCGAATCCTGAGCGCAGCGACGGATTCAAATTATTCGAGCTTAAAAATAGTGTTGATCCTGAGGTGAACACTCTGCTTTTTATCACCCTCTATGAGAAAATAAGTAAGTGCAACTTATGAATAAGAATAGTACCCACGTTTATTTCATTCTCACTACTCACTCTCACTTCTCACTTTTTATTGAGGAAGATACACTGAGTTAAGATAAAACAAAGTTAAATCCGAATATGAGTAAACAATTCATCAGTCATTTTCTGAAGGAGATAAAATATTATAATACCCACAAAATAGCTTGTTAATAAATGGTTATTCCTTTTTATGTTTTGGTGACGAGTCCATTATAGAAACATTCATGATATTATATTATTAGTAAAATATTTATGAATGTAACTTTATGATAATAAATATTATTCTATTCTATTCTATTCTATTACGAAAGAAAGCGGAATGTATTTCGCGCGTTTTTGTTTTTTTCACAATACAATACAATACAATACATCTTCAATTCACAATCTTTAATTTTTTATTTTTTCGCGTTCCGTCCTTTTTCAAACAGCCTGTTACTTGTTCAAACAATGTCCGTGGTTGATCTCTTTGGTGATTGGAACTTTTACTAACAATATCCACATTCCAAATTCAAATCACCGCCCGGAGGAAAACTTATTTTCCTCCCTAGGGCGGAAAAGAACAAATTTCTACCCTGTTTGCGAGGAAAAAAGTAGGTATTTTTGAATAAATGTGATAAAAAAATAATTTGATATGATTAATGGGATATTCGTACTTTAATACTAAACCGTTAAATAAAGTGTGCGAAAAAACTTAACTGGCGATAATGATGAATCACTAAAAATAAGTAAAATGAGATTGGAGATTTGCCGTCAGCTCAGATTATTTTAACGTTTTAGTATCAGTTTCCCATCGATACGGAACCCTGTACCAGTGCCTATACTAGCTTAGCACTATAACAAAATTGGCTTTTTGGTGTTATTTACTGCTATGTACTTGAACGGGTAAGTACGTCCTAGTAGATACGTACACAATATGAAAGAGTTTATGACAAAAAAAAACTATTAAGTAGTAAAAAAAACGAGTTGTAAACACTTATGCTAGAGTAGGACCGGTTCGATTTATTTCGTATCTATAGCTTAGTAAAAAAAACTAATAGAGTCAGACGCCGTTATCACTAATAGCTCTAAAAACTAGCATTCTTGTAGAATGTAGGATGAAGATAATTATATGAATTCACCCACTGACGTGATTATCTAAAATATGACAGAAAAAAATCTTAAATGGTTTGTTCTAGATAAACGTACTCGGTCCTAGACCGCAACTTTGAATCTGGTGAGTGATTCTCTACATAGAAATGTAGGTATTCCCCTATTTTATTTGTGGATAATATCTCTAGAGTATTTTTTTTAATAACCTCTCTGTCTACTTTAGATATGTCTTTTTTCTGTCTTTAGATATGTTTTTTCAGCGACTAATTTATATTATTTTATGTTATATTTCTTTATCATGCTAAAGAAAATATTAAAGATTCCAAAAATTTCCCTACAAAGATTAGTATGACAATATTTAAAGGGTTATTTTCCTTTAACAATTAGTTGCCAAAAAAAGGAAATGACAGAGACTTAATATGTCTACAATAGAACAAGACTTTATTTAAAAAAATGCTTTACATGCATTATTCAGGAAGAAAATAGGGGAATACCCAAAAATAAATATCGAAAAAAAATGCTATGGAAACTAGCTCACTGGATTCCCCCAATATGAGGCAGGATCCGGTCAAACGTAAACCTATAATACGAATGATGAATCCAATATGTATAGTATTACCTGCAAAATTCACTTATTAGTGGTGATCCAAATTTATATTTAACTAACCAATACCTAAATAAATATTTTCTATAATTTTACTATTGGACCGCTTACAGGGTTAAGGAGAACGGTATTACTAAGCCGGAAGAAGGTCACTGTACTCATCATTGTAAAAAAATAATAATAAGTGGCCAACACTAATTTAGCAAAAAAAAGAGGTTCCACATATTTAATCAAGGGTGAATGACACGTTTCTATGAAACGACAAAATTTTGGGGAATTCGGGGTTGGCAGGTTGGTACCATAGTAAACTTTGTTCACAATAATGAGTACAAGGACCTCCTTACGGCAAAGTAATATATCGTACCGCGTACCTATAAATTTTTAGCGTAGGCTGTTTACTAAACTTTAATTTTCTTGGGTCATGTGACGAAATCAAATACCTAAGTGTTGTACTGACGTCTTTTCAAACCATCTAGGTACCACTTCATTACCATTGAGGCGTTAGAGTAATATTCAGTTTCTTATATAAATTGGTAGGTATCATCATTTCAAACTACACTTTTTGCATCTCGACTATGAATATCTAAGAGACGTAATTTTGTACACGATTACTGTAATGCGTGGCATTAACCTTCCAAACACGCAACACGTTGTTCGGGGAAAAACTATAGAAAATAGGTAGGTAGGTATACACGAAATATTGGACACCTTTTTTCCTTTGGGTATTTCCCGAATCCCGCTTTGAGCTTTATCCTTGTTAAGGAAATAAGTTCAAGGACAAAAAGCTACGAGCAATGATAATAACGGCTAGGTTATTCATTAGTGCAACAAATGTAATCCCTATAGTATCTGTTAAAAACATATGAAAATAATAACACGCTATAAAAATGCATAGAATCAGTTTATGCCCACATCGAAAAGACCCCTTTTTTTTTTTTTTTAACGTTGGGAAATGCATTTACGCATACCCTCCCGCCGGGGCGGCAGGAGGGTTATGTCGGGCTCGGCACCAGAGTGGCACCACTACCGACTAAAAACCCAACGGTGTTCCATCACTGCGCCTTGCGCCGAGGCCACGGGTACGCTCTCGCATTCGTCCGCGACCTCGACAGCGCCGCCCCTTCGGGCCCACCACGGGGAGCCAAAGCTCCTCCCGCACCGATGACGATGTGTCGGAACACCCAGACACATCGTGCATCCACCTCGGAGGCCACGCCAGCTAGATGGGCGCCGGACGGCCCCACGTCGAACGCCCTGGCCTCCATGCGGCGGGTCAGGTGAGTGGCCCCGCCGCCTGCCACTTCGGCCACTGGGAATGGGGAGCTCCGGCCCGTCTGGCCTGTCCCCACTCCGCAGCCCAACCACGACGCGCATGATGGGAGCCCCATCAAGGTAAGTCCTCGATGAGGCCACCACCCGGCCGCCACTCCTCGCTCTCCACTGTGCCCTCCGCTAAATCAGAGGGACACGTGGAGAGCCGGGTACTTGCCTCCTTCCGTCACGACACGCCATAAATGACATGTCGCGACCCACCTCGAGAACAAAACCAGTATTGGCGTCAGACGACCCTATATCTGACGCCAGAAGTCCCCATGCGACGGGTCAGGCAAGTGGCCCCGTCGCCCGCCATTTCGGTCGCAGAAGACAGGGAGATCGGCGAAACGTGATACCGGCACTCCTCTTCTCCTGCGACCCCACCGCGTCCACCATCTCACAGTGGCAGCCCCGTCGAGGCCGCGGAAGGCAGGGAAAGCGGCGAACCTCACCACTGACAGTCCTCTCCCGCCGCGGCCTCCATCCTTCAGCTGCGGTATCTCCCATGTGACACCGCAGCCCGCCTCAGTTGCGGCACCACCCATACAGTACCGCAACCTACTTTGGCCGCTTCAACCAGACTTCCCCGGGTACGATCCCCCCGGATGGCCCGGAGAAGCGGCCCCACCTCGGGTACCTCTTAGCTTCACCATGGCGACCAACCCACGGTTACTAAGCCCCCCGCCCCGACAAGGCGGGTACCCACGGGAGGGCACATCGAAAAAACCCCTTTTTTTTTTTTTTTTTTACGTTGGGAAATGCTCTTACGCATACCCTCCCGCCAGGGCGCAGGAGGGTTATGTCGGACTCGATGCCAGAGTGAGACTCGATGGCACCCATACCGACTAAAAACCCAACGGTGTTCCCACACTGCGCCTATTGTCGAGGTCACGGGTACGCTCTCGCATTCATCCGCGACCTCGACGGCGCTGCCCTTTCGGGCCCACCACGGGGAGCCGAAGCTCCTCCCGCACCGATGACGATGTGTCGGAACACCAGACACATCGTGCATCCACCTCGGAGGCCATGCCAGCGAGATGGGCGCCGGACGGCCCCACGTCCAACGCCCTGGCCTCCATGCGGCGGGTCAGGTGAGTGGCCCCGCCGCCTGCCACTTCGGCCGCTGGGAATGGGGAGCTCTGGCCCCTCTGGCCTGTCCCCATCCCGCAGCCCCACCACGACACACCCGGTGGGTGCCCCCTCAAGGAAAGCCCTTGATGAAGCCACCACCCGGCCGTCCCTCCTCGCTCTCCACTGTGCCCTCTGCTGATCAGAGGGACACGCGGAGAACCCTCATGTCCGGACCAGGTCCGAACCCTCAGTAAGGGCCCAGCCACCACCGTAGCCCTTGGGAATGGAGAGCTCTGGCCCCTCTGGCCTGTCTCCATCCCTCAGGCTCGTGCAGTGGCCTAGCCCCCACCACTGTGGCCGCTTTCGCGGCCCCATCGGGTACCTCTTCGCTTCACCGTGGTCCCCCGCCCACGGCTACTAAGCCCCCCCGCCCGACAAGGCGGGTACCCCCGGGGGGGATCGAAAAAAAAAAAAAAAAAAAAAAAAAAAAAAAACCCCTAACAAAGCAATGCCCAATATTAAAAGATACTTAAATGAAATTCGCGTCATAAAACAACTCTCAAAATTAATCATGGTTTTTTTCATGTTTATTTTTTTTTAACTATTTTATGGGCTTACGTTTGACTGCCATCTCATCTGATGTTAAACGAAGATGCAGCCTACGATGGATCAGGCCTAGAAGAAACCGATTCACTCGCAGCTTGAAGACTATAAGATTATATTGAAGATTATAATTATCGGGGAAAACCCACTCGGGCAGCGCATTCCACTGTTCAGTTGTTTGAATAAAGAAAGTGGAATCAAACCGTTTCGTACGAGTTTTTGGTATATCAACCATGAAACGGTGTCGCTTTTTCGAGGTCCTGGAGCCTTATTTTTGAGTTGCACGCAAAATTGCGCATGCGAGCGGAGCCGACTTTTAAACGATATTGGAATAAGGTTCAATATCGTTCAAAAGTCGCAACTTTGCGCACGATTCAAAAATAAGGCTGTCCGATAGAAGAATGGGCAGGGGGAATAAGATCATGCAAATCCGAAATACACTCTCAGAAATGTATCCGATAAAATACCGAAAGGCTAGCTACTTTTCGTCGATTACCGACTTTGGAACTTGGTCCGAGCCAGGGAGTCGTTGCCAATGGTTCTCTTGGCACGTTTCTCGATTGATTGATATCGAAGTCTATAAGCATTAAGTGCATCCAGGATTTGGTTTTTAGACGGTTTTTTGTAATCAACTGTCAAAAACAATAAGTATTAGTCCATTTGAGGCTAACGATAGCTCAAATCAAGTTTCTGATAGTTTAAAAAAGCCATATTCAAATATTTTTATGAAATAACTGGTTATTATTCTACTAATAAAATAAAAAGCAATTTAGAAAAGTAACAGGCAATTTATATTTTTTTAATGAATGTGGCGGACTTAATATTTATCATACGACCAGCCAGCCTAGATTTCATACGGCATGTCATTCGTATCATATCAGTATATTAATTTTGCCCCTACATCAGCGACAATGATATCCTATCATGTCAATGGACGGGAAATAAGCGCACGGATTTTGAAGACTATATTATAGGCTACTATCGCGTATACTATATATGGCGTCAGTCTTACTCTGTACGACATGCAAGCCGTACGATACAAACATTCAAACAAATCGAAAGTATGCCTTCGTGTGCATTCCCGTAGTTCCCATAGTGTAAGAACACTACCAAAACACACAATAAAAGTTTTGGGATTACATTCCATAATCACTGTAATTTGTCACTATACTGCAATTAGTTTCAATAAAATATGGTAAGGAAATCGCCATTTTGGGGCGATCGTAATATTACGAGACAGAGAGACTTCGAGAATCCTTCGTCAATGCTCGTGAATGTTCGAGAATCGAGAGCAATAGACAAATACATGTGTTCTCTTTTTGTCATGCAGAAATTAGGTTTGCTTTCTCTATTTTAGGAAAATGTAATATAAATACCTATAGCTAGGTATGATTTATTGTGTTGACTTGTTAATTTGCAAGCGCTAGGCCTGTCCATTCCATTATCATTGTCGCTGTCTGTCAGTACTACACCGCTCTAACGATGTGGGATTTCGGTGCTCTTCCGTTCTGAAAGTTTCTAGTAGTGTTGATGATAGGGCAAGGGTTTATCCTTGGTTTATCTTTGCAACGATCCGGTCAGTCGTCGGACGGGTGACCGTGATTAGCAATTGGGTTAGTACTAGAATGGCTAGATCAAAAACGGTAGTGTTTTAAAACAGTTTTTTAGAATGGCTAGATCGCAAAATGAGTTCATCTCACTTAGACCACATCTCAATTATTATTATTTTATGATTTACTGATGCTGTTTGGTTTGTTTGTTTAGGCAAGCGTAAATGGCGCTAGGCCTAATTTAGGTTAAAGGCGACTAGCTCAAAGGCACCTCAGATGGTACGAACCTCGGCTTAATAGGCCGTCGCCGGGAGTGGGGTCAGACTTGCCCTGGCAACCCAGAAGGGGGTGTGCCCTGGGGCCCTAGTAGGTTGATCTGGTTGACTATTTGGAGAGAATCTAACCGATCTTCTGACAGATCTGGGGAGTCCTCGACCTCGCCGGCGAGGTCGGTGCGTGTTGTGTGCCTCTGGTAACCGGCGCCTATACCAAAAACGGAATACTTCCTGTTGCTATGAGTGATCGGAGCACATCTCAAAATATCCGAGTCGCAATTTGCCTTAAGCTCATCTATTCCACATCTCAAAATGCCCAATTCGCAGAATGACCACACCGCTGCTAGTCAACATCACAAAAAGGCCTAAGTGAGATGAAATCATTTTGCGATCTAGCCATTATAATACTAACACATTTCTATAACAACAACCGTTAAGCCGTGACAAATGCCTTCAGGTAGCACATAGCCTGACTCTAGGGCTGGCCACTTTGCGTATACGAACTTACTCTTTGCCAGCTTATGGTTACCTACTATTTTATCGATGAGATGGCTCATTGTAAACACGCCCCTAACTTAATGGCTCAATGCTTGGAATGGTGATCATTAAATTCTCATGACAATAAAGTTGCTTTTCCCGCTTCTCAGCTAGTTTCAAACTATTTATTAGGGGGCGCACTATTTTCGAGCTTTCGAAAGGAATAAGTTTAGTCAAAAATTTTTTGTGTAATTTTGTGACCATTATAGTTTAATTTTGCATTATAAGGGAAACGCTCCTGAGTAACGCACAGGTGGGACTGTCTTTCTTTGCGGTTATTAATAATACGAAAAATAAAAACGCGGCTACATTACTGATTGTTTAAGATCTTTAACTAATGAATTTGCATTTTATCACAAACACCAAAAACGTCAGCTTAGCGGCCTTAAATTAAAGAATATGGCATAAAAAATTGAAATGGCAGTTGGCCGGCTACAAATATGTCGCAGAACCGATAACCGCTTCTAGTGTTCTAGAGTGGAGACCACCAATCAGCAAACATAGCGTAGGACGCCCTGAGAGTCGATGGAGTGACGATATACGTAAGGCAGGGGGCAGTGACTGGAAACTAAAAGCTGAAGAAAGGACAGTGGACTAAAATGGGCTGATGATGATGATGATGGTATGGTATAAGTCTTTGTTTTAGGAGCGATGTCTTACACCTGCTATGCATAAATTTTCCATCACTTCCGTTTATATTAATGCATAATTAAACTTCAATACATAAATATTTTTCGAGCGATGTGGCCTGCCCATTGCCACTTCAACTTACAAACCTTGCGAGCTATGTCGGTAACTTTGATTCTTTGGCGAATATCCTCGTTCCGGATTCTATCGCGCAAAGTAACTCCGAGCATAGCTCTCTCCATTGCCCTTTGCTTTACTCTAAGTTTCTCCAAAAGGCCAGCAGTTAAAGACCACGCTTCAGTTCCATATGTCGCTCGAAGAACTGACAACCGATGGGGAAGAAAGGTTCTTGAGTGGCGACCGCGAACCGGAAGACGCAGCGTAGGAAGGCCTCCCACTAGGTGAACCGACGACATTGTAAAAGTCGCGGGCAACCGGTGGACGCAAATGGCAGGTTGTCGTACAGTGTGGCGGTCTAAGGGGGAGGCCTTCGTTCAGCAGTGGACGTCTCCGGGCTGATAATGATGATGATGATGACTGCGGCAGGTGCGCTAAGTATTGTATTTTTTTTATTTCCTCCTCCAATTTTTATTTATTAATTACACACTCATACCATAATTGCGAAAGTTTGTTGGAGTATATCTGTGTGTAAGATTAACAAACGTACAGTCTGTTATTCCTTCATGTTGAACAGATTTGTATGAAATTCGGTACAGAGGTTATACCTTGGAATCACTTAAAAGCTATTTATTTTATTGCAGAAATCGCGGGTATACCCGCAGAGCACAGCTAGTCACTTTGGAAGTAATATGTAGTCGTAGTAGGTTAATGTAAATATTAGCGTGCGTATGAAGGAAAAGTCCATGATTTAATAGAAAAGTTATAATTGTCCGAACTACACAGCACACAAGAAATGAGAAGGCGGAAGGAAGAATCAAAGATAGTTTTAGGAAAGAGAAACAATAAAAACGTAAGCGCGCGGAGCATGAAAGCGACGCGGGCTTCGCGTGGCAAGAGCAAATAGCGACTGCTGGATTCACAAGCGGCAGCGGCGCGGGCGGCGCGCGGGCACAGCCAGCGCTGCGCCGCCGTAACGGTAAATTGGCATAATAGTATTGCGCGCGCGGCGATGCTTGTGTAAATAAAATATAACTTGTCTAGTATGATGAATGTGTGAAAGATAATGTGTGTGAGTAATGTGTGAGTGTGTAATTATATACTTACGTAAAATAGATAAGAAATAAAATATTGATATATGTTTTGTGTAGTGTACATTAATAAATAAAACGAATTAATAAACAATGAAATAATATTAGGGTCACCTACAGTCACATCAACAGCCGGAAGACGTCTACTGCTGGACGAATGCCTCTCCCTTAAAGGGAGGTGTTGCCATAATCCCCACGCTTGGCCACGATCGCAGAATGGTTACCACCGTTAACTGAGAGGACGCTGCTACCCGTCCTCCGGTGGTTCTGGATGCAGTTTTAGGACATACCCAGATCTACAGGTCCATTTGCACAGCTAGTAAATAATAAAAAAACACGTGTTTTTTACCTTTGAGAAGGTACATATTCAAAAGGGTAGCCCATTAGTTCGTAGAAATATTTGCAAAAGAAAGCACAAATGACTTCCATTTCGAGGGCTTGATTAAGTAATTACGAAAGAGAGAGCTAGATCCTCCAAGGTAATTACTTACCGTTAGATCTGGTATAGCAACGTGATCAATTAATATTTTCGAATTCGAGTCGATATTATGTTATATTTACTTAATTTTTTCATCAAAGCTATTGGTTTCAACGATATAAAGTAAAGTTATCAGTCATCTACCCTATGGCGTTTATGACCAAAAAATTTGGCTGAGGACCTTAATTTACGTACTGCCTAAACGTCACACGTAACACAAAAGTACGTCGTAGAGCCTTTCAGTTAGATCAATCGAAGCAGAAAAATAAAGCGATTCGGACTGTATATTTAAAAAGTCGAATTCGCTAAAAGTGGCGGTTATGCCATTTTGAAAGAGGTGCATTAATAAATAATTACCTACATAATTATCAAATCAAAAATTTATTTTCATGAATTTGAATATTTTTGTTTAACGTATATAATTTTATTATCTCCGCTTCTTTAGCGAGTCAAACACAATAATTTTAAAGAGTATTATTATAAAAAGTCAGTTTTGAGTAAAAACGATTTCCCACGACACAACAATGGATGTTATGTTAACACCATAAATCCCATATTAGAACCATCGCCGATAAGTAAGTAAGTTCGTATAGGACGAGTGGCCAGCCCTAGTGTCAGAGTTAATGTGCCGCCCGAAGGCCTCTGACATGGCTGACGGTTGTTGTTATAGAAACTAGAACAAACAACCGGGACCAACAATTTAACGTGTCATCCGACCCACGGTAGCGCTCAGAAATAAATGCCACTCACGGTCACCCATCCGAAGACTGACCGGACCGTCCGTTGCTTAACATCGGTGATAGTTTAGAATCCCCTAGACAAGCTACTCCACGAGCGCTACAATGCCGATGAATCAAACATTAATTACAAAAAACCAATATAAATCGGTCTTTGCAGATAAATGGGAACATTAGTTTTTAGCACATAAACCACCTCTCACCCTAAACGCATACTTATCTCTATTCCGTCTTAATTGTCGTAAAAATATACCGCAAGTAAGACTTAGGTACCTATCGCTTGTATTTTGATATTGATGTTTTGTCGAATCATACTTATAAATTAACCCCCGCGACTTTGTCCGCGTACGGAAAAAAATCGCCTTGCTCCCAAATACTCGTATCTTCCTTAAAGTTGGGTTAATTACTAACTAAATTCACCACTTTAATAAATCCCGAAAGCATTTTTTTATTTTAAATGAACTATCCAAATTCTAATTTTCATTACTAAAAGTTCAAAAACAAAGAACTATCATACAAAATCACACAAAAGTGTTTATACACACCCGCCCTAAGTAATATAATATAATAATAATAATAATTCTTTATTTCCAAATGAAGAAACTACAGCTAATATTACATTAACATAAACCAAAAACCTTAGGATATTACAATTATATAGATATTTATATGTTTTAACAATTGTTTATATATTTAGAAAAAGGAGGGAAAGATACAAAAATACTAGATGTAGAATAATAACACAGGAGTCCCTGTCTCCCAAACTAGGATGACCCTGTACTATGGAAGACAGTTGATTCTTCAATAGGATTGATACATTATAGGACAACTAATTGATTGTTATAATGTGTGAGTAAAATAAAAAATATTTGGTAAATATGAGGAAATCTGCTATATGTGTGGAGGAATTTGCATATCCCTGTATGCACCAAAAACCCAATTCTGGGAGAGAATCAGACAAGTGAACTTTCTGTTTAATAATAATTTAGACATTGCAACCAAGACATTAGCTTCTTTTTAACTTCAAATTTTGAAAGGGATTAAAAACTTAGCTTCTTGTTAAGCTTGTTGTAAAGTCTAGAGCTAAGGGATTCATATTGTACAGTAGCAAATACAGTACGACGTGAAGTGGAGACACAAATCGGCTGTCCGCGACGCTTTCGTGAAGAAAGTTTGTTAAATGGCACGGTGGACACACAATGGTGGACAATGGTTCGTAGTATAAACAACTGCCTGACAGTTAGTACCTTGCATTCCGATTATAGTGTTGCGGTTGGGTAAGTTCTTGGCTTATTCGTCACAACTTTTAAAACTGCTCTTTGGCAGCGTTCCAGGCACATACAATTGGTTTTAAAGGTTCCACCCCAGGCAGGTATACAATATGAGGGAGTTGACTGAAGTATCTATAAAGAAAGTATAATGCCCTGACCCTGAAAATAAAATGTGAAATAAAAGTAGGTACTTATCTAGGTACACTATAACTCTAAACAAAATGAGGTATCTGCCACCACAGAACGAAGTACGGTATTGGTGGGGGTACTAATCGGTAGTCACTAACAGTCTCGAGTCATTAATACCAATACAAAAAAAAAACAGGAAATTATGCATTAAAAATCCGTGTTGAAGACCGGTACATGCAGGCATAACTACAATAATGTAGGTACCGAACAAAATCGCAAAGAATGAAGCAGTGAAACATAATGAAACTACATTGTACTAATACGAGTATTTATTCTGTGGCATAATATTATGAAAATGATCAATTGATCATAGTCGCTACCTAGAGCAAAAACATAAATAAATTATAAGATTTCTTCTTACTAAAGATTTGACGCATGCGTATTACCACAACATCCCTTCGGTCCCAGTTGTGTGGTAGCGACCAAAGCAAGCGCTTGCTCTGAAAGCTCGAAAAGTTTTCCTCGGAACTTTCGGTACAGAAATTGCGTTACTTCTTAAGTTATTTCAACAAGTTAATAATTAGTTTCCTATCTGTAAAATAATTTGTGAGTGAATTTGAAATGTGTTAGTTTTATAAAAATAGAATTTAAGCTTTCTAGCTAGATATTTCATTATAAATGTAGCTCTAAAACATTTAAACGTGTTAGTGTGTGTTTATGTTAGTGCTAAGTGAAAAATGACCGTAACTTAGTGAACATTATTAGTGTATTTGGAATTGAAGGTACGTAATAATTTTTTTTAATCATGTGACAAGACGAGCTTGACGTTCGCCAGGTGGTAAGCGTCACGTCTGCCACTAACAGTAGCAGTGCTAGAATTGTGAACTTGCGAACACAATCCTACGCCGCGCTGCACTGCGATCGTCACCCTTCATCTCTTCATACCCATTAATTTCTCAGGCGGACTCTGCAGTAGAGTCCGCCTGGGGATGTTCAAACCAAACAATAAATTTATATTTATATAGCATTTTATTGGGTATAAAACGGGTTTGCGTTTGACTGCATCACGTAACTACGTAAGAATAAGATAAAGAAAAAAACGCACACTAGTAAATACGATAAGTTACGTTAGCTAAGTTAGATCATCTTATTTTATTCATGATCATTTAAATTCATCTTTCTTTTTTTTTTTGTTTCAACAAACAGTACCCAGCAAGTAAATATGGAGTAAAAAGTAGTATTATTAGGCTAGCTGGTGCACCATCAACGTTGACCACAGATTAATTATAAAAAAATTAGAACCTAACGTGAAATATACTAACACTAACTAGTGATTAAATCTAGGTTAGATATACATCTATTTGGAAGGTCGAAATGAATTCATTTGCTTTGCTATTATCATGCTTGGGATATACTTTGGTGTCATCTACATCTACGTGTCTATATTATAGTGATGATTAATGGGAACTACTTAGCTTTTAAGTGATATCAAACAAGCTGGGACATTAGTCCATTACTGTCATTTTAAATCCGTGAGCATCGCATCTTTATCATGAGCTTTGAAAAAGCACTATGTCCAACATACTGACAAGCTATTAGGCTGATACATCATAGCCGAAGGACGTCCACTGCTGGACGGAAGCCTTCCCTTTAATAAGGAGGGGTTGCCAAAATCCCCACGCTTGGCAGGCGGCTTGGGGATTGCAGAATGGTTACCACCGTTAGCTGAGAGGACGCTGCTGCCCGTCCTCCGGTGGTTCTGGGTGCAGTTTTAGGACATATCCTGGTCCTCATTCATTAGGCTCATAAGTGAGTTTATTTTCTCTTTTCAGTTCTTGTTTTTAAAACGATTACAATAAAATGATTTTAATATAAATATAATTTACTCAGAATAGGTTTGCATTTGACCAGACCCTGCGTGATGGTATGCAACGGAGCGGTCTAGGATGGAGCAAGCTTATCTAGAAGGAACCTTTACTATAGATTTGAAGACCCATATTGTACGTTACGGGAAACAAACTTCGTCAGAGAATTCCACAACCTCACCGTACGAATAATAGTAGATTTCTCACCTAGGGAGCAAAAGAAAAGAATGTCTCTGATCTCATGTTTAATGTCTTCAGAGGCGCAGCCGAGGGTGATAAACATGAGATCTGACGCTTCTTTACTCGCTTCCGTGGTGTGTATATGATTTTACGTGCCGCTGCGGGGAGGTAATGGTATCTTTCGCTCCGCGTAAAAAAAATTGCTCGGGATGATTTATAGTGGTGAATTATGGGAGCGGGCCAAATTTCTTCCGTACCCGGACAAAGTCGCGGGGGACCTCTAGTAAATAATAAATAAATTATAATGTACGTTGGATATACCCAGGTCCGGACCTGCATATGACCTAGGACCTGGGTATGTCCTTAAACTGCAACCAGACCCACTGGAGGACGGGCAGCAGCGTCTTTTTGGTTAACGGTGGTGACCATTTTGCGATCCCCAAGCCGCCTGCCAAGCGTGGGTATTATGGCAACACCCTTCTATAAAGGGCCTTCGTCCAGCAGTGAACGTTTTATGGCTGACGACGAATGTATGTTGTGGTCTAGGATAGAGCAAGTTTACGTACTGAAAAGAACCCTGTTTGCTCTGAATTTGAAGACGCCCATTATTGTAATTTATGGGAAGCAGTATCTGGTATAGATTTCCACATCTTCACTCTGTGCGAATAAAAAAATGTGGAATCGAATCGTGTATACGTGAGGAATATTTTATTTTTTTATGGAATTTACACGAGACGAGCGAGAAGTTTGCCTGGTGCTAAGCGTCACGCTTGCTCATAACAGTAGCAGTGCCAGAATAGGAAATACTCGTATGCATGTGTTTTAATTATTAAAAATAACAAGATACATAAATGGAGAGAGATGCTTACATCGAAAAAATAATTCAAATCGGCTGATAAAGTTCTGAAATATAAACGTTCAAACTATTTGAGAGGAAGTCATAATGTCCCTTTATGGCAAAACACGTGCATAATATAGAATTTGTTTGGAATCGTGAACATTGACGTCATAAACCTAGTAAGTATAGTGCCCTCCTGTCTAACATGAAACTAAAATGTTTATAACTTCGTTATTAGTGCATTTATTAACATTTTAGTTTCGGTGATTTGTTTTGCTGCCAGTCAGCTTTTTTGTGAGTCAATAAAAAAACACATGCATATTCCCTATTGTGAACTTGCGAACATAATCCTGCACCGCACTGCACTGCGCTCGTCGTCCTAAGATATTAGATGTGAAATATCTTTATGCCCAGTAATTTCTCTGGTAACATTGCTCTTCAAACCGAACACATCAATGCTTGCACACTACTGCTTGGCGATTGAATAACAGGCAAAGGTGTGGTACTTCTCCAAGAGGACTCTGCAAGAGTCCTACCACTACGACTAAATAATGTTCCATGTATATACGGGTGGGCTTATATCGCGTTCCCTAGATGTAATAATGTAGTAGGTACAATCTACAATACTTATTTCTTCGAGACGTAGGCTGTGCGCTATCTGTCTTTATAATTCAGCGTTATGCGTACCACGCACCATCGAAAATAGCTTTTTGTCTCGTTACGTAGTGGTACTAACGCTTTCATCGATATCTATCGACTCAAAGATCACCTTGAGGAACTTCAGAACTCTAACCCCTGAAGATGTTATAGTTATAACATCGACAGTATATGAGTATTGAGTTCAGGTGTGCCATTATCAGCTAATTAGCTGTTTGCAAATTGAAGTGGCAATGGGCAAGCTTCACCGACAGCTCAAGCTCATTGCTGAGAATTGAACCCACATCCTTCGACGTGACGTCCTAGCGCGCTAACCACCGAGCTATTGTTGTATAAAAAGTAAGTTGTTTACCTGCGCCTATTTGCTGGTATGGTCTCCGAGATGGAGGAAGCACATCGTCAGCCAGAAAACGTCCACTGCTGGACGAAAGCCTTTAATAGGGAGGGGTTGCCATAATCCCCATGCTTAGCAGGCGACATGGAGATCGCAGAATGCTCACCATCGTTAACCGAGTGTCTTCCGGTGGTTCTGGGTGCAGTTTCAGGACATACTCAGGACATACTCAGCTTGGGCTCCCCGGGGTGGTCCCTGAGAGGGAAGCACCATGGGGGCCGTGAATAAAATGCGAAATCGTGGCCGTAGCATTGACTAGCCTTGACATGGAACACTCCAGGATTTTTCGTGCGTACGCCGTCATTATATAGGACGGACAATCCCACATAACCACCCTGACTACTCCAGGGCCGTATTATCCATCTAGGACTTTCTCTAGACAAAAAAATAATTCTAAGAATATTTGTATAAAGCCGTTATGGAACCTTTTGAAGAATTTTAATGTTAAGCCCGACGTTAGCTCGGTCGTTTTTTACTGCGTGTAAAATCCACGATACAGTGAACCTTAATTAACTTTCTACGAAATTTCCCCATAAGACCTTCTTTAATTGAAGTCTCGTAGCCTGAGTACCTAATGAACACCTTTTCATTTTTTTCGGATATACTTACAAGTAGATAGATGTTGGACAGAGGCGATGACCTGAAATGGACCAATCGGCAAAAACGAAGACGGAAACGGAAACGGTCTAAAAACGAAGAGACGAAGTTATAGGTCGAATAACTATTTATAATTATAGGTATTATTGATAAATAGACAATAATTTATTTGCTACAAAAATAGTGTTTTATGTGTGCTTGATCACACATAAAATATGAAAAAATTATATGCATTTATCGCTAGTTTTTTTTTGCCACAAAGCGGCCAGCTCTTCATGATGACGGTTATAACCAAACGGCTGTGATCTTCCGTTGGGGCCGGCTGGTGACGGCTAAGGCGTACCTCTCTACTCAGAGTAAAAGACGTATCGGCCATGTCTCTACCACATACCTTTAAGTAGTATTTGTGAGTTTTAAAGCTGCGTTCCTATTTGATCTTATTATTATGTGAAAATGTGTTCCGTGCGTATTTACCTCGTCTCCCGCAAAAAACGGCGGAAAATTATAGGCAGATTATCGCCTTTGGCATATCCAATGTATTTGCTCAAAGGTGGCGGGAATATAATGGTAGATCAGAGATAAAGACAAAGCTAGAACAAGCTGAAGGAAGCTTTATCCAAAAAGGATTACCTATCCATGAATATCAAGAAAGTGTTAGAGAATAGTTAGTGGAAACTACAAACAAACAAAACAAAACTATAAAATACATGAATATGTTCACAAAAATATAATTATAATGACCCATAGGCTTCCAAACTAGTCAAAGGTGGTGTGTCAGGAATCAGTGGCATCTCCTGTTTAACAAGACATTACGTATGCCAAAACTACTGACAACTATACTAGACTAGAAGTCCCCCGCGATTTCGTCCGCGTGTATTCGGAAAAAATTTGGCTCGCTCCCAAATACTCGTATCTTCCATACCGCTGGGTTAATTAGTAATTATTTTCCTCTCCATATTCACCACTTTAAATCATCCAGAGCAATATTTTTTATCCAGAACAACTTATTTTCTTTTTCGTAGTTTTGGGGATGACCTATTAGGGTTGTTTCACACGTACCACAACCACAACACGTAGTCGGGCGCATATTTTGTATTGAATGAATAGTAGAATTGATACGTACCACATTTTGCCGTCATTATCGACCGCGTGGATGATACCGACTACATCGCAACCACAACGCAAGCACCAGCGAAACCGTGAAATAGCAGTCGGCCACATCGCAGATACAACGCTGCGTCGAGGCAACGACAGTGCACGCTCTATGAAAGCCGGAGTCGAACTGTGTCTGCACACGACGCAACCACATCGCAACTGCTAGCTACAACGCAACCACATCGACATTTTATTGGTACCACAACGCAACTGCAAAAAGCTGCAGCGACACTATTCACACGTAGTCACTACGTCACCACATTTTGTCGCTGTGATGTGGTGTGGTTGTGGTACGTGTGTTGACCCTTAAAAAAGTTGTTCACAATGATAATTAAAATGGCCTACTTTCGGCTTAGTACAATAAAATTATGTAACACGTATTCCTGTAAGTATAGGTTCAAAGTACAGCAACGGGAACGTGATCCTAACTTTACTGATATTGATTTGAGTTTTCAACTTCGGAAAGCGGAAGCATAGAGTTACCTCGAACTTTCTACTAACGATGTCAACACGTTTTTAGCCGACTTAATAAAGGAGGAGGTTATCTCAATTCGGTTGTAATTTTCATATTTGTTATCTCAGAACTCTGTCATTTATTAACCCGTTTTGAAAATTATTATTATAAATTGATTGATTATAAACTTTCTTCTTTTTTGAAATCAGCCACAAGCAGCATGCCAAGCGTGGGGATTATGGCTGGGGATGTATTTATCCCCAAACTGGGCAGTGGACGTCTTCTGGTGGATGTAAATAGAGATTGTAAGAATTAATATTAATGTTAATGTTTCGCAATATTTTGAAGAAGCTTTACTTAGTTTGGGGCTAGATGGCGCTGTGTGAAATGTCAACCGATATTTATTTATTTTATTTATTTCTTAATTTTGACCTAGTATTAAACTAGGATTAAACTAGGTTAAAATATTGCGTAAATTCTCAGACAAGAGCCATTTGATTGAACGAGTTTGTTTTGTTATGATGGCAACTGGTTTGTTTTCGTCAGCACTTGTATTATTCAGCCTTGCCTTCTTGCCATGTAAACAGTTCCCATGTTGACAACCGATTCCTTGATCTCCACATTATTTGAATTGGGCTGGCTCCGCATAATGAACTCGAGTTTGAGCGGAGACTTTCATGAAATCTTTTTACATTGCTTTGTTTGTTTACTTCTCTATTATATTTAACATCTTCAAAGAGATAATACATGTAAAAAGTGTGTCGTGACTACATATATTTGGTAGAGTCTGTAGCTAAATTATATAGTTTATGGTTAACTAGAGGTCGCCCGCAAACTTCGTCCACGTACGTTTATGATGTTACAAAATAAATATTTTTCTTTCTTTCTTTAAATACTTGTATCTGCCATACCGCTGGGGTAATTAATCTTTTTTTTTCTCCCCGTATGCACCACTTAAGATCAACCCTAGCAAAAATATTATTGTTGTTGTTTTAATATGTCTATTCAAATATACCAATTTTCATCACTTTAACAGCTTCAAAAACAAATCATTTCGGTCTGGTCCATGTATATCTTCATCCTCCGTTTCACCCCTTAAGTCACCCCTGTCGAAAAATACTAAATGTACCAAATTTTATTTTAAATTAACTATCCGAATACCAATTTTCATCACTATAACTTCATAAACAAATAACTTTCCATACAACATTTACCCCCTTAATTCAGCCCTGTCGCAAAATCCGTTCTTAGTTGACGTATCCTATACCTTTAAACTACCTCTCTGCCAAATTTCAGCTACAGAGCTAAAGTAGTTTTCGAGATTTCGTGTTTAGTCAGTGAATGATTTTCGCTTTTATATTATACAGGGTTAGTTCTAACCAGTTAGCATCCTTTTAAAGGCATATTCTGTACATTAAATCAAGCAACTTTTACTATGGGGCCAACATTGCAATCGCGAAAAAAAGATCAGCTGTTCCATACAAAAAGTTAATTGACCTTGGGCAAAATGTATGGAACAGCTGTTTTTTATTCGCGGTTTCAATGTTGGCCTAATAGAAGAAGTTGTTTGTTTTGATGTACAGAATATGCCCTTAAAAGGTTGCTAACTGATTAGAACTAACCCTGTATAGACTAGAGGTCGCCCGCGACTTCGTCCGCGTACGGAGGAAATTCGGCCCGCTCCCAAAATTCACCACTTTAAATCATCCCGAGCAATTTTTTTTAACCCCCCCAGGGTTTGAACACCATTCTGCCCAATGTGAAGCAACGATGCAGTATAAGACAGTCTAGCATGCTTACCTAGAAGATACCTGTTTAATCTGGATTTGAATATACTATATAAAAAAAACATATTATACTTTACAGGAAACGACACTCTAGCAGTTTATTTGGTACATCATAAAATAAGAATGTTTTTACTCTGTGTGTTAATGGAGTTATATGATGTTAGCAATCTAAAGGCTTAGGACATTTCCCATACGTAGGTGGCCTAGTGGTACAAATTTCCCTCACCTCCTTGTATGTACTAAGCCAAAATCTCACGTGTTCTCTCTCTGTATATCCATATCTCTTTGTATGTATGCAAATTTGCGCTTCAACATTTACTTTCAGTTAACGATGTTGTTTTTGATATTTAATAATAATAAGCTTTTTAAAAATAAAACAACCGACTTCACCTTCGAATACCTGGATGACATCTTCATATTTTCTACTAAATGATTTAAAACCCAAACTACTGAACTGATTTCGATGAAATTCGATATGGGACTACCTCTGAAGTATTACCTAACAACAAAAAAAAAACACTAAAATCAGTTCATAATTGGCGGAGCAATCACTTCACAAACATACATACAAAAAAAAACATACAGTCGAATTGAGAACCTCCTTTTTTGACGTCTGTTGAAAAATCCTAATTGGTATAATGTTCAATCAAAACTGTGGCGTGGCGTGACTGGCTTAATAAATGGAGTTTTATAGTTCCATCCTTACTCTTGTAGTTCTTCAACCTATTTCGTGTATCTTGTTCCAGATTCCAATATGGAAGAACTGTTGATGATCAACACGTCTTCGCTTCGGATGAAAGACTTGGTGACCACCGCAGTACCTTTCGTCGCTGTCCGGAACACGAGTGTCGGCAGGGTTGCCAGCAACGCGTACGAGTGGCGCTTCATACTCCCGCCGTACTTCCTCATATTTATCCTGTCCATATCGGGGAACTGCCTCGTGATAGCTACCCTGACGAATAACAGGCGAATGCGGACGGTCACTAATGTCTATTTGCTCAATTTGGTGAGTTTGCTCTGATTAAATTGAAACGTGTGCGGTTACGTATGTGTGGATAAAATTGTGAGTATCCAATAAACGTAGGGATTTGTTTCGCTCCAGGCTGGCGTACCGTTATTTGACCAAGGACAAAATAATGATATATTTATTTTTATTTTTAATTAAAATTTATTTATTTCGCGTAACGTGACACATAATACAGCAAAAATAATAATTCCAGTCAATAATAAATCAATAACAAGAGCTATTTATCACAAAATGTTTCGCCGAATACGAATAATATGACAAATAAAAATTTGTACATTATGATACGAGTGTGCTATGTTGGTCATTACACTAGAGGCGGTATTATGCGCGCGAGTCGCAGGCGAGCGCGATAAGGAAGCCGAGAGCGTAATGACTAATAGCACAAGAGTTCCATACGACTGTTTTCGTCACACTTGCGAGGAAAAAACATTTTTTTAAATAATAATCAACCACACAGCGAAAATGTCAACAAACATTTGCGGAAAATGGCGCCCAAATCAGTATTGCGCGCGCAGGTTGACATTTACTTCAGCGGCATAAGAACTCTTTGTTGGTATTACAAAAAAAACTGTAAGTATTACCCGGCTATATTAAGAGTGCTTCGTATACGTACGTCTAATTGCAGTCACGTACAAACTTGACTTTACCGGGTTATACCTATTATAGTACAAGTGCCGTAATGTAAAGTAAAAAGCACGCGTGTGTAATAGCTTGGATTATGAGCCTAAAAGCGATGTAATAAGATCTACTTTACGAGCAAGTGTGATGAAAAAATAATTATTAAATGTCATCAGTATTAAAATACTTCGACAAAGAGGTCGCCCGAAGAATCCAACTCGGATGGGCAGCGTTCGGGAAATTGCGTAATATCTTCGCATCCAAAATCCCGCAGTGTCTGAAGACAAGGGTCTTCAACCAGTGTTGCCAGTGACGACATATGGAACTGAAACGTGGTCTTTAACTGCTGGCCTTTTGGAGAAACTCAGAGTCACGCAACGGGCAATGGAGAGAGCTATGCTTGGAGTTACTTTGCGCGATAAAATCCGGAACGAGGATATTCGCCAAAGAACCAAAGTTACCGACATAACTCGCAAGGTTTGCAAGTTGGAGTGGCAATGGGCAGGCCAAATCGCTCGACGAACTGATAACCGATGGGAAAGAAAGGTTCTTGAGTGGCGACCGCGAACCGGAAGACGCAGCGTAGGAAGGCCTCCCACTAGGTGGACCGACGACATTGTAAAAGTCGCGGGCAACCAGTGGATGCAAATGGCAGGTTGTCGTACAGTGTGGCGGTCTAAGGCGGAGGCATTCGTTCAGCAGTGGGCGTTTCCGGGCTGATGATGATGATGAGTATTAAAATAAAAACGACAAAAAAAAGGCGCGAAATAAGATTATTTCATTATTTTCCACTCATTGGTCCATGGTGGTCATGTTCGCTCATCCTCATTCTTATTTTCATCTACGTCTGTCTAAGCTTCAATGAAGATTGTTGACGTTTTATGTATGATCTGTTAGGACGCCGATTTATAAGGGGTAAAAAAAAAAGAACTGAGAATAAATAATTTGAATTTGATAAAAACTTACGAATATCTCGTCAAATAGTGCTGTTTTTAAGTAAGGCCTAAAGTAAGCGGGTTACTATAGTTGACTAAATAGTGTCGTGTTATCTAGGTCAAAATGGCCTCCTAACTACATCTACACTTATATTCATTATTATTATTAATATGTATACACATCTTATATATAATTATTTTATAATAAATAATAATAATTATAAGAGGCTACCTCAAGAGGCTCTCGCTAGGCGGTTGGGTCAAGGGTCAGATACAAAAGGCAGTGGTACTTGACACGTCACAAATTGTCAGGAGGTTCCTCACTCTGCAGCCCTAACCACCGGCAGCTTGAGCCCTGCCCGCTGCTGGCGGCACCCTAGTTTTTAAGTTTTTTATAATTTGTATTTTAATATTTTTATACCTACATATTGATAAAACTTATAAATTAAGATAAGAAATAAATGAGTAAATAATAATAATATTAATATTATAAAGAGGTAACGTTGTGTTTGTCGGGATTAATCTCCGAAACTACTGAACCGATTATAATAATTATTTTTCACTATTATATAGCTACATTATCCTTGAGTGCTTTAGGGTATATTTTAATCATTTAAGTTTTAATCAATAAGTAGTAAATTTGCCTAGCTGACAGTCTTCAGTCAGTTTTTAAATAAAAATTTAAAAACATTTTTATATATTTTTTAAATAAATTAAGATTCGTAGCCGATTACTATAAAGCAGCCTTCTAGGTAACTGTACGATCCTCCTTACCATATACATCGACGTCGACATCTCTTAACGACGTTTTTCTTCACACCCAGCTCAAGCTCATTGTCAGGATTTGAGCCCACGCCGTACAGCGTGTGATCCAAAACATCATAACATTATAAACATCACTACGCGCTCATTACACTGTAGGCCCGTTTTCAAATTGATTAGAATTGAGTGCGAGTGTTCAGTGATTAGTATGAAATACGTTTGAACAATATCTGATTAGAGTGTGAGAGTAAATTTTCAATCAATTGTCAATTTTAATCTGAATCTTTTTTTTCATACTATAGCGCTCACTTTCGCACTAGCACTAATTACTGTGTAAACGGGCTATCTTAGAGAGTACCATTGGTGACTTATATATGGTGGCTACCAATAAATTAGTGCACGCGAGTGAAACCGCGCGGGTCAGCTAGTATATTATAATTCTGAAAATGTCCTTTTGTTTCAGGCGATATCAGATTTCCTTTTGGGAGTGTTTTGCCTGCCGTTTACTTTGGTCGGGCAAGTGTACAGAAGATTTTTATTCGGAGCCGCGCTTTGTAAACTAATACCCTTTTTACAAGGTAAGTTTTATTCACTGATCAATAAACTTAGAAAATATTAAAATCACGACTACTCTGCCAAAAAACGAGGTAAAATATAAAATAACTGTAAATTAATATGAACTGAAGAAATAATTTAAAAAAAGAGAGTTTTTTTTACATTACAAAATGACGCCGTAAATTAGTTTTTTTTTAGTAGCCTGTGTCACTCAGGATAATGTAAGTGTTACTGACGATACCTATTATCTATACGTCTAAATCTGTTCAGCCATTTATAAGTTATGGTGGAAGTGGAACCAAGAAACTCACATACATAAATTAACCCTGAAAACATTATACTCCTCTTTTGAGCAGTCGTGTAAAATAGTAGATTACTCACCTAGGGTGCAAAAGTAAAGAATGTCTCAGATCTCATGTATATTGTCTCCCGAGGCGAAGCCGATGGTGACAATCGTGAGATCAGAGGCTTCTTTACTTGCTCCCGTGGTGTATATACGATTTTACGTGCCGGTGCGGGGAGGAAGTGGTTTCTTTCGCTTCGCGTAGCAGGGCTAAAGTAGCCACTTTATTTTAGCCTCATCTTTTAGTTAGCGTCGCAGGCACGTAAATATCAGTAAGACGTTAACATGAATGAGTCGAAAAAACTCCAAACAGTTCCTAGACCGCATCGTTTCGTAACATTATGGTAAGATGGAGGTTGTACAAAAACCTGTTTTATTCAGATTTTCTGTAAGTACTTATTGCTATTAACCAAATGAAAATTTAATAACAATAAACCCAAAAACTATTTTCGTTGTATACAATGTAAAATAGAGTTTGTGGCAATACCGACACCAACTCATCGTAATGAACAACTTTAAGTACAAATCAAAGCAGAAATCGCAAAAAAATACTTCTGAAGTTGGGACGGAAACCCAGAGATTGCTCTTATGCAGGTTCAAGTCCCGCCAGAGGCAAAGATTACGAAGGATACGCCGTCGCGTAATAAAATAACGTTTGAAAATGACCCCCGCGCCGTCATGTTTTCGAGTTGCGCTGGAGTTCGAAAGAAGATAGCACTTTTATGAGAGCAAAAGGGATAGCGCGCGTCTTGCTTAGTGAGCGCAGACAGGCGAGACAGTCCTTAGGGCCGTCTTCACGGGGCCATTTTAGGGTGCGATATGACATATCTCCCTCCTTATATATATAATATCATGGGCCACAGTCATAATTTTTCTTCTTACAAACATAGAAATACCCAAAGTGTGGAAACACATCATATAAATATTCGTTTGTTGCAGCTGTCTCAGTCTCCGTAGACGTTTGGACCCTCGTGGCAATATCTCTGGAGCGGTACTTCGCTATCTGTCGGCCTTTAAAGTCGCGCAAATGGCAGACACAGTGCCATGCCTACAAGATGATAGCCACAGTCTGGCTGTTATCCATAGCCCTCAACTCGCCCATACTTCTGGTGTCTACCTTACAGCCTATGAGAGGAAATGGTAAGTTTATCACTGCTGCAGCACCAGTTTTAATAGAACCTGCCAATCACTCTTTTGTCGTCAAACCTTTTGCAAATGGTAACCGTTAAGGTACAGATTGGTGCAATAATTATAGTCATTCAGTTGCGAACTGCTAATTTCTAAAGCTTTTATGCATTTTGTTTTATTTGAATATATACCACACATAAGAGACGTACGTGTATGTCTATCCGCCAACTGGCCAGTACGGTGGAACATCGCTCAATTGACCTTCGAATGTGAGCCACAAATATCAAATATCCTCCACAAATATCGCATCTAAGGGTGACGAGTGTAGTGACTACTTACAGCGCAGGTTTTTGTTCACAAGTTCACAACAAGGAATATGCATGTTTTGATTATTAAAAATAATAAGATAAGTGAAGATTTAACGGAATCTGATGCATACATCGAAAAAAAAATTGAAATCGGCTCGTAAAGTCCTGAAATATAAGCGTTCAAAGTATTTGGGTGGGAGTCATCTGTCCCTTTCTAGCAAAACACGTGCTAGTATAGAATTTGTTTGGAATCGTGGACTTTGACGTCATTTGCTAGTATAGTGCCCTCCCTGTCTAACATGAAATTAAAATGTTTATAACTTCGTTATTTGTGCACATATTTAAAATTTATTATAGATGTGTTGTTTTGTTGCGATTCATCTCTTTTGTGAGTCAATAAAAAAAGCTGCTGTTACTGTCATAGGCAGGCGTGGTGCTTACCACCAGGCGAATGTCACGCTTGTCTCGTCATTTCATTGCCCAAAAAAATACCTATGCTGAGCAGTGGGATATTTAAACCTAATGCAGATAATGTATAAATTCTCATCTCTAAACTCGATCAAGCAGCTACATCTAAAAGCCTAAGCTAAAAGCTTTTATCGTAATTCCTTTTATTTCGATATTTCGTCACCGCAGCCACTAAGCAATATTTATCAACCCACATTTCCCTGAGAGTGTTATATGAACCACATTAAACGTGTCTGCAATATATTACGGATACCTACATGATACTGACAGGAAATATATCACTCAAGTGATTTATGAATATTTGAGGAACCGAAAGCGGTTCCGGGCTGTACAACTCTATAAGGGTTATAATAGAGACAATAAAATGCTTGTATATTTCGAGCTTGCATATAACGAAAACGAATTATTTTCTATTACATACATTTTAATTAATAAACTTCGATTAATAAACGATGTATTTGGCAGTTCTATAATTGTTTATTTACGGGATATTTGCGGTGAAATCAGAATCAAGGTTAACATCCCGTAAATAAACATAGATATGTAATAAACAAGAGGTAGTTTAAAACAGTGTTGAGGTATTTTTGCTTTTGAAATTAGGTTACATGGATTTTAATAAATGAAAACTGTAGTTGTTGAACTACTTCAATCTTAAAGAGTTTGGTTCCCCCTTGAGCTATCTGTTTTGGGTTTTGAGCGAGAAAACAATGAACAGGAGTTATTTCATATTTTTATACATATTACGACACTGTGTTTATATTAATACTAGCTGCGCCCCAAGGGTTTACTCGCGATTCTTGGGATAAAAAGTACCTAGCCTTTTTTTTTGAATGACTGATGCTGTTGGCCTTAGATGGCCTCTACAGCGTCACCGGACTTTAGGCAAGCGCAAATGGCGCTCGGTCTAGTTTAGGTTAAAGGCGACTAGCTCGAGGGCACCTCAGACGGTACGAACCTCAGCTTGGCCGTTGCCGGGAGTGGGGTCAGACTTGCCTTGGCACCCCAGAAGGGGTATGCCCTGCCCTAGTAGGTTGATCTGGTTGACTATTTGGAGATAATCTAACCGATCTTCTGACAGATCTGGAGAGTCCTTGACCTCGCCGGCGAGGTCGGTGCGTGTTTGTGTTCCTCTGGTAACCGGCGCCTATACCAAAAACGGAATACTTCCTGTTGCTAGGAGTGATCGGATCGGGCGAGCCAGCGCCGACGAGGTGATGACGGCGATGTGTACCTAGCCTATGTTTTATTCCAAGGTATACCTAAGCCACCTCTATACCAAATCCGTTCAGCCGTTTTAGCGTGAAGAAATAACAAACATACACATTACACACATACACATACCGACAAACTTTCACATCTAAAATAATATTAGGTAGTAGGAAGCAGGATTCACAATATCTGTATAAAATCACTTAGTCATAAGATAAGATTAAATTTACTGGTATAATATTAAATGTTTTAAAGCAGTTATTTAATTTGACAAAGATGGCTACAGGAAATACTTAATGGTTCCTGAGTCGTATGCCGCTGAAGGTAGAAATCTCGGTGTAATTTATTAAGTTTTTATTGATAGTTTGTATAGGTTGTATTAACAGCTCATCCCTGTGATCAATAAACTAATCTTATAATATAATTATGAACTAAATCCATTATGGTAAAATATAATAAAAAACACTGAAGCAGTTTTTTTACAATATTATAGTTTATAGCAACCAAAATCCCCAAGGATTATAGGTAAAAGTGATAAAAATAACTGCATACAAATACAATATGAGAGCGGTGCTCAAAATATAATTTTATCTAAAATATCCTGAAGGAAAATCATAACAAAATAACAAGAAAACTTTTGGTGTTTGAACATTTTTGTATCGTTCAAAATGCTAAAAGTTCTTAAATAGTCCCTGGGCAGAGATTTAGAGGTATTCCTACACAAGCTTATAAAGTTACTCGTGCCGTACAGAGGTTTTAATAGAATTTTTGGCGAAGAGAAATAGATAATAATATAGACTTGTGCTACCTTAGTGCTGCTATAATTATTAGTATGTAAAAATGAGTAGGTAATATTAAAGTCTTTTAGAATAATCCTACTTTTGTTGATCCTAATAAATGCTTTGTATATTTGCATTTAATTAATTACATTAATAAATGGATATTTTTCATTATCCCTATTGATGTGGTTTATGTTGGCTTAACGTTGGCTAGGTTAAGTGAAGCGATTAGTTTGAGCATTAATTTGTTCGAATACTTAAGTCACGGCTATTTTTGTACGCTAGACAAGCTAGGCGATTTATCACAGCTCACACTCACACTCATCAGCCAGAAGACGTCCACTGCTGGACGAAGGCCTCCCCCTTAATAGGGAGAGCACACACACACCTGACCACACACACACATCACAGCACACCTGATATTAATTGACAGTGGCTTGGAGGCAAACAAAACTGAACTTGACCTGGATAATTTAAAATTCAAGGAAAATAATTTGTTTGCTGTGTTGATTAGATGTTGATTCTAAGAGATTTGTAGCTAGTTACCCTTTAATACTAGTGTAAGTCAATAAAGGGTTACAAAGGATACCCTATTCACATATTTGCGTTGATAAACCACTGCCACCCTACAATACATCTGCGTAAAACGTGACCGTACCTATACTACGAGTTGCTGTCACTTCCAAATAGGCGTATTTGGCAACGAGCGCAGATGTCCGAGTACTTTGGATACTCCATATAAATCATCGCCTGCGAAGGGAACGGATCAATGACGATAAAGGGTTTGCACATCCATTGTGTCCCTTGTGATAAAATCCTGTATTGTTTGAACGCAGATGAATCTGCGTTTGACAACCAATTCGTCTGCTCCATAGAAAAATGACAATAAACCCTCGGCAAAATGTTTAGAACAGCAGGTTTTTGCGAATTCACTGCTGGTCCTGTTTCAAATGTTTTTCACGATGTTTTTTTATTAAGTATATTTCTTTTCGTTTTGCTTACCCTGTGTAGTCATTATCAGTGGAAAAAATGTGATGTAAGTGGGGCATCACATGGCAAGCAAAGTTATATAATTATTTATGGGATATTTAGTATTTACCGTGACTATGTTCTGAAAAAGAAATGGAAGTCCCAGGAAGAGGCCTATAACGGAAGGCAAGCTGGGGCAAAAAGACAGAGAAATCTGAACAGCCAGAGAAGTCAGGATCATCATGGTTTTTTTTTACACAATAAAGTCACTAGACGAGCAAGACGTTCGCCTAGTGGTAAGCGTCACGCCTGCCACTAACAGTAGCAGTGCTTGTGAACTTGCGAACACAATCCTGCGCCGCACTGCACTGCGGTAGTCATCATGAGATATTAGATGTGAAATCTCTTGATACCCAGTAATTTCCCTGGTAATATTACCCTTCAAAGCGGAATACAGTAATGCTTGCACACTACTGCTTGGCGCTTGAATAACTGCCAAAGGTGTGGTACTTCCCCAGGCGGACTCTGCAGTAGAGTCCTACCACTACAAAAAATATTTGAATTTTTGAATAACTAATGTTTTTCACTCATTTGCACAAAAACAGCACTCCATAGATTCCACAGCAAAAACGTGAGGCACTTTGCTTGAGCGTCGAAGGAGTGAGAAGATTTTGTAAATTATCGTATCTTAATCGTGTGTGGTAGGTAAAGTTATTAGTCAATCTATATATATAAAATTCAAAGTCTTGACTGTCTCACTTACTGATATATCAACATACAGCCTAAACCGCTGGTCCTAGAGACATGAAATTTGGAGGGTGTATCCTTTGGAAAGTGTAGGTATCCACTAAGAAAAGATTTTTGGAAATTTCATCCCTAAGGGGGTAAAATAGGGGATCAAAGTTAGTATGAATGTCCTTTGTTTTTGTACTTTTAGTCACGAAAATTTGAATTTGGATAGTTCATTTAAAATAAAAAATGCTGTTTTCTATTATTCTATTATGTTTTCTATTTAAGGGGGGGAAAGGGGGGGTGGAATGTTGTATGGAAAGTTCTTTGTTTTTGAAGTTATAGTGATGAAAATTGATATTTGGGTAGTTCATTCCAGCCTCCCCCCCGATCACCCCCCCCCCCCAGGAGAGGGGGGGGGGTTGCTCGGGATGATTTAAAGTGGTGAATTTTGGGAGCGGGCCGAATTTCTTCCGTACGCGGACGAAGTCGCGGGCGACCTCTAGTATATTATATTTTACGAAATTAACACAGTAATTACCTAAGTGCTTCTCATATCTTAAATAGAGCAATAGGAGTGAGTATCCAATAATGTATCTATTCACTAGGAAGCATACTTGGCACAGATATAATAATTATGTTATAATAACCGTTTTGTCAACGTTAATAAAGACCTATTCAAATACGCGCAATGTTTACTGCAGTGGGTAGCGAATATATTAGGAGTAATAATCGTTAATTATTATTTCAGTATTTTCACATACGAATAGACGATTTATAACTGCTAGGTGATGACAGGTGGTACAACGTTGTAAAAGAGTGGTGGCCCATGCAAGGAAAATTCAGCGTTCTTCGATATCAGACCACATTAGAAATTAACTGATGAAAATGGCAGGAAAAAACCTATACCAACAGGAACCTGTCGCTGATGATGATGATCTCAACATTTTGGTAATTATTACTGTGATAACTGTTACAGGCCATCGATTATTCAAACATTTGCAACAAAATACTTACTGTAATATATTTTTTTACGATACAGTTACTCAATACACGTGAACATAAAGAGATACTGATATCAAAACGATTTTACTTATCATCATCGGTTTTTTGTTTTCTATCACTACCTACTAACACTAGGGTATTTACACTCCATCAAGCTTCAGGGCTCTTTACACCACGCTTGCCATATAATGGCCTGCACTTAGAACATCTGCTAATCAAATCTTAATATATTATATAATATTATGGTATATTTAGCAGATAATGCTGTAGGTGGTGTAGCTATTACATATTCATTTAAGAAACTAAAAACAATTGTGGTGTTGTCTGTTGTAGTGGTAGGACTCTACTGCAGAGTCCGCCTGGGGAATTACCACACCTTTGCCAGTTATTTAACCACCATGCAGTTGTGTGCAAGCATTACTGTGTTCCGGTTTAAAGGGCAATGTTACCAGATAAATTACTGGGTATGAAAAGATTTCACATCTTAGATCTCAGGGTAACGAGCGCAGTGCAGTGCAGCGCAGGATTGTGTTCGCAAGTTCACAAGCACTGCTACTGTTAGTGGCAGGCGTGACGCTTACCACCAGGCGAACGTCTTGCTCGTCTCGTCACTTGGTAGTATTAAAAAATACTGTTTATTGTCGAACACTTTGCCAAGGTCGCCAATACGATCTCTATAAATAGACACCCGATAGAATCCTATTTGAAATTTGTATCGGCACCTAAAGTTACCACACAACGTGGCACATTTGAATAGGCCATAATAAGTAAGTACGTTTTGTTATTAAAGCTTCCGTCGGAATATAACCAATTAAGGCAGATTACATGTTCAAAACCTTCGCAGAATTCACTAAATAACAGACAAAATGGTCCCATATCACGTTGACAAAGCTTACAGGCTAACTTAGGAGTACTTAAGCCTTTGCCTATGTCTAATGAACTTAAATATTAGGTTGTTAGTTTATACAATTGACCTGGGTATGTCCTTAAACTGCAACCAGACCCACCGGAGGACGGGCAGCAGCGTCCTCTTGGTTAACGGTGGTGACCATTCTGCGATCCCCAAGCCAAGCCAAGCGTGGGGATTATGGCAACACCCCTCTATAAAGGGGGAGGCCTTCATCCAGCAGTGGACGTTTTATGGCTGACGACGAGTTTATACAATATTATGTAAGACAGATTTACACTTTTCTGCAGAAATAAGTGTAAATATAATGTAAGACAGATTTACACTTTTCTGAGGAAATAAGTGTTAAACGAAAGCTAATAAAATGATATTCTAATTGAATAGGTAACTTATAACCCCTCCCGTCTAAGGCCTTTGTGCAGTAGTGGACGTCTTCTGGCAGATGTGAAGGTACTTATAAAGAGTCTACACCTAAATAAACATGCTCTACTCAAACGATGTGTCTGTCCTTCAGTCCGACCTACGAGTATATTATGTTTATCTTCTGAAATGTACTAAGCATGAGATTTTCACAGATTTACGTTATGGCACATAAATAACACATGTTTTAGTTGTTGGCTTTATCATCAATTTTACATAATAATACCAGGCCAATTGCAATTTGAGCTTTCCCTATGGATTCCAAACTAACCCAAAGAACATCATCCCGAGTGACATGGGCTATAATTTTTTGAGATAAAATATCAATGTGGCGCCATTTTAAAAATGTGCCTGTGAAACTAAGTGTATCAATAACCAGTATTATTACTCTGAGCTGTGGAATCACATTTCACGAAATTTTTTATAAAGTTTGCGTACACAAACAACATTTTCCCTTAAAAGTAGCTACGGCTATACGTTCCGTTACGCGTATAATTATGTACTTACTTGACAAATAAATCCCTGTTTGTATCTGGTTATTTATGCTCCATAAACATTCATCATTGATTCGACTTTCCGTTTTTGTGTTTATTGGTTTCGTTGTTGACTTTCCCGCATTTGTTTTGTATTCGTTATTTATTTAGGCGATGCTATCTCTCGCGTCCTTCTCGGATGATTATTCGCGTCCTTGTCAGAGGATTATTTTCCAATTATATCTGACTATGGTTATCAAGTTATTTAAGGCCCCGCGCCGGAAGAAGCCTCAGAAGCTCTCAGACAGAAATCTAAAGCTAATGGAAGACCGAACAGAAATGAGACTGCAATCTTCAGCTGATATGTCGGAATATTGCAAGCTTAATAGACGAATTTCAAAATCTTTGCGACACGACTTGCGTTCCTATAATACAGTGTGTATTAAGGACGCAATTGAGCGGAACCAGGGCTCGAAAGTGTTTGCAAGGAATTCTGAAGATGGCAGTATGATTTCTGATTTCTGATTCTAAGAGGGCTCGAGAGGTTTTATGGACAGTTGTACACCTCAACACAGCAACCCGTTGTCAGTAATGCTCAGGATACAAGAGGTAAACTGACCCGACACTACACTGAGGACATCCCAGACGTCAGCCTGTACGAGATTAGAATGGCTCTCAGACAGCTTAAGAACAACAAGGTGCCAGGTGAGAACGGAATTACGATAGAACTACTGAGAGCGAGTGGGAAACCGGTACTTTTAGTCCTCCACAATTTATTTAATTCCGTCATTCACGAAGGTACTATGTCTGAAGCATGGCAAAGGAGCATGGTGGTGCTGTTCTTCGAGAAAAGAGATAACACCTTATCGAAAAACTACTGGCTCATCTCACTTCTGAGCCATGTGTACAAACTGTTCTCGAGAGTAATTACGAACCGTCTCGAACGCAGGTTTGATGACTTCCAGTCTCCCGAACAATCAGTCAGTTTCAGTATCAGTTCTTCAAACGATGTGGCCTGCCCATTGCCATTCAACCTGCTAACCCTTCGAGCTATGTTGGTGACTTTGGTTCTTTGGCGAATATCCTCGTTTCGGATTTTATAGCACTAAGTAACTCCGAGCATAGCTCGCTCTATTACCCGTTGTGTGACTATGAGTTTCTCCAAAAGACCACGTTTCAGTTCCATATGTCATCACTGGCAACACACACTGGTCGTATACCCTTGTCTTCAGACACTGCGGGATTTTGGACGAGAAGATATTACGCAATTTTCCGAACGCTGCCCATCCGAATTGGATTCTTCGGGCGATCTCTTTGTCGAAGTTGGACCTACCTAACTGAACAATCTGTCCAAGGTAGTTCAACAACTTCGTGAGTATCGTTCCCAACGACAACCGGTGGATGCAAATGGCAGGTTGTCGTACAGTGTGGCGGTCTAAGGGGGAGGCCTTCGTTAAGCAGTGGTTGTCTCCGGGCTGATGATGATGAATGTAAAAAAAATATGTTGTTTTATTCGTTACATGCAGAATAACGTGCACTAGTGTGGACAAGTGCTATGATGTGGTGAAACATTACTTTCACGTGTCCTATTCAAAACTACCTAAAAGCTTCTAGTAAACCTGCCACAACTTTATTAGGCCTGACTTGGACTTGACCGTGACTTATTAGACCTGATACTATCAAACACTTTAAAATAAAAATATGTAATATTTGAGAATTTGGAGAATAAGCAGAGTGCGATGACAAAAAATAAGATAGAAAAACTAAAACAGCACAATCGTAAATACTATTATAAACTGTGGGTGGGTATTAAAATTAGATGATTTTTACTAAGTCCATACATCCCTAGATATAGATATAGTCACTGAATACGTGACGTCATCATAAAATAAACTAGAATTCGAATTGAACAAAGTGCGTAGCGCTACCTGCTGCTGCCAGAGCTAAATGGTTCATAAACATACCTAGTACCTTACCTTAGAGTATTTATATAATTATATATATTACATCAATGATATTATATGTATAAAAGAAGGGAGATATGTCATATCGGCCCTTGAAAACGGCCCAAGGGACTGTCTCGCCTGTCTGCGCTCACTAAGCGAGACGCGCGATATCCCTTTTGCTCTCATAAAAGTGCTATCTTTTTTCGCACTTCAGTGCAACTCGTAAGCATGACGGCACGGGAGTCATGTTCAAACGTTGTTTTATTATGCGATAGCGCATCTTTCGTATTCTTTGTATGACATAGGTATTTTCATTCTATAAATATTGTATCTATGGGTATTAACACAATATTAGTATACTGTAATATGCCTAGTACATTTTAACAATGTTGATATTTTTATAAGTAGGTACTAGGTAGGTATTACTCGTACCTTTAACACAGAAACTATCGGAAAATACGTAGTACATAACATTATAGATAACTCTAAATTAAAACAGGAAAATAGGTGAAAACTACAAAATACGAACTGCGCGTACATATAAATTTCTTTTTTCCCATGCAGTTTTGGTACAAAGGCTGATATAATATTGAAGCGATTGGCACAGAACTTGGCTTCAGAATACTTCACAATCCCTTTGCAGGTCAAACCCTTTACCCCGATAATCAATGCGCACAAGGCCCTATTCAACGCATCGCGTCTTCATACACAAGGTCTTATTTTAACTGATCTCTGTTTTGTTCTCAGCTTTCAAATGCCGTGAGATGTGGTCAAGCTTGAAGCTGGAGCGCGCTTTCAACCTTGGTTTGGACGGCGCGCTCCTCCTGGTTCCTTTCTTCATCATGTCCTTTGCGTACTCCCTCATCGTGACTAAGCTATGGAGAGGAATGAGACACGAGATACAGCATAATTTTAACTGGCAGCAACACTGTAAGTATATAGTTTATGTAGGTACGAGTTTTGGTGGGAATGCGAAATAAAACATGTCGCCGCATTGTATTATTATCCAATACTTGTGTTTTTTCGGGTGTTGTTTTATTAATTAACGGCCTTACTTAAAAAAACTTCTCAACCGTTAGTCACTGCTTAAGATGCTCTGCCATCTTCTCTCTGACGTGAAATGTAACATGCAAGAACAAGACAGAGAAGTTTAAGCAGTGACTAAGAGAGTCGAGATTATTTTAGGTAAGGCTGTTAGAGTGCGCGTAATGCCAGAAAAATATCAGATTTCACCCGCGCGTCTTGCATTAGTTTAGAGTCAAAAATCGCATGATGATAATGGCTTTGACCAATTTAGGTGAGATTTTATTTTATTATTCAAAATATAGGCATGAAATAAAAAAACAAACGGTTAGTCTGCTAAAACATTAGTCTGGCTGTGTAATTCGAAAATAATAATGAGGTGTTGTCGCTGATAATTTATAACATTTGAATTAAAACAGTATTTTTTTGTTAGTAATTTGTATTTTTTTTTAACTAAACCATTTTTTTTTAAATCCTGTTCGGTTACTCGGCTTCTTTAAGGTTTTCCCGTACCTGTAGTATTTTTTTTAATCTAAATATTTACGTTCTTAATCACTAAACGATGTGATTAAAAATACTTCTTTTACTTACTTTTGGCATTGGTCGCCCCCTTAAGAGCCGACTGACGTGCATGAGTGTGGGCAAGATAATTATGATTTGGTGAAACATAATTTTTTGTTCTGTTTCCAAAACTCCGAAGAAGGTTGTAGTAAAGTTGCTACGACTTTACTATGGCATGATTGGACTTAACCTTGACTTACTGTGTGTGACTTGGACTGTGACTAAGACTCATTTAACTGGAGAAAGAAGGATCGATGAAGAAATATGTATTCGGCTGAAGGACTAGTATCCATGGTTATGAACAATTGTAAAACAAAAATAGTTTTCATCACACTTGCTCGTAAAGTGGATCTTATTACATCGGTTTAAAGCTCATAATCCAAGCTATTACGCACGCGTGCTTTTTATTTTACATTATGGCACTAGTGCTATAATAGATATAACCCGGTAAAGTTAAGTTTTTACGTGATTGCAAGTAGACGTATGTATACGAAGCACTCTTAATATAGCCGGGTAATAGTTACAGTTTTTTTGTAATACCAACAAAGAGTTCTTATGCCGCTGAAGTAAATGTCGACCTGTGCGCGCATTGCTGGTTTGGGCGCCATTTTCCGCAAATGTTTGTTGACGTTTTCGCTGTGTGGTTGATTATTATCAAAAAAAGTTTGTTTTTTCCTCGCAAGTGTGATGAAAACAGTCGTATGAAACTCTTGTGCTATGTTAGTCATTACACTCTCGGCTTCCTTATCGCGCTCGCCTGCGGCTCGCACGCATAATACTGCCTCTAGTGTAATGACCAACATAGCACACGTGTATCATAATGTACTATTATGTACCTACGTACAGCGACAATGATAAGATAAATGGACGGGAAATAAGCGTATGGATTTTGAAGACTATGTGTTGAGCGTCGGCTCTTCACTCGCTTCAGTCATACTCTGCCTTTGCGACATGCGAACCGTACGATACGACAATACAAACTTCTAATACGTGTACATGTGTTCTCTTTTTGTCATGCAGTAATTAGATTCGCTATCTCTACTTTCCGGCAAATGCATACTTTTAGCTAGGTACCTATGCTTGATTGTGTTGTCTTGTTAATTTTGATCGATTTGCAAGCTGGGCTCGTCCATTCCATTATCACCGCTGCCTACGTACAATATAGGTACTAATTATAAAAATTGTGAGCTTTGGCAATTTTCGTGTTTGGAGAAAGAAAAGATGATAATGAGACATACAAAGGTAGGTATAATTATCCAGACGTAGTATAACAGCTATATTTTTGTACAAGCGTCCATTCTAAAAAAGAGCTCTTAAATTACACGTGTAAAGTCCTTAATTTCTCCTAACTGTTTTTACAACAGAGCCTTTTCGCACACCTACTTACCTGAATACAGAAACTGGGGCGGCCAAATCCCTACTTGAACCCACTGAAAATACCCCAATATTGAAATTTTGGTTATTTGAACCCTTTCCAAGTTTGTAAAGCACCATCGAAGGATAATTACACCCAAAAATGCCCAATTAGTGAAAATTGAAGGTGTGGTAATTATCCGTTCAGCGTAACCGCGTAAAATAAACAGAATGATAATGCTTTATTTTGATATTATTAGTTACTTGGTTAAGAAATCAACAAATACAGTAGGGTTTTTTCTATTATTTTTTTAAATGTAATTTTATTATTATTTTTAGGATTATTCGTGTAGGTTGTTTATAAATATTTAGTTTTAGAATAGTTATTATGATATTGATCCGTAGGGTGGATGGATTGGGGGCAACCTGTAATGCTCACCCAAGAGAATGTATATATCAATAAATAAATAAGTTATTTATAAAGAAGTGTCCTAAAGAAATTATTTTTATTTTTATTGTTATATAAATATTGACTTGCGTTTTACTGCAATCTCGTCTGATGTTAAACGAAGATTCAGTCTACGATGGAGCACGCTTGCCTAGAAGAAACCGACTCACTCGCGACTTGAAGACACCCAGATTATAAATATCGGGAAACACCTACTCGGGAAGCACATTCGCATTCCACTGTTCAGCAGGTTGCACAATAAAAGTGGAATCAAATCGTTTCGTTCAAGTTTTTGGTATATCAACCATGAAACGATGTCGCTTTCTCAAGCTATTTTTAAATATCGAAATAAACAACCTATAGATATGCTCAGTACACACACACACAGCAGCACTGAAGAGAGAAGTAAATAGGGCCTTCGCTTTTCTGTGCACAGTAGCCATCGATTTAATAAATAGAGGATCTTTGATAAATTATATGTCTAGATAGACTGATGGATCCTAAACGCGTCGAATAAAATATCGGTTAACTGTTAGCCTCTTATGCACGCACACTATAACAACGACAATGGTGCAACGTGAGTGTAAGACATGGCTGTCACGCACACTAGTATAATAATGTTGGCCTGTCATTTTTCGTTCATAAACAGTACGAGACTCTATGTAGACATATTATTTATCAAAGTAGAGGATACCGCACGTCGTAATGGTAGGTTTTCAAACAGGCATTTTTTTTATCCGTGAGATGGCGTTGACGAGATATGATTCTGAATAGTATCACTACCTAGTATGTGGTTCTGAAGATTTTTGAATGAATGAAGCAAAGTAAAAAAAAAAACAAACAAATTTAAACAAAGCTTATTTCAGTTACATCCAGTCCTATCATGCTTTTTTTTATGGTTATTGTTTGTCTAACAAAGTACTTGCCCAAGGTATTTCCTATGATTTTGTTCAGCAACAACACAAATTAGTAAGTGCGGATCAGTACCTATTATTAAATTTACAGATGGTGCCACCAACGCTTTAGTTAGTTTATAACAGGTTGAGAAAATTTGGCATCTAAAGCAGAGACTTCTGTAGCTTAATTGGCAAAGCAGTTGGGACGGAAACCCATAAAGACTGCTCGTATGCAGGTTCAAGTCCTGCCGGAGGTCATAATTTTTCTTCCTGATTAAGATTTTAAAACATAGTACCTAATTAGTAGTGTTTTTGCTTTTTCATTAAACAAATGCGAAAAAAAGGTAAAAAAATTAACGCCATCTATCCATTGACAGTAGAACTACGCTCCGACTGCAGTCAGAAAATCTACGATTGATATTTGAAAATAGTGGCACATTTGTTGCCCAAAAATCAAAAATAGCAACTCTCAGGCTCAGCTAATAGAATAAGGCTAAAAATGCTGTGAGTGGTTGTCACGACTCAAACGACAGCTGAACGTCGCCGAATTGTATGCAAACTGGTAAATTAAAAATCAACATTTGTCATCAGCCATAAAACGTTCAATGCTAGACGAAGGACTCCCTCTTAATAGAAGGGTGTTGCCATTATTCTCACGCTTGGCAGGCGGATTAGGGATCGCAGAATTTTCACCAGCGTTAACCGCGAGTTAACGCTGCTGCCCGTCACCCGGTGGATCTCCAGGTCAAAAAAAACAACACTGACATACGAAAAAAAAATACGTTTGCCATTCTTATATTTTTTCTGTTAAGTTATTGGTTCAAACCATAAATTTAATATTAAGTAGTTTATAATTAGTTTTCCAACTTTCCAAAAATATATTTATATAAGCCTTTGGATCTTGATTGCTACGCCAGTCTTTTTAACTCGAAAACTTCAAAGCTTGTTTTGAAGTCACTCAACACTTATTCAACCATCAAAGACGGTATAGTATTTGGGTATAACAATAAAGTTCACCTACAAATAAAGAACATTAAATATTCGTCCAACATTTAAACTATAGATAGGCAATTTAAAAGGTTATAATCTATTCAACCCGTGTCTAACCACTGCTGGGCCTCCTCTCGTTCATGCTATTCTTTCTAATATTTTGCGCGGTGACGAGGCGAGTGAGACGTTCATCTGGTGCTAAGTATTATAATAACAGTGCTAGAATTGTGAACATGCGAATAAAATCCTACGCCGCACTGCACTGTGCATGTTATCTTGAAATATTAGAAGTCAAATATCTTTATGCCCAGTAATTTCTCTGGTAGGTACCTACTATTGCCCTTCAAACCAAAACACATTAATGCTTGCACACTACTGCTTGGCGGTTGAATAACTGGCAAAGTTTGGTACTACGTGTATGATGAGTCCTACCTCTACTACCATGCTACAACCATACTTCTCAGATCAGAGAGTAGTTTAAATTAAACGGTAAAAAGAAGTTTTAATTTAGCAAAGCCAAAATTCAAATTATAAAATTTTATGACACAACAACTTTGCTTCTACGTTGTTATTCCAGGATAATTCTACGCCAGAACCCAGATAGACAGTTAAATCACAAAACCTCGGCTCATGTAAACAAGCGCAAAACGGTTTTCAAACATCTGTCTTTTTTCTCATGCAATAGCACAATGCAATCCAAAATCCAATGGCACTTCTTAACTATTCTTAACTATTATTATACTGTAATAACTGTTTTAAATGTAAATTTTTAAATGTATATTATTCATCAATATGTAAGACTTTACTACTAGCATTATCTTTTATAATTTTCATCTTTTGTAGCAAACAAGTAAATTTAGATTCTAAATGCGAAAACACGTAAGTGAAATAAAATAGCATAACCTGACCTGGGTATGTCGTTAAACTGCATCCAGCACCACCGGAGGACGGGCAGCAGCGTCCTCTTAGTTAACGGTGGTAACAATCTGCGATCCCAAAGCCGCCTGCCAAGCGTGGGGATTATGGCAACCCCTCCCTATTGAGGGAGAGGCTTTCGTCCAGTAGTGGACGTTTCCTGGCTGATATTGAATAGCAAAATACGTAAATTGTAACACTAAAAATTGCAGGAGTTTCAATTCACTGGCTTTTTGGTGCAGCAAAACGTCGTGAGGAAATATGGCAACCCCTCCCTATTGAGGGAGAGGCTTTCGTCCAGTAGTGGACGTTTCCTGGCTGATATTGAATAGCAAAATACGTAAATTGTAACATTAAAAATTGCAGGAGTTTCAATTCACTGGCTTTTTGGTGCAGCAAAACGTCGTGAGGAAACTTGCATAAGTCCGGAGTAAAAAACCCTTTGTTACCCGTCGTTAAACCGCGTGGGTCCTACCAAAAGCAGGGCCTTCGCTTTTCTGTGGTCCTACAAGCAGGACAAAAAAACTTGTCACTGTTTTTACATTGTAAGTGTATCTACTTATGTATTTTATTACATACTAGAGGTTGCCCTCGACTTCGTCCGCGTACGAAAAAAATTCGGCCCGCTCCCAAAATTCACCACTTTAAATCATCCCGAGCAATTTTTTACCCTTTTCTTTGGCGAATATCCTCATTCCGGATTCTATCGCGCAAAGTAACTCCGAGCATAGCTATCTCCATTGCCCGTTGCGTGAGTCTAAGTTTCTCCAACAGGCCAGCAGTTAAAGACCACGTTTCAGTTCCACATGTCATCACTGGCAACACACACTGGTCATATACCCTTGTCTTCAGATACTGCGGGATTATGGACGAGAAAATATTACGCAATTTCCCGAACGCTGCCCATCCGAGTTGGATTCTTCGTGACTAAAAGTACAAAAACAAAGGACTTTCATACAAACTTCCCCCCCCCTTTTCCCCCTTAGGGGTCGACTTTCAAAAAACCTTTTCTTAGTACACCCCTCCGCATCGAGACGAATACACCCTCCAAAGTTTAAGTCTGTACGACCAGCGGTTTGGGCTGTGCATTGTCAGTCAGTCACCAATCATTCAGTCAGTCAGGACAGAGCCTTTTATATATATAGATTAAAGTTACATTCTTATTTTGTAGTCCTACTAGTAGACCTACGCGGTTAGACCACGGGCAACAAATGAAAAATTCAACGGCGTATGTGATTAATGAACCTTTATCTGGGCCAGCGTCGTGGATATGAATGGCCTAATCGCCCTTCGAGGCAAGGCCTATAATCTACCCTCGATCTACGATCACGTCTGTCACCATATAGGCCGCCAATTGTGGCACTAGCTCATAAGGTGTATCTTTCTCTATTGTATTTTCTTGGTGTGCACAATAAAGAGTTTCTATCTATCTATCATATATGTCTATATTTGTGTCTGTGGACACAGACAGGCTATTTATTACTGTATTTATGTCTTCGTATGTCTTTAGCGAGTTTTGATCAAAGTATTTTTTCAGTGTCGAGGCAAAACAGCTATAAAAACAACATAAATAACATGACACCCACCACGCCTATAGTGAGGAGCAACTCGGATCTCTACTGCAAGAAATGGAACGGTATCAAGAAATCGCCGAGGGTAAGTCTTGCTTTTTTGACTTACTTAGAATGTCTTAGTAGAGATTACTTCGGATTTATCCTTTATTGTGAAGAAACTTAAACCATCATGCTGCCAAATTGATTTAATTATGTAAATACTTGGGCGATTCATATCTCGGCGCGTTTAAAAAAGCTATAGTCAGTTAAACCGACTTTGACTATTTTACACCGCGTTCCGTAAGGCCCATTTAACTCCGAGCACTTCGACGTTTTATAGTGTGGTATTAAACGACTCAGTACCTGTTCTGATTTTCATAATAAACCTTGCTCTATGCTACACTATATAAGTTGGCACCGAAGCAAACTTCTCCCCTTTTTAGAGGAAACAACACAAATCTCCAATCAAAATTGCCGACAACAAAACAATCTATGAAATTGTAGACCAGTACGGTATACTCTATAAGGTTTTTGAGTGGCGGCTACGAACCGGAAGACGCAGCGTAGGCGCGGCCTCCCATACTAGGTGGACCGACGATATTGTAAAAGTCGCGGGCAACCGGTGGATGCAAATGGCAGGTTGTCGTACAGTGTGGCGGTCTAAGGGGGAGGCCTTCGTTCAGCAGTGGACGTCTCCGGGCTGATGATGATGATGACTATACCTACCAAGCTTAGACGAATGAACTACCTTAATCTATGATACTACGTTTCTTTACATTACATTACGTTTTGAATTGTCATTTATTTATAATTTGATTATTTTGATTACAATTTTAATTTCAAACTTAATTTCAAATTCAATTGTGTTTATGTACGTTATTAATGTGACTGCAACTGCTATAAATTTAAAACACTGTTTTAAACGCTATAAATTTAATTTAAATTAATGATGTATATGAGTCTTTGATACTTGATGAATAAATGATTATTATTATTATTAGTTTAAGAATACTACCTCTACGCAAGTACCTACTTACCAAGTACCAAGTATCCATACTTACATAAATATGGACAGGCGAAAGTTATTGACGGTTATTGCAAAGAGTTCGCCCCCTTCACTCTTTCAATCATTAATATTAAGAACCATAGCTACGCGTGGCCGGGTACAGCTAGTACTATACAATGTGTGACAAAAAGGTTCAACAATTCTGAAGGGTATGCATGTACTCATCATTATGAACAAACTTTATGTTGGCATCCCAAATAAACAAATAGACAAACCATACAGTTATTTATAGCATTGCGTAAGCTCACAAGTTATTCCCTTATATCTTAATATTATAATTACTTACATGATATTAATACTTCAAAAAAATACAACAACCGACTTCTATTTCAACTATCTGGATGATATCTTTTTTTCATGTTATTTTGATATAAAAACCAAACCACTGAAGCCATTTCGATAAAGTATTTTTATTATGGGACCACCTCTGAAGTATCGCCTACCAAACAAAAAAGAATCACTTACTAGACTAAAATCAATTCATAATTAGCGGAGTAATCGCGTAACATACATACAAAAAAAAACAACGTACATACGAATTGCGAACCTTTTCTTTTTGAATTGGGTTGAAAAGTAAGCTCAGAATGCTGCGCGCCGCTAAGATATCTCGCTCGCGCATTTCACCGTTTCTGAGGCATTAAAATCACTGAAATTTATTTGTTTATTATTTATTTTCAGCCAGTATTGTCCCACTGCTGGGCAAAGGCCTCCCTTCCCTCCTTCCAGACTGCTCGGTCTTGGGCTTTGGTGGCCCAGTGCTTGTCGTGCGAGTTCAACTCGTCACGCCACCTTCGTCTGGGTCAACCCTTAGGTCGTTTGGATTTAGGAACCCAATCTGTGGTGACTGGGTCGACCCTTAGGTCGTTTGGATTTAGGAACCCAATCTGTGGTGTCTGGGTCGACCCTTAGGTCGTTTGGATTTAGGAACCCAATCTGTGGTGACTGGGTCGACCCTTAGGTCGTTTGGATTTAGGAACCCAATCTGTGGTGTCTGGGTCGACCCTTAGGTCGTTTGGATTTAGGAACTCAATCTATGGTGACTGGGTCGACCCTTAAGTCGTTTGGATTTAGGAACCCAATCTGTGGTGACTGGGTCGACCCTTAGGTCGTTTGGATTTAGGAACCCAATCTGCGGTGACCTTTACCCAGCGGTCGCTCGGCAGAAAATAATAATTAATTAATAAATATAAATAAAAATAATTATGAAAAATCGCAGCCGGTGAAATAGCAGACAATAGCAAAGTTTTGAATTTTTTAAATCTGATTATAGTCTGTAGGTATTGTTTTTTACCGACTTAAAAAAAGAGGAGGGTCTATATTTGACTGTGTATGTTTTTTTACATGTATGTTCACCGATTTCTCCGTCAATTGTTAACCGATTTATTAAAAAAATGAGTATACTCTCGTGGTTGTCCCATATTAATTTGAAGTCGGTTGAAATCTTTTCGGTCTCTATTATGGCGGTACCGTTGAGATCACATCTTTGTCCTTATAAAACAATGGTATAGGCCAAGGAGAATACCTAAAACAATAAGAGCATAAACTGTGGGGTGTAACTATTATGTGTAACTGGGTACGATATCAAAACTCCATTACGAGTACGTACTATAGAAATGGATATCCACTCATGTGAAAGACATCTCACATAATAGTCTTCAAACCTAATATTCAGGGTCATTAGAGCAAGTTTGCTTAGTGATAGCCCAAAATATCTCTACATCGATAAAACAAGAGAAAATACTTCGAAGGAATCGCTCGTATTTCAGGATCTTTTGACGTAGACGTTATATTAGATATCTCACTAAGTATAATAAAGACGATAAATCTTATAGATAGTAATAAAACCAACCTATATTGATTAACTCTTTATTGTTCACATCGAGAATTACACAGAAATAATTTAATACACTTAAATATTGGAACAAGTGGCGGCCTTATTGCTAAAAGCAATCTCTTACAGGCAATCTTTGGATGGAGAGGATTTATAGAATGCAGAGAAGACGGGGTGTGCAAGAAAAGAAATGTGTGTGAAATCATAAACATGTACCATAATATTATTCTAACATAAAAAATACGGGGTGTTAGTTTGAACACCGTTATCCTTCTAGGATATCATTGTACTCATCATTATGAACAACTTTAACTATGGGGCCAATCCTGAAATCACGAAAAAAGAAACGGCTGTTCCATGCAAAAAGGTTCATTGATCTTGGACAAAATGTATGGAACAGCAGATATTTTTTTCGCGATTTAAAGGTTGGCCCCATAGTAAAAGTTGTCCCCATAGTAAAAATGATGAGATCAATGAAATCGTAGAAGGATAACGGTGTTCAAACTAACAGCCTGTATAATAGTAAAAATACATAGGTACTAATACTTAAAATACCTGCAATATTTATAATAAACTAATATATAAAACATAAATATGTATATGTACAATGATATTATACATGTCTATATAATCAAAGTATATGTAAGACAACACAGAGATATAATTATATATTATACTATATTTGTATGGAGTGCCTTGGAACGGGGCTCATTGAATTAATAATGATTTAATTTTACTACGGTGCCAACTCAGAAATCGAGAAAAAAATACTGCTGTACGTCAAAAAAAATATAACTTAACAATACCGTAAGGTGCTGTTTTTTTTATATTATGTTAGTTATAATGCTTGTAACCAATGGTGCACTTTAGGCATTCAGTTTTTTAGGCACTTTTTAGCTTTTTTGGCCTTCATATACAACTTGCCTTTAAGGTAACCATATCACCGACATAAAACATCAAAAAAATGTTATCTCTATCTTTTATAATTTATTTATTCTGAACATGTATTGTGTCGGTATATGTGACGGAACTCCTCCTAAAGGGCCGATGCTATTGATTTTTGTGTGCGTTCGAGTGCATTTCTAGATAGCTTAGATTCCCATTTGAACCCGATTGCACCGCCACCTATGTCGCAATCGGATTCCAGGTTATTTTTTTTGTTTTCAGGGCAGCACTACTTCTGCCAGGTCCAATATTTCAGGTATAATTAGGTATACTTAATGAAGAGGTACTTGTAGTTAACTTAATTAGTTAATGAAGAGGTATTGGTACTTGTAGTTAACTTAAGTAGTTAATGAAGAGACATTGGTACTTGTAGTTAACTTAAGTAGTTAACAGAAAGCGGTCGACGTTTTAGAAGATATTTTGACAGATGGCGCTACTTATAGTTTTTAAAGTGGTTGCCATTCTAGGACCCAAATGGTTGGATGTCATATGCTTACTTGGAAGTTCTTTGGGTATCTAGCAGTGACAATGATAAGATGAACGGACAGGAAATAAACGCACGGATATTGAAGACTATATGTATAGCGCTGGCTCTCTTTTCGCTTCAGTCATACTCTGCCTTTGCGACATGCGAGCCGTAGGATACGACAATACAAACTTCTAATACATTCAGGACAAACTCGCAGGTGACATCTAGTTAAATATTATAGCATCTTCTTCGTATGTGACGGCCAGTATGATTGTGAAAAGAGCGCCGCGGATATTCCAACGCAGTGCCGATATAATATCTCTCTCTGCCCGTGAACGTGGTGCACTCAACTGCTCCAAAATATCGGGAGTTCGTATCGCAACATAATCACGGTAAATAATATCCCGTAAATAATCATTCAACTGTAATGTTATTAATTATTACTAGTAGTCGTATAACTCATTTATACAACATTAAAATAAGATTTATTTTCTGCAGCTAAAGCTGTCACAGATGCGGTTGATACATTACGAAATTAAATTAAATGAAGCTATTTCATCTATTTAATTAATCTGATCTAAGCAATTGCTGGTAAATTATGAACGAAGGTGAAAACCTAATCCAGCGGACAATAATAAATGTATTCATTCTGATAATCTTTTTAATACTGTTAAGCTAATATACTATTATTGTAAGTTTAAATTTATTTATTGTATCGGATAAACCAGCCATAATATTAATTTAAAAATAATTATTTTAAGTAGTTAATTAAATTAATTAAGATATGTCGCAGCTTCTTCTTACTCGTCAATCTTCTAAAATAGATCCTCCAAGACAAAACTCCGCAGTCTGAGTGCAAACTTATTAACAAACAAGATAGGTCGCATTTAATAAAGTTAGTTAAAGTTTTAAGTCGTACTTGTGATTTAGATGCGAAGCGTAATTATGAATCTTAATATAATAATTAATTAGATCTTTCTCTGAAATAAAGGACTGTGTTTATTTTGCATTCAAATAAATAAATAAAAATATGGATACCTACCCCTTGGTACATGCATGTATGATTATGTTCTCATAGAGTGTTTTTGTATCATAACTGTAGTTTGTTTTTTGTGTATCTGTGTTTTTGTCGTGAATATATTATTTTTTTATAGTTTTGAATGCGGCTATTTTTAATGGTCAATAAATAGCGGCTTAGACTACTCCTCAAATCGAATCATTTTTAACTGTAAGGTAGAGTAGGAAGCTTCCACTTTTACTGTGCGTACTGCTGAACAGTGGAATGCGATTCCCGAGTGGGCCTTTCCTGGTGGATACAATCTGGGTTTCTTCAAGTCACGAGTGAATTGGTTTTTTCTAGGCAAGCTTGCTCCATCGTAAACCGCATCTTCGTTTATCATCAAGAAGTTAGCGGTGAAACGTAAGTCTATACCTAATCAAACAAAAAAGCTCATATCATAACATAATGATAGATTACTTTAACAGTAGGTAGCTCAATTCAGACAAAAGTTTGAATGATCTTTTACTGCATATTTTTTGTACTTACCTACTTATATTTTAGACATAGTTTTTTAGTCTTGGCGTCTGGTTTCTATTAGTTTGTTTGCCCATGTATTTCTGAAAACTTAAAAGCTAGAAAAGTGAAAATCAGGGACTGAGATAAAAGAAGCGACTTACTATGTTCAATAATCACTACTGGATGATGTCATTTAGGATCCTCGAGCAAAACATTTATCTGGCATTTTTTATTTTATATGAACTATCCAAATCCAAATTTTCGTGACTAAAAGTACAAAAACAAAGGACTTTCATACTTACAAACGTTTCCCCGAATAAACCAACGAATATACGACCGACAATACAAACTTCTAATACATGTACATTGTGTTCTCTTTTTGTCATGCAGAAATTACATTCGTTATCTTTATTTTCCGGCGAATGTAATATGCATACTTTTAGCTAAAGTATGCTTGATTGTGTTGTCTTGTTAATTTTGATCGATTTGCAAGCGCTGAGCCCGTCCATTCCATTATCACCGTCGCCAATATTATGCGTAATTATAGTAACGTTACCCTAGTGTTTATGTTTCGTATCATATGTTGAATATAATTCAAATGAACAGGAGGATTTCATTACCGAGATCAGATAGCTCGGGTAAGCAGCGGCTGGTTTCGAAGGAATTTGAGCAATTACTTAATGAAGCATATAGATATCCAGGAATATTATGTTAGGAATAACAAAATGACGCAAGATGCTAATAGTATACTTAAATCAAATTCAAATTTCAAGTAGGCACATTAATATTCCCGATTACCGATGGGGAAGAAAGGTTCTTGAGTAGCGACCGCGAACCGGAAGATGCAGCGTAGGAAGGCTTCCCACTAGGTGGACCGACGACATTGTAAAAGTCGCGGGCCACCGGTGGATGCAAATGGCAGGTTGTCGTACAGCGTGGCGGTCTAAGGGGGAGGCCTTCGTTCAGCAGTGGACGTCTCCGGGCTGTCGTATTTTTTTGTTATATAACTCTTTTATCTCTCTTTTCCTTTGATTATATGAGAGAGAGAGAGAGAGAGCTAGATCCTCCAAGCTCTTTTTCTAATATAAAATTGCTTATAAGTTAAAGTTGAAAATAATGTATTGGGAACTCATAACGTTTTTAATGAAAGTAACCTTTTTTAGTTTGGAGTACTTCTAAGGACAACGAATTTACTCAAATTAGGTATTATTATTCAGAGTAACAGATTTTTAGTTTTAAAATTCGTATAATATTAAGTTCTAGCTAAAATTAAAATCGCGAAGTTATTTCTAAGTAAACCAAGTCATGAAGATAGTCAATACAATCAATACTGTGTGCATACCGAACAATTTGTGATTTTGTTACCCATTGATAGTTTACAACAACAATGGAGCTTCTAAAGAGGTTATGTGCGTGAAGGCTAACCCGGTCTTATTTCATTTTTTTATTTAGGGTAGCTTCCCCATAATACACTTTTTCTGAAACTCTGCACATAAAAACTAACTCAGTACCATAACTGTACCATCGTGATTAGTGTTAGTATTGTCGTAATGTCTCGTATCTTCGTCTTTTTGTGTCTTCCATTGCTACAAAGCTAAACAATAAAAATCTATTCAATTATAATGGAAGTACAGGAAGTATAAGGAAAAACATTTTTTTTGCTGACTTGTGTCCATCAGAATTTGCAAATTAGAGCTCTCAAATCAGGTCTCTGTGTATTTTTACAGAAACAAACACCAGGACAATGGTAATCACTAAAAAAATAAGTGAATTACCTAAAATTCGCCTAATTATGAAATTGAAATGAAATTGATCTTTATTAGGAACATAAAAAGTACATTTAAAAACACTGGTAGAACGATGCTACCCGCATAAGTTAAAAACTGTGTCGCGGGTAACAACGCCCGCCTCCGAACAATATAATGTGAGAATTCCTAAACGTAAGTACAGAAATCCTAATACTTAAATAAAAAATAAAGATCTATTTACTGACAAAATCTGATTTTACGAATATGTGTGTGTGTGTGTGTGTGTTTGTGTGCGCGCGTGTGTGTGTGTGTGTGTGTATGTGTGAGTGAAAAAGAGGGGTGTGTATAAATATGGTGTGAATGCGTGAGTGAGTGTTGAGTATTTGTAGTAAATTTGTTAGTTAGTTATTTATAAACTGTAATTACGTCTTCAGTATCTTGATAGGACAAGGATTGGAGCCATTTAACACACTTCATCTTACATTTATACAATATGTAACAAAAAGGTTCAACAATACTGAAGAGCATGTATGTACTCATCATTATGAACAACTTTTACTATGGCGCCAAACCTGAAATCGCGAAAAAAATATCATCTGTTCCATACATTTTTCCAAGGTCAATGAACTTATAGTACAAGAACTTGTAGAACAGCTGATATTTTTATCGGGATTTCAGGGTTTGCCCCATAGTAAAAGTTGTTCATAATGATGAGTACATACATACCCTTCAGTATTGTTGAACCTTTTTGTTACACGTTGTATAAGGGGAGTGGATATATACATAAGTCTTTATTTAGTCTGTTATATAATCTGGAACTGATAATATGATAGTGTCGACTCGCAATAGCCGTGCGGCAACGTTCAGTATTACACACTATGTCAGATCTACGTTTGTTAAGATTTAGGTCTGGATTAAAATTTAGCTCTGAATGTTTCTTTAAGATAGTCTGCAGTACAAAGAGCTGTCTCACAGTAAGCACTTCACATAACGAGTAAAGATCAGTAGTGGGAAAACGGAGAGGTTTCTTGGTAAGCACTTTAAGGACAGCTCTCTGCGCTCTCTCTAGTCTTAACATGTAGGTTTTACCGGACTCACCCCAAGAGGTAATACAATACGACAAGACAGACTGAGCTAAAGCGTAATAAACACACTTTCGGTATCGAAGGTCAACCACTGATCTGAGAGATTTGAACACAAAAATAAGCTTTCGAACACGAGATACCATTGAGTCTATGTGTGGTTTCCATGACATGGCATTATCTATAATGACACCCAAATACTTGATAGAGGTAGTACGCTCTAACAGCGTGCAGTTACATTGGCTACTTGCCATGGTTCTTGTACAAGTGTGAGCACGGACAAAGAAGGAGGAAGTCGGTTGCATGGATACGTTTGGATAGTTTATTATGATAGAAGATGATGAAATTTAGGATACTTATATTTAAAACACTGTTTTAAACTATCACAGTTGTTTACTAAAGTTCTATTACACTGTGTCTACTCGTGAACATGGTGCCGTTAATAATAATAGGACTTATATTTAATGTCTTGTATAGATATAGATATTAAAGCAACGTATAAATTTTAACGACGAATACCTTGCAACGCCAACCCCCCCCCCCCCCCCCCCCCCCTCTTAAACAGTAAGTTTTTTTTTTCTTATTGGCGTCGCACGTTGTGCATTCTGCCAGTGTCAAGTTTATGCATTTGCATGTTTTTTATTGTTAAAATCAGACAAATATTTCATTAAATCACAGTTAGTCACTCGAAATTAGTCATAGTCGAGTCCAAGTCATGCGCTAGTAAAGTTGTGGCGACTTTACTATGAGCTTCTATGGAGTTTTGAAAACAACACGAAAATATATGTTTCGCCACATTATATCACTTGCCCAAACTCGTGCATGTAATTTAACACTCAATGAAGAAAACACCATTATTTTTAATCATTAATACGCGATAAAACACAAGTTTAAGAAAATAATAGAATGCAACGACATGATTTTTCCGTGTTCCCGCCAAAACTCAACAGTAAGATTGTAAGCCAAGTGAGCATCCAGAATTTATAGATTATAACTTGAGCACAAATCATTCGCTCTTACGCGCTTTTGACATTACGGTAATAAAGCCGCGCGATAGTTGGGAAGCGGATGCGCTGGCCCCGTAAGGTGAGTGATTTGTGTAAAAGATCACACGTTATTTCGGTACTACTAAGTTATTATTATCTACTAGCTGTTGCCCGCGGCTTCGTCCGCGTGAGCTATATTACAGGTAGATACGATATTAGAATTTGGCCTAAAAGCATACCGTCGTGGGTGGTAACTTTAGAACTCCTTTAGGGGTAGTTTTAAGAGAAAAAAAATACATGTTTCATTATTTATTCTAAAGTTTATTTGTGCCAAGTTTTTAATGAATCAAACCAAGGAATAAAAAACATCCATAGAAACTTTACCACCCTGGCTCATTATAGAAAATTAGTTTATAAATTGTTACGCTATGTCTTATTCGAGAACTTAAAGTATCCACATTTAAAATTTCATTAAAATTATTATTAATCATTAAGGCTTATTAGTTACGCAGGTACGTGGTATAACAAACATTCACACACACTATTAGTAGGATAGTAGTGTAGGATTCTTATGAAGCACGCATAAAAAAAATAACTGCTAAATAAGTCAACACTCAAGTTATGTCATTACTACATAAGATACACGACTAACCTGAGTAGTTATTTTTTCAAAATAATTATTTTGGTTATTATTGCAGAGTTTTTTTTGAGAAATATGCTGTAATTACGCAATATTTATTTCTTAAGCATCATGATATTTTAATGAGAAATCATCAAGAAAACAAAAGACTCTTGGAGGAGTTAGCTCGTTATTTAATCACTACAAAGACTTGCAGACTTATAACAAGTGTTAAAAAAGATTCGCGTCGCTGTTAATAGTCCAAAAAGATTAGATACATTTTAGATTATCAGCAAAACTTTTGGGTTCATTAGTCTATGCTTACGGGTATGGCAGTCTTACTACCCCAACCTGGACTTTCACATCATGACGCTGCTAAAATAATGTTAGGTATGCTTTTTTAACGCTATGGATTTCTGAATTTGAAAGTACCTTATTGATTTGAGTTAGCTTCACATACGCTTGGATTTAGCTTGCAGAAATCGGCTGCTTTTGAATGAATGAATTATTTGTTTAGACCAGCAATTATAGACAGAATAACAGACTGAGAAACGAAACGAATACGACATTAAGAGCCGTAAATTTAACGTATTCTTAGGATATATAAGATCTAGAATTCTGGACCTGGGTATTTCCCAAAATTAAATCCAGAACCACCAGAGAACGGGCAGCAGCGTCCTATCGATTAACGGTGGTAAGCATTTTGCGATCCCTAAGCCGCCTGTGCAAGCGTGGGGATTACGACAACCCCTCCCTGCTAAGGGAGAGGCCGTCTTCCAGCAGTGGACGTCTTTTGTTTGATGATGACGCGTGGAAGTTTAGTTTAAAGAAATCGGCTGCTTTTGAATGATTGAATTAATTGGCTAGGCCAGAAATTATAGACAGAATTACAGACTGAAATTAGTTATAGTAATTGAGTATTTAATTAAAGCTTTCAATTCGAATACGACATTAAAAACCGTACATGTAACTACGTATTCTTAAGTTAAAAGGTCTAAAATTCTTACTTACCTACGTACATAATAACTGGGTTTACGTTCCGATGTAAAACTTTTATGTCACACTGAAGTCAGTTCATTTGTCTGAAAAAGCCGTTAACACACGGTCACGTATTTGTCCACTGGAGATTTTAGTGCCCCCGTAATAATTATCAACACATAAAATATATTTGTGTCGACTTCTTAGTTTTTGAAGGGGTTTGGCTACGAAAAACATCGGTTAAGTAGAGCATTATGATATTAGTTTTTATTTTAAGATAAATATTAAGTAGGTTTTGATTTGAGCAGTAAAATCAGTATAACAGTACATGTGGTAAGAACATGGGAAGAAAAAAATGCCCCTGGTACAGCCAGGTGAACAGTGTAGGTGGACCACGGGCAGGGACCAGAAAATTATATAATACTTAATTATCTATTTTTCAGTAACTTTTTAAGCATAAAAAAGCTATACATCGTTATTTTTAGTATAGTGCAAACCTGAAAGTAGTTTGTTCAGAATCACTAGGAGAATCGATTGGTATAGTTTTTACACCACGTTATATTTTGTCCCAAAAATGTTTAAATAACAGTGCAATTTGGACACAGTTATTAGCAACGCAAATCAACAGATCGCCGCGCCCCGGCGCTGCGGCGGCAACCCTTTGATGCGGCGGCGGCGCATCCCCGCCGTGCGTAAACAAACAGTTTGCGTTACGGTGACCATGATTTTGTGGGAACAACAGGCCAACTTAGCAATAGCGTAACTTTGCGAACTTTAAATACTTTTGACTTATTTTTTTATATTATTTTTCTATGAAATATAAAGTTTTTGGGGTGTTTCGGCTTTTCTCTATACTATAATAACGTTGTATTTATAAAAGGCTCAGTCCTTATATAATAAAGAAATAAAAAATAAAATACTCGGGGTGATTTAAAGTGGTGAATTTTGGGAGCGTGCCGAATTACTTCCGTACGCGTACGAAGTCGCAGGGGACCTCTAGTATATATATATATAAAAAGCTTATATTTCTGTGCTTAGAAAACATACTTAATTAGTACTCGTACTACAAACTAAATGTATCTTTTCGGTATGCCTAGCATACGTGTCGTGGTAAAAGTATGTTTACTGTTTTGTCGTGAGATTTCAGGGCCAACCCTAAAAGCTAGAAAAAAACAGCTGTTCCATAGAAAAATTACATTCGCCGTTGACGAAATGTATCGAACATCTGATGTTTTTTTCACGAATTCAGGGTTGACCCCATAGTAAAAGTTGTTCAACATAATAAATACAATGACCTGCTTTCGTCTTAGTAACACCGTCACGAGTAACCCTGTATATATTAGCTGTATTTAGAGCCACTGTATTGCTAATGTTATCATCATATTAATTACGTAAGTATGTGACTTTTCGCATACAAAACCGCAGAGAGAACATTAATCTTCTTTCCGTGATTACTGTAAACATCGTAGCTTTGCTACGGAGCGGAATTAATGTCAATCTACAATTATGATGGATGAGCTTTCGTGAGCTTTCATAAGCTTATTATCAAGGATTTTCTTCCTGTAAATTCAAGTTGTCACTAAAAACTGTCTTTTTTCTTTCATTGGTGTGACGAGACGAGAGTGATGTTCGCCTGGTGGTCAGCATCACGCCTGCCTATAAGAGTAGCAGTGCTAGAATTGTGAACTTGCGAACAAAATCCTGCGCTGCACTGCACTGTGCTGTCATCTGAGATATTAGGTGTGAAATCTCTTCATGCCCAGTATTTCATCTGGTAACATTGCCCTTCAAAACAAAACACAGTAATGTTTACACACTACTGCTTGGCAGCAAAGGCAAAAAATAACTGGCAAAGGTGCGGTACTTACCCAGGCGAACTCTGCAATAGAGTCCTATCACTACTGTCTCAACAACTTGCAAATAAATTTAGTGTAGAAATTCTTAACTCCTATACCTGAAACAACCTAATATCATACACTTTTCTATAAAATTCCTATGTAAAACGTATTTTTGTTTGATTTCTACGCTAAAAAGTAAGTAAGTTCGTATAGTCTGAGTGGCCAGCCCTAGTGTCAGAGTTAACGTGCCGCCCGAAGGCCTCTGACATGGCTGACGGTTGTTGTTATAGAAACTAGAACAAACAACCGGGACCAACAATTTAACGTGTCACCCGACCCACGGTAGCGCTCAGAAATAAATGCCACTCACGGTCACCCATCCGAAGACTGACCGGGCCGACCGTTGCTTAACATTGGTGATCGTTTAGAATCACCTAGACAAGCTACGCCACGAGCGCTATGCTGGAGTGTATCGGCATAATTATTATGTTAACGCTTGTTTTTTTACGTCAATAACACAACGTAACACGTTACTGCACAGTTTTTACAGCGATCGCCTTTTTCTAAGTGTTTGCCAGTTATTCAACTGCCAACTGTTTGCTCTTCAAAAAGAGCAATAGATAAATTACTGGACATGATTTGACATCTAAAATTTCAGGGTGATTGCATTGCAGGGCGTTGCAGGATTTTGTCCACAAGTTCACAGTTCTGGCACTGCTACTGTTATGGGCAGACGTAATGCTACCACTTGGCGAACGTATCGCTTGTCTCGTCACACAATAGCATTAAAAACTCTACTACGTAAATTTAATACTCATTCCCTTTTGAATATTTTTGTATGAAGTGATTCCACACTTATGGTATTCCCTTTATTCATTCCCTTTATCAGACATTTATGAGCACAAAATGTCGTATTCACGCACGAGCTAGTTTTTCATTTTGCTTGTCTTGGGTGACGAGAAAATTGGCACCGAGCCGAAACCAGACATGACATGAAAAATTGCTCCTGTTACTTTAAATATTTTGTAGCAATTTCGGTCTGAGCTACAGTTTATACATCAAATGTGACAAAGGGACAAAGAGATTGTTGTGTGAAAATATTAGGACTTAAATAAAAGAGCAGGTGCATGTCTGATAAAGTAACTTAGACGAACTTTCAAGTTCTAACTACCTATAATGTATTTATTGTTCCGAATTAAACCAGATTCTCTCGACTAAAGTCTGGGTGTGAGTATTTGGCTCAATACTATTGTCGAGTCAAAATTAATTAATAATGATAAGTGCAATGATCCCCTCTCAACTTAGTACATTAAGTTTATACCCTAGTACTAGTATTATTATTTTATGTATTTAATAAACAAACAAAAAAGCAATAATTTAAGGCATTATAAACATTTTATAGATATGTATCAAATTCCAAATATGCATTTAAATGATATTTTCGCGTTATCAGGGTGGCCCCATAGTAAAAGTTGTTCGTAACAATGAGTAGGTTTGCTGATTTACATAGGTACAGTAAAATCGTCTCTCTGTAAGAAAAATGGTCTCATATCAATTAGAAAGTACCACAGAGATATAATTCCAACCACTAGCAGCTAAAGACGAAATAAATGGCCTGTCCAAAACTACAGATGTGCCCTCATGGAGGCATTACAATCATAAAGCTCCGATCCTGTACAATTTACTCAGGTCCCGATATCAGGTACCTAATACATCTAAATGCTTACCAACTTAAAAAAAAAGCTATGAATTTCTACAAGGATACGACTACGAGTCCTTCGAAAAAGTACTTATAAGAATCGCAGCAGCAAGCAGGACGCAGCTGCACGCGCGTCGGGCTCTGTTTTCACTCTTTGAAAAAGGTCACCGGATGTGATCGAAACTATAGTCGGAGTATCCGATTTAATTAAACGTGAGTATTCCCGTATGAATAAAACAAAAATGTTATAAGAATCGATTAATAATACTTATTATTCTAGAAACTAACATACTTAATTGCCACTTCTGTAACTAATAATAACGCAAGTAGGCACACATCCATGCTTTCACACACACTCACACACACAGCTTGGTGTTGTTATTTCAAGTCGTTTAATTTTATTGTGTCTGACATTTTATGAATTAATAAAATTTTGATAATAAGTGGACACATGGGATGATAAGGAGAACATCCCAGACGTCAGCCTGTACGAGATTAGAATGGCTCTCAGATAGCTTAAGAACAACAAGGTGTGAATCCGTTCCTTCTGGAATCCGTTCCAGGAGGAACGGATTCGGCATCAACATTAATGGCGAGTACATCACTCACCTTGGCTTTGCCGATGATATAGTCATCATGGCAGAGTCGCTGAAGGCCCTCAATAATATGCTCAGCGACCTCAGTAACGTTTCCCAACAGATGGGACTTCAAATAAACATGGACAAGACAAAGATCATGTCCAATGTCCATGTTATTATTATTTTACTTTATTGTTTATAATTATTTTTGTGAGTTTATAATGTAATTGGCCTGACCTAGTTTAATTTCAATAAAGTTTTTTTTATATTTTTATGTTTATCCCGTACCGGTTGTTGTTGGGAACGATACTCTAGAAGTTGTTGACCACTACAACTACCTTAGACAGATTGTTCAGTTATTCAGTCAGGATAACCGATGGGGAAGAAAGGCTCTTGAGTGGCGACGAAGCGTAGGAAGGCCTCCCACTAGGTGGACCGACGACGTTTTCGTACATTGTGGCGGTCTAAGGGGGAGGCCTTTGTTCAGCAGTGGACGTCTCCGGGCTGATGATGGTGATGAGCTGATAAGTCATCACAAGTCAGTAAGAAGTAATTTAAATTAATTTAATTTGTATTTATTGTTGTTGTTGCTGTTAGATTTGTGGGAAGCAATGCTACAGCTTCAAGCTAAAGCAGCAGCCAGGGATTCACTTTTTTTAATGTACCATTTCTAAGATAATAAAGCATTTGTACTTGTTTAGCAATACCGTTCCGTAACTCTTTATTCTTACCCTAAAAAAAGAATTAAAAAAATGCTAATTCTTAAAACTTTGTCGACAGGAGCCAGAACCGAGATTGGAGCCGGATAGTAAGAGCAATCAAGCGTATTGCATGCACACACTGGACCTAGAGTTCCGTCACGTGGTGCGATCCACACATATCGATAAGAGCATAGAAGCTAAGAGAAAAGTAAGTTTTTCCATTGATTTACATGAATACAAACATAATCAGCATTTTAATAGTCCATTGCTGGACTTAAGCCTATACCCTCGAAGGCAGATTGGCGATATCCCCAGACTGTCCTAGTTACGGATTGGTGGATTCATATTTCTTCTGACATATTTACGATGTTTATTTTCACCGATAAACCAGTGGTATGAAAATCTGTACAACTCCAAGCTGATTGGTACGGGCTTGGGTTTGAACCCGCGACCTTACGCGCGAAAAACAAAGCGCGGTGTGCAAACCAGAACGCAGCCGCACGCGCGTTTGGCTCTGGTTTCACTCTTTGAAAAAGATCGCCGGATGTGATCGATACTATAGTCGGAGTATCCGATTTAATTGAACGTGAGTATTCCCGTATCATGTATCATCATCATCATCTTAAATAGGCTAACGAGTTACGAGAAAAGATTTATAGATTTTGATTAATTGATCACACAAACTAACACTAACGATGGAACTTGTGAGCATTTCCGTCATTATATTTATTTTACCTTGAAACTGATTCAGAACTTTTTTGCAGGTAATAAGGATGCTTTTCGTGATTATAATGGAGTTTTTCCTCTGCTGGGCACCTCTACACGTTATTAATACGGTACGCATAAATAAAACATGTTTAGACAACAAGAACACAAGTACCTTTAAAAAAAACATTGATCCGACTTCAAATTATTAAGGGACTACCTCAGAATTATACAAATTAAAAAAAAATAACAAAATCGGTTCGCAAATGACGGAGTAAGTTTAGTAAGTTCGTATAGGCTGAGTGGCCAGCCCTAGTGTCAGAGTTAATGTGCCGCCCGAAGGCCTCTGACATGGCTGACGGTTGTTGTAGAAACTAGAACAAACAACCGGGACCAACAATTTAACGTGTCATCCGATCTACAGTAGCGCTCAGAAATAAATGCCACTTAAGGTCACCCATTCGAAGACTGACCGGACCGTCCGTTGCTTAACATCAGTGATCGTTTAGAATCACCTGCTAAGCTAAGACTAGCCACGAGCGCTACAATAAAAAAACGAATTGTATTCGTATTTTGTTCTTGTTCTGCCTGAAATGCGCACTTTCGGCACAATTTAGTCAGAACAACGTGCGAAATTATGTTTCTTTGATCGATGACTCAGTTAGGCTATTCTAAACTTCAAGACAAGACGCGCTCTTCACTTAACTCACTTTCTTGGTCACTTTCTGTAATAGAGCTTCCGCGGCGAAGGGAAAAACTTGGTCAACGATTCTTGGAATAGTTCTTTTACTAGCTTTGTTTTTTGGTACCTCAACGTAGTGCTATTGTTTATTCTATGCCTCAACATAGTTTATGTGGCAAAAACATGTGTTGATGGCAGTGATTAAGAGAGAGGAGCTAAATGCTCCAAGGTTGATGGCCCTACTGTTGAAGTATGTAATATTTTTTCGCCTTTTTTGTTTCGTTTGAGTAATTAACAGTAACCTATTTCATTTCAGTAGTTTTCATGTTTGGGAGCTTTTACCCAATTACTACACATGGTTTAAAAAATGATGTCATTAATGTCGGTTTATTTTAAAACTAAAAATGACTATAATGACAGCAGCAAAACGAATAATAATATCTAACTATTTAATCTACTACACAATATGTCGAATTCTTGAGTTCACTGTAATTACATTCGTTCGTTTAGTTTAAGCTTATCTAGACTTATTATTTAGACTAGCCTGAGTTTTAATTGTTACGATAAATTCTGATTCTGGCACGTCAACTTACCATATTAACGTTAATAAATTTAACAGAAAGATTATAATGTAGGTGAATATTTAAACAAAATAAAACATGCAATTTTAGATAAAGTGAAAATAGTTTTTAGGGCTAGATTAAAATGCTTTACTTCGTCAAATATCGCTAAAATTAATTATCTCGCTTACGTTAAAATTCTGAACAGCCTTACTTACTAAAGTCTTAAGAGATTTTCTAATTAAGTTAAACACGCCAAATTATAACCTAAAGCTTTGCAAAAAATAATATTCAGGCACCAAAATAATATTTAAAGGCAATCCTATTGGTTTAAATAATTATATTATAGACCTCACGTATTTCTCAAGAGCTTTTTGAAAGCGCTTGTCTAATTGGCTTGGTCATTTAAAAAGATTTTAGAAATCTTTTTAAATATCGTAAGATATATATAAGAAATAGCTCTCTGTATCGGTAACTGGGCATAAGGCGCCCAAGTTACAGGTCTCACTTAGTTAATTTAGGCTGTCCGTAATAGTTAAGGATGGACGAACCTTATGTAATTTTTTTTGGGATTTTGGTTCATGGTGTTCTCCTACTAGCCACACTACCTCGCCAAAAATACAATATAATAATACGCTTTTAAAAAAAACAACCGACTTCAATTTCGACTATTTCATAATTTAATAATACATATTTTATTTTTATTTTATTTTCACAGGAAAACTTACAGCTATGTACACAGTTAGATAGAGTTGTTAAGAATAGAAGGCCAATTAAAAGTTTTCACAGATAAGAAGAAGAATACAAAAAATGTGTAAAAAGACGGACTCGCACATAATTATACAACAAAAACATTAAATAAAGAATAGGAAGTTAAGGTTACTAAATATATATTGGAAAAAATATATAAATAGAGGACAGATTGGAACATGTTTACAAGAAATAGTTTGAGTTCACAAGCTGCTTCAATTTGAATGTAGAAGTATTAAATAGATCTACATCAAGTTCTTTAGCAAGAGTGTACAAATAAATAACATTTTCCAGTTATTATTCCAGTAATTTTCATTTTAAACCCAAACTACTGAGCCGATGTCTATAAAATGTATATGCCTACCAAACAAATCAAAATCATTTTAATTTTTCTTAATCGTTCTACAATTGACAGAGAAATCTGTGCACATACATAAAAAAACATACATACAGTCGAACATAGAACCGCCTCCTTTTTTGAAGTCGGTTAATAATTTTATTATTCAAGTTTGCTGTCAACTGACGAGGGGCCTTTAACCTCAAGTTTTGTGTATTATCAAAAAAGTATTTAGTAGTTATTAAAAGCTTGGTTACATAACTGTTGGACGAAGGCCTTCTCCTTAATATCGAGGGGTTGCCAAAATCCCCACACTTGGCAGGTGGCTTGGGGATCGCTCAATGCTCACCACCTAGACGATAATGCCCGTCCTCCAGTGTTTCTGAGTGCAGTTTTAGGACATACCCAGGTCCATACTTTGTCAATGTTATGTATTACTAATTAGGTAGTTAGGTGACTATAATAACTGTTCATAACATCAATCGTTTGCTTACTTGGAAATTCGGTGAAGTCTTTGTCGGTTTCTCGTATAAAGGCTTTTCTTAATTAAGATGCCACGTGAGATTCAAGATAGCTTAATTGTTTGTTTCCTTATAATATAATGAACAACAAATTAAGAGAGTGAGGCAGCCCTAATTTTCATATCAAAACAATTATAATATTCAGAATTTGAGAAGTACCTACTCATACTGTTGTCGGGTAAGTATGTCATGGGTGTTTTCTAATACAGAATAAATACATTATTTTAAATATTATTATTTAAAAAGCAACCTGTACTAAGTTACTACTATGGAAACCAGATATATACTTACCTGAGTTTTGGCGGGAACCCGGAAACCCACAAATTGGGTGTTCGTTTCCGCATCCATTTCTTGAAATCATTTCGCCGCATTAGAATAATAATAAAACATTATTTTTCTATTGTGAAAACTGACGTGGTTTATGGTTTTGAACTATAGTCGGAGTATCCAATTTAATTAAACGTGAGTATTCCCGTATTATTTTTCTAATTAAAATAAGAGTTTTTTCGCGAGTTACTGTTTCAAAATATGGTGATGAAATTATTCATGCAAGGCAAGGCATTATTAAAATGTGGTGAAACAACTATTTTCTTGTTGTTTTCAAAACTCCTGCTAGGGCATGACTGGGACTTTTTACCCCTAAACCACCTGCGTGCGTATAAAAACGGCGTATAAAAACATTTCTCTGGGTTAATAACGCAACGGCAAAATCACTAATGTTGCAAGTGTCCTTAAGCAATGGTTTTCTTACCAACAAGTGTAACCACCTGTTTGTTAGCTGCTCTTTTAAAAATACTGTAGTTAATCATAGTAGTTGTGGCCACAACCAGTGCAGCATAGTGGTTGTGCTGTGGCAAAGACTATAAACCCTGTTGATTGATCGTCCGACTTCCCCTCATAGGAAAATTTGTGTTTAAAAACCACTGCTAGCCACTGCGAAAACGTCAGAATTTTATTGAATTTCATAACTCAAACTACATCATCCCAGCGCTTGGGCAATCGCAAGCATAGAGTGTTACGTCGCCCCCTGCCCGCAACGGTGAGTCGTGTTTGTAGGAGAAATTATGTTTACGAGCCATCAACAGGCTATATGATCTTACGGGACACACGGCACACAGAGGTTTGTAGTGGACACTACTGCATAGTCCGCTTGAGGAAGTACCACACCTTTGCCAGTTATTCAACCGCCAAGCAGTAGTGTGCAATGTTACCAGATAAATTACTGGGTATGAAGAGATTTAACATTTGATATCTCAGGGTGACGAGCGCAGTACAGTGCGGCGCAGGATTGTATTCGCAAGTTCACAATTCTGGCACGGCTACAGTTAGTGGCAGGCGTGACGCTTACTATCAGGTGAAAGTCTTGCTTGTCTTGTCACTTGACGGTATAAAAAAAGGACACAATGGTGTTCTAGTTTTCCAAGCAATGTTTATTGTATTTTGTCTTTTCCAACAGATCTACCTATTCTACCCGGACGAGTTGTACCAGTACATCGGTACTAAAGGGGTGATGTCACTGCAGCTGCTGGCATACTGCTCATCCTGTTGCAACCCTATCACTTACTGCTTCATGAACAGGAAGTTCAGACAGGCTTTCATCGGCCTATTCAAGAACTGCAGGCTGTTCAGGTGAGGAGATCTTCTTTTATGCTAAGGCCACACTAAGCTTTATGGTTTAACGCCCAATATTGCAATAAAATTAACACAGTAAAAAAAGAGGTCTACACGAGGATTAAGCGTTTAAAGCCATTATTTACACGTTAGTTAAAAGATGGGGGTTGAAGTCACTGAGTTATAAGGCAGTCACTGAGGTATAAGGCAGTCACTGCGGTATAAGGCAGGCAATGAGGTATAAGGCAGTCACTGCGGTATAAGGCAGGCACTGAGGTATAAGGCAGTCACTGCGGTATAAGGCAGGCAATGAGGTGTAAGGTAGGCACAGAGGTATAAGGCAGGCACTGAGGTATAAGGCAGTAACTGAGGTATAAGGCAGTCACTTAGCAATAAGGCAGGCAGTTTTTTTATAGATAGGTAATTTGTGGTTCAACTATGCTAATACGCGTATTGTGTGGGAGTAATTCTTCTTCATTCGTAGTTTAATAGTACTTGTTTGTCTGGGCTACATGTTCTACATGATCTTGTAGTGACAATTAATCAGATAAATTAATGCTATTAAGCGTTAGTGTGGCCCTAGCATTACCAATGAGCTTTTTTCACTTTAGTACTTAACGTTCCGTATCTAGCCATAACATCTTTGTAACAGCCTTGTAGTGGTAGGACTCTACTGGAAAGTCCACCTGGTGAAGTACCACACCTTTGCCAGTTATTCAACCGCCAAGCAGTAGTGTGCAAGAATCACTGTGTTCCGGTTTGATGGGCAATGTTACCAGATAAATTACTGGGTATGAAGAGATTTAACATCTGATATCTCAGGGTGACGAGCGCAGTGCAGTGCGGCGCAGGATTGTGTTCGCAAGTTCACAATTCTGGCACTGCTACTGTTAGTGGCAGGCGTGAAGCTTACTACCAGGCGAACATCTTCCTCGTTTCGTCACTTGTTTGTATCATATATATTATATACCATATAATATATATGATACAAATATATTATATATATGATACAAACAAGTGACGAATCATATATATTATATATATGATACAAACAAGTGACGAAACGAGGAAGATGTTCGCCTGGTAGTAAGCTTCACGCCTGCCACTAACAGTAGCAGTGCCAGAATTGTGAACTTGCGAACACAATCCTGCGCCGCACTGCACTGCGCTCGTCACCCTGAGATATCAGATGTTAAATCTCTTCATACCCAGTAATTTATCTGGTAACATTGCCCATCAAACCGGAACACAGTGATTCTTGCACACTACTGCTTGGCGGTTGAATAACTGGCAAAGGTGTGGTACTTCACCAGGTGGACTTTCCAGTAGAGTCCTACCACTACAAGGCTGTTACGTAACGCTTACGTAATGAAGGTCAATATATATATATATATATATATATATATATATATATATATATTGACCTTCATTACGTAACAGCCGTAGAATCTTGGCGACCCCTTTTTATGTCTTTAATCATTAAAGTAAGCTGCAGATTATTATAGGGATCATAAAAATAGGACTGTGACGAGTTTATACATATTTTTAATATGTGGCGATTTACTTTGGGGCGAGTTTACAATGAACTCTCTAGAATGACGTGTCTCGCCATAAACTGACCAATCGCCGTAATCGGCTTTTAGTGCTAGAAGGCGTGATTGGCAATAAAGTTTGATGAGATTGCCTATAGCTCAGACGAAAACAAGATTAGCCTCCGTTTTCTAGGTTTGGTTAAGTAACTCTTACTTTAAATAGGTATGCCGTCAATAAACCAGTCCTAATTAGCGGTCATATGAAGCATGGCGTTGAGTAGCAACCTTATCCGCTTTTACTTTACTTTGATCATTAGCGTCTATTAAGGGTAGTATCAAGTATCAAGTTGGTCACTTCTCCATAGAAACGCGGTAGTATTACTACTCCACTATGTAATTTTGTAGGTCCAAGACTAAGTATTATATCGATTAATCTCTTCATTATCTAGGATTGTAAATTATTACGAAAGTAAAAAGTTAATAAACATGAAAGTTATGAGCCAGGAAACATCTTGTATGTAGTAGCAGTGCCAGAATTGTGAACTTGCAAACACAATCCTGCGCCGCACTGCACTGCGCTCGTCACCCTCAGATATCACATGTTAAATCTCTTCATACCCAGTAATTTCTCTGGTAACCGTTCTTAAAGTCTATATATTAATCGAGTGCGTATACAATGTGTAACAAAAAGGTTCAACAATACTGAAGAGTATGTATGTACTCATTGTTATGAACAACTTTTACTATGGGCCCAATTTGGAAATCGCGAAAAAAATATCGGGTGTTCCATACATTTTGTCCAAGATCAATGAACTTTTTGTATGGAACAGCCGATATTTTTTTCGCGATTTCAATGTTGTGCAAAAAATGTGAGTAAAACTTGTTCATGATGATGAGTACATACATACCCTTCAGTATTGTTGAACCTTTTTGTTACACATTGTATATGCTCTAAAAATATAAAAAGCCTAAACTTATTACTTTCCTGAGCAAAGTACCAGAACTACTAGAACTAGCACGCTAGAACTTCTATTTTTATTTTTATTTATTTGTATCATAAAAAAATACTAGACATTTTAAGTATTTCTTTATTAATAGTGGCTACGAAAGGCTTTTTATGAATTTCACTCTCATTTTCATTAGCTGTTATATTCCAGCAATAAAAAAGTATTTAATCCTTCTGGGAAAATATGATCCCAACTCGACATATAATTCATGTTTTTTATTATTAGAATTCATGATCTCTAGGGACTAGAGTATTTTCAGATATGGCCTTACGAAACCCACTCCCGGATTAGTTAAATCATTTTTATACACATATACTCTTTAGTGACTATTACGGTCTATTATAAGTAGGTACTTACGCTTTATATCTTTCATCTATTTTATGTACATACTCGCGTATGTAATTTATTTTTTCTCTTTAATGTGTGTAACTACTTAACATTTTATGAATAATAATGTTTTTATGTTTTTAAAGCTTAAACAGGAAGAAAAAAGAAAGAAAAAAGTGGTGGTGTTAAGTGTGGAATCACTTCATACAAAAATATTCAAAATAATGTTTTTATATTTTATTTTATATTTTAAAACGCCTGTAAGGTACGCTAAATGTTATTTTATAAAGTCTGTGATTACGTAGTAGTATTATGTATAATTATAACCCGGGACTCGGCGATTAAGTCCCAGTGATAAACATAATTATGTGTTAAAATCGCCAAAGTTTAAAAGTTACTATAGGCTATGGTTTTTTTAATACTCGTATTAAAATGTGGCTAATAAATATAGCTGATTAATGAAAAGAAAATGAAAATCTGATCAAAAATAAGCAACTTATAAGCATTTTAATATCATGCTAGACGTAGGCGTACTTCTCTGTACGCCATATAAATTCTATTCTGACAAGTAAGGCGTCACTTCATTTTTTGTTTTGTGGGAAAGGGACAGAGTTGTCTCTGACAAAAACTTTAAACGCTCATATATCAGAACATTTTTAACAGTTTTAAATTATTTTTTCAATAAACATACTATATTTACTTAAATTCTTCATCAAAGCTATTGGTTTCAACGATATAAACATCAGTCATCTACCCTATTGTGTGTTTTGTATAAAAAGAGAAATAAGGAAATGAGACAAGTTTTGGATTAGGTCAACTCTAAAACACTGAAGACTTTTACAGGCAGCTTCCCTACATTAAACCAAACAAATTTAGTACAACGACTTTCACAATAGTACATTATGATACGAGTGTGCTATTTTGGTCATTACACTAGAGGCGGTATTATGCGCGCGAGCCGCAGGCGAGCGCGATAAGAAAGCCGAGAGCGTAATGACTAATAGCACAAGAGTTCCATACGACTGTTTTCGTCACACTTGCGAGGAAAAAACAATTTTTTTTTGATAATAATCAACCACACAGCGAAAACGTCAACAAACATTTGCGGAAAATGACGCCCAAATCAGTAATGCGCGCGCAGGTTGACATTTACTTCAGCGGCATAAGAACTCTTTGTTGGTATTACAAAAAAACTGTAAGTATTACCCGGCTATATTAAGAGTGCTTCGTACACGTACGTCTAATTGCAGTCACGAACAAACTTGACTTTACCGGGTTATACCTATTATAGTACAAGTGCCGTAATGTAAAGTAAAAAGCACGCGTGTATAATAGCTTGGATTATGAGCCTAAAAGCGATGTAATAAGATCTACTTTACGAGCAAGTGTGATGAAAAATAACATACAGCTGTTTCATACATTTAGTCCAAGGTCAACGAACTTTTTGTATGGAGCAGCTGTGCCATACAACAAGTCGTAGAACAGAAGTTGTTTGTTTCAATGCATAGAAGCCGTCTGCAATAGGTCTTCAGTGTTTTAGTGTTGAACCTGTATAAATTTAAAAGTGTGTAGTCTTAAAAAAACAGCGGTTAAGTGTGAGTCGGACTCGGTCATCAAAGGTTCTGTACCGCCAAACAAAATATACGGGGTTACTTACACGGATTGGTAGTAAGCTGGAAGGAGCTATTGGGAGCTTGTTGCACAACACTATAAATATCCCGTAAATAATGAAAAATCGTGATTGTTTAAAACAGTGTTTAACAATATTATAAATGTAAATGAAAATAAATAAATAAATATCGGAAGACATTTTTCACACAGCGCCATCTAGCCCCAAACAATACAAAGCTAGTACAATGGAAATCAGATAGCTGATAAAATCGCTATTAAGGTCAAAAAGTCCCATTACTCATCATCATCATTATCATCATCAGCCCGGAGACGTCCTCTGCTGAACAAAGGCCTCCCCCTTAGACCGCCACACTGTACGACAACCTGCCATTTGCATCCACCGGTTGCCCGCGACTCACATAATAATAATATTACTCATCGGGAAAGGAATTCTAAAAAATATTTACAAACAGAGACAGATTACTTCTATAAATTATGTTTTTTTTGCATAGACGCGAAGCTACGGTCTGTGATGGAGAACAATTGGTCAGAAGAAATCTATTCATTACCCTCCCCATTATACCTATATGGAAATACCCTCTCGGGTAGCGTATTCCACATTTTAGCAGCTCTCACAATGAAATTTGAATCAAACTGTGCTCCGCCAGTAGACCGCATACCAGGCGAGTAAGCGGTCAAACGCAAGCCTATTATCAAATAGAAAAACCGTTCTGTTACAAAATTTGGAACATCAACCCTGAAACGATGACGATAATGATTTGATTCAAATTTCCGTGTCCTGCAAATGCTACAAATAGATTATCTACAGATAATAGATTTCTAGAGCATTCTACAAAATATTTCGTTTAGTAACAGAACTATAAACAGTAATGGAATCAATGCCGTCCCATATTTCTGAAGTCGAAGTTATTGCAACGGTACAGCCGCGTGGAAATCGAAAAAGGGCGCAATGTACGAGCAGCTTTTCGCAAAACGAAAGGCAATATACAATCCTACCTTATTTGAAATAACTCGAGTGTAAGCTGATTCATGCAATAGTATATAATTATACCACAGGGCTTTCGCATCTGTGATTTATAATAACTACAGTATATTGTTTTTATTTTATTTTGGACGTTTGTTATCATCTTTGTTTTTCAATGCTGGCATCTAGATCGACATTCTAGGCTAAATTTCCTAGAATTTATAAATATGTCGTTTTTTACTTTTATTTGCTTACCAAATACTCGCTAGAGAGTAAAGCGGTGTTGTGGCCGAGGGTGGTCCACGTCGATCTAGACCAAATCTTTTTACTCTATAACCCAGAAGTTTTTTTTTGGGTTTTGTACATGTACATGTCATTCCCATCGTATCTTCTTAACCTAGTGCTAAAAACGAATACAAACACATCTACTGGAAAAATTGGCGGTGCGGGTCACTTAAAGCGACTCACACAACTGAACAGCCTAGCCCAGATTGCATGATTGGTTGATTTGATTGAACGCATCAACGCATGATAAAGGTCACAACAAACTTAACTGCTGATACTCGGTCATTATTTAAGACCCTAACGTTACACAATTTATGACAATAAATATTATCTCTGAATCTGATTTGATTGAGGCCAGTTTACATATTACTAAACAGAATACAACATTCCATTAAAAGCACCTAAATAACTAATAAAAGAAAGAAGAAAGGAAAGATAGAGAATTCTCACCCTAGACAGTAGAAAAACGCAATGGTAATTCTTCTGGTGTTGTAGTGGTCTATAGACGGAGGTGACCTCTTACCATCATGAGCTAGCCTGTTTGTCTCTCTATCTTATAAAAATAACTAAGTAGCTAAGCTAGCGCTACCTTATACATACGGTGAAGCATATAATATCAAATCATTAGCCAGAAGACGTCCACTGCTGTACGAAGGCCTCCCCTTTAATAGGGAGGGGTTGCCAGAATTTTCACGCTTGGCAGGCGGCTTGGGGATCGCAGAATGCTCACCACCGTTAACCGAGAAGACGCTGCTGCCCGTCCTCCGTTGGTTCTCGATGCAGTTTTAGGATAAACCCAGGTCCCATATCGCTCATAAAGGATGCATAGCATATATTCCGTAGTTTTTTTTTAAATATTATATAGGCTTGCGATTGACTGTCGTCTTGTCTGATGATAAACGAAGATGCAGTCTACGATGGAGCACGCTTGCCTAGAAGAAACCGATTCACTCGCGACTTGAAGACACCCATATTATAATTATCGGGAAACACCCACTCGGGCAGCGAATTCCACTGTTTAGCAGTTCGAATAAAGAAAGTGGAATCAAACCGTTTCATACGAGTTTTTGGTATATCAGTCATAAAACGGTGTCGCTTTTTCGAGGTCCTGGCCTTCCGATAGAAGAATGGGCATGGGGGAATAAGATCATGCAAATCCGAAGCACACTCTCCGAAATGTATCCGATAAAATACCGATAGTATAGTATAGTGGTAGGACTCTACTGCAGAGTTTGCCTGAGGAAGTACCACACTTCTGCTAGTTATTCAACTGCCAAGCAGTAGTGTGCATGTACCGTTTGAAGCGCAATGTTACTAGAGAAATTACTGGGTAAGTACGAAGAGATTTAACATCTAATATCTCGGGGTGACGAGCGCAGTACTGTGCGGCTCAGGATTGTATTCGCAAGTTCAAAATTTTCGCACTGCTTACTGTTATGGGCAGGCCTGAAGCTTACCACCAGCCGAACGTCCTCGCTAGACTAGTCACTCGAATGCACAAAAAAAATATTAAGGCGTGTTATTAAAAGATTAAAGATGTTCAAAGTATAGTTTTGTTCCAGGGCTTGTTTCCGAGACAATGCTGAGAATAAGCAGGTGACCCCACCGCCGGTCAGCTCCAGCCAGGACGTGACCGCCTGCGTCATCCGCGGGAGCCACACTGGACGCACTGGTGAGTGTCAAAGCATATGCAACAACTCAATAGTACCGAAACTAAATAAATAAATACTGTCGGACATTTTTTCACACAGCGCCCCCAACTAAGCTAACTCACTTTTAATTCCAAATTCAATTTTTAATTTCAAATTTAATTTCAATTTCAAAATTAATTGCAAATTTAATTTCAATTTCAATTGTGTGTATGGTACTTATTAATGTGACTGCTAAATTGATGATTTATAATATGAGTCTATGATACTTGAAATAAATGAATATTTAATTTTTAAGCAAAGCTTGTAATATGTAAACCAGATACATTTATAATCATAATTTATAACCAACCCTGAAATCACGAGAAAAAAACAGCTGTTCCATACATTCTGTCCAAGGTCAATAAACTTTTTGCATGGAACAGCTGCTTTTTTTCCCCGTGATTTCAGGGTTGGCCCCATAGTAAAAGTTGTTCATAATGATGAGTACATACATACCCTTCAGTATAGTTGAACCTTTTTGTTACACGTTGTATAATGGACTTTTAGTAAATCAAGTCAAGACAAATGTTATTATGAAAACTGACGTGGTTTTGACACATTGAGTATTCCCGTATAAATAAAACAAAAATGTTACACAAATCTTTTCCACCCGACAAAAAATACGATTTAACGAAGATAGTTTGGTTGTTTGTCTGGGAAAGTTGGGTAGTTAGACAGAGTTGAGTGGAGTTAGTCACCGCTATCGCGGTTTATCATTGATCCTAACTACACAGATAATATCCTTAAAATAGATAGTCTTCGATCTATTACAGTATCGCAGCTATTGCATAATTGTAACAGTCAGTTAACAGCAGAGCTAGTAAGGAATAATTAAATTTAAAAAAAAAACACCGAGTAACAGTGTGACAGTTGAGGGTTTTTACTCGTCGGGAACAAACCATTAATTTCCCTGGATCCCAGGTATCTCATAAAATTTGAAATATAATTAATTGGAAATGGCCTTTAATAAAAACAACAAACGACAATGACCACTTAAATTATAATACTTAGACTACAAAAAACAAACGGATTGTATCCAGACCGATGAGTCTAGAGATAATCCAAATGCTCAAACCCACTACCAGTTGGCAGCGTACCAGCATGCTGGCGGCACTGCTACGTTGAATGGCATAATACTTATGCGTTGGGCCAACTAAACGCCAGCATTTAATCTGAATTGGAAACTCCAATTCAGATTTCTACCTGGGGGTCTAAAATAGCCGCATTAAGCTATTCCCCTAAAAGCAGTTCTCCTAATAAAAATGAATTGTAAAAAGTTGCTCTCGAGTAACTTCTAACGAATCTGCAAGTTGACTTTATGCCATTCATCTTTCATCGACCATTTTACGACTTTCTATAGAAAACTGTCAAACTAATGAATTCCGTAATACGAGTAGAATCATTTGCAGAATCATAGTGTGAATAAGTGACCGCTTTACGATTTGCGAAATGAATCATCATAGAATTTTATTGCAGAATTGCTAAACGCGACCATTTTAACCCCCCTGTTCTTGTTATTGTTGCAAGCCTGATTCCTACTGCTGCGAGTTTCCCTGTATATCATTCTGTTATTCTAGTTTGGCTCGAACGTTTCAAAGGCTCGGGATGAAGCCAAGATTCAATCAAATCGTTTTAGAGGTCAGGCTCAAGTATCAAGTCTGAAGTCTCGTTGGCTGATCATAAGAGGCACTTCTTTGCAGGAAAGTGCCTATTAAAAGGACAAGGAAAGGAAAACTCGCATTAAGGAACCCTAATGGTGCTGATAGCTGATTCACGCGAGCCTTTTAGCGAATAAGCAAAAACATGTTGCGGATTTTTTCCAAGCCGAGCAATGGGAAGTTTTCTGACAGCTGTCAAAACGTAGTTCTACAGCCAAAGGATAGACGGCGCTGGCGAGATATGGCCCACTTTTTTTCGCATTTTTCTTGTGAAACAGTAGTTCACTCACCTTCACTGCTTCACTTCACAGTTCGCCTCGTTGGTCAAGGGCTTTCCCAAGTTTTTTGTATTCTTTGTTGAAATTCTGATAAATTATTATTGTTACGTTACGTTATTGTTATTATTTTTTGTTGATAGTAATTGTTATTTTTATTGATAATAATTAATTAATCAATTGGCAATGCGCACTTACTAATTTGAGTGGAATAACGAAAGCTTAAGAAATACTATGGGAAAATACTTCGTTAGACAAACAATAACCACAAACAACGCATGACAGATCTGATATAAATGAAATAAGGTAACTTAAAAAAAAATTAACCTATTTATTTTGCTTCATTCGTTCAAAATCTTCAGAACCACAGACAAGATAGTGAAACTGTTCAGGGCCATGTCTCTTCATCGCCATCGAACGTATTTTTATTAACTATATTTTCTTTTTAATTGGCTTTCAGTAAATCGCCCATTATGTACATTTAATATTGAAACATAAATATTCTTTATTTTCCTTGACGTAATCTATTGATAATAACGACTTCGTCCTATGTACTCTTCGGGGTTTACAAATTAATTTTGGATAGAAATACAGTTTAAATTAATAATAAATACATAAATTTTTAAACACAACATAGGCAAAATAATTTTAAGCTGGAAATGGGCTGAACATGGCATGGGAGAGCATGTATTTGCATTACATTTACTTTACTCGTAGCATTCTCTGGAAGTTGACTCTGTGCCTTATTAAAGCCTGAAATAAAAAAATCTTTCTCTTTGACCGTATTTCTTAGAAACGAGGATTCGTTTACTTTGATTCGTGAGAACTCAGCATGTAAATATAAATTCTATAGAAAAACATACTTGTCTTTCCATTAGTAAATTTTTCTTTGATTTTAAATTCGTTTTTTTTTCGGAATCAGGTTAACGTGTTATTTTTCTTTCAACCGTTATAATCTTTCTTTGAGAAAATACTTAAAAAATCTGTCGCTAAAGATTAATAATACGCTTTTTCTTTTTAATACCACCGACTTCAATTTCAACTACCTGGATGACATCTTTTCATATTTTTAAGTAATTTTGATTGTAAAACTAAACTACCTGAACCGATTTCGATCAAATTTATATATGTGACCACTTTTGAAGTATGACCTAACAAAAAAAAAACAATTCATAATTTTATTGGCGGAGTAATCGCGTAACATACCTATTACCTACTCATAAAAAAAACACAGTCGAATTACAGTCGAACAGCCCCAAATGGAAGCGGCGTTCCAGATGGAAGCTGGTATGCTGTTGTAGATCGTGGGCCCCAAAATATACACTGACCTCTCCAACTTGACGAGACGGTGACGGGGTTATCAGTACGGTCCTCTTAAAGGCATGTGACATGTTGACCTAGCTTATACAAGGAAGTATTGGAAATTTGTAACCACAGTAGAAATTTGTAGGCCACATGTGTACAGGGTCTTTAGCGTACCTTGTTTAAATATCTATGTAGGTATATTTTGTACATTCCCGGTCATCATAGTCCGAAAACCGGAAATAATTCACGTTTTGTACTATCCCCAAGACTCATTCGAGCATAAAAAGGTTCGATGTGAAAACTAAGTAAGTATAAATACATCTGGGAGAAATGGAGAATGGTGAATGAAGAAATTCCTCGATGACTTTTGTTATTAATTCAACCGAATAACCCGCAAAAAAATTCAGGACACGAAGATGGGAGATAGCTTGGGTTAATCTCATCAATATGTGAAAAGAACTTTGTTTGTTGGACCACAATATTCAGGGCTGAAATTCTCCATGAATTTTTAAAACTTTTTGAAGCAAAATCGAGCATTTTTTTTAAAATAAGATGATTGACACGTATCTAAAATATAGACAATAGACAATAGTTTATTTGTGGGCAAAAATATCAACAACATAACAATTAAATACATTAATAATAATCATTTATTCATCATGTATCATAGACCCATAATTATATAGCTGTACCAGAAAGAGTAGAAAAAAATAGGGGCGCTACTTTCTATGCAAACTCTTCAAAATGACGTATAACTTGGCAACACTGAAAAATAATTTGTATTGAACAAATAATTGAAGAACAATAATTCGTTCCATTTTATTTAATTTCTAATTTTTCTGGTACAGCTATACATCATTGAACTCGGATAAATGTATATGTACAAAATGTTTGTACATATACGTTTTAAACTATTTATATTTTATAATTCGGCTATATATATTCAAGTATTCTGCAAAGGAACTATATATTATTAAAAAACAATAACAATAAAAAAACATTGAAAAACATGTTTTTGTAAGTACAAGGTTTTTTTTTATTTCTTATTATGTACTAGAGGTCCCCCGCGACTTCGTCCGCGTGCGGAAGAAATTCGGACCGCCCCCAAAATTCTCCACTTTAAATCTTTCAGAGCAAACTCTACCGACTCGACCGACTCGCCCCCCCCCCCCCCCCAACTTCCCCCCTTTGAATGAACTACCCAAATATCAATTTTCATCACTATAACCGCTGCCGCTTATTATGATTCAATACGGCCCGTTAGATATTGGACAGCTGATGACAGACAGATTATGTAGGCTTAGTAACGGAGCTCCATTTAACACCCGTCGAGTACAGACACATTGATTTCAATTCACTTTCAGTCATGACCTTGACTGTCTCACTGCAGAACAAGTGCCTTCCTTCCTTTTTTTGCAAGAGAGGCTACAGCAATATAGACCCCGAACATCAAAAGACCCCTCTGCAGGCCTTCATGCATGCGGCAGATGTTTCCGGCCCATTCCCACTTCAGACGGCCGGTTTTTTGCCCAGCTTCCAAAATCTTTAACTTGGTACGCAGTTCCTGACTCGGACAATTAGTTTTGCTCCGAGTATGCTGCGCACCACAGCTCACTACCAGACTCCGTATTCAGACTTTTCATGTTTAATATTTTATGGGCTAAGTATGTGTAAGTTTGCACCGTATAAGTAAGGATGGAGAGAATGCTTAAATGAGTATAAATAAATAAACAATTAATATAAATAATTAAACAATTAAAATAAATAAATAAACAATTCATACAAATAAATAAACAACGAATATAAATAAATAAACAATTATAAAGGTAAGGTAAAAAACTATAAGCTATTCCCCAAGGTTAAAGTCTGATATTCTGTTACAGAGTTGGACGGACTGGAAGGGGAGGATTGTGTTTAGCAGCGGCTCACAAAGTACTGCTGTGGGAAGCGGCGTTCACCCTGCGCTGCCCGCGCCTGTCGTCACAAGACCGATCACACAGGTATGCAAGCAAGACTTTCCGATTTTACGACCACCGCACGCCTAATTTTGGCTAGCGCAGCTTCACGCGCCTAAGTTCACAGCCGCCGTTAAATTTGAATCGGCCTATACTACCAGCCTTCTATTACTACTTAGTATACTAGCACACGGGCCACGCGCCACAGTCTCAAAATGCCGCCCGGCTTCTGAGAAACGGATGCGCGTGACCACTCACTTCTATCGTGCGAGTACAGTCCGCAGCTCGGTGGCGGTGTTTTGTGGCTGTGGTACTTGTTCCATACGTCGATAAGCTTTGAGTTTTGTTTTTCCTAGGATAGACTTGTCGCAATTGAGCAGACTTATTTGTTCAATTTGCAATGGAACTCCCAGTCCGAGAAGAAATTAATTTATCGTGATGGTAAGAGCATCTATCAGGAACGCCCACTCTAGATGCGCATTTCATTTTCTAGTGGTTTGCACAATTAACAAAGCATTCAAAGCGATTTGTCTAGATTTGGCTTGTTTGGATTATTAGATCTGAGATTACTTAAGAAACGACGCATATTGTTTAATGGTCATCATTATGTGGCGACCAGACCATAAAAAGGCCTCCTAAAAAACTAAAAATTTGTCCCTATAAAAAAATATGGTTATAAGAGACGGATTTATTATTCCGAAGCTCAGTTCCTTTATCAATATGGTTCAGCGTGCCCACGTCGCTTAGATGGCACGTTTTATGAATTTTATATTCAACTTTTTATACGAAACCTGCCTGTGCCAAAATTACACAGAAAACTCGCTTTACATAATTTAAATGAAATCTTGCGGTTATGCGGTTATCAAAAACAACAATAATGAAGCCGCAAAATGGTTGTGACTCCATTTCAGTCCTTTGTTTCACAGACATTAACAGTAACACTACCTAATTAACTAACAAACAAAAAAACTTATTAACAACAGTCTGTTCTCATACAATGAAGTAGAGTACTTAAAACATACATTTGTACAAGAACTAAGGCGCTTTGCACACGAAGCAACTTCAATTAATACAACTGTCAACTTTTTAAAGCAGTTACTAGCTACAAGATAATACGCTTTTCAACTGACTTCAAAAAAGGAGGTTCTGTGTTCGAATGTACGTTTTTTTTGTATGTATGTTACGCGATTACTCCGTCAATTATGAACAGATTTTGATGATTTTTTTTTTGTTTGGTAGGTAATACTTCAGAGGTGTTCCCATATAAATTTTATCGGAATCGGTTGAGTAGTTTCGTTTTTAAATCAAAATTACTAGAAAATATGAAGATGTCATCCAGGTATTCGAAGTTGAAGTCGGTTGTATTTTTTTTAAAGCGTATTAAAAAAAATACAAATAACTTCAACTTCGAATACCTGGATGACATCTTCATATAGGCAGTTTTTTTTTCTTTATGGATCTAATGAATAAACAGTTTGCAGATAATTGAAGTATGAAAAATATTAAAGGAATGACCATGGTTTATTTAGTGAGCCACCGCCGTAACAAATTACCACGATCACTTTGCCAAGAGTGCAAATGAATGAAAAGAGAATATGGCATTAATTTTTGTTGCCTACTTCCAGGTCATCGAGACAGGCGAAGAGGGAAGCCAGTTCCTGTACAGGATCACGTGGGCGCGAACGGGGCAACCCAAGGGCGGTCCCACCCTGCCACTTTATGAGTGAGCTTTTCCACGCCAGTGCTTTGGATATTGAAAAGACTATGTGTGACATAATGATGATCATCGCCAGGACTTAATCGAAACTAGTTTTTCTGTGGCTCCGGCCAGGTTGTAATAGCCAAGATTGTTCAAGAGCCGACTGGAGAAAACGAACCGTCGGTCGTCCGCGTCGGGTCGCAGACACAGGTCTCGTATTTTGGTCTTGTAATAATGCAGTGTTGGAGTGTTGTAACCACAGCACACTAAATATTAAGTACTGTACGAGCAGACTTTTGAGAAACTATCACAATACGTGTGACATTAAATTTTTTAACCATAAGTTAAATATTTTGTAATACTTTAGCTAAAGGACGTTAATGTAAAGTGTTGTTTAAAACATTCTCACTATTTTGATACTCTTTATATTCCAAACTAGCTGAACCGGCAAACTTCGTACCATGTAAAAAAATTTTTTCGTGGATTTTCCCATGTTTTAGTTATTCTGCTATTCGGGGCGGAACAAATCCAACAAATCAAAAATCATAAAAATCGGTCCAGCCGTTCTTGAGTTGTAATGGCCGACTAGGCCGACTTTTTTTATATAGTAGAGATGGCTCGTTACGTAAATGTTGTGGAAATAAATAATTTTTAATTTTATTTAATGTGTTATGTCTATTCGTATACCCAAAATTATTAAAAACAGCTCAATCCTACAAGTATAGCTGGCTTAATTTCAGTCTATTAGATATTTTATGAAGTGCAACAATATGAAAACTAACGTGGTTTTGACTTATGTTTTTGTGCGAAGCAGGACGCGCGTCGGGCTCTGTTTTCACTCTTTGAAAAATGACACCAGATGTGTCAAGACAATAGTCGGAGTATTCGATTTAATGAAACGTGAGAATAAAACAAAAATGAGTGCAATATTTTAGAATGTTGTTCATCTAAATTCGGTGTGAAGTGCATTCGCTTCAGCAATTGGATAGTTGAAACATTTTTGCAGGACCGTAAAATTTGTATAATAGATAATTGATATAAAATGATTATTATAATTTTGTCAAAATCAAACTGATTATTAGTCGGTCACCTGAAACAGAATTAAAAGCCATTGTAAATAATGAAGTTTTATCAGTTACTTGGAATGTTTCTTTGGTGAGTACAAGTACGTCAGAATGTTTCAAAATGTACGTGCTGTTGGGGTAAGTTATGAATTTTTAGTTTCGAATGTGCGATGAAGGGACAGAACCGACCCTTGAAGCGACCACCTGTCGAAATGCGGCTGGTGCTAGATACCTCCGTAAAGCAGAAGAGGAATGATTTTCTTTAAAGACTATTTCCAACACTTGACAAAACTTGACAAACTTGATGTACTTGAACAGTGCGTGTTTAGACTGATGTTGATGCTAAGGTCATTTAAATAAAAAATTACTGTTGTTAAGCAACCGTTTTTTTTTCCTCTGTCCAAATATCAAAGTAATACAGTAAAATATCAAAGTATGAACCGGAAATCGTAATGGGTAGGTACGTACATTATAATGATTACCTATATATTATTATAGATTAAAATGCTAAGTAAGTATCGCCAAAAAACCTCAAAATAATAAGAAAAATCTATTTTATTAAACAAACAGTTTTTGTAGTACACATAATTTTCTTTTTTTTTTTACTAAAGAAGCATTCTGGAATATTTTGCTGATTATAGGACACTTAATTTCTTTATTTTCGCCCCTTATTCAGAGTTCAAATGTAATTATACAGTTTTTAATCTATAATAAAATATGCCACATCTACATAGACAAAAAATCCAAAATGCTTGCTGAAATATAAGTTGATTAAGTTTTTTTTTGGCCTCATTAGAAGCACCCTCGATATTTAATGGTCTTTAGAAATATATACCTCTTAAGTAACTAATTATTTATATATTTAAAGTGTAATAATGTCTGCTTATTAATGATTAGGATATAAACGACAATGTGTGATTTTGAATAATGGAAAGTTTACGAATTTTTACTCATTAAAAGGTGTAAATAGAATTAAAATATATATAATTTAATGATAATAATATATACTATTATTCATGAAATATGTATAATAATTATGATCAATGTAAATAATGTAAATCTTGCCTCATGAGGTAACTATAATTTTGTACTGAAACGCAAAGTTGTTGTAAATTAAGAAAAACATATTTTCTCTTGTTTTGTTTCATATTTTTATTTATGTCATAAAAATTTGTAGTTACACAAAATATAGTTTTATAAAATAGTTATAATTCCCATATGAAATAATAATATCTTTGCTAATATTATAAAATGTGTTCTTAATTCGACTTTTACATTTTGTACTCGCATTTTGGTGTATTTTGAAGTACCTGACTCTTTCAGACAAGTACAATAAGAATTTGGTGTTGAAACTTATTAATAAAAATAAATAAAAAAATAGCTTGTTTTATTTCAATTGTCTGTAAGGTTACTGGTTCAACGTCTAACAGGTTCAACAATAACCTACATATTAAAAAAAATCCTGGATATTTCCAAAAAATATGAACATTAACATGAACAATTTAAAAGAGGAAATGCATGACATTTGCATTCAATGCGGCCACAGAAAAGCGAAGGTCCTACCTCTTAGGTTCTCTCTTCAGTGAATGCGGCAATGCAGTCGGCGTTAAGTATGATTTACACGAAGCTAGTTGCTGGTGCCAGTCTAGCCGGCTCGTCAGCGCATGCAGTGGCATCTTGTAAATAGTTTTTCATCACACTTGCTCGTAAAGTGGATCTTATTGCATCGGTTTTAGGCTCATAATCCAAGCTATTACGCACGCGTGCTTTTTACTTTACATTACGGCACTTGTGCTATAATAGGTATAACCCGGTAAAGTCAAGTTTGTACGTGACTGCAATTAGACGTACGTATACGAAGCACTCTTAGTATAGCCGGGTAATACTTAGTTTTTTTTTGTAATACCAACAAAGAGTTCTTATGCCGCTGACGTAAATGTCAACCTGCGCGCGCATTACTGATTTGGGCGCCATTTTCCGCAAATGTTTGTAGACGTTTTCGCTGTGTGGTTGATTATTATCAATAAAAATTTGTTTTTTCCTCGCAAGTGTGACGAAAACAGTCGTATGGAACTCTTGTGCTATTAGTCATTACGCTCTCGGCTTTCTTATCGCGCTCGCCTGCAGCTCGCGCGCATAATACCGCCTCTAGAGGCTAGTGTAATGACCAACATAGCACACTCGTATCATAATGTACTATTTCGTGCTAGTCCGCAGCGGCGGGCGCCAGTGCTGGAGCGGGATAGCGGTTATTTTTCATGCCAGCGCTGGTAGGCCCATCGCTGGTGCCAGCGACTGGCCTCATGTCAATATATTAATTATTATTATTTATTCATAGTCAATTTATTATTATTAACTTGATCATGCCTTTATGGGCACCTTTGCATCGAGTACAGTAATTATAGGTGGGGCTATTTTCTTAGTATATTAGGTATAAAAGTGACTTGATTTATTATTTGACCTCACGATAATGATTAACAGTCTTACTTAAAAAAACTTTTCAACCTTAGTCACTGCTTAAACTCCTTTTCTAGCACGTGCCACTTCACGTCACTGAGAAGTTGACAAAGCATCATAAGCAGTGACTAAGTTTGAGCGGCGTTTTCAAGTAAGGCCCTGAATATATATTAATCGTGTATCTAAAATAAATTGTTTACGGATTTTATTAAAAATATACCCAATTACGAATAAAATGTTTTTACATTTCTTGCAATATTTTCCTTATTTTTGATATCATCGAAAAACAAACAATTATATATTACAAACCCGGACTAAATCCGAACAAAATGTCTAAATTGGGTAATTTTGCGGAAAGAAACCGAAATGATTAGATGATGATGGCACATAATAGATTTCTTGCGCTTAAAACACTAGTAGAGGCTTTCGCACAAAATATTATTATAAAAGTGACAGTAGAAAAGAGCAGTTTTTTTCATAATTGATTTTAGTTTATTCCAGACTAGGGTCATATTTTGTAATGGTATCTATTTATGAAACAAACAAAGCGCTCTTTAATAAAGTAATAGCAAACGCCTGCCCATACCCTGAAACCTTGCGGTACCCTAAATTTTGCTGAGCAAAACCAACAAGGCGTGCTATACTCGTAAAAATATAAAAAAAAATGTTGGCAAGATTAAATTGAAAAAAGCAACACGAACTGTTTTCGCTACACGCTTTATATCGTGGGTTGGACCCCGCGTTTATAACAATCTGCCTGTGAACGTTAGAGGATCACTACCTGATTACAAACGAAAAAAGTTAATCAAAGCATGGCTTGTAGAACTAGGTTTTATTAAACTAGAAGATAAAGTCTTTTCGTTATTGGGGTAAGATCAGAAAATAAGCCAATACAATAAATGGTTTGGTATTGGTTTATAGAGTATAATTATATTAATTAATATTTAAAAAAGAAACCAATTAGAATTATAGCATTTCGAAAAAGAAATTGTTAAAATCGATAGCATATTTATAAAATATTATTAATCACACACAATAATGCATTTTGTAAATATGATAAGAGACAGTACATAAATTTATAAGATATTTAGATGACAATATATATATATATATATATTTACGCGTTATATCGTCGTGTGTATTGTATAGTATATATATATTTATATATTGTGTAATGTACGCGACGATATAACGCGTAAATTTTAATCTTGTATTGTTAATATATATAATCAAAGCCTCAAAGGAAATGTATAAGTATTATATATTTATTTATAATATATATTTATATATAGAAACATATATATCTACTTTTTTATTTTATTTTATTTTATGTTTTTTATTATAATCTTAATTTTGGTGCGAGTGTTTGCTCGGCTATGGAGCGAGATAGCGGACTGCAGTAGTCCTCGACACGGGTGTTCCTAGTGAGGACTGCTACACAAAGTTTACTAATTGTCCCGTTTTAGTAGAGTGTATGATTATAGATTACCATGCTAGTAATAAGTGAAATATTTAAGACCTGTTTTTATTTTTTGTTAAGCGTGTGTAATAATAATAAATAAATACACTTAAGCGGGTCAGCACATTCCGTTGGCAGTATTTGTTGAGCTACAAAGCCGACCCGAAGCAATTACTTAGGTACTTCATTTATTCGGCTATCGTTCCATTCGGGAGATTCAGCTTGTCCCAAACGTAATCTACATTTTATAATATTTACATAGAGGAAAAAGTAAGCAATTTATTCTCGAAGTACATTCGTTTTAGGTCCTGGGTTGGGAATGCCCTAAAAAAACTTCTCCAGTACCACTGGAGACACTGGCAGCAGCGTCCTCTCGGTTAACGGTGGTGAGCATTCTGTGATCCCCAAGCCGCCTGCCAAGCGTTGAGATCATGGCAACTCCTCCCTATTAATTAAGGGGGAGGCCTTTGTTCAGCAGTGGACGACTCCTGGCTAATGATAACGAGATCTGAGAAAGTTTTTTTTAAATATTATACAATCAAGTGACGAGACGAGCAAGACGTTCGCCTGGTGGTTAGCGTCACACCTGCCACTAACAGTAGCAGTGTCAGAATTGTGAACTTGCGAACGCAATTGCGCCGCACTGCACTGCGCTCGTCACCCTGAGATATTAGATGTTAAATCTCTTCATACCCAGTAGGTACTTAATTTATCTGATTACATTGCCTTTCAAACCGGAACACAGTAATGCTTGCACACTACTGCTTGGCGCTTGAATAACTGGCAAAGTGTGGTACTTCGCCAGGCGGACTCTGCAGTAGAGTCCTACCACTACAAAACCTGTTAATCGTACCTGTAAAACGCATTTTATAAATCGTTATTCTTTTAAATTTCTCAAGAAAAAAGTTGTAGGATAGTAATAATTATTATAGGTATGAAAATGGTTATTTTATAGCCAGAGGGTGACGTACAGTTTTCAAAAAATATTTTAACTTTCTCTGTTCCATAAATAGAGAACTATATCAATTTTATCAGCAAATTAATACCGAAACAAAGTTTTGACATATTCGAGCCGAAATTCGGAACGTTATTTGAGATTTCGGATTACGGAGCAGTGTATTGGAGACTTCTTAAAGTATGCAAAGTCATTCAGTTTCATGAGACAGGATGTGCGGTAAATTACGTACTTACCTACCTGACACTCTTATAAGTACGCATAGTCCACGCTCCACGCTGGTCTCCGCTCCAATCACTCCATAGGTACTAGTCGGCTCCGGCTCGGCGGAAACTATGCAGAAAGAAGAAGTTACAATGAGCAACTCAGCCGCCGTCGGGCTGTGCCTTAGTTCCAATCACGCAGTGACGTGACGCCTATTTGGTCAACATGAACTTTTCCTGTATAAGTACTGCCCGATGGCGATATATAACACTCTATACCTACACAGCATGATCACGCGTTCTTCTATAGAAAAAATATTTGATCACATCTCTATTACTCCTACTCTGTTAAGAAAACGCACCCTAACTAGATAAGAAAATGACTTGAAGAGTTGAGCCGTGACAGAGAGGATTTCCGATAGACGAGCGTTCCGTTCCATCGACAGACAATCCTGAAAGGTCGACAACATTGCGGATCACAAGTGAATGACATAAACCCGAGGAAAATTGGACTTGATATACCTAGTCCTGCCGGAGGTCATAATTTTTCTTCCTGTTTAAGCTTTAAAAACATTGATATACCTATATTTCATTTAATATCTACGGGATTAAGCAGAGTAGTTGTATTAAGCCGAAAAAAGCTCCTTGTTCCATTGAAAAATATAATTCGTGCTCAAAGAAATATACGGAACAGCTTCTATAGAACATCTCATACTAATGTCGTTCACAATAACGTACTTAATGAGCACCTTTTGGCGGTTCTGCTTAGCCCTGTACATATATTTTTATTTTATTATATAGCAGTCTAATAATCAAGGCTGACGATAATGATGAAAGTTCATGATGTAGCTTGATAAAATGCCCTAACTGATTAATAAATAAGTATCCAGTATTTGCATATTTGAAATAGTTACCGATAGTGAAAATTTTAATTTTAGTTTTTCCTGAAAATATGTGCTATTTGTAATACAATCGTATCGTCACAGCCCGTATTCCACCAAAAACTTCGACGGATATTTATGATATTTCAATGTATGTAGTTAGAATGTCTATAACATCATTGGCGCCGATATTATCTGATCTTTTTAACTGCTGCTTGGCGGAAGGATCTTTTCCGGGACCTTTTAAGATCAGTAAGCTGATCTCCGCTGTATAAAGGAAAGGGAAAAAGAGAAGTCATTGATAGCTACAGACCGGTCTCCATCATACCAGCAGTAGCTAAGATTTTTGAGAATGGTCTCAGTTGTCGTCTCATAGAATACTTTTCCGATACGTGTGCCCTGTCGGACAGACAATATGCGTATCGCGAAGGCCGCTCCACTACAGCGCTGACCCGTGAGGTCACACGCCGAGTCATGGCAGCCCGAGAGTCCAGACCCAAGCTGCAGGTGGCACTCCTCTGCTGCGACCTGTCAAAGGCGTTTGATGTCGCGGACCACGACGTACTTGCATTAAAGCTGCGGCACTACGGCGTGGTGGGTACCGCACACTCCCTACTGACAGGTCTGATGCAGGGGAGATCACAAGTGGTCGTCGCCTGTGGCGGATCATTAAAATCAGATCCCATTAGATCGGCACAAGGATCGTCAGTGTCGAACATCCTTTTTTCTCTGCTGCTGAATGACCTACCGCACTCCGTGACCGCTGCTGATGTACTGATGTACGCGGACGACGTGGCCGCAGTGGTCACGGCGCCGACAGTGGATGCTTTGGAGCTGAGGTTAAATGAGGCAGCTTCCCAACTGTCAGGGTGGTTCCACAAAAATGGCCTCGCACTCAATCTTTCCAAGACTCACTTCATCCAGTTCAGCCTATCGAGTAGGCCCCGGAGACCTCTGACAGTGCTTGTTGATGGAGTGAGGATTGAAGAGCAGGAATCTACAACTTTTCTAGGGTTTGAGATAGACCGAGCATTGAAGTGGGACCACCACATAGACAAAGTCTGTGGGAGACTTGGGAGCGCATGCTTCGCACTGAGTCGGGTGGCGAGGGTTGTGCCAAGCGAGGTAGCTCGATCGGGCTATTTCGCGACGGTGCACTCTCAGCTGCAGTACGGTGCCGAGTTATGGGCCAGGGCTGCGGAATGGGAGCGTGCGTTCCTCATGCAGAAACGTGCAGTGCGTTGCATTGCACGGGTACCCTGGGACACCCCAGCCCGCCCCTATTTCAAGAAACTTGGAATCCTGACGCTACCTGCCATTTTGATTTATCAGGTGGCAGTGCACGCCAGGATAAATGTAGAGACATATGTAGAGCGCGGGTCTGGGCACGGCCGCGCTACCCGCGGCAGGCACAAGTTGTTGGCTGTTCCACGTACTTTGGAGAAGTCCTCTAAGTTGACGCATATCATGGGCCAGACTGTTTACAATCACTTGCTGGTAGATATCACTGAAGCAGTGAGTCTGCACTTGTTTAAAGTGAAATTAAAAAAATGGCTTGTCGAGCAATCTTTCTATAAATTTTGTGAGTTTTACAAATGTGACATTTAATTTATTGTATTGCGGCTTTTTGACATGTTATTTATTTATTTTTTTGTTCTGAATGTATTACGTAAATTGAATGTAAATTACTTATTATCTATTTTTTATTGACGTTGATTTATTAATTAATTTAATATTATGATAAGATCATTCATACTATTATACAATTTTTACACACATTGTAAGAAAATTAATACAAACAATATTATATGACTTGTAAAATGATACTTTACCAATAAATATGAATATGAATATGAATACAAAAAAAAACTTTATAAAACTTTATTCACGTTCCGGTACTTCGTCTTAGTACAGGAAACATGCTTAGAACAAAAGAACCTATGTCAAAGGATAGTCTGAGAAGACACAAATTGAAAGGTAAAACAATATTGAAGCAGCTAGCTACCTCGTCAGTCAAATCAAAGAGAATGGAAAGTGCTTAGTATGTACATACTAGTAGACGTAAGTATGTAGGGCGTTCATTATAAAGTGAGAATGAGGTAAAATCTCTTTGGAACCGAAAAAAGTAAATACTGGCTGGTAAAGCTGGAATATTGATAAGATTTAAAAAAACTAAATAATATGAATATCTTTTGTTTTTAAAAAACGGAAGTATTTTGCTTGCAGTCTGTTGTAGCATGATGTCGAAAATGGAAAAAATTGAATTGCGTGCGGTTATTAAGTATCTGTGCATGAAAAATTTCACTACGGAACGAACTAATCAAGACTAGCAGAAAACTTTAGGAGAAAAAGCACCACCTTATTCTACAGTTACTCGTTGGTGTGCCGAATTTGGAAGAACATCCACCAAAGATGACCCTCGCCCGGGCCGCCCCATAACGGTAGTGACCGAAGAAATGGTAAAAGAGTCGAGAACATTGTTTTAGCAGATCGTCGGTTCGATCGGTCGTCGGTCGAAAAACAAAAGTTACCGGCAACATATTCATTCTCACTTTTTATTGAACGCCCCTCGTATTCCGGGTTGTGGTGAACGATAGTATAGTAATAGGAGGTAATCATCATTTTTATGAATAACTTTTACTATGGGGCAATCCTCAAAAACCCAGCAGATTCGTACACTTAGTCGAGAGTGAATGAACAATGAAAATCAGCTGTTCTATAGCTGCTTTTTTTGCGATTTCATGAAATCCTTAACACTACCTATCCGCGTAACTCCGTATCGTAAGCCGTGGTATCCCACTGGAATAAGACACGTCTCGTAAACTTGAGGTCGTGAAATCAATCCCGGGCCCATACCACAAAAGAAATAATAGTACTACGTCCCATACTGTGTTCTTTCTATGGGGCCACACTTAGTGTTTGTTTGTGTAATATATTTTTTATCACATCTATTCAAAAGAGCTATAGTTTGTTTCTCGCAAACAGGGATATATAGCTTTTGAATACCACACAAAAACAGAGCTCACTGAAGTTACGTTATCAGGACTTAACCAAATCAAATGGCTTATGAGACGGCTTATATTCATGGAAATCATAGAAAATGTAGAAATAAACGACACACATCGTCACTTTTAGGACCCCAAGATACAGGCTGTGCCGAGTTTGGGGCCCTATGCTAACTCTTAATAGTATGTAAGCTTACAGACAATAAATAATATTAGATTTTTGATTTTTGTTTTTTTTTTTTACCATCAGGTGAGCAGTGGACAATCGCTATTCATTATTTGAAAAAAAAAAACAATTTCGTTTATTTTGTCGTGTTTCGTCTGTTTGCTTTACATTTCATTAATAGTTTTTTTTTAGCTGTTTGTCCCATCGGGTAATGTCGTAGCCGTAGAGTAGTAAAAAATGGCAGAGATATCACTGTCAAGCATTTTTAGTACGCATACGAATAGAAGTTGTGAGCAACAGCTACTTACTAATAAGTCTTTTAATTTACATAAGGAATACAAACATTCATACCACTCTACCGAGAATAAATTGAGAAACAGGATGGAATGAAAAACTAAACGGCATAATTCGACTTCTTTACTCGTTTTCTTTTTTCCTTTCCTTTGTTGTTTTCAGGTGTCCGCATAGTGCTCGTATTTTTCCTTTTTAAACAATAAACAACCGGCATCGTGTTGATATTTCCGGCTCAGAGAAAATAAACACTGATGGCTGCTTGCAAAACTTCGAACAATAATAACTAATTAAATTTGCGAATATTTGAATACAGGGAACACGAGTACAGTATGGCTGGTTTAAAAATGGTTGTAAGGAATTTAAACTAACAGATTGCAAATTTAATTTCATGAATTTGAACACCGCTCATACGCGTTTTCCTACTTACAAAAATTTCCCCCGGTACCTTGGTACCGTGCAGTTAGGGACTGGAATGCTTTACCGTCCTCGTGGTTTCCTGAAAGTTATAATCTGAGCATCTACATGGCTAGAGAAAACCTTATTTGTCTGCTTGCTCTACCTTTGACCGCAACGTTGTTTTTCATCAAGAGACCCTATCAAACGTAGATTTCTATATATTAAAAAATGCAACAAAACTTTATATTTATAATTATTATTTGTCTTATCCGGCAAAACCTAAAAATGGGGAATCGCAAGGCTGAAATTCAAATAAGTGCGTGTAAAACCACGCTTGATATCGCATGGTATGGTATTATAAACGTATGGTATCTGTATAAATATAAAATTCAAAGTCCTGACTGAGCTATCAACGCACAGCCTAAACCGCTAGTCCTAGAGACATGAAATTTGGAGGGTGTATTGTTTGTGAAGTGTAAGTATCCACTAAAAAAGGATTTTTGGAAATTTCACCCCTAAGAGGGTAAAATAGGGGATGAAAGTTTATATGAAAGTCAAGTGAAGATGACATAGAACACTGGTCATAAGGGAAGATGGATGGCAGGCCAAAGCAGTCAAAGGATGGAACGGGAAGTGGCTACTGAGCAGGCCACCAGCTCGCTGTGCGGGCGATATAGAAAGCAGTGGACTAGACCGGAAAAGATGACGCGCTAAAGAAGATACCTATACTTAGCAGTGGGTTGAAAAATTATTGACGATGATGACGATGAAAATGTAAGCAGGTTATATTATGTATTTTTCTCAATTTGTAAAAACGATAAAACATTGGAGCATCAAACTCGGTGTGGTATAGCGTAGCATAAGCATAATCAGCCTTTTCCATTCCACTGCTGACTTAGGCCTATCCTGGAAGGGCAATTGAGCCACACTGGCTCAATTTTATTGAGGGTTGGTGGAAATACGTACGGCATTGAATTTCTTCTCCGAATGCAGGGCCTCGCGATGTGTCCATCACCAAAATGCCAGTATGAATATAAGAATCCGTACCTACATAATCTCCATAGAATTCATTGGTACGGACCCATAATTTGAACATTTGAACAAGCGACTTTACGGTTTCAAGTCGACGTCGAGTGGTCTACAAATTAGCTACCGGGGCTCAGGCCTGCTCAGTTTAAAGCCACGTTGTGGTTATAGACCAAATTCTAATATCGTACCTACTTGTTATAGGTACCATATACCTTACAACCCACGCGGGCGAAGCCGCGGGCAGCAGCTAGTTGTCTAATATTTAAATTTAATTTCTTAATAACTAAAGAATTAATCAATAATTATAACATGCTTTCCATAACTACCACAATGAATTTGGCCTTATATTTTATTAAAGCAGTTACCTTACACCGCGTGCTTCAAAACCCAGCTGAGAGCGTGGTTACAAGAGAATTTATTTGATGACAATACAGCTTATTATAAAATAAGAGATTATTAAATTGTCTTTTTTTTTAAACACTTACTTAGTGTTTTTTTTTTTGGACATAGGTAAGTAATAAAATTTTACGTATAACTTTGGTGTTATCAATAAACTATTGTGTTGTAAATAGGCAGCATCGAACTAAAAATTATAAAAGATAAACTATAAAATGGAAATCAAATCGGAGAATTCTGAGGTAGGTTCGGAACGAAATAGTTTGTGTGAACTTAATTATGGTAATTCGCTGGTAATCACGAGAATTGCGTTTTAACTCCTGAGAGAAGAACCCGATCCTTCATAAATAATTCAAGAAGCGACCGCTTGTGCTCTACCCGGTCCGAAACAAGCAAATATTTTCACAGAAATGTTTTCCTTTCAAAATATAACATTGTACCAACACACCAAATACATTCTAACCGAGCACCACAACCATTGTCCTTTCTTTGGTTTACTAATAACATTCCAGGGCTGAATAGCTTTTTTATTCAATGGGCGATATTGCCGCAAAAACATTTACTAGAGTTTAGCTAGATAACCGGAGATTTATTAGTGTCTGGCCAAATCCAGATATATTTGTAAAGGGTATATACCTAAGTTTTATTCTGCTGGTGTTATAGGATTTGATTTACAGTAGGGTTTCTTGTAAACGTGCAGAGGTAAAGAAGGTAGAGACTATTCTATAATAGGATTTTATTCTCTTCAATTTATGTTTGTATGAGCACAACTCACCAAACCAAAAGAACCAAAGTCACCAACATAGCTCGCAGGGTTTGCAAGTTAAAGTGGCAATGTGCAGGCCACATCGCTCGACGAACTGATAACCGATGGGGAAGAAAGGTTCTTGAGTGGCGACCACGAACCGGAAGACACAGCGTAGGAAGGCCTCCCACTAGGTGGACCAAAGACATTGTAAAAGTCGCGTGCAACCGGTGGATGCAAATGGCAGGTTGTCGTACAGTGTGGCGGTCTAAGGGGGAGGCCTTTGTTCAGCAGTGGACGTCTCCGGGCTGATGATGATGATTATGAGCTCAACTTACGGCCTTGTCTCAGTAGTCCGATTGATTAGTCCGACCCTCGGACTAGTTAATCGGACTAAAAGTCTCAGTAGTCCGATTCATTAGTAGCATCGAACTGCTGAGACAAAAAAGTCTCATCAGTCCGATCATCTCGGACTACTGATACAAGGCCCAACTAACACTAACTTCGGAGTAGGTAAATAATGTACCGTCAGAAGCCTACCTACTTCTTCTACAGTAACAACCTCTTTACGTTGTCTGTTACGTTTTACCACTAATATGCTTTAAAAAAACTTTACATTTAATGAGGTTAATATTACAAGCAAAAATAATTAAGCTTTTATATCAGTTTAAGAAATAAAGTCTTCAAATTCAGCCACTCAAACAATTTATATATTTAGTTTATTGGTACACAAAACAGAATACAGTCAATAACTTAGAAAATATTGTACTTACTCCATCTCTAGCTTCTTAAGTACATAAGCAAAAATCTTGTAAAACGAATATATTAATTTAAGTTTTTGTAAATTCTATTTATTTTTATTGACACAAATTTACAATTGTAAACTTTTACCCAGCATCATCCTTTGAGCGGCACATTAACTCTGACAGCGAAGCCTCTACGATAAGCTTACTAACATTTTTTTAAAAATTGAAATTGATTTTATTTATCTTGTCCACATATTTGGTCTTGCTCCGCCCCTGTACGCTGTAAGAACTAAGAAATATAAAGTACCTACCAGGTTCTTTCAAAGGTGTCTTTAGTTGAGACGAAAGTGTCCAAATTCATACTCCATACCTATACATACTTTCTGACCTGTGGCAATTTACAACAAGCTGTTATAAATTGCCACAGTAACAGTTAGAATGGAATTTTGTAGGTATTATATTATTCAGTATAGATAATCATCATCAGCTAGAAAACGCCAACCGCTGGACGAAGGGCTCCTCCTTAATAGGGAGGGGTTGCCATAGCCCCCACGCTTGGCAGGTGGCTTGATCGCAGAACGCTGCTGCCCGTCCTCCGGTGGTTCTGGGTGAACATGCCTAGGTCCATATTCAGTATAAATATTCCAGACATATTATGGTAGAGTAGAGTGTAAACATTTATTTGTGAAATTAATATAGCAACACAAACAAAGTAAGCGGGTTAATGCTATCTAAAACCGTTGTAGACACTTGATAATAATTGTTTGCATTTAAATTGAGACATTCTATGAAATTCATTTGGAGATAAAACTACCTACTTACAATAAACTTCAAAGATAAGAATTCTAGGCGTCTGTAACAATGTAAGAGATTTCGTAGACACAAATTTTGTTGGTTAGTTCGTTATATCGCTGAAGTGAGAATAACTTGCAGTGACATTACTGAAACCATCTGTGACATGGGTCGTACAGCCACATAAAATTTAATGTTTACATGTAACAAAGAACATTTTACAAAAGCAGCGTGGTCACTTCAAAGCATTAAGTAGAAACACTACTAAAAAGTAAGTAAGTAAGTTCGTATAGGCTGAGTGGCCAGCCCTAGTGTCAGAGTTAATGTGCCGCCCGAAGGCCTCTGACATGGCTGACGGTTGTTGTTATAGAAACTAGAACCAACAACCGGGACCAACAATTTAACGTGTCATCCGACCCACGGTAGCGCTCAGAAATAAATGCCACTCACGGTCACCCATCCGAAGACTGACCGGACCGTCCGTTGCTTAATATCGGTGATCGTTTAGAATCACCTAGACAAGCTACGCCACGAGCACTAAACAAATCAAATAATTTATTACGCAAACATGGGGGTATATTACAAAAAGTTCAAAATAACAAAACTTCACACAAAAGGGTTAAGTAAGTACATACTTACCTACATACAGAATCATAATTTCGTCAAAAAAATAAACAGCTACTGGTATTTTTTTTTAAATAACTGTTAACTTCAAAAAGTTTCTACAACAGAACTAAGTAGGTAAATTACCAATTCACAGCTCTCTTTTATCAAAATAAAAAAACGAAACCTATTAAGCGGATGCATTAATATGCATCGGAAACTCTTATAATCAGTCAACGAGAACTCGTTAAATAATAATAGTTTCCATTCGCGCGGTTATGTGTACATTGCAAACATAGTAGCTATACCTGGATTGTAGTGTGTCCATAATTTTAGAGTTCTATGGAAAAATATACAGGAGTATTTAGGGGGCTATGACGTCTCATCCTTCGTATTATTTTTTCTTAATTCAACCGTTTTCTACTCTCAACTCATCCGACAGCAATTTTATCATCATAATACTCTTAACTCATCCTTTTTGTATTATTATCTCGTCCGAAGTCTTAATTTTTTTATAATTCGAATGCGTTTCAAGTTAATTGCCCGTTTCTATCTACAAGAGATGATTTATGTAGCGTCCAAAGAACGTCTGCACTCGTGGCTATATAAGCCTATTCTAGAGTGACAGATTCAGTCACTTACTGCTAAGAGGGTGGCGGTTGGTTGTAGCAGGCTGTGTGAAGGCATCGCACGCTTATGAGCTATCCCTTCAAACCAGGCATCATTGTGAATGGATATCCCGTCCACAGTAACTTTCCTCCAGCGAGCACGGTCTTTTGCGACTTGCTCTCAACTGTCTACCTCAATATTGAAGCAGGAAATGACACTTTTACCAATTGACAATCGGTAGTTCCAGCGTCGTTAATATAAATTATACTTGGTCCATAATTCTCAATGGGAAACGGTAACCGAATTGCTTATTGTTTGTTTATTAAACACAAACTAAAGTTATTAAATATAGCCATGAATTACAACAAATTTACAGAATGATCAATTCAATATTTAACTCACTTCTTGACTTTCATCAGATCAAAATAGTAGATGTTATATATTTACGAGTGAGTGAGTAAAATATCTAAATGTATTATGATAGTCCTATTATTATTTACGGGATATTTACTGTGATTATGTTGTGAAATGAGCTCCCAATATTTTGGTGCAGTTGCATGCACCATGTTCACGGGCAGACTGGAATACTGTATTAAGATGTTTAACAAAAGTTATAAACTTAAAATGTTATTACACTTGGCACCTAAGTATTTACTTTTCATATAAAAATTCTGAATGTAGTACTGAGATCGGACTCGCTAACAAACTTTCACAAAAATAAATTTCAACGCTTATTATTATTGTCATACATTGTCTCAATTTCTTTGTTAAATTATCACGTGTCCCGACTTGTAAATTCAATATTCCAGTAAAATAATGATAACTCAATTTTATCGTACAATTATGTTTTCTAATGTCAGAAGAATTATTGCAAATTAAAATAAAGTCTACTTAGTTATTATTGGACTCAAATATATATATACTATAAAAATAAATATATATACCATAAACAAATATTTTTAGAATTAGATAATTCAAATTCGAATTCATTTATGTCAGGTACGAGACCCATATTTTGTAGCAAACACAAAAATATACAAAAACTAATCATTTCAAAATATTTTACAAAAATTGTCCTAAAATTTCACAAAATTTTAAATATCATTATTATTATTTATTTTTTTAAATTAAGTATTACATTATTTTAAAATTTTATTTTTTATTAATTACATTATTTAATAATTTAGAAAGAATATCCTCGTATGCGTTGAGGTAGAGCTAGCCATGTAAGGTTGTAGTACACACTAAACCTCCCGATGTCCTTGGAATGCTACGAGATCTTCAGTAGAACGCTCAGAGCCCACAGCTAACGCCGTGAAAACACCTCCACCAACGACACAGTGAGCCATTCGACATTACATCTTTCCTACGGATCATTGCAAGAACGAATAGATCCCTAGCAACCCTAAATTTTCATGTCACTGTGGGAGGAAGCTACGGCCTCGGCCTTAAAATGCATTATCGTGAATTTATAAAATGTTGAACCAGAATTTATTTTAAATTTCTTTAATATCTAAAAGTAAGTAGGTGTTAGTTTACTGCTAATGTAACAGAATCCGCGCAAATAAAGTCTAGCTTTGACTGAGGTTATTACACATATTTGAACCGTTTAGTGTAGAGACAATTGGGCCGCGATGACCTTTTGAACATCTTCAAGGATTTGAGACTTAAATAACTTACATAATTATTGATGCTGACTTTTATAACGTAGAAAACTAGCTTTACAGTCCAGTTGGGCAACGCGGCCACCATTTTGGGTACATTGCCCGTTTGATGTCGAAATATCTATACACGTGTCTTGCCAATGACATTTTAAATTATGTCCTAATTTTCCTAAAACGAAATCATTTCAAATATTTTTTTATTCGTTTTGACGGTTTTTATATTTTTATAGTAGTTAGTAGATAATGATCAATATTTAACTTAATGATCTATCTAATTTAATAGGTACTATAAGAATCTTTGCCTGACTGACTGACTGATTGATTTAATGACTGACAGACAACGCATAGCCTAAACCGCTGGTCGTACAGACTTGAAATTTGGAGGGTGTATTCGTCTTGATGCGTAGGGGTGTACTAAGAAAGGATTTTTCGAAATTCGATCCCTAAGGGAAGTTTGAGCTTGAGGAGTTTGGGGGGGTAAAAATGAGGTGAATAATAAAATGATAGTGTAAACATTCAAGAATGTGTAAGTGTTAAAAGTTCATAGCCCAAAGGTCCAATTCACAATGTCAGATAGAACACTGATACAGTTTGAAAGATTTGTGCCTGTGGCATAAGAAAAGAAAAAAATACTTACGAGTTGTGGTCAGACCAACATGGACTCGTTCCATTATAATGAGGCATCATTATAAAATGGCTGCGTCAACTCAAACAGCCGGTTTGCAAAATTATTACACTTCAATCATCGTAACTGTACATTTTAATGACATCCCCATTCGTGACCAATCTCGTGCCGGAGCCACACCGTACATTGGCATCGCCACATGATCATATCACAACTCCAGTTGATGTGCTCTGTCTGGCATTTTTAAGGAACAATTTTTAGATGTATCATAAGATTTGTCAGTTATCAGTTTCACAGAAAATATACTTTAATTAATTAAATAAATAAATATTGGGCGGACATTTATCACACACAGCGCCATCTAGCACCATACTAAGCAAAGCTTGTATTATGGAAACCAGATAGCTGATATAATACTTACATACATATTTTTTTCGTAAATACATACTTATAATACATACTACACCCAGACTAAAAAATAAACTTTTCTAATTAACTAGACTTTCATCGGTCTGGATACAATCCTTTTGTTTTTTGTTGTGTAGTAGGCTAAGTAGTCTTTGTAGTTTGTTGTAGTTAATAAAGGCTTATGCCTATAATAAAAAATAAAAAAACAATATTATATTTTTTTTTTTTTTTTTTAATATTTCCATTAAAAATAAAGGAGTATTTATTCTTCTTACACAGACGAATTCTTAACGATATTTTTCTTGGTCTTTTCTCTATCGTAAAATGGAAAATACAAAACATTGAACTTGTTAATATTATAGTACACTCTATAGTATTACAGCAAATAATAAAAATCAGCCATGTATGAGTCTGGGTCGGACTTGGGAACCGAATATTAAGCGAAGAAAAACATATTCGGAAACATAAACAATTATTAAAAACACATTCGGTAGCACTCACGGTGCGTTAGTTCACCTCACAACAGACCGGATTTTTATTGTTAATAAGTTTTTGATCTGCCTTATCATTATCATACCAGACATTTTGACATACCAGGAATGAACTTTGGCATTCAAAAATATTAGGCTCTGAGATTTCCAATATTTCTAGATCAAAAACTTATACTAAAAATAAATATAAAAGCAATCTTGAGACAAGTTTAATAGCGAACGTATAGCCGATATTATGGCCACCCCAGCAGCACAATGAGATTCTAGCACACTTCTAGTTTGGCTTAAGTACTACAAGACAACACACACCGTATCGGTTAGTTAAAAAAATGTAATCTGCGTCAAGCACGATCATTTGTGTCGAACGATAGTAGACTCTACAGTGATTGCAATAGTGTAGTGATTCCAGTGAGTGTTTAAAATTTATACGAGAAAATGGATTTGGAAATGTAAGATTTTAATTGTATTTAATATTAATAACGTAAGCTAAGCGAGCATAAGCCTTTATTAACTACAACAAACGGGTTTCTCCTCGTGGTCAAACTAAATAGTCTAGACAACTTGTCCAACAGGAAAAAAAACTGCTCGGATTAAAAACTCTTTTTTAAATACCATGTGCCAATATGTACAGTTATGAAGAAATTTTTAGGACATTACCCATGCTCAGGTGGCCTAGTGGTACAAAATTCCCGTACTTCGTTGTATGAACTAGGCCAAAATGACACATTTTTGACAACAATTATGCCACAGATTCCTGTTTTATTCGTTTAATGTAGGTTTACGTAAATATTATAGTAATTTTCTTGATATGTACATTTCTTCTGATAGATACTGATACGTTACGTTACGTAGTCGTAAAATATCTTAAGTTATGTAGCGCTATGCTATGTTATGTTTATATTGGAGGTTTTTTGTACTTATACATTAGATAATTATGTAGATAACGATTTCGTATAGAATCAAACCTGATTTTGTAGTTAACCCATGTATTACACATGTACTGTTAAATTTATTGTTTGAATGACTGTACCATATGTCAAAGAAGACAATTTTACCACAAGGTTTTTTTCCTGTTGGACAAATCAGTTAGACTATCCAGTTTGACCACGAGGAGGAACCCCAACAAACAACATATTAGTATCTAACTTCATAACTGTAGCCCTCGTGGCGTAGCTTGTCTAGGTGATTCTAAACGATCACCGATGTTAAGCAACGGACGGTCCGGTCAGTCTTCGGATGGGTGACCGTGAGTGGCATTTATTACTGAGCGCTACCGTGGGTCGGATGACACGTTAAATTGTTGGTCCCGGTTGTATGTTCTGGTTTCTATAACAACAACCGTCAGCCATGTCAGAGGCCTTCGGGCGGCACATTAACTCTGACACTGCTGTGGCTGGCCACTCAGCCTATACGAACTTACTTACTTAGTTATTTCATCGGTCTGGATACAATCCTTTTGTTTTTTGTGTATATTAGGCTAAGTAGGCCAAGTAGTATAGGCAATACTACTTAAACTACTTAGGAAAACAAAAGAATTGTATCCAGACCGATGCCAGTCTAGAGACAATCCAAATTCTCAAGTAATTGCATTTGGTTTAAAAATATTCGGTTTAAAAATAGACAACAAGACTATATACTTAGTTCATAATTAATACTAGTACTTATATTATTTCTAAGTAGCTTTTAATCGAATCCAAACGATTCGGTATTGGAATTCGTAACAACGGATGCTGTATTTTCATAAAGCCTGAAAGAATGTGAACCCAAATATCAGCCTAAATTGTTTACCAAAACTATGTGCGTATTCTGATATTTATATCCTTATATATATACCTACATAAACAGTATACACACACAGATACCCTTAACCTTCGGTTAATCCGAGGTTATAGACATTGCTAAAGTTTTTCTGTTAGCTCATTGTAAATTATTGTTTGTACCTAAGTGTTCATTTCCTAGTACAAAAATATTATTATTTTATAATTATATTTACCAACATTGTGTTGAACGTTATTTATTATTCGTGTTGTAAGTAGATAAATGGACAAATACTCAGAGGTGAATGTGTAGTCTTATTACTGGCTCATTGATGCAAAGATAAACTTACGACTATCACAATAACATTTAATTCACGTCATCAATTTTATTGCCAAGTAGACACCTCAATAACCCAATTAAGTATAGCCTACAACGCTGCGTGCGCGCCGCATCTCTCGCGCGGGTTTCACAATTTTTGATGACATTAAAATATCTGAATGTGAATATAAATTACTAAACTGTTGATACTCGCAGCTACTATTTAATTAAGACTTATTTTACACAGTTTATGACAATAAATATAATCTGAATCCACGAAAAAAGCTCCGAAAAAAATCTGAACCTTAATCTGAGGCCATGTAACTCTTATAATCAATCAGTTATCTGATTACGCTCATATTACAAGCTTTTCTTAGTATGGACCCTAGATTGCGCTGTGTGAAATGTTCACATTTTTTTTGTCAAGTGAATAAAGAACATTTCCAGAAGCGGTTTAGGGCTTCTTACAGAAATAGTGCGTATATCAATAGAAAGCTTATTTATTCATATTCTTAAATATATTTTATGTATTTTTTTTATTATAGCCATTTAATTTATAGAATGCAATTAAAATAATGTGTAAATAAATTAATTGTGCTACGCCAAAACTTTGTTCAATGGTTTTTAGTTGACAGTGACATTGTCATCTGTCAAATATAAGACCTGCCTGAGTAGCACCACGTATTCGTTTATTTGGGAGCACCTTCGGAAAGTTCCTTCATGTTCATTACTTTTCAAAATCCATTATGACAATATTTTGAGACAATTAAAAATTATGTTAATCAATTTAGTTTAAAGGTAAGATATCAAAATCTTTTTTGGAATTAATCAATTAACAATAACAGACCCATCGTAATTTAATCGATGCTTCGAATAATTAATTCTGATATCGCTCTCTGTGGTTCTCAATCGGGGCTGCCAGGCACCACTTAGTGTTACCAGTGTTATCTTGACTATCCTAAGGCTATCAATTTTTTTATTAAAAAATGGCTATAAGAAAAAATATTCTATTTGCTTAATATTATCTACAAATATAGCAAAGTACAATAATACAAGCCATGTTACTGTAATTTTCCCTATCCCACCTACACTGTAAAATGATGCTATCTCCTTTCAGTTCCCGAAACAATGATGACAATACGCAGTCTACCATCACACTCGACAGGAAAGAAGACGAAGATGAATATGAGCCTTTCGAACACAGGAATGTCACTCATCCCACATCGTGAGTACCTACCTACTTTGGCCAATAAATATAACAGTAGCAAAAAAAATAGAATTTTTGGATTTTGTTCGAGTAAATCCTACTAATATTATATATGCGAAAGTTTGTCGGTGTGTGTGTGTTTGTTATGCTGAAACGGCTGAACGGATTTTGATGACATTTGGTATAGGGATAGCGTATGACTTGGAATAAAACATAGGCTACCTACTTTTTATCCCAAGAATAGCAGGTGAAACCGCGGGGCGCAACAATATCTCAATTATAATAATAGTACCTACCTTACCTACCCATTATAATATACTGTCTTTTGATTATACAGGCTGTTAGTTTGAACACCGTTATCCTTCTAGGATTTCATTGTACTCATCATTATGAACAACTTTTACTATGGGGCCAACCCTGAAATCACGAAAAGAACAGCTGTTCCATACATGTTGTCCAAATATGACGTGCTAGTTGAAACGCATTTTGGCAATTTGCATTTGTTAACTTAATAAATATAGTATAACGGTGTTCAAACTAACAGCCTGTATATAAAGTTCTTGTTATTTTTTGTTTGTTTTATACCTTGTACCAACGACAATATACACAACGTCGTTGCTTGTACTTACTAGTTGCGATATTTCCGTACTTACCTACCAACTTTAATTAGCCAAGCTCACTTGAACATGAATTAGTTACTTACGTACTCACTAACAAACCTGTTGAACAATTGTATTTTTTTGTTCCCCGAATACATTTAAAACTTAATTGAAACTGGTTTTTGTCTCGTTAACATTTTAATTCTGGGAACTATGACTCCGGTAAGAAGGTTTTATCTATGTTCTACTACTTGTTATAGAATACACATCTTATTTAAATAATCTAAGGTACGTAAGTGATGTTTAAAAAAATAAAAAGTTACAATAAGCTTTAAGAAACAGATATGAAAAGTCCAAAGCGCTGCGGGTGTCTAAAATTTGAACTAAAAGCGGCCAAAGCTGCGGTTCATGACCCGCTCTATTGCATTACGGCTAACCGTAGTACGCGAAACACTAATACAATGTGGCGAATTGTCTTTCAGCCGCAGTTATACAACGCTAAACGTTAACGTTACGATTATAACATTATATAATAACAGCTTTTGTAGTGGTAAGACTCTACTGCAGAGTCCGCCTGGGGAAGTACCACACCTTTGCCAGTTATTCAACCGCCAAGCAGTAGTGTGCAAGCATTACTGTGTTCCGGTTTGAAAGGCAATGTTACCAGAGAAATTACTAGGTATGAAGAGATTTAACATCTAATACCTCAGAGTGATGAGCGGAGTGCGGTGCGGCGCAGGATTGTGTTCGCAAGTTCACTATTCTGGCACTGGTACTGTTAGTGGCAGGCGTGACGCTTACCACCAGGCAAACGTCTAGCTCTTTTCGTCACTTGGTAGTATTAAAAAAACTTGCTTCATCGTAGACTGCATAAGTGAGATAGCAGTCAACCTATTCCATATAACAAATACAATACCAGTCCCGATTCATCCAAGTTTAGACACAGTAAGATAGTAAGAGGCATTTTAACTTTATGCTTAATGTTATTATTATAAACATACCCTTATGCTAGGACTTCACCTGCGTGATGCTTTACGTCCAACTATAAGAATAATTCACGTGCAATAAATGATCCAGGTGGCCACACTATCATTAGACTTTGAATATCGCCTAACGTCTAACGACATTAATAATGACACTAGCCCATTAGCGTGCTAACACCCGGCTATATCTGCGTACTGTTTACATACCGCGCTAAATAATGGCATTGCACGCAGGTGAAGCCCTAGCATTACACTTACCAGTTAAAGATATTATTGAAAATGATGTTGTTTCCCAAGAAATTCAACCAAAAAATTCACCAATTCTATTTTCTTTCTGTTTACCAATCTTGCTTTGTACTTGATAAAAAGGTCTAATATTAAAAGAAGATAACAACATAAAAATAACTAATTGCTTTTTGAGAGATACGAAATATCCATACTCATTATGTAGGTACACATAAAATTGTGTCACATCTATCTATCTTCTATTATTATTATTTATTATATTTATTATATTATTATTTTATTATATAACTATAAAAGGCTTTGTCCTGACTGACTGACTGACTGACTGACTGACTGACATATAGACAACGTACAGCCCAAACCGCTAAACGTAGAGACTTGAAATTTGGAGGGTATGTTTTTGGAGAGGTGTAAACGCCCACTAAGAAAGGATTTTTCGAAAATCAACCCCGAAGGGGGTTAAATGGGGTGTTAAAGTTTGTATGAAACTTTTTATTCTCTGGTTCGATTGATACACAACTTGGTATACATATTCTACTATAAAAATAACAAGATACGGGTGTCACAGTTTTTTCAAAATCAGCTCCCGTTAGTATAAAAAAAAAAAAAAGTTTTAGTGATAGTACGTTTGTTTCTCTTTAACTTTGTAACGGCTGTACATATTAAAATGAAATTTGGTATAGGGATGGGGATAGATGTGGGGATGGGGGTGGGGGTGGCGATGATACTGGGAACGGAGACGGGACGGAGATAGGCATGTTAATATTAAGATTACAATTGGTATCGGGATGAGGATGGGGATGGGGTGGGGATGGGTGGGGATGGGGTGGGGACAGGTGGGGATGGGATGTGGATGTGGATGAGGCTGGGAACGGGGATGGGCGTGTCCATATTAAGATGAAAGTTGAAATCGGGATGGGAGTGGGGATGGGATGGGGTGAGGATGGGGTTCGGGATGGGGATGATGGAGGGAACGGGGATGGGGACGGGGATGGGCGTGTTCATATTAAACTGACATTTGGTATCGGGATGGGGATGGGGAAGGGGCCGCTTATAGGGATGAGGCTGGGAATGGAGACGGGGATGGGCGTATTTATTGGTCGGCTGAACAGATGGAGCTGCATTTTTGGATAGGTAGTTATAGCATAAGGTTCGGAAACGGACATAGGCTATTTTTTTGGAGGTCCACGCAGACGACTGTTTGACGGACATAATTATTATAGATACTGTACAGCCTAAGCTGCTAAATTATTTTTTAATCTATAACTATAAAAGGCTTTGTCCTGACTGACTGACTGACTGACTGACATATAGACAACGTACAGCCCAAACCGCTAAACGTAGAGACTTTAAATTTGGAGGGTATGTTTTTGGAGAAGTGTAAACGCCCACTAAGAAAGCATTTTTCGAAAATCAACCCCGAAGGGGGTTAAATGGGGTGTTAAAGTTTGTATGAAACTTTTTATTCTCTGGTTCGATGGATACAAAACTTGGTATACATATTCTACTATAAAAATAAGAAGATACGGGTGTCACAGTTTTTTCAAAATCAGCTCCCGTTAGTATTAAAAAAAAACTAAGTTTTAGTGATAGTACGTTTGTTTCTCCTTAACTTTGTAACGGCTGTACATATTAAAATGAAATTTGGTATAGGGATGGGAATAGATGTGGGGATGGTGGTGGGGGTGTTGGTGGCGATGATACTGGGAACGGAGACGGGACGGAGATAGGCATGTTAATATTAAGATTACAATTGGTATCGGGATGAGGATGGGGATGGGGTGGGGATGGGTGGGGATGGGGTGGGGATTTGGTGGGGACAGGTGGGGATGGGATGTGGATGTGGATGAGGCTGGGAACGGGGATGGGCGTGTCCATATTAAGATGAAAGTAGACATCGGGATGGGGGTGGGGATGGGATGGGGTGAGGATGGGGTTCGGGATGGGGATGAGGGAGGGAACGGGGATGGGGACGGGGATGGGGACGGGGATGGGCGTGTTCATATTAAAATGACATTTGGTATCGGGATGGGGATGGGGAAGGGGCCGCTTATAGGGATGAGGCTGGGGATGGGGACGGGGATGGGCGTATTTATTGGTCGGCTGAACAGATGGAGCTGCATTTTTGGATAGGTAGTTATAGCATTAGGTTCGGAAACGGACATAGGCTATTTTTTTGTAGGTCCACGCAGACGACTGTTTGACGGACATAATTATTATAGATACTGTACAGCCTAAGCTGCTAAATTAATTTTTAATATTAAATTTGGTCATCCTCAAGCAAACTTAAAGACTTGCAAGCGGCTTGGAAAAAATGCAATAATATACGTATTTTAGTGATTCAATTGAGTTGGGCCCCGATTTAACCGAATTCCAGTATTCAACATTACTACGCGGGCAAAGCCGCGGGCAAAAGCTAGTTGTAAATAAAGATAGTAAAAGAAAACCCAATTTACTTCTTAAACTATATTTTTCCTAAACGCAAACTACGTATGCTAATAAACCTCACTGAAATAAGAAAATAATGTAATGTCCAATTTGATAGCCATTTGTAAAATGGTAATCTGATCATTATTCATTATCATTTTTAGCCCGTGATCTCTCACTGTGCTATTCATAGATAGGCCTATCATCTTTTATTTTTTTAACGGGCTTAAGCCTTTATTAACCACAACAAACTACACAATACTACACCCTAACCAGACCAATGAAAGTCTAGAGACAATCCAAATGTTCAAACCCACTACCCAGTCTGCAGCGTACCTAGCATGCTGGCGGCATTACCACGTATGCCTAGTTTATTACCTATCTTCTTGTACGCTACTCATTCTGCTCCTATATCAATTTTACCATACTTCGACACAGCATAAAAATTTAATCAGTCAGACCCTCATCACCTAGTTTAATTTAAGGGACTTGTCAATATACAAATGAAATGAGCCCAAAGTCAACAGGTTTACTGGTAGGTAACTAAGGAGTTCCGCTATACACCTTCCGGTTGCAGCAGTGCGAGTACCGTTCTTAACGATCGATAAATTTGATATTTAAATCGGTAAAGTTCTATAAAAATCGGTATATTCTCAAATTCGTCAAATAAATCAGCTATACCGACACGCTGCAGATCAATGATAACGAAATGTTGTACTGTTATCGATATTACATAATTATAGATTTACCTACTTGCATAGTTCCAAATCGATACAACAAATCAAGATTTCAAACTTTCGCCATTTGAACACATACGTAGGGCGTTCACTTGGAGGATCTAGCTCTCTCTCGGCGTTCATTATAAAGTAAGAATGAGGTACAAACTCTTTGGCACCGAAAAAAGTAAATACTGGCTGGTAAAGCTGGAATATTGATAATATTCAAAAAAAGGAAATAATTTGAATATCTTATGTTTTAAAAAATGGAAGTCTTTTGTTTGCAGTCGTTCGTAGCGTGTTGTCGAAAATGCAAAAAATAATAATTTCGTGCGGTTTTCTGTGCACAAAAATTTCACTACGGAACGAACTAATCAAGACTTGCAGGATACTTTAGGAGCAAATGCACCACCTTATTCTACAGTTGCTCGTTGGTGTGCTGAATTTAAACGTGGAATCCTCGCCCATCCTCGCCCGGGGCGCCCCATAACGGTAGTGACCGAAGAAATGGTAAAAAAACTCGAGACCATTGTTTTAGCAGATCGTCGTTTCACGTTACGTTTTATAGCCGATGAAACAAAGATTTCAACTGGTAGTGTGCATAGCATTTTACACGAACGCTTGGGGATAACAAAAGTATCCGCGCGCTGGGTCCCCAGAATGCTTACCGATGCACAAAAACAAACCAGGCTGAACATTTCTCGAGCTTCATTGGAAATGTTACAACAAGATCCTGGTCGTTTTTTGTCTCGATTCATAACAATGGATGAAACATGGCTTCACCATTACGATCCTGAAACAAAATTACAATCTATGACTTAGAAAATACCATCATCTCCAACTCCTAAGAAATTTAAGGCGAGTCGTTCCGCCAGATAGAGCATGAGCTCTCTTTTCTGAGATAGTAAATGGTGGTCATGATAGAATATGTCGACCTGGATAATAATGGAGCTACTGTAACGCGCTCTTTTTATGCAGAACAAATAAAAAAAAAGCGTAACAAAATACGGGAGAAACGGCGAGGCAAACTAGCAAAAATTGTTTTGTTCCATCAAGATAATGCTCACAAGTCCACCGTTGCTATGGCTACAATTCGTGATGCTGGCTTCGAAATACTTGAGCATCCTCCATATTCACCCGACCTTGCCCCTAGTGATTTCTATCTATTTTCGAGGTTGAAGGAGTCTCTGAGAGAACAGAGGTTCGAAAATGATGAAGCAGTAGTCGCTGCAGTACAGGAGTTTTAGGTGCTCAGGATGAAGAGTTTTTTAAGATAGGAATTTTAAGCTTAGAAAAAATATATTTCAAGTGTATTACGCTAAAAGGCGACTATATCGAAAAATATAATAACATTTAATAAAAGTTACCGGCAACATATTCATTCTCAATTTTTATTGAACGTCCCTCGTACTTTATGTTTACGACTGACTGGCACTTGATCGCGCACAAAACAATGTTTCAATGGCCACGATCAGTCTATGGCCATGGCCGAAACGTCAAGGCAAATAAACATAAACTGTTTTGAGCTTGATTCAGTCCCGATGGTTAACATAATTACGATCCAACAAAATTAGAAAAAGGTAAAACAGCCTCCAAGACCTTATTGCATATTTATTAGGTAGAAATATGATAATAAAGTGCTTGATCTACATACATATTAATATTACGTAGAGATTTTATGTCAGCTACGTGTAAAGTTAAGAAAGTATTTGTATTATAATTCCAGAACACTTGGATCTTTCTTCCATCTGCTGAAGTCATCCTTGGGTTCCGGGCTGCTCGCAATGCCAGCTGCCTTCAAGAACACAGGAATTATACCAGGATGTATAGGAACTTTCATAGTAGCAGTTATCGCCACGCATTGCGTTCATATTCTGGTAAATATAGTGATCATCTTACAGACGGGTGACTAAGACGGTTACCTCATGGGTAATTGCAAAATGTTCACCTCACGTCTTCAGCCAGAAGACGTCCACTGCTGGCAGAAGGCCCTTATTGGGGAGGGGTTGCCATAATCTCCACGCTTGGCAGGCGGCTTGGGGATTGCAGAATGCTTACCACCGTTTACCGAGAGGACGCTACCCGTCCTCCGGTGGCTCTGGGTTCTGCACAAGTTTACTTTTCAACAGCTTTTCCTGTTTACCCCCGATAGCAGAATTGAACACTCCTCCAGCGAAGCCATGCAGCCCATACGATCGCGCGTCCTTTTTTAGAAAAACTAGCTGTGCCACGCAGTTTTACCAGCGATTACTGAAATATAAAGTAGCGTATATTTTTTCCAAGGTATAAGCTACCTCTAAACTGAATTTCATTCAAACCCGTTCAGCCGTTTCAGCGTGAAGGAGTAACAAACGTACACACAGACAGACTTTCGCATTTATAAATAGTGTGATGCATAGGTGTGATGTGATTATTTGATCACATCTTTGTTTCTCCTGCTCTGTGGTCTATACCACTGAAGAAAGAAGTGAATAGAACGGAAATGTGACGAGCCACGCTAGCCGGCATTAAGTGTAAATGCGATTAATGACAATTCTACCAATATACAAATTTTTAAACTGAGAATACTCAAAAAGACAATTTAAATAGATGCGTAGGAAACCAAACCACATTGCATCGTAATTAGATACATTTTAATCTGTTGCAAAATGGTATTTCGTGCGTTTTACTTCATATGCGCGACCAATGATTGGCATTTTTTCGTCGTAGTTTCTATACAATTATGTGTGAAACTGGCAACAGCGGTTTTCCATACGATTGCTCTACAACATTGTTTTGACAGCCGTTCTACCTAAGAAGTAGGGTGTTCGCCTTTCTGTGGTCTAGATACCTACAAACTTGCATTTTGGTGGCACTTCTTGAATAAAGCGGTGCCGTCAGCCGTGTACGTCATTGAGTTAAGCGGTTCAGTATCCCCGTTTGAGCACCAATGAAAAAAGCACCTTCCCATTCGCATATTCCCAAAATAGCACCAATAATAATTTAGGCTTGGTGCTATTCAGTCGAAAGTCGCCTGTGTGCTCTGAGGCATAACAAATACTCAGTACGAGTACAAATTGGCTTGCACCAAAAATATATATTAATGTATTATTTATTATTATTAATATTTATTATTTATTTTTTATTTATATATTAATGCGTATAATTTGGTAGGTATTATTTATCACTGTTTTAAACTATCACGGTTGTTAATATCAGGAGCTCATTTCACAACATAATCACGGTAAATATCCCGTAAATAATAATAGAACTTTGGTATTATTTTTTTCCGTGGGAGCTCGTACGAAACGATTTGATTCCACTTTCTTTATTTGAACTGCTGAACAGTGGAATGCGCTGCCTGAGTGGGTGTTTCCCGATAACTATAATCTGGGTGTCTTCAAGTCGGTACTGAATCGGTATCTTCTAGGCAAGCGTGCTCCATCGTAGAATGCATCTTCTTTTAACATCAGACGAGATGGCAGTCAAACGCAAGCCTATATTAAAAAAGTATACATTTCTAATATATACTTTAAATAATTAATATGCTATTTAAAAATAATGATATATAAATAATAATATATATATATAAATAATGCTTTGTAATTAAATTAAATTATTTAATATTAGGTAGGTATTTGTAAGATTGTTATAATTAATAATAATTAATATATTAAAAGGTTAAAATGTAATGCAAAAACAAACAAAAAAAAAATGGCCTTTAAGTGTGAATAAAAAGCGAAACAATATTGATACAAATCGGTTTTTTTTCCACAAAGCATTCAACCGCTAAATCGATTCCTATTAATCACAGCTGAAAATTAAAGAGGAGGGAAAAATAACACAGGTTTGAGGAGGGTGGTATGATTTATTGTGTAATTTATTAGCCTCTAGCTTCGTATTTTCCCAGTTATCCTACATTTTACGAAAAAAACAAAGTTAAAGTACTAAATAATTATGGGTAGAGTTTTTAGTATGCACAGTTATTTTTGAGATTTATTTGTCACATTTTGTTCAATTAATGTTATTATTTGTAAGCGAATTTAATTGATTTATTTATTTGATACATAAAACAGAATACAGTGCTTTACATTTATTTTACTTTTTTTTTATTTCAGGCTGGATGCATCTAGATATTTTCAAATTATTTCGAAAATTCCTGCAATTTATTATTGTTACCGATCCAATGGGTGTTTGCGATAGATAGAAAAAAATAAATGGAAATGGAAATGTTCTTTCGTGTATCAGAAATGGTTATGTAATTTAAAAAATCAATTTCAATGTGCTAACTGGCTCACTCATAATTTCAAATCGTCGCACTGCCAAAGCAACAGATCATTTAGGACACATTATAGTAAACGTTGTAAAGTTAAAGAATCTGCAAAAAAATATTATCAAAAAATCGACTCCCAAGGGGCAAAATGGGCTGATAATTATTTATAAAACTTTCTGAATTCGTTAAAAGCTTCGTGAATCCGTTTTAACTCTGATTTTAATTTCCTTATTCTGAATGTATTTATCAACAATTCAGATTTGCTAGGTTTATCTATTAGTTTTGGTTTTTTATTTGTTTAGGTTTATTCGGTTTATCACTGTGACACAAAAAATCTCGAAATTCACGTGAAAAGTTTTTCTGTAAATTGCATTACAAACTATGATATAGCTACTGGAGAAAATCTTTTAATTTAGTTCAAACTTTTTCATATTTTTTTCAATTTCTTTCTTTTTCTGATAGCTTTTAGGTATATTGCCCTAGAGTCTAGGGCAATATAAAAGTTATAATGAATAAATTTACACTATTGCTCAAGGGCCTAGAGCAATAGTGTAAATTTATTCATCTACAATCGAGATTGAATATTAAACTATTTAGGCATTCAAAGCGCTGCGCTGGATAAATAAATTTGCACATCGCGGACTTTTTAGGGTTCTGTAACTATACAGGGTGTTATTGAATTTGTGAGCTTTATCTAAGGGGGCCATTACACTCATCATAATAGACAACTTGTCGTGTTTGGAAACTAACAATGAAAACGAGAAAAAACATCGGTTGTCCCATACAAAAAAATCAATGACGCACGACGAAATTGTATAGAGGACCTGATATTTTTTTCATTATTTCCGCTTTGATTTCATAGCACAAGTTGTTCATTATGATGAGTTCAATGAAGGAGGTTCGTTTTTGTAGTGGCAGGACTCTACTGCAGAGTCCGACTGGAGAAATACCACACCTCTGCCAGTTATTCAACCGCCAAGGAGTATTGTGCAAGCATTACTGTGTTCCGGTTTGAGGGGCAATGTTACCAGAGAAATTACTGGGCATAAAAATATCTGGCATCTAATATGCCAGGGTGACGCAGTGCAGTGCGCAGGATTTTGTTCGCAAGTTCACAATTCTAGCACTGCTATTGTTATGGGCAGGTGTACGCCTTACCACCAGGTGAACGTCTCTCTGGTCTCGTCACGTCACAGCAAAAAAAGAAATTAAATTTACACCTTAATCAAAAAATTGGTCTTGATATTCTAACCATAGATTCCATCCATTACATGTTAACATAAAAACTAGAAGTAAGCGACTTTATTTCTTATTTATATGGCTAAAGCAGTGAAGCAGTACAAAGTACCGTTGCGAGGAAAAGTTCACGTAGAAAAATGTGTTTGATCCTATTATTCGAACATTGGTCTGTATAATTTTCACGCTCGACTCAAGATTCGACTCTCGAGATTATGTTGAGCGAAATAACTGGCAATGAAAGAATTACTTACTACTTTTAGCGATAAATTCTAAGCTATTCTAGAATGGTATCACTAAGCCAAAACGAGGGCAGGAACAACTTTCGCTATGGCAAATAGTTGTAATGAATAATAGCACACGCCTTCCATACGACTGTTTTCATCACACTTGAGAGGAAAAAATAAACTCTTTTTGATAACAAAACAAAACTAAAAACTAGTGCTGTAATGTAATGTAAAAACCACGCGTGGCAATAGCTTGGATTATGAGCCTTACACGGATGAAATAAGATCCACTTCACGAGCAAGTGTGATGAAAAAAATGTTACTGTATTAAGTGAGATCCTAAGCAACCTACATGTAAATTCCTTTCGGAATTCTTACAATCTATGTATGGACAATACAAAGACTTTGGTCATACAAAGAGAGCATGTCTTCTGGAAAAAATGTGTTGTGTGTGCTGTGCATTATTTAGGCTGTGTCTGCACTTTCAGCGAACCAAAGTCAAAAGTGTTTACATTCATGTTCACAGGTCGACACTTCGAGAGAAGTCTGCAAAAAGATCAGAGTACCTTCGCTTAGCTACACAGATACTTGTGAGAGAGTATTCAAAATAGGTCCCCAGAAGCTAAGGCGATACTCCACTCATGTCAGGTAAATTTAACTATTACTGGTATCATTATTGTAAGTAAGTCTGTTTCGGCTTGAAAGGCAATGTTACCAGAGAAATTACTGGGTATGAAGAGATTTAACATCTGATATCTCAGTGTGACGAGCGCAGTACAGTGCGGCGCCGGATTGTATTCGCAAGTTCACAATTCTGGCACTGCTACTGTTATGTGCAGGCGTGACGCTTACCACCAGACGAACGTTGCGCTCGTCTCGTCATAAAAAAGTAAGTAAATAAATAAAGAATATTTCAATTGTGAACAGCCGAATCAAATTTGGTTACGTGTAACGCAATATTACTAAAGCGACAGGAAGTATGTTTCGATAGTTTGTCAAACAAAAATAAAAAATCGTTAAATCAGCCGTAATAATCGTAAATATAGTTCATACCTTCTTTCAACATAATATAATACCGTTCCACGTAACTATGTACTATGTGAATAGGTATACGTTTGACTGCGAACTCGTGAGATGGAAAACGATGTTGCGGTCGAAGATGGAGAATGAAGACATAGAAAGTACTTATTCGCCGTGTGTGTGCCGTGAAAGCCCATTAGGAAAAAGTGCGCCTCGAAATTGTAAGATTGTGAATTCGATACTTCTCATGCCAATGAGTTCTTTGGAAGTTACATACCTACGTACAATACTTTTTACAACACATTTGCTCAAAAAGTGCATTTACGAAGCCTGTATACATCGTTCGAAAGCTAAACGTTACCCACCATACAACGGAGCGTGCGGAAAAGCTTTTACCGCACGCTCAGTTGTATAGCGCCGTGCGTAAACTTTAAACGGTATTTTTTTTTATGTACATAAAAATATATAATAATTCCACTAACGAGAATAAATAAGCTAAATGATCGAAACTCCTTGGAAGCGCTTTTCCTCAATACGTTTGTCTCACTTTAATACTACATAGAAATAAATATTATAAATAGAAAATGAGACGAAATATGTAGTTCTAATTTTCACCACGCGCCATTTGTTAATTCGCGCCATTTCATCTTTCCTCTTAGGAGGATTATGGCGTCGCACTTTGTGCATTTGCCAGTGTCAAGTATTTATTTGTATCAAGTTTTTCAAGTCGATGATTCTATGTCACAGTCAAGTCCAGTCATGCCCTAGTAAAGTCGTGGCAACTTTACTACAAGATTCTTCAGAGTTTTGGAAACAACACGAAAATACATTTTAAACGTTTTATACGTTTTAACGAAGACGAAGTTATTTTCTTCTTTTCTCCTAGGAGGATTATGGCACCGCACTTTGTGCATTTGCCAGTGTCAAGTATTATTTTGCGACCGATATTTATAAATAAAATAATAAAGCTTGTTTAATTATCTGCTGTACTTCTGATAAATGTTTTCTCGCAAATGTGTTGTAAACGTTGTATGGCACTCGTGCGGAATTGGTTTTTACAAACTCGTGACTATGGTAAAGTCTCGACTTCGTCCCGGGCTTACTTTCGTCTACTCGTTTGTAAAAACCAACTTACCGCACTAGTATCATAAATAACTATTTCATCACACTTGCTCGTAAAGTAGATCTTATTACATCGCTTTTAGGCTCATAATCCAAGCTATTACACACGCGTGCTTTTTACTTTACATTACGGCACTTGTACTATAATAGGTAAAACCCGGTATAGTCAAGTTTGTACGTGACTGCAATTAGACGTACGTATACGAAGCACTCTTAATATAGCCGGGTAATACTTACAGTTTTTTTGTAATACCAACAAAGAGTTCTTATGCCGCTGAAGTAAATGTCAACCTGCGCGCGCATTACTGATTTGGGCGCCATTTTCCGCAAATGTTTGTTGACGTTTTCGCTGTGTGGTTGATTATTATCACAAAAAAATTGTTTTTTCCTCGCAAGTGTGACGAAAACAGTCGTATGGAACTCTTGTGCTATTAGTCATTACGCTCTCGGCTTCCTTATCGCGCTCGCCTGCGGCTCGCGCGCATAATACCGCCTCTAGTGTAATGACCAACATAGCACACTCGTATCATAATGTACTATTGCTAAATTATTTATTCCAAATCCTGTTCAATATGTTTAATAAAAATGTATCAACTGTTCTATTATATTGTATAAACGTAATTTGTCTACCCATGAAAGGCGTTATGGGTTGGTGCATTCAAACACCGTCTCATGAGCTCTTTGTAGTTTATGTACGCATTTTTATACCACTTGCTTTTCGGTGGAGCGCAACACTAAAAACTACGCAAAAAACAATCGACTTCAATTTCGATTACCTGGATCTTTTTCCAGTAATTTTCATTTAAAAACCAATCTACTGAACTGATTTCGATAAAATGTATCTGATCCAGATCATCGGAAGTAAGACCTACCAAATAATAAAAAATATTATCAAAATCAATTCATAATTGGCGGAGTAATCGTGAAACAAACATCTCAGTCAATTCAAATTAGAACCTCCTATTTGCAGTCGGTTGAAAACATACGATAGTGAGGAAACCTGCATAGTGCATACGCCCAGAGAAGAATAGTCACATGTTTAATGTAACCGACATTATAACACGTTTCAGACATTTTGCGGATGCAGCGATGGCAGGAGTGTGTCTCGGAGGAACAGCAGTGTACGTGATATTCATCGCTTCTTCGCTTAAAGACGTGAGTAATTGAGTAAATTCATAATTCTAAGTATACGTTACTAGCGGACCTGGCAGACAACGTCCTATCCTAAAAATTAAAAAAACCTAGAACCCGATTGCAGCACCACTCTGGGTCCAAATGTGATAATAAACCATCCAAGAACCCGAACGCACATGAAAAAAACTTATTATTAAAATAGATCCAGCCATTTAAGAGGAGTTTATAGTGACATACCTACGCACGCACAGAAGAATTATATAAGTCATCATCATCATCATCAGCCCGGAGATGTCCACTGCTGAACGAAGGCCTCCCCCTTAGACCGCCACACTGTACGACAACCTGCCATTTGCATCCACCGGTTGCCCGCGACTTTTACAATGTCGTCGGTCCACCTAGTGGGAGGCCTTCCTACGCTGCGTTTTCCGGTTCGCGGTCGCCACTCAAGAACCTTTCTTCCCCATCGGTTATCAGTTCTTCGAGCGATGTGGCCTGCCCATTGCCACTTCAACTTACAAACCCTGCGAGCTATGTCGGTATTATATAAGTACATCAATTTAATAAAATTGTTGCAAAGCTTGCAACGATTACGCATCTATATATATAAAAGCGAAAATCACTCACTCATTCATATATTCACTGACATTCACACATTAACTCTGACACTAGGGCTAGCCACTCAGCCTATACGAGCTTACTTACTTACTGACTTAACACGAAATCTCTGAAACTACTTGATCCCCGAAGTTGAAATTAGGCAGGTAGGTAGTTTATACGTAGGAGACGTCAGCCGCTCTGGTGGTAGTGCGGGCACAGCTAATATTAAATACATATGTGACGAATTGATAACGTCCTTTTTTTGAAGTCGGCCTTAAATAGGTATTTACCCCCGTGCGAAGCCGGGGTGGGTCAGCTAGTATTTCTATACAAAAATGTGTCTGGGAAAAAGTCAGTGACGTCACGACTACAACCCCAGGACAATAGTACTTCTTGTACATTTATATAGTGCCTTAACATCTCAATGTACTAATACAGTACCTGTTAATAGATGGTTCCTAGCATCGGATTAACCAATTTTGGGAAGTAATTCTGACCTGCGCTCCGAGTGCTTAATCGATGGCTTAATTACTAGAACTTGAGTCTTGAACCTCTTTAAGTAATGCATGATCTCTCGAGTGCGATTAATTTGCGGTAGTCAGTAAATTGTATTACGTGCCTTAGAGTGTTATTTTAGCATTAACACCTTACATTATCTAACCACATAACATGAGCATTTCCCTTTACAATCGTAAGGTCATGGTTTTAATCTTGAGCCCTTACTGAAACCTATCTATCTATCAGCCAGAAAACGTCCACTGCTGGACGAAGGCCTTCCCCTTAATAGGTCCCTTACTGAAAGGTTCCTTAGAATTGTCGGACCTATTCTGAACAATCATACCACTTTATTCACGGCACACCACGGCTTTTTGGTGAAAGAAAGAAAGCCCGAAGAAACCTTTTTTTAATTTTTAATGGCGTAGGTTTGTGTATCCGCCAACATAAGAGGATGTAGAGAGTATTTTAACGTTAAATTCGTATTTATTCGCAATAATAAACATTTATCTTTCTAAGATTACCAGGATAAGCATTTGCCTAAAATATTTTTTTCACAATGGTTATCTTTTATTTACGTGTTTTCAATCAAGCACAAGCCAACCAAGCCACCTGCCAAGCGTGGGGATCACGGCAACCCCTCCCTATTAAGGGGGATGCCTGCGTCCAACAGTGGACGTCTTCGGGCTGATACTGTACTGTATAAGCCAACAAGACAGACAGCTCAACTACTTTTGGGATTTGAACCCACGCCTGTGATGTGGAATTTCCATTTATGATTAACATCGCAGCCAAAATATATTTTTCCATCTTCCAGTTGTCCATGGTAATCCATGGAAACACTAAACTTTTTTCATAGAATAGGTATCATTTGATTTTATCATCCTCTATATGGTAAGTGGAAAGCTAAATAATAATGTATGGTAGAATATTGAAAACCGATAACGAAACCCATGGCCATGTAACGAGGTTGTTACTGACTGAGAGATTGTAATAAAAATCTATGATTATTAGGGATTCTGACAAGCGAACTCATATAATATTAACGTAACACAAAACATGAAAATAACATACTAAACTACACTAATTATCAGCTAGAGGGTATTAGAGTATATTGAGAAACGTACATAAAACATAAAACAACGATTCCCTATTTCAGGCTAAGCTCCAGAGCCTTGAACATCGATAATTTGCTATAGTCTATCGGTTTTTAGTCGAATATATTTTGAGAGATCTGCATGATCTAATTCTCTCATACCAGAAGTCTCAAAAAACCGACACTGTTTCATAGTTTATGTGCCAAAAACTCGAACGAAATGGTTTGTTTCCACTTCAATTGTGCGAACCGCGAAGCGCTTCCAGAGTGGGTGTTTTCCAGTAGATACAATCTGGATGTTTTCATGTCGCGAATGAATCGATTTCATCTAGGCAAGCGTGCTCAATCATAGACTGCATCTTCGATATTAAAAAAACTAAACAGTAAATCAACAAACTGAAATCGTCCTAAATTTAAACGACCTCGACTTCAATCGAAACACGTGTACGTATCCAATCTAAAGCCACCAAGCCACTTTTACAATTAAAAGTCACCAGAAACTTCCAGGAGCTACGAAGTTAAATGAACTGTGTTTGTTACAGATCTGCGACCACTTCGCTCCCTCAAACAAACTATCAGTCGAAGTGTACTGCGGGATTCTGCTCTTGCCTCTAATTCTGACAACTCAAATACGCTACCTAAAGTTTCTGGTGCCGTTCTCGGTGCTAGCAAATGTATGTTTAGTGTTGACGTTTGGGATCACTTGTTACTATACTTTTGTTGATCAACCGCCGGTTCTAAAGGTCGAAATGGTTGCTAGCGTTGTGAAGTGGCCGTTGTTTTTAAGGTAAGTTTTCTTTATGGTACAACTAATGAAATAAACCAGACGCACTCGTGATGGTAACATATAACGCCTTGCTCACGACCATTACAGTGGTAGGTACCCAAAATGCAGTACCTAACCAAAACAAATCTAGGAAATCACTAGTATTGGCACTGGCTCCCTAATAATTGACATAAAAATTGGCATCCTAATTATGTAGGTATTCCATAATGTTTTATGTCCTAATAATCAGTCATCGTTATAGTAAATCTACATAACGTTACTAGATTCCATAACTGCTACTAATATGAATTAATTAGATATCATATATTTACAAGCCATAAAATTTAAAATCCTAACAATAGCTAATCCTACAGTATAATATGAACATAACAGCTACTCATCCTAATATAAAATCATCCCAAAATTGTAAAGTCGCATCATTACTACTCCTCACTTATCCTATCCAAGTCGGATCTATCACCGAGCTTTGATATAGGTAAATACAAGTAGTAAGACTTTCTGGGTTGAAATAACAAAAATACCTACTTAACAAAAAACTAGATACCTAGGCTCCGCTTCGCTTCGCTGCTGCCTTAGCTTTTGCCTAACCTATTCGAGTCGGATCTTCCACCTAGCTTTGATTTACATCTACAGTGCTATTGTCCATTCCACAACTTACTAAGCTGACACATAAAAAAATATCCCAAAAAGCTAAAAGGACTAATCATTGTTAGAACCAATAACGCTATGAACAAATAAATTTGTACCTAACATTACTTTTTATGAGCACAAATCTTAGGATGTATAATCATTATGTCACACTACTATTAGGATCTGACAAGCACAAGGACAAATAATATTTTTATACTAGTACAAAATGATGTGCATGTGTGTTTATGACTAGATGTGTATGACTAAAATGGCTATAGGACAAAAATCTGTATGTCAATCCTTAGGACCCCATTGGCACTAAAAAAAGTAAGTAAGTACTACTCTACCACACCCGCCGGGCTGCCAGTGATCTACGCATCCAGTACAACGACATCTTCAGGGTACTGCTGCGGCTGCCTCGCTTCTGCAGCGCGTCTCTGATGTTTGCTAAAGCGCACACGGACGACTTCCATGCGATGATTCGCAAGAAAGTCGCGTCCCTGCGACAGCGTATACGAGCCAGCCGCAATGGTATCCTGCAGATGATTGCAGCCCGATTTGACTGTCCCATTCAGAACAAGTGGATGGGTGTGCTTATGGGACAAAAGATATAATTTTTAATCATTTTTGTTTTAATATGTGTTACTATTTTTGTTTTGTCGTGTCGATTCGATCTAATTTTAATTTATAACCACGTTCTTCAATTAATTATTTTTGTCTTATATGGATTGATGTAATCTGAAATAAATGATATTTGATTTGATTTGATTTGACTACTCTAGTTGGACACAGAACCGAATGCTACCACAGGAAAAAAAGTCAAGAAAGATGTCGAAAACGGAGTTTTGCTTATAAGCCAGATCGTACCGTAAATCGTTTTATTTTTAAATGAATGCTTAGAAAACAAAGCTCCACAAAGTACACCTTTACCACGTTACTAATTATTTACAGTTGTTGCCTATTTAAATGTGTCGTTTACACAGCTATTTTCCATTACAAATAAAGTCAAAGATTTAAAAATAAAGCTTCAAAAGACTGGAATTAAACCTTGCGGTAATTATTCTTATAGACTACTATACTACTTTGATTAGAAATAAAATATAAATTCAGCGCGAAATGAAAAGCTGTATAACACAAATTATTTGCATATTTTATTACTAACTGAGAGGTAAGAATTTAATAGTACTTAATGTCTCGGATTTTGATTTATGAATAGGTTTAATACAACTTTATTCACGAGTTATTTTGCTTTTAACTTAGAGATAAGATTTTTACTTACGTACCTACAAGTAATTATACTTAGGTGGGTGGGTAAGAAAGGGAACTAAAAATTTTCAACAAGTGGCTGAAAATTCTAGTCAGAAAATATGGTTGTTACTATGTTCTTATCGATTTCAAAAGAATATTTACTAAGCAATTTTTTTGCATGGCACAATGTAACATTATAATTATACAGAGATGAGATTCGATATAGAGAAGGCAAGAACTAAGCAGGTAAAATAATAGTCTGGCCATTCGGGCAAGTAGCCGATAAATTGGCAGGCGTGACGCTTACCACCAGTTGAACATCTTGCTCGTCTCGTCACTAGAAAGTTAAAAAAAAAAACAAACATAATAGTCATTATTTGTCTGCAGTAAGCGAAGGTGGTTAGTAAGACAGGACTTGAACCTGCATACCTACGAGCAATCTCTGGGTGTCCGTCTCAACTACTGAAACAGAGAAAAATAAACTGTTTGCAAATAGTCTACATAATTTCTGGTGAAATGCCACCTCTCTTAGTAATGAGCCAATTCAATAGAGCTACACTAAAAAACAAGCTAGCTTCTAAAGGGGCGTTCTAAATCCTGTCAATCCCTAAAAAGTTATTGAATTTATGAATTATTGTCTATAACATTTAATTACACGGCTAATGAGGCTCTGGACAATGATAGAAGTGGATTATGTATTCCTGCTCAAAACTCTAGGAACCTACCGTGTCAATGATCAAAGGGAAGACGTTATCTGATACCATCGTGAGATACTCTTGCCTCGCTACTTGTTACCACAGTAAAATCATCTTCCAGTACGGCAATCTTCGCGATGGAAGGAATCAACGTGGTGATGCCAGTGGAGAACGAGATGGCCCGCCCGCAGCACTTCCTGGGCTGTCCTGGAGTGCTCAACACCACCATGAGCTTTGTAGCCGTGCTGTATGGACTGGTCGGGGCGTTTGGCTACTTGAAGTATGGAGATAAGGTTCTGGGCAGCATCACGCTAAACCTGCCGCAGGATGAGGTGTAAGTTTTTTTAATTAAACTAGCATATAAGGTCCTGGGTAATGGCTTCCCCAATTTCCTTCCAGTTATCAAGTTTCATGGCAAATAATATCGCGATAATTTAATAATATCCAACTCGGATGGGCAGCGTTCGGGAAATTGCGTTTTATTTTCTCGTCCAAAACCCCGCAGTGTCTGAAGACAAGGGTCTACGAACAGTGTGTGTTGCCAGTGATGACATATGGAACTAAACGAGGATATTAGCCAAAGAACCAAAGTTACCTATATAGCTCGCAAGGTTTGCAAGTTGAAGTGGCAAGATTGGGCAGGCCACGTCGCTCGAAGAACTGACAACCGATGGGGATGAAAGATTCTTGAGTGGCGACCGCGAACCGGAAGACGCAGCGTAGGCGCGGCCTCCCAACTAGGTGGACCGACGACATTGTAAAAGTCGCGGGCAACCGGTGGATGCAAATGGCAGGTTGTCGTACAGTGTGGCGGTCTAAGGGGGAGGCCTTCGTTCAGCAGTGGACGTCTCCGGTCTGATGATGATGATGACGGCAAACTAAAAACCCATTAAACTCCTGAAGGTTGCGAAGGAAAGGAATATTTTGGTCGCCTTAGTACAAGAGCCTTACGTTGGCAACAAGGGCGTAATGAAAGAGTACCCTGGAACTCGCATCATTCAGTGCAGCCTGAACAGACAAAAACCAGTTAAGGCAGCTGTGATAGTATTTGGCGACAAGTTGCAGGTTATCCACGACCCCCAGCTAGTCACCGAGACGGAAGCGGCTGTCTTGCTGGCCAGTGAGGGCTTGAAACTGGGAGTGATCTCCGTCTATTTGGAAGGGGACCAACACATCGAACCTTACCTCAACAGGATCAAGACATTTAGCGGAAAACTAGCAGATATAGCAGAGGAGAAGCCGTCCACTCTTTCTTCAATGAGACGGGCTTACACATTCTCAACACTGGTGATACACCGACCTTCGAAATCGTTAGAAGAGGCAAACTCTGCACAAGCGTAGTAGACGTTACTGCATGCAGCATGCCACTTCTGGGGAAAATAGAGGGCTGGCAGGTAGATAGAAGTCTCACAACATCAGACCACAATGCAATAACCTTCACCCTGCGCCTAGTAAAGGCCCTAGAACATTTGAGGCCTATTACTACGCGTAAGTATAACACCAAGAAGGCAAAGTGGTCAGACTTCATGTCATGCCTGAAAACCTCTCTCGAGGAGAGAAACATATCACCGGAGTCGATAAGGGTATGCGAAAGCCCGGAAGAACTGGAGTCGATGATCACGAGCTACACTGAGTGTATCCACGAAGCCTGCGAACACACTATTCCATTAGCAGGCCCGCGCAAAGGGGATCCTATTCCCCCGTGGTATACGAAAACGCTCGATGATCTGAAGAAGGAAGTTCTTAGAAGAAAGAGAAGAATCAGGAATGCCGCCCCTCACAGAGTCCAGTTTGTAGTCGAACAATATCAAATTGCCAGGCAAGACTACAAGGAAAAAGTCGAAAAAGCTAAGACAGAAAGCTGGAAAGAGTTTTGTACCAATCAGGAGAAAGAGAGCATGTGGGACAAGATCTACAGGGTGATCAGGAAATCTTCGGTACGGCAAGAAGACTTGCTCCTGCGTGATACCGACGGCAACACCCTGTCCCCACAGCTCTCTGCAGAACTACTAGCCAGAACTTTCTATCCTGACGACTCTGTAAGCACAGACCAGCCGTGCCATACAGAACTGCGGGAACGGACAAGGGAAACACCGACGGACTTACCTGAAGATGATCCACTATTTACGTCAGCCGAACTGGAGTCAGTGTTGCGAACACTAAATCCAAAAAAAGCCCCAGGAAACGACGGGCTAACCGCTGACATCTGTGCCGCAGCTATTCGGTGCGAACGGGAAACATTCTTAGCGATAGCAAACAAGTGCTTGTTGCTGAGATACTTCCCCAAGCAGTGGAAAGCGGCGCATGTGGTCATCCTACGCAAACCCGGTAAAATGGATTACACCCATCCGAAATCTTACCGTCCGATAGGTCTCCTGCCCGTCCCCGGAAAAATCGTCGAAAAGCTTTTGGTAACCCGACTCCAATGGTATCTCCTCCCAACCATCAGTCAGAAACAGTACGGTTTCATGCCCCAGCGAGGAACCGAGAACGCCCTCTATGACCTGGTAGAGCACATTAAAAAAGGAGTTAACAGTAAAAATATCGTACTCCTAGTCTCCCTGGACATAGAAGGCGCCTTCGACAATGCATGGTGGCCCGCCCTAAAATATCAGCTAGCGAAGAAGAGGTGTCCAACAAACCTCTATGAGATGGTGAACTCATACCTCAACGATCGGAAGATCAAGGTCAACTACGCCAGAGCAGCATGCGAGAAGGAAACCACCAAAGGATGTGTCCAAGGATCTATCGGTGGACCTACCTTCTGGAACTTAATCCTAGACTCGTTGCTGCGACTGCTAGAGACAGAGGGAGTATACTGTCAAGCCTTCGCGGATGACGTTGTTCTCGTGTTCACCGGCCAGTCGAACATCATCGAGCAGCAGGCCAACAACACATTGGAAATGATATTGGAATGGGGAAAATGTAATAAACTCAACTTTGCAGCGCAGAAGACCAATGCGATGCTTTTCACTAAAAAGTTGAAGTACGAACCCCCAAACCTGGTCATGTCTGGTGTACGTCTCGGCTTCGTAGAAGAAGTGAAGTTGCTTGGTCTGTTGATCGACCGAAGGCTCAATTTCAAAGCACACGTAAACGCCCAGTGTAAAAAGGTGGCCAATATTTACAAACAACTTGCGTGTGCAGCGAAAGTGACCTGGGGACTGAACGGCGAGATTACGAGAACCATTTACGTCGCAGTGGTGGAACCCATCATCATGTACGCTTCAAGCGTATGGGCGCAAGCGGCAGACCTCGAGGAAAACAAGTCACACTTGAACGCACTCCAAAGAGGTTTTGCCCAGAAAATCTGTAAGTCGTACCGTACTGTTTCCCTCAAGTCAGCACTCGCCCTATCAGGTTTACTCCCCCTGGACATTAGAATACAGGAAGCCGCCAGCCTGTACAGAGCGAAGAAAAACTTATCCCAAGAATACCTCCCACCGGAAGTGGAGCTCGAACAAAATGTCAGCTACTTGGACCAGCCACATCCGTCCACCCAGACATTTGTGGAGTTCGAGTTCCTAGAGAACGCTTCCAAAGAGCTAGTAGGGCCCCAAATCTACACTGACGGCAGTAAGATAGAGGGACAAGTAGGTGCTGCTCTAACCTGGTGGGAGAATGGCAGAGAAGTTAAGTATTCGACCTTCAAGCTACACTCCGAATGCACGGTCTTCCAATCGGAACTTTATGCTATTTACCGGGCGACTCAAATGGTGAAAACGAGCCAGGACCCAGAAGTTAATGTCCTAAGTGACTCACGATCTTCACTCGATCTGCTAAAAAATCCCAAAACGAGCCACCCCCTGGTAAAAAGTATTAAGGAAAACATTGGAACGATAACCGCAGAAGGGAGATCTCTTCGTCTTTTCTGGTTGAGAGCGCATGTGGGCACCGCTGGTAATGAGAGAGCTGATGAACTCGCAAAATCGGCGGCACTCACCGGCTCCCCCAGTGACTACGAAGGGATCCCCCTGTCCTACGTCAAAAGGAAAATCCGCGAGGAATCAGTCCGGAAGTGGCAGGACCGGTATGAAACATCGGATAAAGGAAGAGTCACACAGACGTTCCTCCCTGATATCGCAAACGCATATCGGGTGACGCGAGCCACGAAATTGACTCCTTTCCAGGTACAAGCCTTGACGGGACACGGAGGAATAGCAGAATACCTGTACAGGTTCAAGCTCAAGAGCAGTCCTGGCTGCGGGTGCGACCCTGATGTGCCCGAGACGGTCTGGCACGTGCTCATCGATTGCCCTAGATTCATGGCCGCACGACAGGACCTCGAAACACAGATAGATAGAAAGTTAGTGGTCTCGGATCTTCCCAACATCTTAGCAGATCCAGATAGCAGGCCACACTTCTTGTCTTTCGTAGAGAGGTCTTTCCGCATAGCGGCCAAGAGAAATTCCACCCTCCATGCACTACCCTCCCCTCTAGTAACACACACACAGTCAACTGAAGCCCCACAGAGAACGATCCCCAGCCGAGAAACTTCCTCAAAAAGCGTATCCATTAACCAGCTTTTGGAAAACGCAGAAAAAGGAGTGCCAGGAATTCGAATTCGCGGTGTGGCTCTCTTCATGGACAGCAACAGAGAAAGATTCGGAATAAGCTTTTGCCTTGCTCGCATCCAGAAACGCGTACGCTTGTCGCCGGGACTGGCATGTCTGCTTAACGGAAGCACCGCCAAAGTGACCATGAAGCGGAAATCGTACGACGCTATGCCAGTGTGTGAGGTAGACGGGCACCGATTCCGACTAGTGCGATCGAAAAACAAAACGATCGCACTATTTGAGTGGGATGCACAGACACCTTTTGCGCAAGCTAGCTCGTTGCTCGAGTATCTGAGCAGGAAAGCAGACAGCACGCCCCGAGTGATAAGCGTGGATGCGATGATGGTTGAATACTCGAAAGCGGAAGTCGGAGACCGGCTGGGTTGCACCAATGCCTCTGAACACCATGAGGTTGTCGTGTATGAAGACAGAGGAGAAAATTTAAGTTTCCTAAAAGCTCCAACACACGACCCCACAAGTGCAACAGATAGCTGGGGACACCCCATTCCGAGTACAAACATTCAATCTGGTTCAGAAAGAGCACAACAAAAAGCAGCCGCCGAAAAAGCCGCAGCCCATCCAAGTGGCAGCCGGGAAGGGGCAGGCCACATAGCGGCTTTTGCAACGGCGTTTAGTGCTGCGGCGCAGAGCTTATTCCGAATCACGCACAAGTCACCACCTCCTCCAACAGCAGTGTCCCCGAGAGCAGCTTCACAAGCTCAGGCAGTCCGGACGAGAGCCGACATGGGACAGGTCGACCCGCCCCGCTACATCTCGGCCAAGGAGCCACAGGGCCACGCGAGAAACGCCTTTCTTGAATTTCTAGCCACATTGAGAGCGACAAGACAAGTCAATCTTAGGAACTGCCAAAACATCCTGCAGTCCTTCAGGCTAGGAAGCGAAAGTCTTCTAAAAGAGGGACTCGAGGAGGCCGAAGCAGCCATATATAATAACGTCACTTCCCAGGTCATCAGAGGAACCATGAAAGGACAATATATGGCAGCTTACAGCGCAGAAAGTGGTTTTGTGGCTCTGAACGAGACTGAGACGGGGCGAACAGGCAGACCGAAATACGCGATATCATCGAATGACCCAATTGTAGTCACCGCCAAGTGCACCAAGATAATGCTGGACGACAAGATCCTCGAGATGGCTAAGCCTATCGAAGGGAACTCAGATGTCGAGGCAAAATGGGAGAACTGGGTGGTACCAAAGATACAATGGGTCAACGGAGTTCCAGGATGTGGCAAGACAACATGGGTGATCAGACACTTCGATGTGGACCGGGACGCTATTATCACCACAACAACAGAGGCAGCAAAAGATCTAAGGGAAAAGCTATCGCACCGCATCGGAAACTTGGTGAAAACCAGGGTGCGGACCATGGCTTCTTCTCTTGTAAATGGTTTCGGAAGGGAGAGATTCAGTCGCCTTCTGGTAGACGAAGCTCTCATGAACCATTTTGGAGCCATAGTAATGGCCGTACGGTTGTCTGGTGCCAGCGAACTTGTCCTCATCGGAGACGTCAATCAGCTACCTTACATCGACAGAGAAAATCTCTTCGAAATGAGGTACCATCGCCCAAATTTGGTCACAAACATCAGCCAAGAGTTGCTTTGCACACATAGGAACCCAATGGACGTCGCGTATGCGCTGAGGGAAATATATTCCGGTATATATTCCTCGGCTACCCGTATTAGGTCTCTTGAGCAGAAACGGTACAAAGGAGCGAAAATACCTAGCACCCTCCCCAACACCCTTTTTCTAGTGCACACGCAGGAAGAAAAGGAGACCCTCATAAGCCAGGGATATGGGACAGGCACTGGGTCGCGAACCCTTACCATTCATGAAGCTCAAGGACTAACGTACGAGTCGGTAATCGCCATCAAGACCAAGGCCAAAATGAAGCTGCACGAAAGCGTCCCGCACGCAGTCGTTGCGATATCACGGCACACCGGGACCTTCATTTATTACGCCGACGACATCGAAGACGATGCCATCAGTCGATTCGTGCGGCGAGCGTCGGCTACGTCACCGAAGACCATCAAGGAGTACAACCTCCAAATGGCCATAAAAGATCGGAACGTGGCGGTGATGGAGGCTCTGGGCCGGGAGGAGGCGACGAATCAGACGATATTAAAGTGACCACTGATAGAGTCAAGCAAAGACTGGATCTACTGGTGATTGCTTTAATTGATAAGAGGAAAAAAAAAAAAAAAAATACTAGAGTAAAACAGTATAGTATAATTAATAGAGTAAGTAATCGTACTGTTGTAGGCATTGCGTGTATACCCGGAGCACTCACGCTCACTAAAAAGCTTCTTCTTGCGGCGGCGTCGTGTGTCGGGTCGCCCTCTTCCCTCCAATATGGTTGAGGAGAGCGATGGCTGGCACATGCGTCAACTCGTGAACGGGTGCTGCTTGCGGGAGCTGGACTGCTCGGAGTATACACGCAATTCTAGCAATAATTAGTAATACTTAGTTAGGTTCCTTTGGTATATTCTTTTTGTAAAGCCTTCAGCTTTTAAGTTATTAAGTGTAAAATTTAGTTTATAAAAAAATGTTAAAGTTGACAAAAGGCACGGACCTACAGTCCGTGGAGCTAATAAATAATTTAAAAAAAAAAAAAAAAAAAAAAACCCATTAAACCAATTTTTTTATAATTACAAAAAATGCAAAAATGTGTTGGTTAGTTTGTTGATTTCTCTATCGCGCAGCAACAGAGAAACGGATCATCGTGTTTCTAGGAATCCATAATTATAACTCTATATATATCTCGAATAGGTATCTTCTAAGAAGGCATCCATCCATCTCATGATTGTATTTGTTCTCCGTCCATTCTTTGCTTTGATAAATCAAGGTCTACCGCGAACCCATTCCACGTCAAAAAAATAAGGTTTGGAAAGTGTCATAGACTACTCTCTTTATCGGTTCCTCACTCGTCTTCGTCACTATTTTCATTACGACGCGGGTTAAACACCGGGCGTAGGCTTGGAGGCGTATCTCTCTCTATATAATCAAAGGGCGTAGGTAACACTTCTTGTTTACTACTTTTGTTACATAAAAAAAAGACGACGAATTTGACAACGTATTAACAAAACATCATTTAAATATAATTATTGCATTATAATTTTATACCTCTAGATACTCAAATAATGTCAGCATCAATTAAAAACCACATTAATTCTAAGTAGCACTTAACTTGCTTGCAGTGAATTTGCTGAAAGAAAACGTAAAACCACAAAAAACTTAACCTGGACGAATTCGTCTCAAAAAAGGTTACTCTATCTATCGATAAAGTACCTTCATTATACAATTCATTCATTTGTAATCAGATACAAAGCTGGCGTGGTTAGGAAATCAAGTATAGTTAAGCTTTTGTTTATTACAATCTTGGAGGATTTCGCTCTATCTCTCTTATTACACTACCGCATTGTTTCGGTTGGCAAGCAGAAGCATTAGAGTACCAGCATGCATGGATCGCGACTTTGTTGTTTTTTTTGTTCAAATTTAGTAATGGGAAGTTTTCTGACTGCTGTCAGAACGTAGTTCTACAGCCAAAGGATAGACGGCGCTGGCGAGATATGGCTCAGTTTTTTTCCATTTTTTTTTCTTTATTTTCTTTCCTTTCCAACTTTTCTTGTATCATTTTGTTGAAATAATGATAAATTGTTATTGTTACGCTACGTTATTGATATTATTTTTAGTTGATAGTTATTGTTATTTTGATTAATAGTCATTAATTAACTGGCAAAACGCACTTACTAATTTGCGTGAAATAACAAATGCTTAAGAAATACTATGGGCAAGTACTTTGTTAGACTAACAATAACCACAAACGCATGACAGATCTGATATAAATGAAATAAGGTTACTTTTTATTTTTTGTCCTTTTTACTTTGCTTCATTCGTTCAAAATAGTTCTAGGGCCTAGACCTATACTATTGGTTTAGATTAAGGCCTAGGCCCTAGCATATAGGATATCTTAGGATAGTTCTGCCTCTGTAGACGACTATGATATAGTATAGGTACGCTAGAAATCTACTTTTCATAATATTTGAATATTACCTGCCCGCGGTTTCACCTGCTTGTTGATGAAAAACAGACGTGATAATAATGATAAAAAATAGCCTATGTGTTCCAGGAAATAAGCTATCTCTATTCCGAGTTTCATCCAAATTCATTCAGCCGTTTTGGCGTGAAGAGATAACGAACAAACACAAACACACATATCGACAAAGCTTCGAATTTATAATATTAGTGTGATGTTATGTGGTTTACCCATGTTATGAACTCGCCCGTGAACCTTGGTAGTGGTACCGCTATTTCTACGTATGGTCTTGCTATCTAAATCCTCAAACCAGAAAAACACCTGCGTCACTCACAAATTGCGTTGTGACGCAGATAAATAAACCATTTATTGTGTCTGCTTCACAACGCGATTTGTGAGCGTCGAAAGCTAATGTAATGTCAGCTAAATTCAATTTGGTATATTCTTCGTATCCGGGTGAACGTGACGAAAAATTACTCCCGATTTGAAGGAAATAAAAATAAGTACTTACAGAGATACTGACAAGAGTGTTGAAACAAATTTAATAAAATTGACGGTTACCAGAGCAGATTGTTCATTATCAGCTAGGAGACGTCCACTGCTTGACGAAGGCATCCCCCTTTATAGGGAGGGGTTGTCGCCGCGTCTCATATGATATATTTATAATAATACTAATTATGTATTGTATGTCAAGTATATTACTTTACACAAAGATATTAATAACACCTGACTCCCGCGGCGTTAAAGTCACTGTGTTAAATTGATTGGGGAGAAACAAAAAATGATTTATGGGCTTAATTATCGTAGTCTATTATGATGCAATCCACTTACCTCCGCCATTGCGCAGTTCCCCTTTTGGATTAGCTCCCTACGTCGTGGATCCATGACTGCACCATCTGTAGAAAGAATCGACACCAATGACACCACTTGTATGGTGCCATTGGCTCGTCATCCTACCCAGCCATGCCGGCCAGGATAGATCCCGCCGCTAATGCCATCAACCCGATATGCAGTTATAAAATGAGCAGAGGACCAATAGATAATAAATCTAGTATACATCTTTATGACATGTTAATAACTCCATGAGATTAATCATTATTCAGTTTGACCCTGTTACAGTCCTTAGGTCTATCCCTTTAGTAACTCGTTGAGGATTATTATAATTCATATATATATATATACAGGGGAAACACAATGATATGACATGGTCAGTAAGTCAGCCAAAACATCTATTTGTTATGTCAAGGTAATTGTCTAGTCATGTCCCACCGGACCAGTACGGTATAATTACGTCAGCATGATATATCAGCTCAGATCCCAACGGACTTACGAACCAGTATGTGAGATGTCTCAACATGATAAATCAGCTCAGACTCTCCCTTGCTTGAAGAAGGGCAGAGATCTGTGTGAAGTTAGATTCCGCGGAATTAGGGCGCGACCCTTCTTCCCTTTAGGCCATCACTCCCCTCTCACGGAGGGGATCAATGATTAAGACTACGTCTGAGGGCCCGCTCCCACCCCGCAGGTTGGGCAGCGATATATATGCATATGAGTCACTAGGATCAGGGCACTACCCTTTTACCCATTTGGCCATCACTCCCCTCTCGCAGAGGGGATCCATGATTAAGACTACGTCTGAGGGCCCGCTCCCTTCCCGCAAGAAGGGCAGCGATATGCATACATAGAAACTATCGGAATCAGGGGCTTCACTTCTCCCCTTTTGGCCATCACTCCCCTCTCAAGGAGGGGATCAATGATTAAGACTACGGGCCCGCTCCCTTCCCGTAGGAAGGGCAGCGCTATAGGTGCATATATAGAAACTATCGGAATTAGGGGCTTCACTTCTCCCCTCTAGGCCATCACTCCCCTCTCAAGGAGGGGATCAATGATTAAGACTACGGGCCCGCTCCCTTCCCGTAGGAAGGGCAGCGCTATAGGTGCATATAAATTACGGGGATCAGGGGCGCTACCCATCACACCGTTAGGCCATCACTCCCCTCTCGCAGAGGGGATCCATGATCAAGACTACGGGCCCGCTCCCTTCCCGCAGGAAGGGCAGCGATATGTGTGCATTTAAATTGCCGGGATCAAGGCAGTCCCCGTCACCCCTTTGGCCATCACTCCCCTCTCATGGAGGGGATCAATGATTAAGGCTACGGGCCCGCTCCCTTCCCGCAGGAAGGGCAGCGATATGCGTGCTCCCAGTTCGTCATCAGGATCGTCATAGTGGATCAGTCGGTCAACAATAAGAAGTAAGAGTCATATACATCAAGAGAGCAAATTTGAATATCGAACCCCTTGGCCTAGTTCACAAGTCTATATCAGCCAGGAGGAATCTTAATACGAGTGTCAGAAATACAAACTACCCACATGAAAGTAATAATAGATATATAATGATATAGGCTTAGGAATAGACCATGAAACTCCACGGCCACGTGGTTCAATCGCAACTAATTGTTTATCTAAGATTGACCGCTCGTTATGGTGTTAACTATAGGTAGCACATAGTCAATTCGTTGCCTCAGTGCTGCCACCTATAATGTCCGCCGTGAATTAGATACCCGGAAGTTACTGACATCGTGAGACTTCACGACACACCCGACTCGCCACGAAAAAGCCACAGAAGCCTATCTGTCTATAGATATTTTGTTTTAGCGTCATCGCGATACTTCGCGACATACCCGACTCAAGAAGAAGAAACCTACTTACGTGCATTATACGTTATTGAGCTTTAGCATCATCGCGAGACTTCGCGACATACCCGACTCGAGACGAAGAAGCCCATAAGAGAGGAAACGGGTCACACTTTATATAAATACATCATGAAATATATATTTAATCAAAGATCTGTGAGCAGACCGCTCTGCCATCGCCCCCACACTTTGGCACAGATTATCCCTCCATAAAACTTGTACAAGTCGGCATACGTATTTAATCTACTATAAGAAAATTCCTGAGCCTCCCAGTGAAATAAAGTGTTCGCTGTATAATTGTAAGCAAGAAGCAAGTATGCCGCAAAATGGTTATACGTAAGAACTCTGCACGTGGTAAAAATAATATAGGAACAAATATAAAGTTGATAGAAATTAGCCTAGGGACTTAGCTTTCATTTCGCAGGTCACCCGCTCTAACTGGTACTTCACAATATCACTTCCATTTAAATCACTATGCACCACAATATGACTTCACTCGCTCATTGTTTATCTAAGATTGACCGCTCGTTATGGTGTTAACTATAGGTAGCACATAGTCAATTCGTTGCCTCAGTGCTGCCACCTATAATGTCCGCCGTGAATTAGATACCCGGAAGTTACTGACATCGTGAGACTTCACGACAGGGGTTGCCATAATCCCCACGCTTGGCAGGCGGCTTGGGGATCGCAAAATGCTCACCACCGTTAACCGAGAGGACGCTGCTGCCCGTCCTCCGGTGGTACTGGATGTAGTTTTAGGACATACCCAGGTCCACACATATACCCACGTCCACCATAATTATGTGAATTCGGAGCAGATTGTAAATAAATTAAATTAAATTCACTTTCACAGAAAACGCGACTGAACTTAGATAAATAAATAAGTATTGGATGGACATTTTACTCAGAGCCATCAAGCCCCAAACTAAGCAAAGCTTGTACTATGGGAACCAGATAAGTAGCTGATAGAATACTTTTTTTGTTGTTGTACTGTAGGTATCTGAATATGACATGATTGTAGTTACTGTTTTCTGTGATATAAGTTCTGACCAGGCCACTTTCTTCTTTATTTTATATAAATAAAGAAGAAATGATGTAAACACATTTTGATGAGATAAAGTTCAAGTCCAGTCAGTAACCTTAAGGCAGGTAATAAAATTAGTTTAGATGGCACATTAAGGAGGTTTACATGCGTCGTTACTTTGTAACAACACCTATAAATACCAAATTAATTATTTTTCTACTTGTTCCCGGCTATAGCACACTATACGGTTAAAAATGTAACTTGGGGTAAACCGAAACGGGGTCATATATTCATCATTGTTAACAACTTTTACAACAAAGCTAACCCAGAAATCACGAAAAAAAAATGCTGTCAATAATTAACAACTTTTAATATAATAATGCGCTTTTAAAAAAAATACAGACTTCAACTTCGAATACCTTCGAATACATCTTCATATTTTCTAGTAATTTTGATTTAAAAACCAAACTACTGAACCGATTTCGATAAAATGGGACCAGCGACTACGATACGGAAATGGAATGGACGGGCCCAGCGCTTGCAAATCAAAATCAAACTCAAAATTAACAAGACAACACAATCAAGCATACCTAGCTAAAAGTATACATATTACATTTTGGAAAATAGAGATAGCAAATCTAATTACTGCATGACAAAAAGAGAACACATGTACATGTATTAGAAGTTTATATTGTCGTATCGTACGGCTCGCATGTCGCAAAGGCAGAGTATGACTGAAGCGAGTGGAGAGCCGGCGCTCAACATATAGTCTTCAAAGTCCATGCGCTTAATTCCAGTCCATTCATCTCGTTCATCATCATTGTCGCGGTATGGGACCACCTAAGGAGTATTGCCTACCAAACAAAAAAAAATTGGTGGAGTAATCGCGTAACATACATACAAAAAAAAGCATACAGTCGAATTGAGAACTTCCTTTTTAGAAGTCGGTTGAAAAATCAACCAACTTTAAACCATTATAGGACCATCTCGAGATACCCTTTCAACCAAAAAAGTATTTTCAAATTCGGTTCACAGTATTGATGGAGTAATCAGCAAAAATACATTAAAATCAATATAAAACGCTATTTTTATAAAAAATACAACCGACTTCAACTTCGGATGACATCTACATATTTTCTAGTAATTTTGATTTAAAAACCAAACTACTGAACTGATTTCGATAAAATGAATATGGGACCACCTCTGAAGAATTACCTACCACACAAAAAAGAATGATCAAAATAAGTTCATAATTGGCGGAGCAATAGCGTAACATACATACAAAAAAAAACGTACTAATTGAGAACCTCTTTTTTAGAAGTCGGTTGAAAATACATACAGTCCAACATAGAACGTCTTCCTTTTTTAACGTCGGTTAAAAATACAGTAAGCGAACGTCTCTCTACATTATAGAATTAACTTCGCTTCGATCTGATAGGACTGATCTAACCTTTTGTTCTGAATCTGTGGATGAGGACTCCTGCAAGTACTACTAGCTCGATCTTCCTAGATATAGCAATAATTTATTGCAATTTTTAACCGACTAAAAAAAAGGAGGAGGTTTTATGTTCAACTGTATGTTATTTTATGTATAAACATATTCCCCGATTTCTCCGTTATTTGAGAACCGATTTTGAATATATATTTATTACTGGATATGCTATTTATACTCTCAATAGTCCCATAATTTATTGTTTGTTTTTAAGTTTGTTTTATTGTTTTGATTTCAGTTTGGCGCTTGCAGCGAAAGTCCTGGTAGCTATCGCAGTGTTCTTCACGTACTGTCTACAAATGTACGCCCCTATGGACATAATATGGACGCGCTTGAAAGGCAGAGTTGGCAAGCAGTATCACAATGTGGGCCAAATGGCACTCAGGACTATCAGTGTCACATTTACCGGTGAGTGAAAAAAAAACTGACGTCTACCCGTTACTAGTAAGTCAGTTGTAATCTCACTACCTGTATCTTTTCTTGACGACCCTTCGGTAAGATATTCTTTATTAAAAATTATACATGTTTGCAATGTCTATTAAGGCCGTGGTAGCCTTATCGGTAAACCGATCGACTTGAAATAAAGTGGTCGCGGATTCAAAGCCAGGTTGAAGAGCTCATTGGTAAGGGTACCAATGAGCTCTTCGGAATTTATATACACGTACCTACTTTTATACTATGGTTTTTCAGTGAAGGAAAACATGATAAGGAAACCTGCAGGCTAATCATGTAACTATTCGGGATCGCGATTCTGATCGCGATTTGTCATAAATGTCACTTGTCACTGTCAAAGCTTCACAGTATCACAGAGGAATTTCTCTCGCTATCGTTATCGAACGAATGCATTGATTTCCTTAATTAAGTCGCAAAATCGCAAATCCGTCGGTCTTTTGGGGTTTCATCCTGCCCTGCAGCGTCAAATGAGTTTTGGCAGTGACAGCGGTCTATTTTTTACAACTCGTATCCGAATCGCGATCCCGAAAAGTTACATGATAGCCCCGCAGCATACGTTCGGAGAAAAAAAACAATGGCGTATGTGAATCCACCCACCCGCAACTGAGCCAGCGTGGAGGATATGACCCAATCGTCCTTCGAGGGTAGGCCTAAGCCCAGCAGTGGACTATTAAAAAATACTGATATCATTTTTAACGACTTGAACTACTATAAGACACAAGCACTCAAGCATACATTGAACACTATACAAGCGACATAACGTCTAAATTCGAACAATTGTGAACTATATAATGCACGTATAGCTATGTACAACGGCACTCGTTTTTATTAGTATGTATTTTTACGATTACATTTATATTTTTTTAATGTTAGAATAATATTATAGTACATGTTTATGATTTCAAAAACCTTTCTTTTCTTGCACACCCTTCTTCCATGCATTCTATAAATCCTCTCCATCCAAAGGTTGCCTGGAAGAGATTGCTTATAAGGCCGCCACTTGATCCAATATTTAAGTTTATTACATTATTTCTGTGTAATTCTTGGTGTGAACAATCTCGGACGTTTTTTGACTGTTTTCACTTAGAGATTGTGACTCTTTAGATATTAGCTCAATGATATACATAATAAGAATGTTTTCAACCAATGTTGGCAAGGAGTCGTTGAAAAAATATTCGAAATGCCACTTATAGGTGATTAAAATAGGCTTGCGTTTGATCATCATTTCGCCTAATAAACGAAGATGTAGTCTATAAAATAGAGCCAGACAAGTGTCAGTGCTCTCAGACCTTCGTCGATAATAATTAAAAGGCTCTGAAGCTGTCGAATCGGCCTGTTCAGTCTGCGCCATTGACAGCTGTGAGGGGAGGGTGTGGGCGAAATATTGACAGCTCTATTAGCCTTGTTTATTAATAACTTGTGTAGTTAATAGATAAGGAAGCTGCTCCAGTGTCGGCTGTGTCGGTGTCTACAACGTGGACAGCTGTCGAAAGTAGACAGATTTTTTTTTTCTCACTAAACTTTGCTTAATAACCTAAGAACTATTTTAACAAGCGGCCTTATCTCTATAAGCCTTTTCGGGTTTTTTGAAGTTGGATAACAGGTTGTTTAATCGATTCTTATATATAGTGATTTTGATTTATAGTGATTCGATAAATCGAACTAGAAAACCCATCGAATAAAATTATCAGTTGGCCCATACAAAAAGTTAATCGACCTTGGGCAAAATGTATGGAACAGCAGATGTATTTTTTTTGCGATTTCAATGTTGGCCCCGTAGTAAAAGTTGTTTGTTTTGATGTCCAGAATATGCCCTTAAAAGGATGCTAACTGATTAGAACTAACCCTGTATAAAATGTAATTATTATGTATTCACGGAGAAACGGAGTGGACTTATAAAGTACACGCGAATAATATGTAATACAATTTTCAATAAAACCATGTGACATTTTGGCCAAGTTTATACAAGGAGAAGATAAGGGAAATTTGGACCACTAGGCCACCGCTGTATGGAAACTGTCCTGGAATATCCTAGAAACAATTTTTACTACGTGAAAGTTTAAAATTGCCCATTTTAAATTAACTATGTAGGGATTGATCGAATAATAATTTAACAAAATCACGATTGGCCAGCCAAAACTTGTTTTGTTTTATATACCAGAGAAATTACTGGGTATGAAGAGATTTAACATCTAATATCGCACGTGACGAGTGCAGTGCGGTGCGGCGCAGGATTGTGTTCGCTGTTCACAATTCTGGCACTGCTACTGTTAGTGGCAGGCGTGGCGCTTACCATCAGGTGAAAATCTTGCTCGTATCTTCACTTGACAGTATAAAAAAAGGCGCTATACACCCGCCATTTTTTTTTTAAATTAGTCATTGCCGTTGTCATTTAGGATTTTGTAGGATTCTAACGATACCCCATACATACAAATCTGTTCCGGCATTATTATACATATACAAGTTATGGTGGAATAACGAAACTATAACATACATACATACAATTTTTTTTATTTTTTTTTTACTTTTAGCAGTTTTATTTATGTTTTATTACTTTAAATTATGATGACCTGTAACCAAACTGTTAACAATAAATGATTATGATTAAATAAATGAACCCTGAAAACATTACACTCCTTTTTTTGGACATTCGTGACAAAAGAATATCGATATAATATGCCATTTTCGTCCCGAGAAACTTCGTCCCACATTCAAAAATCTTCTTTCGTCCCGCTTTTTATGCCGTGATCGGCCCAAAATATATCTGATTTTTACACTATATCTCAAAATACAGGTAAGTATTCTCAGTTTTTGGCTTATATTTATCTAACCAGAGCTGAACCCTCCCTCCAAAACACTTGGTGAACTAAATTACTGAAATATCCCTACATAAAATCCGCACGCTTACTCGTTTCGTGTCGCAATCTAATTCTCCCCAACTGACGTACGGCCACATATTATAACTATTTTCTCTCATTTATAACAACCTACGTTCCCCTTCCTGCATAAATAAGAAAGTTCTGCATAGCGTATGTCTATGTAGGGTTAGTTTTATCACGACCAACACGAAAGGTTACCTCTAAGTTACAATCCTCCTTACCCGCCCTACAGAACTGCGTATATAAGACGGTACAGTCGCCTGCAATAGTATGTGCCTACACAAGTGTTTCAGGAAATCATGCTAGCCTAATGATACTGTATTACGTTACTGCGAATAATGCACTGCGACGCACGTTACCACGAAAACCAAAGACCACGAAAGAGAATATAATATCTGTGTATGTGTATGTGTGAGCTATGTATGAGCACTTTACTGCGAACGAAAACTTCATAAGTACCAAATAACGAGAATTTGTGTGCGAATTGAAATGAGTAATCATAAACAAATGAGGAACGTTTTGCGTGAAAATAAAAATATCAACGCTTTGCCTCTAATGAGGTAAATCCAACAAGAAGATAAAAACTGTATAAGTGTTAATCTAAGCCGACATGAACTACGAGACGAGGCATAAAACTCATCAACTACCAACATCGCAATTTTAATGATTCGCAATAACCACACACCGCAGTTCTGTTCTTTCGAAGCCTTGGTCTTTCGCAGTGAGTTGTATCGCAATAATAATAACGTCGACGGTTTGTTAATTCGTGATTGAGAACAACTGCGTTATCGTTATTCGCAGTCTGTTTTTTGACCGTACAATCTGATTCATGAGGTCGGAGTCCAAAGTACCTATAAGATCTTTGGAGTTTATGTGAGGACTTTCTTACTGGCTTTTCGGTGAAGAAAAACATCGTCAGGAAACCTACATAATTACGTCCGGAGAAGATATTCAATGCCGTATGTGAAATTACGAATCCACCGACTAGTAACTGGACCAGTGTGGTGATTATAGTCCTAATTGCCCATCCAGTGGTCTGGAAATGGACTTTTAAAAGGCTGATTAAGCATTATGTATTTTTTTAATATTACCATTGTAATTCAGTTTGTTCAAAAATTACTCTGAATTATATGTATATTTTTGTTTTATTTATACGGGAATACTCACGTTTAATTAAATCGGATGCTCCGACTATAGTTTCGATCACATACGGCGACCTTTTTCAAAGAGTGAAAACAGAGCCCGACGCGCGTGCAGCTGCGTCCTGCTTAGCACTGCGGGCCGCTGCGCGTCCCGCGCGCGATGACAGCGGTTGCTCTGCGGGCGCGGGGGTGGAGGCGGGTAGAGTGTAGTCGGAGTATCCGATTTAATTAAACGTGAGTATTCCCGTATAAATAAAAGAAAAATGTATCAAAACCACGTCAGTTATCATAATAAAATATATGTATATTGTTATTTTATAAGTTTTCAAAACAAATGCTTTAAACAAGCTCATTAATTAATTTAAAAGAATAATAATAAAAGAAAATCTAATTATTATTCAAATAAAAAAATACTATTTTAAATAATTTAATTATTTGAAAAACAAAAAATATTTCAGTATATATTATTATAGCCTATTACAGAGTTTATAGGGTAAGGAGTTTGCAAGGTAATGTTACCCTAATTTTTGAGTTTATTCCGAACATAGTTATAAAATTAAATTAAATAAATAAATTCAACATCAATACTATGACATAAAAAAGTATAGGGTTTTTTCTATCAGCTATGCTGTTTGTTTCCATAAAACAAGCTTTTGCTTAGTTTGGGGCTAGATGGCGTTGTGTGAAATGTCCACCGATATTTCTTTAATTTTATTTATAAATGAAAGAAATTGTATACTTACATAGTTATGCAAGCAACTGTACATGACGACCTTACGAGAAAATGACAAAAACTCCCTTCATCAGAATTTATTTGTCAGCGCCTTAAGTGCACCAATTTTTTTGGATAAAATGTACGTGCTTTTAACAATTTCTAGAGATTAGTTTTCAAAAAAGTAGCCAAGTGCGAACAAGAATCGCGCGTCAAGGGTGCCGTGCCATCGTTTAATACTAGCTGTACTCGGTAACGCGTTGATGTGACTCATAGTGTTGTCATATTTAGTTTTAAAATAAAATATAGCCAATAAGCACTCAGGGATAGTGTAAAATGTGTATAGGTACAAGGTGCAAGTTAAACATGTGGTCCCGAAGATTACCTAGAAAAAACATAAAATCACACAAAATTTACCTCTTTATAATATGATTATGTTTTTATGTATTATAATACATAAAACATTAATTCATTAATTGCATTTATTCAATAAATCCACAAGCTTTTAAAAACAATACAATGAGAATTAAACTGACAGCCAATAACAGATATACATTTTATTTATAAATATATTTTATAAAAATAACGAGAATCATTACATAAATACCTATAACGACAAATAGACCTACAATCTACATATAAATACATAATTATATAATATATCAGTGTACTTGTAGATATATTGCTGAATAAAAAACCCTTCGCTTAGTAGATTAAACTTGCTCATAAACTTAATCACTTATTCACATTACATTCCTTTAATTAGGTATATCATTTATTTTTATCAAAAAGTTTAATACGATTTATACGATGCTGACTCACTTTTAGCTAGTTTTTTTTAAGAAACCTGCAATCTTACTTTTTAAATATTTGTAAAACCAACAGCTGTTGTAACTTATAAATAGACTAATTAAAAACAGAAAGCTAATTATAGTTTTTAACATAGTGACATCGAAGTCAATGGATTAAACATGAACATAAAGACGTACTCGACCAACAAAGTATTGAAGAGATTTTTTAAATCAATAAAATGAAAAATGTTAAAAATATTACAGTTTAATAGATATAAATACAATAAGATAAGAGATCAAAAATACAGGCAACGTAATCGGGTCTCGTTAGTCACCGTTCGGGTACGGAATGCTAAGAATGACTTACCGCGTTTTGTTAAACAAAACTACATAGCAATCTGGCTCCATTCTGCGTGATATTGCAGTCTATACCTAATCAACATAAGCCTTGAAGCTCTCAGTTCAATGACTTAGGTCGTACCGGCTTAACTTGACTGGTAGACTGAATAATTATACTAGTTGATAGCTAGTTGAAATGCACTGTCAAGTCTATCCACTCTGTCATTGAAATATCCTAAGTTTACATAAATCTTAGCTAGATTGGCAGGAAATTTAATATTTGAAAATTAGCCCACATCACAGATCGAATTATCAAGATTATCTATCAATTTTGTACACGCTACGACACAGTAGGTATAATATTTCAAAGATCACGGATACTTTTCAGTTTTTTTTTAATGTTTGAGTGTTGTAGAATTCGCTCACCTGAGGGTAAGCGTCATTGCGTTCAAGCGACTGCCTTATAGCCATGGATACTCTGTGCTTATAGCTCAATTGGTAGCATATCTGCCTTTAGAGCTGCAGGGCGTGAGTTCGATCCCCAGCCAGGACTAAAACTTATGTGACGAACATAAACTGTTCATCATTGTTTGTTCTGTTTCTGGGTGTAAGTAGTATGTATTTACAACAAAAAAAATACTTATATAAGTATTCTGCCAGCTATCTGGTTTCCATAGTACAAGCTTTGCTTAGTTTGGGGCTAGATGGTGCTGTTTGAAAATGTCCACCGTTATTTATTTATTTATTACTTGCGGCAAGCTCTATAGTGCTTCCGGCAATTCCTGACATAGCGATACTTTTAGTATACTTACCTAGGCGAACTTTAAATGCAACCTATTATGTAAACTACTCAATTTATTTGTGAACTGTTTATTTTTATTTTCCCGTAATCTGTGCCACCCAAATGAAATGTTGAACGCATTTGTGGCAAAGTAGGTCGTTTTTTTTTTCTTTTGTTTTTTTTTTTTTTTTTTTTTTGTTTCGTTTTTTGTTTTGTTTTGTGCTAAGCAGGACGCAGCTGCACGCGCGTCGTGCTCTGTTTTCACTCTTTGAAAAAGGTCACCGGATGTGATCGAAACTATAGTCGGAGTATCCGATTTAATTAAACGTGAGTATTCCCGTATGAATAAAACAAAAATGTGTCAAAACCACGTCAGTTTTCATAATAAAAAATGTAGGTCGTTGTTACTCTTGTAAATAAGTATAGGGGTAGTATAGGTTATTAGGTAAGTTAGGGTTGCATCCCGTGATTTATCCGCATATTTTAAGTTTCCTGGTAGTTTTCCAATTAGATAGTTTTGATCTGTCTTCGTGGTGCTCTCTTACCAGTATTGTAAATCCGTGTGCACTCTAACGTCTTGCCGAAATTCACTAAAATTAATTCAGCCGTTGCAATTCAAGAAAATTACAAACATATAGAAAAAGTATTAAGAGGCAACACGGTCAGTGATTCTCCATACAAATGTATTCCCCTCCATGTGTATGTATGTTTTCTTCCTGGATAATGATTCTAGAGCAATGTTTTTTTAAATAAAATCTAGGTCTAACTGTAGACAGGCCTCTGTAATTACTATAAAGGCTACCGTATTCCCTTTTAAGTGTTTTCACTTTTGTATTTATTTAGTATGTTTTTTTTTATAATCTAAAGGATCGTTTCATCACGCCGATTCTCTGAAGCATAATTAATTGTAAATGATTGGTTTATGCACCTGGGTATGCCCTTAAACTGCAACCAGACCCACCGGAGGACGGGCAGCAGCGTCCTTTTGGTAAACGGTGATGAGCGTTCTGCGATCCCCAGCCGCCTGTCAAGCGTGGGGATTATGGCAACACCCCTCTATTAAGGGAGCCTAAGCCCTAAGCCTTCGTCCAGCAGCGGACGTTTCATGGCTGATGACGTGATTGATTTATATTAGTCCATGGCAAAGTACAAAATTATCTACTAGACGATTCGTTTTCAAAATTGAAATGTTACCATGTCTTTTTTCAGTGATACTGGCCATTGCAATCCCAGACTTGGAACTGTTGATCGGCCTCGTCGGAGCGATTTTCTTTTCAACCCTGGGCTTGTTAATCCCACTAGTGGTGCAGACAGTCCACAAATGGGAAAATAATCTGGGACGCTGGAACTATATCCTGTGGAAGAACGGACTGGTGCTGTTAGTGTACTTAATAGTCCTAGTGTCAGGATGCTATAGTGCTATCAGTGAAATTGTTGATAGGTTTCGATGATGCTTCCAAGTATTTCTAATCGGCTTTCTGTTAACACTAATGCTGGGGCCACACCTGCGTCTACCGTGACAAACCGATGAGTGCCGAAGCTTCGTTTTTTTTTCCTCACTTAAATGTTATCGCGTTTATGTGGCTACATATGAGCGGCATTAGCGGCTTCATCATTTTATCGAACTGCGTAGACCGGGCGATAAGTGCTACGCGGCCCGAACTATCGCGACGATAACCGATAATGGTTGGTCCCATCTCAGACACTGTGCAAAGCTTCGTCACAATAGACGCAAGTGCGGCCCCAGCATAAGAATTATTTTGATAACACTAACGATTTTCCTACTTAACATTACCTATAAGTTAGCAACTTTTTTTTCTAAATCTTTTCGGGAACCCGATTAGGTACATAAAGGTTCCTTTGAAACCGTGAAGACGTCTCTGCTGTCTGTTGTTTCGTGAATAAAGCGCTTTAAGTTATAGAGTGAGTGAGACAGCAGACATCAGACGTCGTTCAACGTAATTTTCTGAATGCAATCTCTATTGTCAGTATAAGCTTTTTGGGTACACTCACCAAAAACCAAAAACACAATTTTTAAGTTTACATATTTGTCCGCAATGTCAATGTAAATGTCGGCTCCCAACTTTGCATAGATAGTTATCGAGGCTTCCAAGCTTTGACCGAGTCCCCGCGTTCCATCTAATATCAATTTGCAGTAGCAAGTAAAGTTATTGCCATCTTAATGCCCTATTCGCCTAAATACTTTTTTTTATATACAGAGATAAGTGGGACGGTAGAACTAAACCCAAAGGAGGTAATTTTACTCACCATTGCGAACAACTTTTACCATCTCGGACCAACTCTGAAATCACTAAAAAACAGATAGGTAAAAGTATTCCACACATTTCGTCGAGAGCAAGTAATTTTTTTTTGCGAAGTAAAGTTAACCATAGTAACTGTTATTGACAATGAAAACAATGACCTCCTTTCGGCTTAGTACAACAGTTCCGCGCAACCCTGTAGAAGAAAAAGTAATTAGTAAAAGTCATAAAAGTAAAGTATTTATAAAATGGCCACTTTGTCTGTTAGAGATTAACCCTGTGTATAATTGTGTAATCGTAGGTTGTGTTTTTCTTTCTCGGTTTTAATTTATTAAACAATGATGTACGCATAAATTAATGAGATAATTGTAAAAGCATGCTTTTGACTGTATTTTGGCGTTTCATTTTTAGTTTTAGTTTCATCCCATAAGCCCGATATTATTTTCAACCAACTTCAAAAAAGGAGGTTCTCAATTCGACTGTACGTTTTTTTTTAATGTATGTTACGCGATTACTCCGATAATTATCGACGGATTTTGATACATTTTTTTTGTTTGTTAGGGAATACTTCAGAGTACCCATATAAATTTTATCGAAATCGGTTCAGTAGTTTTGTTTTTAAATCAAAATTCCTGCAAAATATGAAGATGTCATCCAGGTATTCGAAGTTGAAGTCGGTTGTATTTTTTTAAAGCGTATTATGTTCCTATAGGTACTATGTTCGCTGAGAATGTCTAATAAATAAAGGATGGTACTACTATGTTCGTTATCTGCGACCAAAGACGTGCAAAATCCTGATTTCCCTATTCTTCTTCGTCGAGTCGATGATCCAAAAAAATATAATTATAAAAAACCTATTCTATACTATTTTCTCCCAGTATTTGGTCACTGCCATCCCGCAAGGAGTAGCCTTATTCAGGTCTTCTAAGGTGCAGGAACTCGGGCACCGAGGACACGACAGTAGGTGCAACATGGTCTGCGCAGGCGCTCCGCAGTCGCACTGTGCTCTCTCGGTGTCCAAGTATCCCCACTTGACCAAGTTACTCCTGCAGCGGCCCACTTGGGTGCGGAGTCGATTTAAAAACTTCCACGTGGGCCACGGGAGGTCACCGCCTACTGGGAGTTCTTCCATAGGTTCTGGAAAGTCAGGCGGTGGGGAGTGTGTTTTCTTCCACAGGTTCAGGCGGGCTTCTCTCGGCTGATCAGTTAAGGCGGAGGTTCTATTGAGAAAGCTATTGTGGCTCTTAAGGCGAATTTTTTGTGGTGTTAAGCCGAATAACGGATGTCTGGAGTCTGACTCCTGTTTCTGTTTTTCGACTGAGCAAGCGATATTCCTGCGGACAGAAGGCGGAGCTATACCCGCTAGTGGGTATAGCATGTCAATAGGGGTAGGTTTGAGGCAGCCGGTGATCGTCCTGCACGTCTCGTTCAGGGAGGTGTCCACCTGCTTGGCGAGGGCGGAGCGATGCCACACTGGACATGCGTATTCGCCCGCTGAAAAGCATAGTGCCAGCCCTGATGTTCGGAGTACGTGTGGTACGGCACCCCAAGTGGTTGACGTTAGGCGGGAGAGAAGGTTGTTTCTAGAGCTGACTTTTTGTTTAGTTTTGTAGCACTGGTGTTTGTAGGTGAGTGACCTATCTAGGGTTACCCCTAGATAGGTTGGGCTGTCGCTGTGTTCTATGTTAGTGCCTCGCCATTTGATTTTCAGTTTCCGTCTGGCTTGTAGGTTGCGGAGGTGGAAGACGCAAGATTGCGTTTTTGATGGGTTCGGCCTTAGAGCGTTATCATCATAATAAGTCCCAAGCGTTTCCAGTGCACGTGTGAGTATTGCTTCAGTTTCTTCAAAGGTGCTGGATTGGGCGGTGAGAGCGAGGTCATCTGCATACAGGAATCTGTCGGTATGTGGAGAGTGAGGTTGGTCATTCGTGTAGATATTGAAAAGGATGGGTGCCAGGACACTACCTTGGGGCAAGCCGTTCTTCTGGCAACGCCATCGGCTCTTTTCAGACTGTAGGGTTACTTGGAAGCGGCGGTTCCTAAGCATTTCACCCAGTACATCGATAAAACCTTGGTCATCTGTCATACCGGATAGTTTAGTGATCAGCTGTTTTATGTTCACGGTGTCGTAGGCAGCTGTAAGATCGACAAAAACTGCTCCGGTTACGAGTTTTTCCTCGAAACCATTTTCGATGTGTTGGGTTAGCTTCAGAATTTGACCTGTGCATGATTTCCCGGGTCGGAATCCTGCTTGCTCAGGAATGAGTTTAGGTTCGATCACCGGGATAAGGCGGTTTAATAGGAGTCTTTCGAACAGTTTGTAGGTGTGGCAGAGAAGGGAGATTGGCCTATAGTTTTTGGGAACATCGGGAGATTTTCCAGGCTTGAGTAGGGCGGTGACCTTGGCTTTTCTCCAAGCTTTTGGGAGTTTTGTGTTTTGGAGGCAGAAGTTAAAAAGCGCAAGAAGCCAAGATACCGCAGCTGGGCCTAGGTGTTTTATTTGTTCTATTGTTAAGTCGTCGACACCAGCAGCCTTACCGTTTTTAAGGCTTTTTATTGCCAGAATGATGTCGGTTAGCGTGAATGGTTTACTGATGTCGGACGAGTTGAGACTGAGTTTCGTGGATTTTTTAGTTTTCGGTCATTTTTGAGGGGCTTTACCGTTGAGCAGTAACTGATGTGCAACCTGGTTAGCTGATACCTTCCCTGGATTAGATGGGCTAGGTGGGTCGTCGGTGAGTTTTTTTAGAGTTGTCCAGGCTTTTTTACTATTATGTATCATGTCTATTTCTTCTACTGTTTTTATCCACTTTACCTGTCGGTTTTCACTGACTTTAAGCATTAGCGCTTCTCCTGTCTCGATCGTGTTTTGTGAGAAGGGGTCACTGGCATATAAGCGCTCATAGTTTTTAAGGAGCTTTACGGATTCAGTATTCAGCCCAGGGATGTACTGAGAACGGCAGCCTCTGGGGATGGTTTGACGTGATACCATCTTTATGATTAGGACAAACTGGTCGTAATTTAAATGTGATGGCTCAAGGTCCATTGTTTTTGCGTCGATGTCTTGCGCGTACTGTTCCCAGTTAGTCTTAGTGAAATTGAAGCGGCGTCGGAAGGGTGTTTGTGTTGGCTTCAAGGCGGCGTATATCTGGCAGGATGTGGGTCTGTGTTGTGTATTTGGGATAGCTTTAGAAATGTTCTTTTTACATAAAGGTCTGATATTTCTACTGACGAACAGGAGGTCTGGATTAAACCCACGTTTCCAGCGGCTGCTATTAAAAGATGCCGGTAGTTTAGGGTCATGAATTAGAGCTAGGTCGTCAGCTTCTGCCCACTCTTCAACCGCTGTCCCGTCGTTATTTGTGACCCGGTAACCCCAGGTAGAGCTATGGCTGTTGAAGTCGCCGATTATAATTCTTTTATCTCTATTGCGGTAGTTATCCGTTTCATTAAATTTGAATGGTTGGTTGGGAGGTTTGTAGATTGACGTGACAGTGCAGTGTCCTGTGTCTATGGTCAGAGTTTCAATGTTATCAAGAGAGTTGCAAGAGGTAGAGTGAATTGAAATATTTGGTTTGGTAAATATTGCACTTCCGTGTTTATCATGCGGGATCTCTGCTACCAATGTCAGCCCGGGGATATGCGGTCGGAGCTGTTCGTCGCCTCGATGAGTCTCTTGAACGCATAAAATGTCGCATTAGACATTCCCTATTAGACATTCTCAGCGAACAGAGTACAGTTAAGATGGGCCTTAAACTAATTAAACTTATACTTAGAAGAACATATAATCTTCTAACTATATAAGTAGGTGCTAAACGTGTTTCAAACACTGTAATCTTTATCTCTCCTAATCTAATACTTGTTTTAAACAGGTAATGTGTTTGTTGGCGAGTTTGTTCCTCTTCCACGCAGCAAAAGAACAACGAAACGTAATTTTTTCATGATGAATAATTGGAGGGCTGAAGAGAAACATAAATATTATAATGGCTTTTGGAAATATTATCATAAGTTGGTACCTAAGTACTTGAAGGATTATGAACGTGAACGAAACCGCGGGGTGCAATCATATTTAAATATGATAACTTGTTTACGAAACATCTAGACACAATACCCAGTACTCTAAAAGGACACACACATCAACTTTCACGATTCGACCCAAATTAAAATAACTTTGATTGCCTTGCCACCGATAGTTTTAGGATCCTTTTGATTCCTTTTTTTATTATAATTCATGCTTGCGTTTGACTGCCAATTCGTCTGATGTTAAACGAAGGTGCAGTCTACGATGGAGCACGCTTGCCTAGAAGAAACCGATTCACTCGCGACTTGAAGACACCCAGATTATAATTATCGGGAAACACCCACTCGGGCAGCGAATTCCACTGTTTAGCAGTTCGAATAAAGTAAGTGGAATTAAACCGTTTCGTACGTGTTTTTGGTGTATCAACCATGAAACGGTGTCGCTTTTTCGAAGTCCTGGCCGTCCGATAGAAAAATGGGCTGGGGGGAATCGGATCATGCAGATCCGAAGCACACTCTCCGAAATGTACCTATCCGGGTAGGCTAGCTACTTTTCGTCGATGATCAAGGCTTTGTAGGTTGCTTTGTATCCTGTGAGTAATAGTATTTTTTGGTAAGAATATAATAGTAGATTGTTTACCAAGGAAGTAAACAACATTTTTAGGGCGAGTGTTTCTTTGAATCCAGAACGTAGCGAGGGATTCTAAAGTATACAAAGTACGCCACTCGAGCTTAAAATAGTTTTTGATCCCGTGGTGGACTGGACACTCTACTTTTTATCACCCTCTATGATACAATTAGTAAGTGCACCTTATGAATAAGAATAGTAGGGGAGAGCAGGTAGAATACGTCCAGTTTTTACTTCAAGTCTCATAAAATTAAAACTAATAGCTATTTCAAAATAGTAATAATGCTACTATAATACCTATACATCTAGCTTAAACAATGGTATAGTTCAGGGTTAATACAAAGCAACATGGTCAAGCCATACGAGCTTTTCCAAAAAACGGAAAATGTACGAAAGCACCCCACACGCGGAGCAGCTTCGTACATAGTCCGGGGTACATTCGTGCATAGTGGGGGAGCCTTCGTACACCATACAATTTTTCATAATATATTATATCTTTATTGAGATCAAATAGCCTGAGCCTTAGATCAAAATTAACAAAAATATATATTGAACAAATAATGTATTACAAAAATTAATTACTTTTGGCTAAATCTTCTTTTAATCAACATTATAAAAATAATCCTAGGGTCATCTTACTCGGGTACTTAATCACCTACATACTAAGGTTTGTTTCATTTTCACTACTTGAGGAAGATACACTCAGTTAAAATAAAACTATGTAAAATCCAAATTTGAGTAAACGAAGGCGGAATGCATTTCGTGTTTTATTTTCTCGCGCGCCTTCCTTTGCCATACAGCCTAGCTGTTACTTAAACTGTTCATACAATGTTCGTGGTTGATCTCTTTGGTGATTGGAAGTTTTACTAACAATATCCACATTCCAGATTCAAATCACTGTTCGTCTCAAGTAAAGATAATAAAAGAGAAAAAAAAATTGAGCAAATAAATGTTTCTTGTTTGTGAAGAATAAACTCTTTTTGAATAGATGTGATAAAAAAAACTGAGGATGTATTAAAAATAAAAGTTACTGTAAAGTTTGGCTCGCGTTGTCTACTTACCCTACTAAAAGTTAGTAAAGCCCCGCGGAAATTATATTCCCCGCCAATAGAGCTGACCAAATAATTAACTCAAGAACGTCGAAGGAAAATTTGTTTCTGTCGAATCCGACGTTTTCCATTAAAAGTGTAATTAGGTTTACTAAGATGGAAGCTATTTACCAAAACCCAATGACGAAAACTTAATTCTAGACGTTTTACTTCTGCTAGCTAACTTCTGTAATAAATTGTGTCTAAAGATCACTTTACTCTTTTTAACCGATTTCAAAAAAGGAAGAGGTGTATGTTGACCGATTTCTCCGTCAATTGTGGACCAATTCAGAAAGTTATTTTTATATTTGAAAAGGTATACTCCCGAGGTGGTCCCATATTAATTTTAAGTCGGTTGTTTTTTTTTAAAGTTTATGTACACTACAAAGTAAATAAGTTCATATAGGCTATGTGGCCAGAGTTAATGTTCAACCTCACATGGGAGTGCCACATAGAAAAACTATGCGGAAGAGTAAGTAGCGCGTCCTTCGCATTGACACGGGTATCCAGGGTGGTATCCAGGGATATAGCGCGCGCCTGCTACTTCGCCACTGTGCACTCGCAGCTAGAGTATGGTGCGGAGCGATACGGTCTCGCTGCGGATTGGAACCGCGCCTTTCGTACACAAAAACGTGCGGTGCGAGCCATAGTAGGGGTGTCGCGTACCACTTCGGTTCCCCGTTCACCGTTCTTCAAAGAGCTTGGTATTCTCACGCTACCTGCCATACTGATTTTCCAGGTGGCGGTGTACGTGAGAAATAACCTAGACTCGTACGAAAGGCGTCGATACAAGCACACTGCAACATTAGAGGCGCAGGGAAACTAATCTCCATCCCCCACTCTCATGCTAAGTCAGCTAAACTGACTCATGTAGCAGGTCCTCAAGTATACAATAGACTGCCAGGCGCTGTGACAGATACTCCTAGTGTAGCAAGCTTTAAAAGCAAACTAAAGAGCTGGCTTATCGTGCAGACGTTTTATTCTCTTGACGAGTTTTTACTCAATTAGGACAAAATGAAATGCTTTTATAATTCTGTGTAAAATCTATTTAAATAATGTATGGACGTAATTATACTTGTCAATCAATATATATAAAATAATCTATCCTGGCTGACTGACTGACTGACTGACTAACTGACAGACAAACAACGCACAGCCCAAACCGCTGGTCGTACAGACTTGAAATTTGGAGGGTGTATTCGTCTCGATGCGTAGGGGTGTACTAAGAAAGGATTTTTCTAAGATAAGGGAGTGGGGGTAGAGTTGGTAGAGTCGGTAATCTTATACCTGAAATGTAAATAATGGATTTAATAATAAATAACTAAGAACTATTATTTGTATTCATGCATACTTTATGCCATGTGATATCCGCGTGCGTGACGTCACCTGCCGGGCCCAACAGAAGACCAGCGCCGGTTGTGCGGTTGTGCAGGTTGTGCAGCCGGCATCACGCTGAGTTGTGGCCGGTTTATGGCAAATGGTAAAACAATTTATTTTTATGTTTTAATTTCCGTGTTCAATGTGATTGTTGTTTATACTTTTTGCCATAAATAAACTATTGTCTATTGTCTAACAATGTATTCCCCTATTTTCTTCCTGGTGGCATAGTGGCTCTAGAGCAATCATTTTTTTTATAAGTCTAGGTCTACTGTAGACATGTCTCTTTCATTTTCTTTTTTTCAGCAACTAATTGCTTAAGAAAATATAACCCTACAAAAATCACTATGAATTTTTTTATAGGGTTACCTTACCCTTATTATAGTGGTATTTCAATTTAAATTTCCTCTAAAGTTAGGTATTATATTTACTATGAAATTAATATTCTTCGTCTTTAGACTTTCTCAAGTAGGTACCTGTCTCTGTGTTAAAATCTTTAGGTAAAGTGTATGTACATACTTAATACCTATAGAAATTCTGAAACTTATCTTATTAAATAAGTACTTAGATAAGTGACTGCTGAAGAAGCGACTCATTTCAATTCTCATTTCATCATCAAATGCGTCTGCTAGATCCCATATCAAGTTTTGAGGTAAGTAGTTATTAAGGCGTAGGTGTCTCATTTCATACATTCCTTAGAGTCAAGATAGCTTTCACGTCGAGGTTTAGGAGGTTTATTAGATAAAACTAGTCAAGTACGAGTCGTACTTTACGCTCTAAGGGTTATGTACCACTACGAATATATATAAGGTATGTTTATCAAAAACTGGTCTAGTGCGAGTCGGACTCGCGCACAAAACGTTTCGAGGAAATATTGTTGTGATCACAAAATATGTTTAGTTAATAAATTAATTTTTCATTTCAGTTTTAATTTTTGGGGTGCTTTTCTCGCCGTTGACTGGATTTTATTATATTACATTAGGTATCGTAAATTCTACTTTTATAATATATTTATGGTCGGGGTCCTTACAGTGTGGTCAATTCTGGCGGTTTTAGTTGACAGTTCTAAACGAATTAAAATATTGTTGTCACGTTTTTACTAGGCATGTTAGCTAAGGACAGCAATACTTTAGTTAGTTTAGTTCTGTCAACTTAAACCTTTAGAATTGACCACAATGCACCTCTATACAATCAATCTTTATTGTACACTAAAGACCTTACTTAATAACGATGCTTAAAATTAAATGCCGTTAGTTACAGAAGTATAATTTGCGCTCTTAATTTTTGTATGACGCATGCAGAAGTTGTAACTATGGAGCTTACCCAGAGTTCATTAATGTTTTAACGAGGATAAAATCTTTTTTTCTATGGAACAGTAGGTAGCAAAACGAAAGTTTATTTACGAACTTGTTTTATTTGCAACATTCAATAAGTATACACATATAATTCTACATAACTATTTCCATTTATTTATACACATTGCAGAATATTTTAGCTTACGTACAAGAACTCATACAAACGCTTTTAAGTAACCTAACCTAATAAATACCATTATAGTTATAGAGATCACTTATTAGGTATACCTATCTAATATCATTATTATCGAAAGTAGAGTAGATGTGGAGATTGGTAGAAGTCAGTATATAGGGCTGCCAATATCTCAAACAGTTCTAAACACTAGCAACCCTGTCTATTAGAGGAAGTTAATTGGATTAATATTATGGATACATGTGACGTGTTTATTTTACAGTATTGCCAGTTGAGGAAAAGTTTTCGTTTCAAGGCTTTTTTGCAAAACTTTATGTAGGTAGGTATATTTTATTATTACAGCAATAAGAAAGCACTGTGTGCTGGTAAATAGTCATAAACAATCTTCACGTGAATAATCCCGTATAAATAAAACAAGAATGTGTCAAACCCACATCAGTTGAGTTCGCACGCCAGTTAAGCTTGCCTGGAAGAGATCTGTTTAAGCGATAACACCGCCATTTGTAGTGTATTTAGTTTTTTTTTTGTAATACTTTTAATCTATTCATATAAATTGTGCATTTCCCTCGTTGATTATCTTGTGTACAAAACTTTTTTAACACAAAAATGGAAAAGTTGCGGGAAGGCTCTGGGAGGCATTTAGACAGCAGGAAGCTGTGGCCGTAAGCTGGCCACAACATTAATGGCGCTTTTCAAATTGAGGACTTCGTCAAATCGCAAACTGTTCAAATTTTATAATTCGGTGTCTAAGACCACGTGCGAGTGCATAGCCAAAAATCCGCCCTGCTATCTTCGGGTAATCTCCACGAGATTATTCTTCCGCTTGCGTATCGTCGAGCTCGTCGTCGCTCATGACGGAGCGGACATTTTGCTCGTCACTGTCACTCTATCGCGTTCAGATTCATAGATTTGATTACATAATGATAGAAGAGGCAGGACTACGGAACAGACAACGAGCTGTTCCGTGGGCAGGACGATAACACCGCCGCGATACTCTCGCTCGTGTATATAGCGCCTAATCATGCTAAACACAGGGACTTAAAGCGCATAAAACAATTTAGTCTTGCTTAAAAAAACTTTTCAGCCTTAGTCACTGCTTAAACTTCATTGTGCTTTTCTAGCACTTGCAACTTCACGTCAGTGAGAAGTTGACAAAGCATCTTAAGCAGCGACTAAGTTTGAGCGGCGTTTTTAAGTAAGGGCCTATGTTTTTAACCGTCTTCAAAAAAGGAAGGAAGGATGATCTATGTTCGACTGCGTGTGTGTTTTTTTTGTGTTTTCACCGATTTCTCCGATAGAGGACCAATTTTGAAAATTATTTGTTTAGAAAAGTCGGTTGTTTTTTTTTTTGAAGTTACAACTTGTTATTTACCTAGACGTTTTAGCCATGTTTCAATTGTCATGTGCTTACTGGAGAATACGGGTCGTCATGGCGAAAAATAAGGGAGTATTGCCCAAAAAAATGGTAAGTCAAAAATAAAAATATTTTATGTTCGATTAAGTCCTGGTGTTACACATAATGATTCTGTGTTCAAATCGTGAAAGTTTGAACTTTCGGTAGCGCGCAACGTTACTATTTTAACAACTTCATAAGTAGCCGGAAGGGTTTCCTAAAACTTCTACGCCGCTTCCCAGCTTCCCAGCTTCGTATAAGCGCGGTAAAATACGCCTAATTGGGCAAAGATAATTGGATAAAGTGGCCGGATCAAAGGCCGGCTCGTCAACCGTCTATTTTATAGTTTGTTATACATATATCTCACTAAGCTGATCGGGTTAGAAGATATTGTACTTTTCGAGGAATACAACCTCCAATAGAATTTCATGTCGGCGGTGCGTTGCATAATAAAAAAAGTCGGATCTTTTTTGTCATTTTGAATGAAACTGGTCTATACACCACGTAAACTGTAACAACATTAAATTAACCAATATTGTTTTAGGTTTAATTATTTTTTTATTTTAGATTACGTTATCACGTTAATAATTATTTTTGTTTCAGGTTACTTGAATTAAGTAAGTACTGTAAAGTGAAAACAAATAATTCGTCCCTTCTTCCTACTAAGTAGTACTCGATACGATATTGCGTACCTAGAAGTTAAATGAAGCTTGTTAACTTAAGTAGCGTTTTTAAGTAACGCCTCTTGTATACAGTGTGTAACAAAAAGGTTGAACAACACTCAAGGGTATGTATGTACTCATCATTATGAACAACTTTTATTACAGAGTCGACCCAGAAATCAACTCTTCAAAAACAGCTCTTTTATACATATTGTACAAGGTCAATGAACTTTTTATATGGGACAGCTGGTTTTTTTCACGATTTCAAGGTAAGCCCCATGGTAAAATTTGTTCATAATTATGAGTACATACATAGCCTTTAGTATATGGTTACATACAGATGGTTTAACTCGCCTCTTATCGCGTTAATTGTTACGAAAGGCGACGCACGCACGACGGTTACACGTCTGTGCAGTAAAAAGCAACGACCAAATAAATTAAGGCTTCGTATCTGGATTAAGTAAGTACAGCCCCTATTAGAACAAACACGGAAGCTGCCTTATGTTGCTTACGATTTTAACCCTAAGGCTGCATGATAGGGGTTCGGCAAAGGTTTATTATGTTGTTCCACGTTTGATAAACTTTGTTAAAATTACCACATTTTCGAGCATTGAAACTTCGCCTTGCGGTAGGTAAATATGTTAAGGGTAAGGTAGACTGACGAAGACTATACTCGGATTCTTAATTGAATGGACTAAACTGACATTTCAAGTGTTTTTTGGCAAAATTTAATTAGTGCTTGGATATAAATATTAAGTTTATTAACATATGTTAAGGAACATAATCTTTTTATTAACTTAATGAAGTTATGCTAACAAACTTAATAATTTCATTCTTATGAACTACTTCGATATATTTATATGAGTTTTTGTAAAAGGTAAAATTCCTTACTTTTGTGCGATTTCAATCTTTCCAAGGTTATAAATCTTGAAAATAATGTTGCATTTCCGTGTAGCAATTTACAGAACAACTTTTAAACACAATATTTTTTCCCTTTTCTACCTGCACTTCCACTGGCAGCACTTTAAATGGGTCAACGGCACTTAATAATTATTCAATAGTTCTTTACAATATCCATCACTACGGGTTTTTAGCAGGCAGCATTATTTTCAAAAGTGACATTTCAACCTCTCAGTTTAGTCCTTTTGATTATGAATACGAGTTATAGGTAAGTATGTTAAGAGTAAGGTAGACACTGGAGAAGAGCGAGTACAAAATTAAACAGCCTAGCTAGCCAGTTTATAGATTCGTTGATTGTAATAGATAGATAGATAGATAGATTAATTCTTTATTGCTCACACCAAAGAAACATACATACAAAGGATTAAATAAATTAAATACTAGTGCACAAATGGCGGCCTTAATAGATAGAAAGATAGGTGTTATAGGCACATGTACCAGTTTCCCTATTAGTAGGCCACTTTCGGATAAGAAATATCAGAATTATTTTTATAAATTCTGAAGTTACTGACTTTTCATCGCAACGCAACACATCCCATGAATGTTTGTACAACAATGTAGCCTAAGGGTCATATTCCCTTGTAAATACGGAAGCTTAGATAGCAACTTACAGGCTCAAATGAAGAGTTATTTAGATAACGCGTAAGAGGTAAGTTTAGTTAACTAACTTCTTGACCTTTGGTAACCGAATCCACAGATTTGATTTATATCTTCCCTTTTAGTACCAAACCTCTAATTATCCGTTAGCGTCTTCCCTTTTAGCTGGTACTTGTGGTATAGTTATTTGGATGTTATTTCAACGTTTTATTACCTACTTTATCAGCTCTTACTCAGCCTTAAATCTGTTTTGGTAATAATTTTTTTTATTTCTTTTACCTGGATGACATCATTTCCAGTTATTTTGATTTAAAAATTCTCTGAAGTAGAACAAAAAAAAACAATTCAAATCATAATTAGTGAAGTAATCTTTTAACAAACATACAAAATTTCAAGTCTGTTAAAAATAAATAAAGAACTTTATAAAAATACGGGTACGTGTGTTGTGTTTACTTGCCAGGTTTTTTTTAGAAAATCCGTTTCAAGGAAAATGTGTAATCATCAAACTTTAATTTAATGGCTCTAATAGGACTAAAGACTTATAGGAACAGCGGCCGCGGAAGTGGCAGAGGGGGCCAAATGCTCCCCCTAAAATCAAACACCCCCCCACCCACGGCCTGCAACCCCTCCAATTTTACTACCTGGTAAAGGTTTCTCTGTTTGCCCCCCGTCATGGAGTACTTCCGCGGTCCCTGTATAGAAAATTTGATTTGATGAATAGATGCAATTTATATATTTATTAACAGAATATAACAATACCATAAAACTATGACGCAGATCTGGCTAAGAACAAAGACATACATACGTATAACCTGCGGAATAAAGAAAATCTTTTTAAGCCTAGAACTAGATTGGTAAAAGTAGAAAAGCAGGGTATACTAAACAAAATCTGCATGTTTAACAAATTGCCGTTTAGTATCAGAAACTTGCCGACAAATGAATTTAAAAGAAACCTCAAACAATTCTTTGAAATTAACCCCTTCTATTCATTAAAGGAATTTATTAAAATGCGGCTTGTAGATTCTTCCTTCTCGTATGAATCGCTGACTTAAGTTGAATGAGCTGACAATAAGATTAATAATAACCACTTTTGTTTGAGGTACACTACTATAAGTAATTAATAATCTACCTACAAGTACCATTGAACTTATAATAATAATAATAATTAATTAATCGTTTGACATAAATATTACACCTTATTGATTTTGTTACTAATTTTATTGCTTGGTTACATTATTTTTTAATTTAAGTTTGACATAACGTTCTGTGTCATATTCACATTTTTTGTAAATTTGACTTGCCCAGTGTAACCAAAATGTTATAAGGCCAATAAATTATTCTATTCTATTCTATTCTACTAGAGGACGACCGCGACTTCGTCCGCGTACGGAAAAAATACCAAAAATTCGCCCGCTCCCAAATTTAAGTCGTCAAATTTCAAAGAGTCAAATTTATCTTCGCGCTGGGTTACACATTTTTTTACACACTATTTCACCCCTAATGGTCGAATTTCGAATAATTGGGAATATCACTTTTTTTTCTTATATGTTTTGTGTATACTGATTTTTATTATTCTAGCTTTAAGAATTACGAAGTTGCGTCACTTTAGGTTTTAGGAAAATCTTAAACTTGAACACCCCTTTTCACCTCGCTAGGGGTCAATTTCACCCCCGTTGAGGTCGAATTTTGAAAAATCCGTTCTTATTGTGTATTGGTCTAACCATTTGAGGAATATTGTATCCGAATTTTACATCTCTACAATAAACAGTGTAGCCTGGGCGATGATTGCTAAGAAAATCGGACTTGCTTTTATATATTAAGATTATAAATTTACTAACAGAAACTGCATGGCGTGGTTCTAACTGTAATTTAGTTTCACTTACTTATTGGGTCACCGGATTTGATCAAAATATACAGACTCCGGCTCAAATAGGGTTTGTCCCGTACAAAAACAATTAAATGCGATTTAGCTTTTAAAAATTGAGAAAATAATAAAAAACTTATTGACAATGATCTTGTACAAAACTAAAGCCGTGTGTTTAATTCTAATTCTGAATGGGGGTGATGAGTCCTGCACTGACCTTCCGATTGGGGTGTATTGTGTATCGCTTGGGGTGTATTGTATATCTCTTGGGGTATATTGTGCACTGTCTATATAACGAACGCAAATAGTTTCAAAGTTTTGAAAATAGGTGTACCTATAGAAAAGCGAAATCTCTACTTCCTCGTCTCTTCAGCACGTGAAAGTACCTACTTAAAGAGCAAAAATAAAGAGGAATAAAATAAATCCCATAAATATTATATCTGCTAAGTTCCGTAATAGCCCTTCCAGCTATGGGCAAAGTCGTTGAGCACATACGCCGCGGTCATAAAAAAAGATATGACATAATAAATCAGTGTGACGCTGGCAGACGAATTATAGCCACTTCGTAAACATAGCGTTTGGTAGAGCTGAAATGTGTGGGCTGGAGATATTCAACCACATTTTAAGCTGCTAAAAGGAGTGCAATATAAAAAAATAAGTGGCCGAAGAAACACGCAGACTTAGAAGATACAGTCACTCTAACCTTGATATGATTATCTCATGAAACTGTAAAATATAAGGTCTATTCTCATCAATTGTATTTGAGGTGTTGCAACACCGACATTTCTCTCTTCTCTTTTTTTTTTGGATCTGTCATCCCCATCTGTCAACATACGTAGTTGGAGTAGAATGAAACTTAATTTAAATTAAGTGTATACTGTTTAAGCTTGAAAAACATAGAAACATAGTTCTAATCCGTTATCATCCTTTAAGGGCATATTCTGTACATCAAAACAATCAACTTTTACTATGGGGCCAACATTGAAATTGCAAAAAAACAGTTGTTCCATACATTTTACCCACGGTCGATGAACCTTTTTGTATAGAACAGCTGCGATTCGCGATTTCAATGTTGGCCCCATAGTAAAAGTTTATTATTTTGATGTACAGAATAAGGATGCTGGTAGTTTGTTCCATTCCTTGGCTATACCTATATATATTATTTTTCATTTTCAATAACGAACACAATCATTGACGTACAATTTTGAGTTTATAGGTAATCTCCAGAAATACTAACTGCAATAAGCAATCAAAAATCAAATACACAGGAGTCAGTAGTTAATAGGGAATATGCATGTGTTCGGGAAATTGCGTAATATCTTTTCGTCCAAAATCCCCCAGTGTCTGAAGATAAGGGTCTACGACCAGTGTGTGTTGCCAGTGATGACATATGGAACTGAAAAGTGGTCTTTAACTGGTGGCCTTTTGAAGAAACTCAGAGTCACGCAACGGGCAATGGAGAGAGCTATGCTCGGAGTTACTTTGCGCAATAGAATCCGGAACGAGGATATTCGCCAAAGAATCAAAGTTACCGACATAGCTCGCAAGGTTTGCAAGTTGAAGTGGCAATGGGAAGGCCACATCGCTCGAAGAACTGACAACCGATGGAGAAGAAAGGTTCTTGAGTGGCGACCGCGAACCGGAAGACGCAGCGTAAGAAGGCCTCCCACTAGGTGGACCGACGACATTGTAAAAGTCGCGGGCAACCGGTGAATGCAAATGGCAGGTTGTCGTACAGTGTGGCGGTCTAAGGGGGAGGCCTTCGTTCAGCAGTGGACGTCTCCGGGCTGATGATGATGCATGTGTTTCAATTATTAAAAATAATAGGATAAATGGTGAGTATAACTGAATCTTAAGCTTACGTCGAAAAAATAATTGAAATCAGCTAGTAAAGTTCTGAAATATAAGTATTTGGGAGGGAGTCATCTGTCCCTTTCTAGTAAAACACGTGCTAGTATAGAATTTGTTCGGAATCGTGAACTTTGACGTCATAAACCTAAAACAGTGTTCTGTCAACATGAAACTAAAATGTTTATAACTTCGTTATTTGTGCAAATATAAAAAAAATACTTTTGATGATATGTTTTGTTGGCAGTCAGCTTTTTTGTGAGTCAATAAAAAAACATATTCCCTATTCTGCAAGTTGGCAAGATAATGCTCTCATACATTATCATAGACACGCCATTAGTATCTTATACATACATTTGGTATGAAAACTTACGTGGCTCTGACACATTGTTTTTTATACGATTATTCACGTTTGATTTAAAGCGGCCGCACATTATAAGAGAAACCCGATAGAAAAACCGGACGGTCGCGCCTAATGGCGCTCCGTGCATGCATTTTGTACTAGGTCCCGCACACCGTAAGAAATTTCTCGTGACGGCCGTCTCGCTCGCACCTGTTAATTGTGCTCAGTGTGCGGCCGCTCTTAATAGAGTGTCTGATTAGGTATATTAATGTTATTATAAACTATACACAAAGATTTAATGAAGTTGTTGAACCAATCTATTTATTATTTTACTTTAGCGCGTAAACTTACACAATTTACCATTTATGAATGCCTTTGTTTTATCTTATTATTATAATATTGCCTCATTATGCATAAATCTTATCAGTGAATATACATTAATATAGTTATTGTATTCTTAGACTACACTACCTGGGTATGTCTTTAAACTGCAACCAGACCCACCGGAGGACGGTCAGCAGCGTCCTCTTGGTTAACGGTGGTGACCATTCTGCGATCCCCAAGCCGCCTGCCAAGCGTGGGGATTATGGCAACACCCCTCTATAAAGGGGGAGGCCTTCGTCCAGCAGTGGAAGTTTTATGGCTGACGACGATGACTACAATATTCAATATGGATATATTCAAATTATTATATTATATATTAACGAATGATTGGGTATTTATATTTTTTAAATGGGAACCTAGTGTTAGAAAAATATTTTTGGTAAGTAAATATTTCTGTTATTTGGCCTCCAAGTAAGTGGTCATATTTCTTTTCCTATGAGAACATAGATAAAATATTTTGATAATTAAATCTTTTATAGTTTATCAGCCTTAAATATATTAAACATAAAAACTTGTAAAATATAGCATTTTTAACATCTCCAGTGTGACTAGAAGATCGGCAGTATTTTTGTTTTTGGTTTTAGTACTTAGTTAGGTGCATTATTTTAAATAGTTAATTAAGTAATGAGTATCTAATGTCCGTTTTCACCAACGATCCCTAAACTTAGGGAGGCACCTAAGAAATTTTAAGTGTTAGTTTCTTTTTCAACATCACTTAGGGGACACCTATATTGCTAAGGTGACTCTTAAATATAAGGGGGCAATATTCGGCTACTTAGAGCTAAGTGACAGTTTCATATTGTTGTTGAACGTGTATTACGTGTTAATTTTGCGCAAAGTGGGCATCTAGTGGAGATCTAGTTTCTAATCAAAGTTTATTCAGACGCGCTCATATTTATCGCAAAAGACACGATTAATAAAAAAATATAATTAGGGTTTGAATTTATTTTTAAAATAATTAAAAAGAAATTCTGATTTTCTTTTTTCTTTAAAAAAAGTATATTAGTATTCTATCAGCTATCTGGTTTCCATAGTAGGTACAAGCTTTGCTTAGTTTGGGGCTAGACGTTTCGTGTAAAATGTCAACCGATTGATTTATTTATTTAGGTAAGGGTAAAAATCTGCGCAAACATCATCAAAATCGGTCAAGCCGAACCGGAAATATGTTTTTTTTTAAATTCTCTTTCGTCCTAAAAGTATATTTCAAAACGGGCAATTATTACGGATTTGTCGTCATAGTTTTTTTTGCCCCCTTGAAAAGAGCTGTCAACTATGTATGAGTTATCTTGATTCGACATGATTATTGAGTACCAAAGTGCCCATCATCCTTTTCACTTATTTAATAAAATGGCATTGGCATTCTATGGTATTCAACCAGCAAATATGAAAATAGCATGATATTTTTTCTATTTTAATTGTTTTTTTTTTGTATTTATGTATTATCATCATGTATTTTCAATAAAATGCAAAAAATGAATATTATTGGTAATTTTACGGTTTTCGGAAACTCGATCTACGCCATAATCATACACAATCTGTCACCTAGACAAGTGCCCCATAGTTAAGTATCCCTCATCTTGGTGAAAAAGAATTTAGGTAAGGTGCTGATTTAAGGAGTCCCCCAGGTTAAGGGACCTTTAGTACCCTTACTAAAGGTCCCTAAAGGTCCCGGATGTTTAAGGGTTCGTTGGTGAAAACGGGCATAAGTGGATCTTTAAATCCCACTGGAACTTAAAATTATAATTTTAATAACTAGGTCTTTCATAGCATTGGAATAAGAAATCAAATAAGTATTTAATATTTACATTGCCTATTCTGTCTACCTCTAACAAAACCAAGTATATATAATAAATTATTTTATATGTAGGTACGATTAAGCCTTTTTTTTCTATTAAGACATTACAAACGTTATTTATTACGTTATAACTAACATTAGAGTCGTTTCTGTTCTATCAACCTCTTGCATAAGATGTTAGTTTGGCAAAAATGAGTAGAGATAAACGCGCCACTATCGCAACTAGTTCCAAATGTCAGCAACCCCAGATATCAGTGGATGATGAATTCTGCTCCTTGGAGTCCGTCTGAGAAAGTACTTCTTTCGCCAGTTATTCAACCGCCAAGCAGTAGTGTGCAATGTTGCCAAATAAATTAGTGGGCAGGAAGAGATTTGACATCTAATATATCAGGGTGACGAGCGCAGTGCAGCGCGGCGCAGGATTATGTTCGCAAGTTCACAATTCTGGCACTGCCTCTGGTATAAGTAGGCGTGATGCTTACCACCAGGCGAACTAGAGCATGATACAACAGAAAAGTGGCAAATTTGTTAAGATCTAATAAGGAAAGTAGCTACCCCTACGTAAATATTGTCATAAATACATACTTACCTAAGTACATCTCTCAATATCACTTTTTTGTATTATAAACAGTACTCTCAGTATGAGTTTGATAGTTTAAGTTTAAGCACAGAAAACATAATAGAACTACGTACAGAAGACGTAAGTACATAGAAAACGTGTCTAGACGTAGCTGAACCACAAATCACGATATATCTACAAGTACAACCATGCCATATTTAGCGCAAGCTAACATTTACTTTATTTAAATATAGTGTATGATAGATATTCCACTGTATTCCGTTGTAATGTTGGGGCGACAGCCGGCCAGCCGCCGTGTGACGCCAACGAGCTACAGTGAAATATCGACACACTGTCATATACAATTAGAGTACTTACTAATTAGCTTGCACGGAATTTAACATGATATATTATATAGATATATTTTAGATATACGTTTAGCCGTATTTTATATTACATTACGTAGCACCATTATGTTTTTTGTATTTCCGAAAGACTCCATACAATATTGTTTTACAGTAGTTACCGCTAGGGGGCGCTTAACAAAAACGTATAGGGCTCGACGTGCTTGTAGAAACGAAATTTTGTATTTGGTATTTTTAATTTTTGTATTTGTATTTGTAAATGCAGTAAACGTGTACCATCCAAACTCGTACTAAGAGTACAAATGTTTAGTCTAGCAATAAGTTACGAAGGAAGACTAATGTGCAACTTTTAACTCAGGGCGAGGAAAGCTATGTTCTATAATATCGCTCGCACATTCAACACTTTAAGCATTATTAAACAATGCAACATTTTCTTAATGGCTGTAAGACGTGGTAAAAGTAAAACCTTAAACGAATACGCCTTATACACGTGAAGATAAGGTCGACACTTCAACGAAATTTAGCGGGGCTTAATAATACTTTTTTTCAAAGGAATGAAAGGTAAGTATTGCTTATTTGGTATTTCTTTGGAATTCAGTCCGAGTTCGCTCCGCTCTATTTTTGCTTCAGTGGAGTTTGAACCTAAAAAACAATGATGTCACGCACACACCTGAATATCCAACTTTTAGCTATGTTGATAAGGTTGATATTTCAAATTCTCAGAAAGCGATCTATGGTCGCTCTGTGATTGAACTTGTTAGCTAACATAATCAATTCACTATTCCAAAGTCTTTTCAGTATATACTAAAACGATCCAAACCAAATCATACTGGTCAATCATCCAATGCTCTGAAGAGAATTCTTAAACTGCAGCAGCTTGCTCAGGTTGTTGAAGACCAGATCTTGAGGGTTCGTGATGATGAAGTAGACCAGGCCGAGGATAGAGAGCACCGCGCGCCAGATGGAAAAGTGGGTCCAAGTGTGATAGAATGTGGGTATTGTTGGCTGGAAACAAATTGAGTTGTTAAGTGTTGGAACAGTGTTGTATCTATCTATATTTTTGTTGTAAGGGAAGCTATAAGCAAACATGCCTATATTTTTTATTACCTCATAAAATAACGTCTATGCACGAAAATCTAATTGAAACTTGTTGAAAAATTTGAATTCAAAAAAAATACTTTAAATTAGGGAGGTTTTTTGTGTACAATCAAGTGACGAGACGTGCAGGACGTTCTTCTGGTGGTAAGCGTCACGCCTGCCACTAACAGTAGCAGTGCTAGAATTGTGAACTTGTGAACACAATCCTGCGCCGCACTGCACTGCGCTCGTCACCCTGAGATATCAGATTTTAAATCTCTTCATACCCAGTAATTTCTCTGGTAACATTGCCCTTCAAACTGGAACACAGTAATGCTTGCACACTACTGCTTGGCGATTGAATAACTGGTAAAGGTGTGGTACTTCCCCAGGCGTACTCTGCAGTTCTACCACTACACTAATTAGACAGAATCATGATTTTCAGACATTTGAATAATCAAAAGCAGCTGCCGGCGATAGCGAACGGACTATAAATGTAAGAACGACACTGCTTACAAAAAACGTACTATAAATGTTGACCAGACACAAACATACAAAAAGATTGTCTCTAAGCAATAACAGCCAATTACCAAAATTCAACATTTACAGTATTAAAATGGTTACAGTGAGACAGCCGCACTTTATTGAACATCAAACATATTTTTAAAGCCTATAAACGTTTATTAAGCGATAAAAGTTTACGTCATAATAAATGTAGATCGCGGCGAAGTTTATGAATGAATTTTACAGAGACGCAATAATTTTTGTAGGAAGGTGATTTCACTGTCTGGTTCTGTTTAAAATAGACCAAATAAATGGAAATTTTTATCTACATATTTTTTTGTCAACATTTTAAAAATTGAAAATTATGACGGGTAACCATTGACCTAATATATATAGTCTCAAACGTGCAAAAAAAATGTCCGCGCCAGAACTCGGCACACGCTATGCAGGGCGCAATTTTTTGAACGACTTGAACTACGATAAGACGCAAGCACTCAAGCATACATTGAACACTATACAAGCAACATAACGTCTAAATTCGAACAATTGTGAACTATATAATGCACGTATAGGTACGTATGTACAACGGCACTCGGACGTTTTTTGACTGTTTTCACTTAGAGATTAGCTCAATGCGGGTAACGCTGAACTTATGTAGCTCGATGAGGTTCCACAGGAAAAACTTTTCGCAGATGCTATCGGCGATCCGGATGTGGCGAAATCAAGTTTTCTAATCTTTGCTTAGATCTATCTGTTCTAGATGGAGGCGTTGTCGATAATCTAGTCCAAAGAAAAATACTAGGTATTGTGCCTTGTTTTAAGAATATAATGCAGCTGTTGACGGCCTGAAATACGATTTGTAGGTTAGACAGTTGTTTACATTTTTTGTTGGACAAAGCTTTAATTAGCAAGGCAAAGAATTGCTGTACTTAAGTAGATTTTCCCTGGTAATTAGAGTGTAATAAGAGTAAAGTCATTAAATTGTAGAAAAAACAACAAAATGTATTAGATTGACAGTTGACTTTGGCCGCATCGACGATGCGCCACCTAGCGGAAAAAAGTTGCAGTGTGGATCCACATTTGCAAAACAGTTGGGACGGAATCTCAGAGATTGCTATTGCTCGTACGCAGTTTCAAGTCCTGCCAGAAGTCATAATTTCACTCACTGTCTGTGTCTATGCATTCAAAAAATAGAAACACTTTTTTATTTTCCATCATAAGGCAACTGCGATAATCTAGCCATTTTTTTCTGTTTTCCTTAATACAAGCTTTGCGTACTACGCTACGGGGCTAGATGCCGCAGTGTGAAATTTCAACCAATTTTTTTTTTTCTTCATTTCTCATTACACTTAATTCACCTAATTACAAAAAAAAGTTTTGTTTAATATTTTAAATTTAAATTTATTACTTACCGTGGTAACGTTCCCCGTGTAGTTAGTAACGAGGGACGTGTACTGGTAGACCATGAGGTCGTCGTACATTCTCGCGGCGCAGCTGACGAGCAAGCACGCTGTATATAGTATAACCAGCACTATCGGCTGGAAGTACGGTTGGAGGCCGCGGGTCAGGTCTAGGCTGGCGACGTCCAATCTGAAATATAAAACACAAAATATAATGTTTATAAAGCTTAAACAGTAAGAAAAATTATAACCTCTGGCAGGACTCGAACCTGCGTACGAGCAATATCTGGGTTTCCGTCGCAACTGCTACCAACTTGCCAATTAAGCTACAGAAGAACACAAAATATAATCACAAAATATATTTATAACATACATATTTTATTATTTATATATATATATATATATATATATATATTTATACATAAAAAATGAAGAGATTTGATATATATATTCCAAATAATAATAATAGCAAATAAATATTAGATTGCATTGCATTTTTAAATATATATGATTGTTTTTACAACAAAGCCAAATTTTTTAAAAAAGTTGCAGTGTTAGGACTCTATTGTCGTCCGCCTGGGGAAGTAGTACCTTTGCCAGTTATTCAACCGCCAAGTAGTAGCGTGCAAGTATTACTGTGTTTCGGTTCGAAGGGCAATATTACCAGAGGAATTACTGGGCATGAAGCGATCTGACAGCTAATATCTCAGGATGGCGCGCGCAGCGCAGCGCAGAATGCTGCTATATACTGATATGGGCAGGCGAACGTCTCGCACTATTGAATTTAAAAAAAACTATAAAACTGAAAACTTGTGCATTCTTTTTTCTCTCCTCTTTTTAACCGACTTCAAAAAAGGAGGGGTTCTATGTTTGACTGTACGTATGTTTTTTTTTTTAATGTATGTTCACCGATTTCTCCTTCAATTGTGGATCGATTTTGAACATTATTTTTTTGTTTGGTAGGTGATACGTCAGAGGTGGTCCCATATACATTTTATCGAAATCGGATAAGTAGTTTGGTTTTAAAATTACTCGAATAATAACTGGAAAATATGAAGATGTCATCTAGGTTGACGAAATTGAAGTAGCTGTTTTTTTTTTTAAAAGCGTATATTTATTACTATGCTTTGCCGCATTGAATGCATTTTAATTACTCATACTGGAAAGTAGGTCTGGGGTTGCCTGAGGAGCGGGTTGAAAGTATTACATTTCAGCCCTAGGGAGAATCACTTTCAACTGACAGTGACAGTTGACAAATGACAGACACTCAAATTATTTAAAAAAAACTAGTTCTATTTTCACATAAATTTGTATTGAACCATGTTCCAACTTTTTTTTTCTCCTCAGAGGATTATGATTCCGCACTTCTCGTGCATTTCCCAGTGTCAGTTTATTTTTAGTTTCCTTGTATTCGTAATGAAATCATAGTTTTTACCTCGGGGTTAAAGATTTATTTAGTCCCTCGAAATATTAGCGCGCTCGCTACGCTAGGGTGCCAAACCCCGTCTCGGGACTAAATAAGTTACTTTCACCCCTAGGATAACAACTACTACTACTATACTATTTTGTAAATACTTACTAATACATACAAGACCCAGACATAACAAAAATCTATGTTCGTCACATAATTTAATAAGAATTGTTAAAGTTTTCTTACCTATCCAAAACGGAAAGCAGACACAGGACACAGAAGAAATAGTAAGTGGCTACATAAGGCATGGTCACGACTGCATGAAAAGAGAGATGCCCGGCGTCCAAGCCGTCGGAGTAGCTGATGAGGAGCAGATGCATCAAGGACAGGCCTCCGAGGATGCCGTGGCACGCGGGGGCGAAGCTCCTCCACGCTTTCTGTACTGATACAGCCAGGTCTAGTGGGGTGATGTCTCCCATTCTGAAATATGATCAGACATTTATTCAGTTTTTTTAATTATAATATACAGAAAGAAAGAAAAGAAAGTTTTTTTTTTTTTTTTTTAATATTGGCTTGACTGCCGTCTCGTCTGATGTTTAACGAAGATGCTGTCTACGATGGAGCACACTTGCCTAAAAGAAACCGATTCACTCGCGACTTGAAGACACCCAGCGTTTTTATTTTGTTTAAAGTTTTTATTTGACTGGCTAGGTATTATCAGTCACGTAATGTGAGCGAGGATGTGTACTTAAAGATGGTAGAATCACATACCTTATAAATACAGCGTAGCGCTACTGTGCCGACATTAAAACACACGGGTCGTAAAAAAAAGTATCGCGAAAAAATATCGGATGTTCCATACAAAAACTTCGTAAACGTTGGACAAAATGTATGGAACATCTGTTTTTATTTTCATTATTTTTATGGTTACTGATCATTTAATGTGTGTTAATTTAATGTCGCCACAGCAGCGCTACATAATTTTTTTTTTCATAGAATACTTTAATCCAAGATAACAGAGCTCATCTAGTTTTCAATAAGCCTACCTCAAATACTTATCCCCTTCTCTAGACTGCTGTGACTCCAATATCCTATCCCTGGACACAGCTCTGAACGTCCCTCCACCTTGTAGGTATATCTTCTCCGGTCTCCGACTGAACGGGCCCAGCCGCTCATCGTTGGGAGACGTGAGGGGTGACGGTGACGAGAAAGGATTGTCAATGTATTGCTCGTGGTAAGGCATGCTGGATTCCAGGCTTTCGATCATTGCGGTGAGGTCTGTAGGCCGCGCTAGAAAAGAAGGAAATAATAAGATGCATTTTGTGAAATGGACTTATATATTGTTAGGAGGGACACTATCTCCACCCATTTCTTTTGCTAACACCATGGGCTGGGAGCCACTTGCGTGTTTCAACCTCTCAGATATTTTAAGTAGTTTACCATTTTTGGACTGGGTATGAAGAGATTTAACATCCCCCGGTGAACTCTGCAGTGGAGTCCTACCACTACAACAACGTATGTGTTATGTACCTACTTTAAGAATGTGTAATATGTTCACTGTTGGCGTATCTCAATAAAGAAATAAATAAACAACTACTTTTATTGGAACTATATTGAGCAATGACTGGCAATGTGTTGAGATTAAACTCATCTTGTTATAAGCATAAATGAGATATAATGGCAGGCGACAATCTATTTTAAATAAAACACAAGTAACTTTAAAAAAATACATTCAACCAACTTCAAATTAATATGGGACAAAGTACATACCCTATCAAAAAAAAAAAAAATTACAAAATCGGTCCACAATTGACAGCCTGATAGCTCAGTTGGTAGCATGTCTGCCTTCAAAGCTGCAGGGCGTGGGTTCGATCCCCAGGACAAAAATGTTTGTGACGTACATCGATGTTTGTTCTGTGTCTGGGTGTAGTATGTATCATAAGTATAAATTTACGAAAAAAAAAATGTATATCAGTATTCTATCAGCTATCTGGTTTCCATAATACAAGCTTTGCTTAGTATGGGGCTAGACGGCGCTGTGTGTAATAAATGTCCGCCCAATATTTATTTATATTTAATTAACGGAGAAATCGATGGACATACATAAAAAAATAAAAAACAAATGCATACCGTCAAACAGAACTTCCTGCTTTTTTGAAGACGGTTAAAAAGTTTTTCTTGCTAATTTGATGACTATTTACCTGGTTTAGACGTAGCCTTGCTCTTACTAGCTGTCTTGAACACCTTTGGGCTGACATCTCGGCCATTAGCATTGCTGTCTTGCTGCCTCTCATCTCTAGTTTTCCTCCGGGTCTTACGAGGTTTGTGCCGCAGCTCCTTAGTTGTGCCGTTATTGTTCTCAACATCATTTTCAATCTCTAACTCACCGGAGAGAGTAACTACTTCTTCTTTGTTGTATTCCTTTAGATAGTCATCTACCTGCAAATGTTTTGTATACAAGAATTAGTTTTGATGAGTTATTGTCCATTCACACATATTAGTGAGTTTCGACACATTACTGGCACAGTGTGAAATATTCCGTCTGTTGAAATTTTTCTATGGTGATATTGGTTATGGTGGGTAATGGGTGTAGGTAGTGATCTAGGATTATAAAGACCGATTCACACATATCAGTGAAGTCACAGTTCCGTCACAGTACCCGCACAGTGCGAAATATTCTGTCAAACATTCTAGACACATAGAGTACATAGATAATGTATGAAAGAATATTTTGCACTGTACTGATACTGTGACTTCACTGATATATGTAGACCGGCCTTTATAATCCTTGATCACTACCTACACCCATTACCCACCACACCCAATACCTAAGAATACCTAATAATTAAGAAAAATGTAAACTACCTGTTGTTTAACTTGTTTTTCATTTCTCAAGTGTCTTTTAAGTTAAGTCCCGTTGTAAGGATAAATTCACTAAAGTCCGGCCACTGACAGAATGCGTTTGACAGCTACACAGTCCTGGATTTGTCAATAGGCCATATAGGCCGCAACTTAGGGGTGGCAGCGTCCTTGGGGCGGCAGATTTCAGAGGATGCTGCCGCTCTATTATTTTAGAAACATGGGCACATGTACAGAACATGTACATGGGGCGACAGAAATAAAGTGGCCAACACTCATAAAAAAATATGGCACTGCAGCTACAATAAAGCTGAATGAAAACATTTAATTATTTTGCTATTATTGTTTTTTTGTTTGTCTCAAAATAAATATTTTTCAAAACTAATAAGAACATTAAAAATGAGTTATTTGCTTATAACTGTAGCAGTGTCAACCAAAATTTTACCTTAAATCCTGAAAGAATGATACAGTGTGCTTGGCATTTTGAAATAAAGTTATAATGTTTTAATTGGTGTCAATTAAGGCCTACCGTAAAGACCCATGATCCCATAAAGCAACTGCTATTGGTGATACATTTGCCAAATTAAACCAATGACCTTTAGCCTAGCATTCCCTATCTTATATCTACTTGGCTTGACCTTTAACTTAACATAAATATTATTTGACCTAATTGACCTTTGAGATGATGACCTTACCTTTTCTAAAGCGCTAAGACTAGACCCTGGTATTTCAAAATCATGTTGCTCTCTTTCTCTATGCTTTGATGAATGTCTCTTCTTTTTTCTATAAGACGGGCTCCGCTTTTCTTTATGACCACTAGATGGCCGGGATAGTGTCTTCATAAACTTTTCATCCAGGCCGTTAGGATCATGAGAGTAGAAAACAAATGAGGGGTTCTTATCCGTTTTCTTTATTTCTTTCTCTACAAAGCCTAAAATACCCTGTTTCAGTTGTTCATGTATTGGTAGCTCTACTGATTCGTGCTCGGATTTTATCCAGCTGTCGCGTTTGGACTTATCTGATGTGTTTTCTTCTATAGGTGCTGATTCTATGAGGTCGGGATCTTCCGCGTGTCCGTTGGATAGTTTTCTAGAGCCTGAACGACTTCGTGATCTAGGCTTTTTTTGCTTGGGAGATGGTGATCTAGCTGATGTATGAACTTCGGCTATCTCTTCCCTCACATCTATACTCTTTCCAGGCTTCATCCTCAGCTAGGTGCAGCAAAAACCCACGCAATTCAACGCAACACGAAATTATTATTTATTCACAAGTTTTGAACCACTAAAACACTAATGACCAGACCAGATTAGTACTAAAAAATTGGCTCTTTATTTTAGTTTCAAGTTTATGCTATTTAAAGCAGTTTTAAACACTTTATTCATTATTTAATGAAAATGAAAACAAACGCATTCGCTTACAAATATTACAAAATGTCAAATGTCAAGCGCCATTGACGTCATCAGTGACGTCATTCGAACATTAAACGTTTCGTTTCACGTATATTTAATATTTAATTGATGATGTTTTAGCTTAAGAAGTTTTTATACAGCAGAGTGTTTCGGCGGGAAAACGAAAAAAAACATGTTGTCGCATTGTACGTAGGGCGTTCATATAAAGTGAGAATGAGGTAGAAACTCTTTGGAACCGAAAAAAGTAAATACTGGCTGGTACATAAAGCTGGAATATTAATATTTATAATAAAAGTTAATAATTTGAACCTTTATTGTTTTAAAAAAAAATGGAAGTCTTTTGTTTGCAGTCTGTCGTAGTGTGTTGACAAAAAAGGAAAAAAATATATTGCGTGCGGTTAGTATCTGTGCATGAAAAATTTCACGGAATGAACTAATCAAGACTTGCAGGATACGTAAGGAGCAAATGCTACTTATTCTACAGATACTCGTTGGTGTGCCGAATTCAAAACGTGATAGAACATCCACCGATGATGTTTTCAACCGCCTTCAAAAAAGGAGGTTCTCAATTCGACTGTATGTTTTTTTTGTGTATGTTACGCGATTACTCTGCCAATTATGCACTGGTTTTATTTGTATTTGTATTTGGTTTGTAGGTAATACTCCAGTATTAATTTAATTAAAATCGGTTCAGTACTTTGGTTTATAAATCAAAATTATTAGAAAATATGAAGATCATCCAGGTATTTGAAGTTTAAGTCGGTTGTATTTTTTTTTAAAAGCTTACTACGAGGGCTACACTAAAAGTATCGGGAATGGAATATTTCCACTGTTTCTGTCATATTAAAATCTTTTTAATTGAAAACTCCTTGGTTTTAAAAATCGAATACCATTTATTTATTTAAAAAAATATTCTCGGTCTTGTCACAAGGTTTTGTCAAACTTGTTTAGTCGTTGAGAAAATGGAATTGACTCGAGAAAATTCAAGAGCGATGATTTATTATGACTTTCGAAGTGGTTTAACACAAAAACAGTCTGTTGACCGGATGATTTCTGCATTTGGTGATAAAGCCCCATCCAAAACCACAATTTATCGCTGGTTTGCTGAATTTCAACGTGGACGTGTCAAGCTCAGTGATGATCCCCGTCAAGGTCGTCCAAAAACTGCAGTCACCCAAGAAAACGTTGATGCTGTGCGTAAGCTGATTGAGGAAGATCGACATGTGACATACCGCGAAATTCAGGCAACTTTAGACATTGGCATGAGTCAAATACAAATAATCTTGCATGAAAAATTAGGTGTAAAAAAGTTGTTTTCCCGATGGATACCGCATTCGCTCTGTGAAGAGCAAAAAGCGGCTCGCGTTACTTGGTGCGTCAGAACTCTCGAAAGATTCCACGCAGGATCCTCAAATGCTGTATACAACATCGTATCAGGTGACGAATCCTGGATATACGCGTACGAACCCGAAACAAAAAACCAGTCGCGAGTTTGGGTGTTCGAAAATGAGTTAAAGCCAACAAAAATTGTTCGTTCACGGAGTGTTGCAAAAAAAATGGTGGCCACGTTTGTCTCCAAAACCGGCCATGTTACGACTATTCCTCTTGAGGGACAAAGAACGGTTAATGCAGAATGGTATGCTAGCATTTGTTTGCCACAGGTCGTTTCTGAACTTGTAGCGCGCAATACCTCTAACTCGCCTGAGCACTCGCCTGACGGTTTAAATTCCGCGGTAAATGACAACAGGACGGAGCCCGAGTCGTGACAAAACATCCCACAACGCGGTGCGCCATCTGGCGAGAGCGACAGAGGAACGGATAGCGTCGCTCATCGCCCGCGCCCGCGCGCAATACGTCTCCCCGCGCGCTACCGCGAATAGCCGGCGACCAATATTTATTGTTTATGTTAGTTTTGCGGCCTATAATTGTTGTTTTGTGCCATTTGCAATATAAATACCTCACGAACGTCTTTACAGTGTTTTTTGAAACTCAAGAACCCAAATAGAGCCAGTCGGGCATTAAAACTGGCGCCCAACGTGGGGCCTGCGTGAACAAACTTGTGGTGCGCGCAGTGAGAACTTAAAAAGTTAAACCCGCAATAAGACGTTGTGTAGTGAATAGGTATATCCATAAACAAAATGCCGCGAACACGCCGGCAGTCGCGTCGACAATCCTCCTTCCTGGACGCAGAGGAGGAAACGGCCGCGGTAATCCCGCCGCCCTCACCGAGCTTCGCCGACATGGCGTCTATCGTGGCGTCGCTGCAGCAGACACAAACCGCAGCCATGGAGCGGCTGCTGGACCGCGTACTCGATCACGAGTCGCGTCGCGTGTCGCTTTCACCGCCGCTATCAGGATCCACCCCGGAGCCCACTCCCGCTCAAGGGAACTTCGTGCGCTGCACCGCACGGTTTAGTGGCGCACAGGACGAGAATCTGGACGCTTTCCTCGACGCGGTGGAGGCCTTCAAAGAATGCACCTGCATCTCGGACGTGAACGCCGTGAGAGGCCTCTCAATGTTACTCACGGGCCAAGCGGCAGTTTGGTGGCTCGGAGTGAAGGCCACCGTCAACGTGTGGAGCGACGCCGTGATTGCGCTGCGAGGAGCCTTCGGCGACCGGCGGCCTCCTCACCGGATTTACCTGGAGCTGTTCCAGAGACGCCAGGAACAGGGGGAGCGAACGGAGCGTTTCGTCGCCGGAGCGCGCGCCCTACTCGCGCGCCTGCCACCCGGCGACCTCAGTGTTAAAGTCCAGCTGGATATGATCTATGGTCTACTCAATCACCGCGTTAGGGAGAGACTCCGCCGGGACGAGATTGACTGTTTCGAAACATTATTACGCAAATCGCGAGATATCGAAGATTCCGTCGACGAGCTTAGCCATCAGCGAGCACCCCTACGGTCAGCGGATACTTCGGAGGATAAAGCACCCACCAAGTCACCGACAGCATCGGCTACGCCACTGCACTGCCGTGCCGATAACGCCTCGACGGCACCGCGCCAAGCGCGCCATTTCATCGCGTCGAGCGCGCCCGGCGGCGAGGCCGGCAGCTCCGCGACCGGCGCCGGCTCCGGCCCTAGCTACGGGAGCAACGTCATGCGCCAAGCTGCCGGGACCCCAAGACCGATGGGTACCGACGGAAACGCATCTAGTGCCATATCGACACGAAGTCGTTTTTGTGTGTATTGTAAAATCTACGGACATACGCGCGAAAATTGTTTAAAGCTGTCCGCGCCAAAGGCGGACAGCAATAATAATAATTATAATAGTTCACAGGCCGTGCCGTCTTGTTACGGGTGCGGTGAGAAAGGCGTGACACGGTCGCAATGCAAGAATTGTAATTCTTCGTTTTTCGCGGTGGGATGCGTCGACGCCGCTCAGGTTCATCCGCCGTCCTACCGACACCGACCCGTTCGCCGCCGTCGGCCCTGTACTTCTACGTCTACCGCCGGTAAGGTAGATACCGAGGTGAGTGCTCCATTTCATGGCGATAAATTAGTAAATGCTGCGCCTGCAACCTCCCCTCTGAGCGTGGTAAAGTTGCCCGTTCCCGATAGGTCGTGCTTTGAGCCTAGATCTAACTCCGAAACACCTGAAACGCGTTATTTGGATCGTGTGTATTTGCAAAGTAGCGCGGCATTACCAATAACACAAAGTAGGGTGACCACGAAAAGTAGGGTGTCCATGGAAAATCAGGACATGGACAAACAAAATTGTGAGCGGTTTTCTACGGTAAATCCTAATGATACAAATCGTTTTACGGGGCTCCGGCCCACTTTAAGCATAGAAATTCTAGGTCTTCGGGGTAATGCTCTGGTGGATTCCGGGGCTAAAAGCAGTGTTGCTGGTGCTTTGCTTTACGAACTGCTGCTGAAACACAACCATCCATGCAAGGAAGCTACGCATCGAGTGAGACTAGCAGACGGCACCACGCGCACACGCCAGGTACTGCTCTCCACCCTCGAAGTAAAGATCACTCCAGAAAGGTCAGTGACTTTAGAGTTCACCATATTTCCCGACGCTCATAATAATGAGACTCTTCTCGGAATGGACTTTCTGGTGGCCGCTGGAATTGTTTTAGATTTCGCCTCATCTAGTTGGCATTTTTCCGGGGATTTGATTTCCTACCCGATGGAGTACGAAATCCCCAGTCACTCTACCTGGTTTCATATGATATCTACCGCCAACCTTCTGCGCGACGATGAGGGGACGATGCTAGGTCCTGAAGACAAACAGCGATTGTCAGGCCTGCTGCAGGAGACCGAAGATGCCTTTGCAGCAGGGAGAGCTCCTGCGCCTTTCGCTGAGCGTTGCACTGACATTGGCGATCATTCCCCCCTTTTGGTACCGCCTTACAAGCTCACTCCGGCCAAACCGGGTGTTCACCAGGTAACTCCGTATTTGAGGTCATTTATAGACACCCTCCCTGATATTAAGAAACGGGTAGAGAAGTCACAGGATGTACGCAAAGATGTTGCGGATAGGAAGAGGAATAAGTTGGATCCGACGTATAAATTAGGGGACTTAGTACTAGTAAAGACACACGATCTAAGTAATGCGTCTAAGGGTTTAACTCGCAAATTCATGCCACGACGTGACGGTCCGTACCGTGTTCGACAGGTAGCCAGCCCAACTACTTATGTTATAGAGGACCTGTCGGACAACGTCTTAGGGAAGTATCACTCTGCAGACTTAACGCCGTTTTCTGCACCGTGTGACGCCACCACCGTCCCATTAATGCCCAGGAAGCGTAGAGGAAGAGTCCGCTTACGTGTAAGTCCTAAGTTGGACTCGGGACGCGTTACCAACTTAGAGGGGGAGTGTGTAGCGCGCAATACCTCTAACTCGCCTGAGCACTCGCCTGACGGTTTAAATTCCGCGGTAAATGACAACAGGACGGAGCCCGAGTCGTGACAAAACATCCCACAACGCGGTGCGCCATCTGGCGAGAGCGACAGAGGAACGGATAGCGTCGCTCATCGCCCGCGCCCGCGCGCAATACGTCTCCCCGCGCGCTACCGCGAATAGCCGGCGACCAATATTTATTGTTTATGTTAGTTTTGCGGCCTATAATTGTTGTTTTGTGCCATTTGCAATATAAATACCTCACGAACGTCTTTACAGTGTTTTTTGAAACTCAAGAACCCAAATAGAGCCAGTCGGGCATTAAAAACTCCGTAAAGAGAACTGCAACCGCCGCATCATCCTCCATCACGACAATGCGAGTTCTCACACCGCGCACAGAACAAAAGAGTTTTTAGAGCAAGAAAACATAGAATTATTGGACCATCCGCCGTACAGCCCCGACCTAAGCCCTAATGATTTCTATACTTTCCCTAAAATAAAGAATAAATTGCGTGGACAGAGATTTTCATCACCTGAAGAAGCTGTGGACGCCTACAAAACGGCCATTTTGGAGACCCCAACTTCCGAATGGAATGGTTGCTTCAATGATTGGTTCCATCGTATGGAAAAATGTGTCAAATTTCGCGGAGAATACTTCGAAAAGCAATAAATATATTTTTAAATAGTAATGTTGTGTCACTTCCTTGATTCCCGAAATTTTCAGTGCCGCCCTCGTATTATAAACTGTTCGAGCATCTCAGCTCGAACATAATCTATAGATTTGTTTGTGTCGAGTTACATGTTTGAGTGTGGGCAAATACGGCAGCTAATGGCAGCAGATTTTGAAATACGTACATAATAATATAAAACCTACTCAGAACCAGCGACGGTGATAATGGAATGGACGGGCCCAGCGCTTGCAAATCGATCTAAATTAATAAGGTAATCAAGCATACCTAGCTAAAAGTATGCATAGGTATTACATTTGCCGGAAAATAGAGATAGCGAATCTAATTACTGCATGACAAAAAGAGAACACATGTACATGTCCATGTATTAGAAGTTTGTATTGTCGTATCGTACGGCTCGCATGTCGCAAAGGCAGAGTATGACTTAAGCTAGTGGAGAGCCGGTGCTCAACATATATCTCAACGCTCAACGTCTTCTAAATCCGTGCGCTTATTTCCCGTCCATTCATCATATTTATTATCGTTGTCGCTGCCTACCGTAGTAACTTTACACTCGTTTAATGCGAGTCGCATTGTGTAGAACCTTGGTTGGCAGGATTGTCCAGACTCGGTATAATACCTACGTAGATATAGGTACATAGTGTGACCATTGGTCATAAGAAACGCCACCTCTTGTTTACTGTACTTTGAAATGTAATTCGTACAACCCTTCACCACACAGTTTGGCATTTTGCTCTCAAGTAATCACGTCGGACGTCCGTCGCAGACTGTGCTGGCATTGGTGTCAATGCGTTTCTTTGACACCGACGAATGCGCGACATTTCAAAATGACGTCCAACCCGTCACTATGTATGTCTATGATTATTTGACTAATACTCGGTAACATAATACGGTCGTTGTGAATAACATGTTTGATTACATATAAGTATAATATATTATGTTATTTACCTATGTTACCTACTTGTACTTGTAACTACGTAATATGAATTATTAGTCACTCCTCTAGCCTTGCGCTGTTGACGTGGTGATAATTTTTGCTAACTTAGCTGCTTTTAGCTGGTTACTTACGTCTCAGAAGTCTTTGATACAACAGAATGGCGCTCGCAATGGCAACAAAATCAGCATAATTATGGGCGGGTTTCAACTCATTTGATTACGAATTCAATCGACATGGGTAGGAACGCGCGCCGCAGCGCCGTTCGTACCAGTTAGTACCTTCGGACTCAGAAATTTGGAATGCTGGCGACCTTCAATAATTATTATAGAATAAGCTAAAGGAAAATAATGTTCTGTCGTGCGGCCTAAATGGTTTTTTATATTCATTGAAAATGCACAGGCGCACCAAAAAGTATTATTTTTTTCGGTAATGGTTGAATTAGATAGTACAAGATGTATGTGCTAGGTAGTGGAAAAATGCAACGTTCTGCGTCGGTAGTCTCGGTAGGTATTTTTGTTGTTGTTGTTATCATAGTAATTATGATTACAACAATAACAACAATTCAACAAAAACAACAACAACAACGACAATTATTGTCGTTGCAATAATTAAGCAATTTTCAAATTGCGTTGGGTTGGGTGGAGAATTGGCTTCTGCTCCCTCAAATATCATGCTCGTTCAGTCGACCTGAGTTGGAACTCGAGTTGACTAACAATAACCTATTGCAGAGTGAAGTAAACTAAACCCTATAGTAGTTATCTTCGTCGAGTCAACTACAGGTGCAACTCGAGTTGACTCGAGTTAGGTACGTATATTTCAATTCGGTTTGACTCGGTTTAGCAAAATCTCGAGTTCACCCATCGCTAGAGGTACCTACTTACCTTTATTTTTCAACCGGCTTCAAAAGGGAGGTTCTCAATTTGACTGCATGTTTTTTTTTTGTTTATGTGTTACGCGATTACTCCGCCAAATGATGCGTTGATTCTGATGATTATTTTTTTGTTTTGGTAGCTGATAGGACAGCTGAGGTGGTCCCATATACATTTTATCGAAATCGGTTAAGAGTTTAGTTTTTAAATCAAAATTATTGGAACACATCAAAATAACTGGAAATTATGAAGTTGTCGTCCTACAGATAGTTAAATTCGGTGGTTTTTTTAACAGCATACCTATAATTTTTTTAAAGTTTTTGTAGTGGTAGGACTGTACTGCAGAGTCCGCCTGGGGAAGTACCACACCTTTGCTAGTTATTCAATCGCCAAGCAGTAGTGTGCAAGCATTACTGTGTTCCGGTTTGAAGGGCAATGTTACCAGAGAAATTACTGGGTATGAAGAGATTTAACATGTAATATCTCAGGGTGACGAGCGCAGTGCGGTGCGGCGCAGGATTGTGTGCGCAAGTTCACAATTCTGGCACTGCTACTGTTAGTAGCAGGCGTGACGCTTACCACCAGTACCACCAATTTTTTTTTTTGATTTTGACCAACATTTTTGGTGATTATATGTAAAGGCACGGCAAAAGGCCTTTTTGCAAAAAAAATCTATGGTGTGCTTATGATGAGTTTAGTTTAGATAGTAAAACATGCAGTAAATGCATTTTTTTTTCGTTTCGACGACATTGGTTCCGACTTCCGACACGCCTCGCCCATTTGCCTCATTCCGTTTTGTTCAGTTTTAGCACCCTTAAGGCTTGTATTTACCAAATTTGCCCCTCGCAAAATCAAATTTATTTAGTCAAATTACTATATTTAAAGCCCAAAAATACAAAATGTTACAGAAGAACATCCGCCTTAGTAACTTTTGTGGAAGAAAACACGATTGATTATACTTTCCTCGATAGAAAAAAATACCGAAACAGTGTCTATTTTTAAACCAATTTCAGTTTTATGTCCTAATTACAGCACATAGTCACATTAAAAAAATAAGTACTATAAGTTAATAGTATTTTGGAGAGCATGATGTGGTTCACAAGTTTTCTATACTTTTCAAGTAATCTGAGAAAATCTTCAAAAATCGAAGTTTGACACGCACGAATCTGCGTAATCGCCATATTTTTGCTCCGCTAAATGTGACCCTACCTGATACAGCTTTAAACTAATTATTGATCTCATTAAAAAATGTGCTTGAAACGTGGAATACCCGGCCTTAACCGCATATTACTGCAGTGAGCGGTTTTCCAACCACGATTTAAAAAGTAGTTTTTTCAACTCTATAGATAGCACAGTTTATATACACGTGCCAGTCAAAAACAGCACAATATTTTTGTTATGTGGCACATCAAATAAAACAAAAAAACTTGACAATGACAGCCACGTTCGGCCTGCGCAAAGTCAGAGCCATCTACAATTACCTTCTTTTTTTTATTCCCTGTCAGAAAATCTCCCATTGTGGCACACAGAATTTGTTTCTTCGCTCATTTAAATCTTTCTCTGGTACATCGTTTTAAGTTGGTTTTAAGTATCTATTTTCATTTACTTATATAATTTTTTTTAAATTTTATTTCTATCTATTTTTTCCATATTTTTATTTTTTCCCTAGGTGGCTTAGGTAGTTAGAATGCCTACCTATTTCAACTCCGTTCATTTGCTCTAGCTTTCTTCGGACTATACCTATACAGGCAGGTTTTGCACAGTTTGTGTACGAGTTTATTATAGGTATAGGTAATAGCATTCTCAAATCTCTACAATTTCAGTTTCCTTCAGAAAGATAGATTTGGACTCAGCTTTTAAACTAGAAATACCTACACAGTTAGATCACTCGACCTTTGAATGTTATTGTTTTTGTCTCATTATGCACCTGCTAAGCCTGTTTTAGTTAAACTGACTGCCAGAACTTTGTTTTTTATTTTATTTGTCTTAATAGGATAGGTGTAGGATTACCTTTTGGGAAACTGTTTTTTTTTAATGCATAAACCTGCGTCGCACTGCACTGCGCTCGTCACCCTGAGATATTAGATTCTGATGTTAAATCTCTTCATGTCCAGTTTTTTCTCTGGTAATATTTCCCTGCAAACCGAAACACAGTAACGCTTGCACACTACTGCTTGGCTGTTGATTAACTGGCAAAGGTGTAGTAAGTACATAGGTACTTCCCCAGACGGACTCTGCAATACAGTCCTATAGGTACATATACAGTCCTACAAAATGTACTTAATCTAAGTAGTTTTAAATCTAGTAGGCATTTCCCCTATGGCATAGATTAAGTATTTTTAGGTTCCTACGATGCCGAATGACCCGGCCGACACAACGTGATAAACTTACAGGGAACACTGAATGCAGAAGTTAATGAGATTGTACATAATGCAACTTGCTAAAGTTAACGGTAACGTCTCTGTTTGTCATATTACACTTCCCTGATTTAGGGCAAGGCCTAACATCATGGTCTTTCACTCACGCTACTCTAAGAAAGAGTCAATATTCGTGTTTAAGAACACGTAAGCAACTGACAGTTAATTTATATGCAAACGAGTCTATTTCCGTTACAAAAACATCCATAAGTGTTTTTTGGGCATCAAAATCCCTTCCCGCCGCCCCTGAACCCCCCTAGAGGCCGTTCTCCCCTCTCAGGCCCAACCCCGCTCGAGGCCGCGGCGAAAGGCACTTTCACTAATGGAATTCGGAGTCGATGACGTCATTGCTTGTGCCTTTGCGCAATGTGATGCAACGATTGTGCACTTTTCGCGCAAAAGGCCTCATTTTCATGATTTGTTCTGGGGCAGGTGATGTCACATTGTTTTAAAGTGTTAACTTTTTGACAACCTACTTACTTGAAACTGTACCTAATTGTGGAGTTCGTGTTGTTGTTTTGTTTGAACTAAGTTCCACCACTCACATACCAGTTTACATAATAAAAATGCTATTCCTCAAATGACTCGTTCCTATAATAGAGATCTTTACAGGCATTTAATAAAAAATAAGTACCTATCTTCCAACCTAATTATTTTTTTTATTTTTAGCATTTCCACTCAAAAAAGGGCATTTTGTTTCATCGATAAATAAAAACATTTTTAATTTGGAACGAGTGCGAAAAATAAATTAAACGTGCTGAAAGTACCTCTACTGGGTGGCTAAATAGAGCTATATTCCATTGAGCCATACAATTTACTGTTACTACAATTACTACTATTTATTTTCTCGCAATCACAAATTGTAATCACAAAATACACAAATTGTAAAAAAAAAACTCTTCGGTCCTTGCTCCGCTCAGGATTCTAATCAAGAATATGTCAGAATGTCAGAATCGCTGCTAACGGGATCCAACTTAGTCCCTCGAATTAAATTCCCTTTTTTTTCACTTGTTGCATAATCTACTATTAGCCTATTCAAGTTTATTTTGTATATTTTATAGTCTTTTGCTATATAGCTTTAATTTTATATTAAACTCTTGAGTTGATTTCATTGATCTGTAATAGAAGGATTTCGCACCGCCCGGCCGCGCGACATCTCAAACTGTTTCCTTGCACCAGTTTGGATGCAATTCGGTAACATTCCGCTATACGCTGCCGACTGGCACTGGGTTTGAGCATTTGGATTGTCTCTAGACTTTCATCGGTCTGCATACAATCCTTTTGTTTTTTGTTGTGTTGTAGGCTAAGTAGATTTTGTAGTTTGTTGTAGTTAACTTAGACTTGCTATTTGTTTGAGTCGGTTAAATGTGCCACTTCTACATATCTATTGTCGCATTTCAATTTACGACGTGCGATATCTGTTTCCTAAAACAATGGTTGAATTCGTTTTTTTTTTTCTAAAATAATTTTTCTTTCGTGCAAGTTAATTTCATCAAGATTGGTTTTTCATTTTTTTTCGTCAGAAGCTAACAAACCAGGCAATGAATATGATCTGAATAAGTACATAGTACTTTCACATAACTAGGCGCCTCTGCGAAGAGTCTTGCAAAGATATTCGCTATAGCAAGAAATCAACTCTATCTTGATAAGTAGGTATAGCTAAATCTCTCAATATCATCCGTAGTAAGTATTATGTTTTAAACTTCAAGTAAGTTTAAGAGCATTTTTTTTTGCTTTAGATTGATTTATCTAATATAAGCCTTATGCTCAGTGAGTGAATAAAGTTTCACCACTAGGCACCATACGTATGGGAATGTTTCAACCTTTTCAACCGACTTCAAAAAAAGAGGTTCTCAATTCAACGGTATGTCTTTTTTTTTGTATGTATGTTACGTGATTGTCCCGCCAATTATGAACTGATTGTGATGATTATTTTGATGATGATTTGTTTGGTAGATAATACTTCAGAGATAGTTGCATATACATTTTATCGAAATCTGTTTAGTAGTTTGGTTTTTTAATCAAAATTACTAGAAAATGTGTAGATGTCGTCCAGGTATTCTATGTTGAAGTCGGTTGAATTTTTTTCTAAAACCGTTTTATTGAATGTTTTAAATTACATAGTTTTCTTCAATCATTCTTCTTATTGATACGTACTTGTTTCTCCAGCGACCAATTCCTAGAACATTCGGCCAACACCTGGCCAAAAGGAAAACAAAACAAGAAAATCGGTATTAAAAAAACAAAATGGTGGATTTTTATAGATCGACTTAGATAGATATTATCCTTGGGATTATTATTTTTATTTATGATATTCAGAGGACAGATAATTACAAGTAAGTTGAGGCAACTGGTTTTTTTCAAATGTTGGATACAAACATATGCTGCGTTCCGTAATGCGCTAAAAGTGATAATATCGCGAATCCTACCAAATCCAATAGTCACAAAATCAAATCAAAGCCCATATATTTTGTGACTATTCAATTTGGGCGGAACGCAGCAATAGAGGCCTAGGGAGTATCACCTACTTACCTAAAATTGGTTAGCAAAAGTTAGATTCGTAGAAAGGGTTTAGTTGTCGTATAATATTATAAATTAAGAAATTAAAAAGCTGAAATTATCTTCTTATCGTTTCCAAAGAACAAATACGTATAGTGATTGATCCAAAATATTTATGAAACAACGAAATATTTGATTTATAACTTAGCCTGACTGTACTGTTGGTAAAGTATACCTACGCACATGTAGTAGGTACTTACTGTTTATATTGTTGTCCCATTGTGTAATATACAGGTTGTGGCGTAATTAGTGGATAACCACATACCTACAGATAGGTGTTATCGTTCTGTTTCAGAAAATAACAAAATTAATTCTAAAGTCATATAATAAATTATCGAGTATGAAACGAGTTAAATATTTTTCTTACACAAAAATTATACTCGCGACACAAAAATAGCAGAGTCAATTCGATAGCACATCTGAACAAGACTATCGGGAATATTCCTTGATTTTTAACCTTACTCAAATAACTTGAAATGTCAATAGCTCAAAAACTAGGCGACTTTTACGGAACACAACAACTTTTGCCACCGTGATGTCTCCCATAGGTTGGTATAAGGTTATTCACACATCACGGCACAGCCTATATACACAATGTGTAACAAAAAGGTTCAACAATAGTGAAGGGCGGACTCGGACTATAAATCCAGGCTATATAATCTGAGGCCCCATAGTAAAAGTTGTTCATAATGATGAGTACATACATACACATCAGTATCGTTGAACCTTTTTGTTACACATTGTATAATAAGGCTATACCGTTATTCTTTGAGTTCTTCAGTGAATAGTACCTAATCAGCTTCTTTTGTTGTTGTGATTGTTCATTGGTCTGCTGGAGGAGTCAGCTCTAGGTACTTAATCAAAGATCAGCTTTCATCTAGTTATTTGTTCTGAGTATGTACTAAGTATTAGGAAATATAATGATACACAGTAAATAAAATGGCCATTTCACTTTTATTGTGATATACTCGTTACATCGATTCATAAAATCTACATTAGTTTGGTCCAATAATAATTACCTATTATTAGAAAAATTATAGAACACTAACTGCATTCAACTTAAATTATTATAATCTAAATACTTTATTCATTTTGAATAATGTTATAACTTAATAAATCCCATCACCCCATTATTGCAAATATATTTTGATGTAAAAAATATTTACATTTCAAATCGGCGGGTTACTAAGTCATAATTCATTTGCTTTTAACCAATTTTAGAAATTTTGTCCCCAATAAAAAAAAACATAGATTTGTCTATTTGGCACAAAATTTTACCTACATTTTTGTCTTAAATTGCACAAGAATTTCTCCGCATATACTTCGATACTTACATAATATTGCAAATTCGACATAACTTGTCGTCGCTTATTAAATAACTTTTTTTGTGGCTTTTATTTTTATTTTTTTTATAAAATTATTTATAAATTATTTTAAATAGCACAAATATTTTACAAATCCCGAGAGTATTCTCTTTCATATCGCTATTTTTATTAAGTACATGCTAAGCAAATCATCTTACAGTTGGGTCGGTCAACTTTTTAACCGACATAAGCTTGTCCCGACGATATCGCATTCGAAAACGACTTAATTAAGATAATTTAAAAATTATTTCTATGTTCCATTCAATTAACAGTTCAGTAACCTTAATAATAAACATATGATATCTAGATAAAATTAATAAATAAATGTTAAAACTATGGTAACTCGGCATACGACTTCTTGCCTTCCATACAAATTACAGCTGTCCCCAGAGCGAGGTGGCTATATGTAATTGCTAATTTAAGATTTTTTTTCCTTTAAAACTATTCAATTCTGCTAATAAATTGCATATAAATTAAACAAGGTTTAGTTTGTACTTTGTTAAATATAAAAATAGGTTATGATTTTAAAGAAAAAAGGCCTTAAAACTGTGTCCCGAATTCATCCTATTTTGTAGTGTATGCAGAGTGACCGCGTAAAAAGTAAACAAACATTATGCTACACGTCACAAATTTCTAGTGAAGAACGGCGGTACGACTTTTGTCCTCGGCCGCGCGGCGGCGAGCCTTTGATTTCAGCCGTCGCGCCGCCAGTCCGCGCCAAGCTCTCGAGGAGTGCGCGTGTGGTTATTCAGTGTCGGCGGAGTTACCGGATTATTTCGATGAACAGGTAAATATTTTTATATTTCTTTATCAGATTTTGAAGATCTCTAAGGCTGATTTCCTATGGGGCAATTCAAAACGTTCGCAATATTAGGAAATTTTAATTTACAAACAATCACGTAAAAAATGTCAGCTGAGTTACCTGTATACTGCGTTACCAAGAAGGTAACTCTAAAGAAAATTTAGGTAACTCTTTAGACATCACGCGATTTTCAAAGACAAAGTGACATAATCAATTTATTAATTGCTTTCAGATTGTAAACTTACTAATAATGGCGTTAACAGCGGCCGAAAAGCAAAAAAGGTACCGAGAAAAATTAAAAAAAAATCCTGAAATATATGAGGAGGCAAAACGAAAGCACCGTGAACTTTATCATAAATCTAAAAGACTTGTCATAGATTTAACGCCAAAAGAAAAGAGAAATGCTAATATTATATGGAAACTACGCCAACAGGCATACCGCAAAAAACTGAAGTCTTTACAAAATGTTTTGAACGTCACACCTCCGAGTTCACCAGCTTCTAGTGTTCACAATATATTTGAAGGTCAGCAGACGCCACCTTTATCTCCTGTCCCGGATTCACCGTCTGTTAGGGGACGAAAGAAAGTTAGAAAAGATAGAAGCAAAGTTTATAGGGAAAATGAAGGTTTGAAAAAAGAAATCGAGCAGTTAAAGAGGACGGTTGAAAAGTATAAGAAAAGAGCGCAACGGGTAAATTTAAAGGAAAACGTTGAAGACAACATACTGCATGATATATACAAAATTTTGACTTCAAGCATTAAAAATAGATACCATGCCATGAAAAATCGTAAAGGAAAGACCATTTTGAAAAACATTCTGAACACGGAACAAATAGAAGAGTCCAGAAGAAAGACACAATTATTTATAGATGTGCTAGGAATCAAAAGAAAATACAACTCCAAAAAACAAAAAACTACCAAGACTGATTCGCTGAAAGAAAAAATACAGAACTTTTTTCTACGGGATGATATTACAAGAGCTACAGCAGGTAAGAAAGAAACAGTCACCAAACATGGAGAGAAAGTTCAAAAAAGATGTCTTCTTGAAACACAACGTAATCTATATAACATTTTCAAGGTGGAAAATCCGGATCTTCCATGTTCTTACTATTACTTTACAAAAAATCGACCATTTTACGTCGTCAAACCATCCGTTGATGCAAGAGAAATGTGTTTGTGTAAAAAATACTCTAATTTCTCATACAAAGCTGAAGCTCTTAAACAAAAAAATGTGATAGACGATGATAACTTAAGCAATATTATTCGAGATACAGTATGCAACGACCTTTCTAAAGATTGTATGTATGGTGATTGTAAGGAATGCAACGATATGAAAATTCAATATAATGAACAAAATATTAATGGAACTATACAATACAATGAATGGATCAGGAAGAACGTAGAATATGAAAAGGATGGAAAACATTGTAAATCAATTAAGAATGTTAGAGAAGTGAAACAGGAAGAGACAAAAGAATTAGTTGGAAACTTTGAGAAGGATTTGACACATTTTAAGAAACACGTTTTTAACATAAAATCGCAATTTCACAATTTTCACCAGTGCTTGAATGCTCTTAAAGAAAATGAGTGCCTGATCGTCGCTGACTTTAGTGAAAATTATGAGTGTAAATATTTCAAGGAAACTCAAGCGCATCATTTTAACTCAAGAAACCAAGTGGCCCTTCATACTGTAATGGTTTACACATGGGACGCAGACACAAAATGTAAAGCAAATTCATTTTGCACAGTTTCGTCTTCAAACTGTCACCAACCTGCTGCCATCTGGGCACACTTGGAACCTATTTTGGATTGGATAAAAAAAAAACATACTTCTGTTGATACTGTACATTTTTTCTCGGACGGCCCATCGACACAATATCGCCAGAAGCAACATTTTTACTTCCTTTGCACGCGATTTTTCGACTATGGATTTTCCTCAACCACCTGGTCATTTTTTGAGGCAGGGCATGGAAAAGGCCCACAGATGGAATTGGTGGGTATCTAAAGCGCACAGCAGATAGTCTTGTTGCAATGGGACGGGATATACCAGATGCAACTCAATTTTACGAGACTATGAAAGATACCAGCAAAATTATGATGTACTTGATTGATGCTCAAAAAATTCAACAGCATCAAGCAATTTTACCAAAGATCATTCCACGTTTAATTGGAACAATGCAAGTCCATCAAATTTTTACAGAAACAAGAGGTCAATTGAAGCACAGGATTCTCAGTTGTTTCTGCGATTCAGGCAAAAGGGGATTTTGTGACTGCTTTGATCCAAAAATCTTTAATGTACTCAGCAATGGCACCGATAGTGACGATTTACCACTGAGCATCTTTGCAGCAGGTCGAGTTGATACACCACCTGCAGAAGATATGCCATTAAATGACAACGCTGTACTTTATGAAATGCCGAACATCCCTCGTCAAAGTATCTACAAAGCTGTTTATGGATCCTCATCTGATGATGACGAAGTCATGCACGAAGAAGGAAACCTAGCTTCAATAAACAATAAAGACAACATCATGCCCATGCATGTTGATGATGTTTGCAACGATCCACAGCCGTCAACAAGTACTATGGATGTCCCGAAGCAAGTGTCTGTTGGTGATTTTCTACATGTAAATGTTTATACAAGCGCAAATAAAAAGAAGATTTATTCTTATGTTTGTAAAGCTTTGTCTGATATTGAAGAAGACGGTGAAGTTAAAGTTGTGTTCCTCCGAGCTGTGACTAAGGATGCAAATAGATTTCGGCTAGAGGAAACGGATATCAGCTACGTTGATTATGAAGATATTCAAATTCAAATTCAAATCCTTTTATTTCGACTAATTTTTCAAGTCATAAACATAGTCGTAGTCATAGTTGGTATTATAACTATCTTACCAACTCCTGCAATTGTAAAAAGAGGACACCGAATTTACTACGAGTTTAAGACTGCAATCAATATTTTTGAAAAATAAGACTAATTTTGATCTCTTTCAAGTTATTTCCTACTTGTTATTTGTATTTTGTGTTTTGACGTTACGAGTATGTACCAAAAAAAAAGATTTATTTATATTTTGCCATTTTAATAGATATAGTATAATAGTTATGTTCAGAAGTATATAGATTGTTAATTAATGTTGTCTCCTGAGTTACCAAAACTGTCTCATGCGTTACGATTTGTCCCTAAATTTGTGAGCCGTTTTTGTAAGGTAACAATATGTGATTGATTTTATTTGAATGATTATTTTATGTTAACGGTAAAAGAAGATTATTTACTTTAATTTCAGAGAAAAGTATAGTTTTATTTTAAGTTTTTAAATTAGTACAGAGAAAATTAACAATATGTATGACTCATTAGTAACTCAGCATACATTTTTCTCATATTTTAAGGCCTAATTTTTAAAATTATATACAAATGCTGTATACCAAACTATTCGATTTTGCATGGCTGAATAAATCCAACAAAATAAAAATTGAAGTATTTTATTGTTTAAGAATTGCAGCGTAATCACTTTGAGTAACTCCGGTGACAAAACTATGGGTCAAGATTTATACTTTTGAGTTTTTCAATAAGAAGTAGTTCATAAAGTTCGCTGCTCGATTAAGAAACCGTATCTCAGATATATTTAACACACTTCTGAGTAAATAAAATAGTTAAATACACAAAAAAATATTTTAGAAACATGCCGATATTTTTTGCCCATTATGTCGGTTAAAAAGTTGATCGACCCTTAACTTATTTTTACACTTATTTACCTACAAGTTCATAGAACGTACTAGGAATATATCATAGATATATGGGATAAACAATTACCGACTTTCGACGCAGACGATCATAAATCGTTCGATTCGAAAATTAATTAAATCGTCAACGTGTAATCGCCGGTAAAAAACTTAACACTAACAGCTAAGGATCCCGTCCAGAAAAATTCTTGAGAAAATTACCTTTCTCGAATTTTTTGGAGGAATGGTTTACAAGACGCCTAATAATTCCGAGCCGAGATCGACGATACTCGCCGGGACATCGGAAAATTCGGTTGTCAACAAACTTTGCATCTGTGTCCCGTTTTACGATCGCCCGCAAAACGGGACCAGTCGCCACGTGGTCCGCATTACCGCGGCTCTCACACCCCTATTTACAATAAATATTTACATTAGCTTACAGACTAGGAGTATTTATAGGCAGTACGGATGACAGAACTGGTAGACGAGTCGCTGACTCCTCTCAGTTTTCTTCATGATACCCTTCTTGTAGTACTGTCGGATACTTCGAGAGAGCTTGTCATAGTTCATGGCGGGCCTGTTCTTTCTCTTGCCCCAAAGCCTGGCGACGCGCACTGAATCCTCAATCTTGAAGACCCCGCTACCTGCAAAGACACAAAATGAATTAAAGATTTTGTACGTTGATTCGCGAATGTAAATAGTGGAACTTAGTTTAAAGACGTTAAAACGGTATTTAGCCAAGCTGAATGCAATTTAAACGATTGTTGCATGAGCTAGGTAGGTAGGAGCTATTTATACCAATATTCGTTGGGGCTTATGTGGTTTAGAGCTTTAGTTTGTTAGGAATATAACATTCCAAAGAAAATTTAAATTTTTTTTTAGGCGCGCGCGGTTTTTTATTAATAACCAAATATTCAAATTTTGTTTCGTTTGTGCCCTTCCTGAAGCAACAAAAATGTGGATGCTCTATTTCCATTTTACCAAGAGACGTAGTGCTTTAAAGTTTCTAAATTTAAATACAATAATTAAATTTGAATACAATGTTTTTTTTATACCTAGTCATTTAAAGCTAAGTAGGAGCTTACAGTAAACACAGTAAGTCTAATAATAGATACTTGTTCGCCGTAACTATAGTAACACTATTATTTATTCCGTGTTATAAGTAACTAAGTATTATATAGTATACTGAGTCCATAGTGTCCAGAGTAAATGGCTTGATTACCTTGGCTTGAGAATGTCGTTGCTAGTTGAATTTTCCGACCACACTAACGTTAGAGTTAATTATGTGTATGGCAGTCTTGAATAATGGAAATCTTATCACGTTTAGGGTACGTACTTACGAGTTGGAAACAATAACGAATAATAAGCCATAAATTACATACGTCTGTGTACCTAGTAGGTAAGTATATATGTTGATTAAATCTGAATCTAATATCATTGGCCGAACGAAGCAAAACTTAAAATTCTACCAACAAATCTGCGTTTGTTGGATGTGTGTGTGTGTGTGTGTGTGTGTGTGTGTGTGTGTGTGTGAATCGTGTGTGAGAGTAATAATTACGACGATAAAAATATATTGAAGTTCGAATATACTTAATTAAATCGGTCAAAGGAATGTTGAAAACATAGAGCAATAAGATGTAATATATAAATAAAATACAATTATAATATTTATTATTATAAAGCTATTAATTCACAATATTACTCTGCCTCTTTAAACATTTAGCTTTTTATATATTTATATTTTATTTAAAAAGACAATGTGGTCAATTCTGAAGGTTTTAAGTTGACAGAACTAAACTAACTAAAGTATTGCTGTCCTTAGCTAACATGCCTAGTAAAAAAGTGACAGCAATATTTTAATTAGTTTAGAAATGTCAACTAAAACCGTCAGAATCGAGTACATTATAATTACAAAATAAAAAAACATTTGAAACTGGATGAAGTATTTTTTTTTTGGTAAATTTGATAGGACATACACAGCACTTTTTATTGTAAGTTACGTCAGTGCCCCTAGCCAAACATGAATTGGCCTTTACATAAAGTCACAATTTATCCTAGAGTAAGTAAGACATAATAAGACATAAAAGACTCTTGCATCTAATTTTTAATCTCGAGGTTGATCACAATTTATAGCCATTGTAAGTACTTACTCGTATTGTTATAAGTCCTCTAAATACGTCGTATCTAACTAGTTTCGTTGAACTTATTCCGTGACCAGTCGGTTCTAGAAACTGGTTCAAACAAAGAAGACTAGAGATACGATTCGCGAGATATTTTTTATACAATCAATAAAATGTTACTCATTTTGCAAGGCTATATAGGAATTTGTGTTTATTTCAAAAAGGTCATTTTTATGAGTCATTGAAACTAAACTCAGTCTGTGGTGAGTCATTAAGATTTCTCTTTTAGATAGAAGGGTATTATTTTAGAATCAGTGGTATTCGATTAGACCATAATCGTGATAAGGGCATTTTTATAGCCCTCATAACTATCTTAATAATTAAAAATACTTTATTTATAACTCTAGACAGCGACAGCTGTAGAAAATGAAAAATACTGAGAGTTCCAAGGCGTCAGAAAATATTATTTTTATCTGTGTCTTCAGCTAGCCAAAACATTTTTTTACGTGTTTGATTTTGGAACCTTAACCAGCCCTAAACGTCACTTGGTCGAGTTTTATTATTTTGTGGTTTTAAGATCAGTGGTTTTCCCTCTAGTGTAACCATCTCATTTCGGCGCTTGTATGTCTATCTATAGACTTTACAGTAGAGCAAGCAAAATACTTTTTCTGATTTTTGTTTTTTTAACTTTCTGTTGTTCTTTTATACAATAGAACATTGCTGAGTAAAATTTTTAAACATACACAACATTATGAACGAATAGCCGAGAATTAGTGATAGTGTCTCGAAGCATCGTTTGTTACTGAACACTAAAAATATTATAGTTTCACAAGGCATGTAGGTGTAGTAGATGTGTTCTTACACTTACTTGGTAACGCTTAAAATATCTTATCTTTTTGTATTTATCAATAATGAATACTTCGATTATTATATGATCGATCGCCACATAACAATCGTATAAAGTGTTTTAAAAATAAGCGTGATGTGAGTTTTCTACGTAATTAGATAAAAGTATGTATTATTTGTATTGGTTTATTACTCATACGAATGTCTGTCGACAGTAAAAATTACGACGTTACTTACGAAATATTTGCACCTATTCCTTGTACATAGGTAAAGTCAATTACTTAAAATTCCAAGCGTATGATCCTGTCGTGCTTAGTTTTGGGCTCACTGTTTATGTTAAGATGACTACTTAGAGCATCTAAATTTAATTAATGTATGTAGTTATACTGATTCTTTGTAAAGTCTCTCTGTGAATAAAGTTTACCTTATCTTATTTTATATGATATATTTATATTTTATAAGATTTTGTGCGGGTATTTACTTAGCATCAAAAGAACTTATACGATTTAAGCAACCCAAAACCTCCGACCAAACCATCAAGCAACATCTTTTTTTTTCTCTGTTTTATAGATGTAACACAACTAAATATTTACCCAAAATTAACACTAAAATTTCAAATTATTAAAATGATTGTGAAAGAACTTACTTCGGTCTAACCACCGAATCGCTGAACCATGGATGTGGGGTGATGCTAGAAGTTCCTTCAGAAACTGCCAGAGGTGGATGTGAGTGCTTCCGGTTTTTGCTTTTCCCCCAGCTGTAGCACTGCTAGCGCCTACTGGTTCCGAGTCTTCGTCTGCTGAAGGAAACATAATAGATTAGATATCGAGTTAAAATTTATCAGCATTTATCCCTTCTCTATTCCTTCTTCATTTGATCAAAAGATGGGCACAATAGTTTAAAGTAGCAGCTGATAAAATGTGATGCATTCATCCCTTCATCATCATCTATAAATGTTTGTTTATAAAAAACTTTCGTAATTGCTAGAAAATCTGGAATCACATTTATTGGATCCTTACTTTGGTATACAAAATGTTTTTTTTAATATACATTTTATATGAGTGGGTAAGAAGAAAATATCTTTATCTTTAATATAATTTTAACCTATAAATATTTCCATATTGATTCAATAATACTACACGTCATCATCATCATTATTATTTCAAATGTATTTATTTAAAGTAGTTTATTTTTGTATTCAACTCTGTATAGGTATAACGACTGTAGGGATTTATAGGTTTTTTTAATGGAATGCTTTTACTTTGGATGAACACAGTCTTTTTCCCGGAAAAAATATTGTATTGACAGCGACGGAAACCGCAGGGCGCAGTTAATACTCCGATATTGAAATGTTAGTAACATGCATGCATGCATTTATTATGCTGGACTTTGGTTTGTTTTCAACATAATATTTTCTGTTGTTTATCACAGCAATGATATTACAACTGCGCATTATCAATAATAAAATATTTGTGTCAATTATTATAATTGCATTGGGAAATATAATTATATAAGTAATGTCTTTTGTCAACTAACAGCCCTTCACCTATTCGTAACCTCTTAAAAATATTTAATAACAGTTTAAGACAGAATTTTAAAATATTAAATAATGTCCAAAACAGATCCCAGAAAAACATGACATCTATTTTAAAATGGCTGTTACAAAATACTCTAAAGTCTCACAATCAACCCACATAAATCCGAGATAATCGCCAATTTTCTATTTAATAATTAGGATCATTATAATACCGTGTAATGGAGCCAATGGCGAGAAATTGACTATACAGCTAGGCTCCAATAGACTTTATATTTTCCTAGAATATTATAATCAGCTAACAGTTCCTCGAATAGCATATTAAGTATCATCTTTGGCCTAATCTCCTAAGAATCTTATAATCAAACATTAATATGAAACGATGGTGGAGTCTCAGTAACAGGCCGTTTATTTTTAATCTATAGTGTAAACTTTATACCAATTTATTGCGTTGACCTTCAGAGCTAGACGTGTAAACAGACTGACATTCAAACGAATAGCGTAAACACTCTAACAGTAATAGGCAAATGCTATTTAAAGAAGAAAAAGCTGGTGTTGAATGGAATATTGCAGGTGTTGCCGAAGATACGTAAACAAAATAAATAATAAAGTGTGATAAAAAGATCTACTAAAAGCGTCAACGTGAACCCTCAACGAATTTTCAACAGAATAATAATATGGCGGACAACGCGCACAATTTGCAAAATTATACCTTTAATGCAATTAATCGTTCAGGTAAACAATTTTTTGTTCAATTAAAGACCAACAAAATGTTAACGACAACGTTACATTTGGAAAGGCAGTACTTGTCCGTGGCCTTGCAAGTCTTGTACAAGCCAGACAATCTGTGTCGTTGGGAATCGACACAAAAACTCGGCTTGACGTATATGGAGTGGACACAAGCAAGGACTGACATGGCAATAGGACGGCAAAGGTCTGATTGATGGTCTAACTGTAACAAGGCGTGCCATTTCGTACGAGCACAATCCAATTCATCTTATAGGAAATTTGTTGGTCATTGATTTTGAATTTCGTGGCTTGTTACGATATGACGAAAAGCTGATAAGTGTTGCTTTATAGGGCTTTTAAATTCTTTATTACCCGTTAAGTTATTTGTGAAAACCAATGACACCGTAGTCTCAAAAGTGCCAAAAGTATCTACGTTTGCGACTGGTGTTGCATTTTAAATTGTAATTGAATTCAGTAGATAGCCCATTGACCTGTATAGATTGAGTTTATCGCTAGGGTCTCTCCGATATAAATCTTTATGTCAAACGAGCATGTGTGGATTGCTGACAACTCGCTGAGAGATAATTGTCGATTGCTATTTCCTGTGCCAGTATCTGACACTTTTTTATTTATTTATGAGTTAACTGTCTGGCCTTTGAGTGTTGCACTGATTTTTATTGATGTGCGTTCAATTTCTACATGAAGAGGGTTATTTTATACACAATATTATATTTCTTAACACTGTTAATGCTTATTTGTATCCATTTCATAATAAAAGATAATTATTTTAGTTACAATGAAAACTATTCCTGTGCACGGAATTTTCCAATCATTTTGCGCGATAATAACTAGTAATAACACTTATATTACTGTCTGTAGATATGCTGTCCATTGTTCTCCACAGGCCTACTATAATCTAATTACTAACTACTAAAGTGAGTACGTTTTCTGTTAAATCCAATAGACATGTCCCCGTTCTGTCTAATACATCTTTATTTGAAATTTTCTTATTAACACCAAGTTTTAGAGCCGTGGCATTTACGAAACTTGTCTATAATTATGTCTTGTCTATGTATCATTAACTTGTTTGTCAGTTTGTATGTGTGCCGTATAGGCTTGGCTAACGGTGGTGCACAATACGCGATGCATCGTTGTCCCACATCTCATTCTTACAGAGATTAACTGCAGAATGACAAGTGTTTAAATTGAAATATTTGCTGTTGGGAGCATAATCTATTAAGCTTTCTTTCCTGGCAACATTTACGCAGAATTTATTTAAGACAGTGTCATCTCTGATTCACCATTGAAATTAACATATTGAGTTTACCATAGTCACAAATCGCTAGCACAATTTTAAACAATCTTTATCTGTATCTTTATCTCTATTGATTAGATTGAAGTAGTTTTTTTATGTTATTCAACGATGGGTAACAAAAACTTGGTTTCTCTTTTAAGTGTATTATCACAATTTTGAGTTAACCGCTTGCCTATTTTATCGTTATCATAATCAGTTTATATTAGTTTAATGCTCTACATAGCCCTCTCAGGCAACGCTTATGCCTGCTTATCTAATTTAATGGAATAGCTTAACCTAATAAGTACTTTTCTATTATTATCTTTTCTAAAAGTTAGAAAATTATCGTGGGATGTTATAATGTTACAATCCTCTTACATAAAATTACTATTAACCGCAGGGTTACTCCTTTTTAAAAAAAAATTATATCCAAAGATGTTCTTGTTTTTTTTAATACTCCAACTTACCATCGCTCATGTCGTCGGCAGATGGTAACGGAGCAGGAGTGGGAGTAGTCGGGGGCTGCTGATGTTCAGACCAGGATATCGCAGAAGATCTCCAAGCCTCATGCCGCGCCGCCTTCCAAATCTCCAGCTGCGCGTATAGCGTGCTGCCAGCCTGCAATAAACACAAATATTTTACCAAACTATCGCAGTTTCTAAACAAAATCACCAAAATACCAAGAACGGCGAACTTTTTTTACTAATATCAGCCACTTTTTATTAAACTCGGAACGTCTTATAAAACTACTCAAGAACGCGATCTTTACAAATCCAATTTGAGAAACTAGTTTTCTAGTTCGCCTGTTTCTACCTAGATAACATTTGAAGATATAAATTGTTTATTGGCTGAGATCGATTTTGAGACTGTTAAATTTTATACGCTAAATTTTGTAAAGGTTGATGACCTGTGAATTTGTGGTGCCATTGCCGGGGAAGGGCCTTCGAAGGCCGTATCAAAACAAACGCCGTGTTTGTATGCAGCGGAGTCAAACAAGGTAGGTGCTACCAGCCGGCTGACTTTCATCGGCCTTGGTGAAAGTCTTGAGGCAGCCGCGCGTGATAACGATCCCTGCCCACTAGAACGCACGCCGATTAGACGCTCTTACGCTTCTAGACAATTCCAATTAGCCGAGTTGCATAATTTGATAAACACCTCAATATTGAAACCTATCAAAGTCGAGCAAGTCAACTTGACATAACAATCGTTGCAAAACAAAGTGTTGTTAAACAAGCAATGTGTGTCGAGTTATATAATACTGAGAATCGGGTTGTAGTTAACGGATTTCCTATAAAACGTAATACTTTCCTTGTAAAGTCCTCCTTGTCCACTAATATGATGCTATTATGTAAATCCACTTTAGATTCTACTTTTGCAGGCATAATTGCATATTAATGTATTTACTTTGAAGACACAATCAGTGATCAATGATCTTTATTTACTTTCCTAACAGCAACAACATCCATCGACATACTTCATCAACGACAGCATAACTGTCATCAACTATCAAAATAAGCGCTGATAAAAGGTTAAAACCGAGACATTGTAAGCAACTATCGTTATACTTGTACTGCTCTTTGTACCTCTGACTTTTATCAAATTGATAAACTTATCAGGGCACTGTTGTGACCGAAAGATTCAAATACAATGTAGGACAATCTACACATTAACTGCTTAGAAAACTCTGTATCGGAAAACAAAACTTTGTTATAAAATAAAAACTTTTTAGAAAAATCAATAAATAAGAGTGTAAACCTAAGATCTTATCAGCGTTAACCGCTTTAGCGGTCAAACGCGAGCATCGTTTCGCATTAATAAAACGTTTTTCCCTAAATTTTTATTATCGACATTTTAACGATCTCAAGTGCCTGCTAAATGAATACTGTCAATATTTTGGCTTCAAAGTTTTTATTTGTATAAGAATAAGTTATTTGATTAACTACGTTTTAATTAATTATATATAATAATAAAATAATTATTTTACAACCAACCGGGCAACCAGCATCATTGCTGGATGCAAATGGCAGGTTGTCGTACAGTGTGGCGGTCTAAGGGGGAGGCCTTCGTTCAGCAGTGGACGTCTCCGGGCTGATGATGATTTTACAATTCGTTTTCAATATTATTTCTAAATTAAAGAACAGATTGATGCCACAAAAGCTGATTCAGTATCTGTTAACCATTAAATCGGCCAACATGTTGCAAGACACGCAAATCAAGACGTGATGTAAGATCTCGCAAAAACTTAGGAAGTTATTACCTACATTTTGATGAACTGATGAAGATTACTGACGGTATTGATATAAATGAATTTAAAGAATTGACTGCTATATATTCAACAAAATATTACATTTACAAAAAATATTAGTGAAAAATTACGTCAATCACCTAAACTAAATCATCTGGTAAATTTTCACAAAAATCACACTGATATTATAAATGCAAAGGTTTGTATATGTACAAACACACATTCCCCCTTCCTCCCTATTAATTCCCTATATTTTTATTTTTTTATAATACAATTAAGATTTACTTTTCCAAATTAACTTTTTTATGAATTAGACTTGTATTACCGTTGGTCTCTAAGAACTTGACCAGTGCATCACCCAGCGGAGGGTAATGTTACGCCATAACACAGGTTAATTCCAAGCGTTGGTAACAATGTTTCTCCTCATGGACTGTCTCTTAAGGAACAAACTACTGTATAACATATCTGATTATGTAACGTACTTAGATAGGGTACTTTATCATCACCGTTTGTCATCATCAAGGGTGAAACAACGGGGCGCAGCACAGCTAGTAGGTATTTATAGTTCTAAAAGCTATTTTATTCTATCATTAATTGTATTGTATTACCTATTATAACGATGAAGCAAGTCAATTGACGAGTCAATGATTTCAGATATTTTTATTTCAGTTGACCCTAACGATATGAGTGTGAGGAATGTGGATTGATTACGCGATAGCAGTCGCACGTTTTCTGAGCATACGAGTACTATTAGAACAAGATATAAGGGGGAATCCGGTGCGCGCTTCTCCATACAAACGTATTCCCCTACTTTCTTCCTGGATAATGCCTCTAATAGAGCAATTTTTTATAAGGTCTAGGTCTCCTGTGGACGTGTCTCTGTCATTTCCTTTTTTTCAGATAATAATTGCTCAATAAAATATAGCATCCCAAAAATTAGTTGATGATATTTAAAGCGATATATTTTTTCTATCAATTGTAAGTACTTTGCATCTTAGCACCACCTCACCTTCATTTAATATCACCTCATTTATTTTATCAACTATGGCGTTGCTATTGATATTTTTAACTGTAAACTTGTCTTAATTACCTCAGGTGCTCTCTGGTCGAAATCTTCTTCAGTAAGGGCTACAAGTGCTGGTCCATCCATTGCAAAATACTCTTCAGGGACCATTTGATGATTGAAAGTCCTCAGTGTAAACGCTACCCAAGCCTTGACGTCTTCTGGCCTCCAAAGCATTGGATCTGTAAATAACATAACTTATTGATACCGAATCTATTTTTAAAGAACGTTAAAGGTTATCATGCCCTTCAAATGATTTATAAACATGATTGTTTTTACAGGTACCAACATAAGTCTCATCGGCATCGGTAAAATGAAACTGTATTATTAAGCGCGACATAGTTATCTTTGACTAAATAAAAAAAGCTTTTAGTTATTTCATTACAAAATTCAAAACTCGTTTAAAGGCTTTTACATGCGAATTTTAATATAAATATCTGAAATCAAAATATCAACTATTATCTGTCCTTCTTATTATTATCAACTATTTTGTTCTAATCAATTAACATTGGTTAGCAACGTCGCAGCATGCGATGAGCTGCCGAGATCATCACTGGGCCAACACAAACATACAGCTTACGTAATCAACCATTCTGAACTTCTCAGAAGCCATTTAATATTTATAATGACGATGTACTTAGGCAGTAGCTGACATCTCTACGTGGAAATTCATTTTTTCTGCTGGATCAAGATGATAGTGACGTCATTGTTAATTGCGCGATTAACAGTACGTTTCAAATTGTTATTTATATCCAAGTATGGCATTCACATACGGTATCCAAATATGACTTTATGCGAGTTAATGAATTATATGACATGATAGATATAACGTTATTCTCTGGGAATGCAACCGATAAAGCTGTAGCTGTAATGACTAATGAAATTGGCAATTCTGTTGACTCACCTGGAGAAATTCCAAGTACTGAGCAGGTGTTGTCTACGTCTCGTTTAGACTGTTCGATGGCCATAGATAAGACGCGGTCGATATCAGGAGCAACCAAAGTTTCGTCTCCTCCACTGCTCTCTTCCATCTTCACACTGCTCAGCTCAAAAGGAATTGGTCTAAGGTTGAGCCTTTTTTGAAACGTCGTATCTTCGAGTGCTGATCGGAGAAGAATGTGATCTCTTGGCTCTTCAACTTCAATTTTAGGTATGATATAACTCTGCTGGACGCTTTCCTGTAAGATCTGGTTTTCTTTTAGAAGTTCCTCAATGTCTATGTATTCCTCGTGTTGTGGTACGGGTGATGTACTGTACTGTGTGTAATTGCTGCCGTATGAAACACAAGATCCTGAAGGTGATAGAGGGTAAGGAGACGCAAAACCAGGCACGCTCAGTCTGTTTGGTTCTTCTTTGATGGGGACTTGTGAGTAGTACTGTAGAGAATTGTATGGAGAAGAAGGTTCAAGCGCCACTGTTGGAATGGACCCTTCGTCTGATGACGGAGACGGAGTGGGATAACTTTCGAAGTCGTACAGGCGATCGAGGAAGTTGTTGTCCTCAGGGTATGGTGGTGGTGGTTTTGTGTGATGGTTCTGCGGGGAGTGCAGCATGGGTTCTGGTGGAGAGGCAGCGCCGAGCAGGCGGAGGAGGTGCTGGAGGTCCGTGGGGGACGCGGGCACGGCCCTCTCGTCCTGCGAGGCCGATGGCGGGCTGCACCCGGACCGCGGCACTGTCTGTGGCATCTGGGGACAAAGAAACCAAATATTAGAACTCTAACCGGTAGACTAGTAATATAATGTGCGTTGCTTAACCTGTGTCGAAACCAATAAGGTCCAACCAAACCTACTGTACGCAAGTGAGCATCTACATTTGAATAAGCTGAGTTTCTTTAAGATCTTGGGCAAGCTCTGGGAGATATTTTGTACGCAAGTTCTCAATTCTGGCACTGCTACTGTTATAGGCAGACGTAATGCTTACCACCAGCCGAACGACCCATTCGCTTCGTCACTCCATTGCTTAAAAAATAACCTGGCATGGCTGTTTGACGGAGAGTATACTCGCCTCCATTACGAATAAAAAATAGATGCCGAGATGCCAACACTGAAGCTAGTTTATTTATGCGTGGCCACAGGTATTGTTTCAACTAATCGCTAAAACTGTAAGCCACCACTTAAGTTTAATTATCGAACGGCTTCATAATTCAGACTCAGCAAGAAACACTTATAGGGCAAGTTATAGGATATTCGCAGAGTACAAACGATTGATAAATATTTGTTGATCACATTTTGCACGTCAGCTGCGGAGGGTTAGGTCATCGCACGCGTCAGCCGTAGCCGCGCGCGGTGCGTAGCAACGTTTTTCCAGATGTAGAAATCATAACAATCTCTTGTATATTTTTCTATAGATACGTCAAAGGAGCCTAAATTCGGTAGTGAGTAACATAAACTCCCGAATCGAGACAAAAATTCACACGTCATAAAATAGTTATGATAATTTGCGCAGCTTGTCAACATTTGGATAGCGTTTGGAAATATATTTTATTAAAATATCACGACTATGTGTGTTTGTCATAATTGTGTGCTAGGCGCTTCTGAGAAGCGTTATTAGCTGGATGATTGTTAAATTGTTAGGTAAAACTAGTGGTAATCCATTATTTTTTTTATTTGAATGCCCAAGCAGTCCTCATCACTACCAGATACGTTGATGTGACGGGAGTCTCCAAGCTCGATGATAAAATAAAAATAAAATTGATGGCATTGAAAGATTTTAATTTCCAAAATAAGCTAACTAAAAAGATATTGGAGTAAACTCACACGCAGTAGCGACAGACCCATCTCTACATAACTGCCTTACTACCTAAGTAACTAAGCATTTTCCTGGCGAAAATCTTAGTACCCCGATCAGGTTTAACCGGTCAGGTAGGTCAATCAAGACACAAATGTTTTCTTAATATTCAGAATGTTTTGCTCAAAGAATGCACTATTTAAATTATTCTCATGCGTGAATGCAATGTTATTGTTCTCTACTACATCGATTCTCGTAACACAAACGTCAGTTTAATTTTTACTTCAGTTTCTATTTTTTTTTAATACTACAGTAGCAGTGTTTAGAACATTTCAAACTACGTGCCGAACGGTTAGATTTTCATGTATCTATTAAGAAGTAGAATAAAAAACACACACAAAAATACAAAAATACATATGTTATAAACAAAATTCATCGTCAGCCATAAAAACGTCCACTGCTGGACGAAGGCCCTTTATAGAGGGGTGTTGCCATAATCCCCACGCTTGGCAGGCGGCTTGGGGATCGCAGAATGATCACCACCGTTAACCAAGAGGACGCTGCTGCCCGTCCTCCGGGCAAAATTAAATAGCTTTAAATACTGCTTTTTTTAAGTCCTGTATTTTTAGGACTTCGACACTGTAATATTCTAACTACGTATTTACCCAAGCTAATCAAGCCAGAAAATTACACGTGCTTGCATATATGAATAATTAAATATTCTATGAATGTACTCGTACTAAGCTCAAGGAAATACATTACAGGTAACGAAATCGTGATTAAGAGACGGGATTTACTGCATTCCTAAAACTAGTATGACCAAAAATATTTAATGGAAACTCTTGCGCCGGCCTGTATACTGTTTTAGAGATCCCTCTAATTTTAAAAGTTTTGGTAAATTTATATTTTATTCATATAAAGTTCTATAATTGTGTGTGCTGTGTGCTATGAATAACACAACAGCAACAATACATATTATTGCTGTTGTGTTCTGTGTGTGCGCGTGTGTGTGTGCGCGCGTGCGTGGGTGTGTGTGTTTGTTTGTTGTATTGTTGTTGTTGTGTCCGTTTTGTGTGTTTCTTTGGTGTGATCAATAAAGAATTAATATAATATCTATAATTCGGATAGTTCACAAAGGTGTGCGCCATTCTAAAATGTATCAAGTAGTGAAGGACTTCATAAATTGTAGATTAGGACGGTCTCAAGAGAATAGAATGTTCATATTCTTAATCACATTTATTGACGAGCGCCCGCGGCTTTACCCGTGCCGCGTGATGATGACAAACGGTCATGATGATGATGATGATGATGATAGAAATGTTTATATGCCTCATTCATTACCTGTTTCACCCCTTTAAGTCATCCCTGTGAAAAAATATTGAAAACATCACATTTTATTGTGAATTAACTATCAAAATACCAATTCGCAACACTATAACTTCAAAAAAAATGAACTTTCCATACGAAGCTTTATCCACCCATTTCACCCCCTTAATTCGGCCCTGTCCCAAAATCTACTTCTTCTTATTCACGTATCTATAAACTACCTACCTACCAAATTTCAGCTTCAGATATCAAGTTTTCGAGATTTCGTGTTTAGTCAGTGAGTGAGTGAGTGAATGAGTGAATGACTTTCGCTTTTATATAATTATATAGTATAGATAAAGTTTATCTTATAAGTCAAGTGCAATTGTATAATAGAATTAATTACAATTTATGTAATTACGTTTACAAAAAAAAATTATCATAATATTACACGATCTTGATTTCCAATATGCTCTAACATCTAGCTAGTACCAAGATTAAGTACCATGACTCATTCAGAAAAGTGGAAATACCACGCTTTCACTAAAGTCTAGACTTTTCTCGTCACTTCCGCACCCAACATCCTCTATTTTCTTTCGAGGCTAGTCACCGCAAGCCATCACGTCCAGTCTATCGAACCTTACGGAAACGCGTCTTGCGGCTTCCGGAAAACCTCTTATTACACAGATACGCTTCAATTAAATATAGTACTATCCTAGTGATCGTGCCGGCATTGATTTATGAGTAGGAATCCGGTTGTTTCATTCAGTAATGCAAAAAAGAGACAATAGGCCGTGTTGTAATGACGTCAGGCTATTATTATCTATCGGTCGGTAGATGTCGGTGCAGTCACAATTTGGGCAACCTTGGGGAATTCACGCTGCTCCGACAATGCTATTTGTAACGAGAAATAGACGGCGTTGACAAAGACGCGATTGGTTCTGGTTTCCGCCTATTTTACTGAATACTGTTGTATCTTTCGCAACATTCATAATCTTATTTCAGTAACAAGCGTCTAGTCTTGGACAACGACCTATCTAGAATTTAATTTACTCATATAAATTATGTGGCTACTTATTACTTATGAGATATATAGATAAATAGATAGATAGATGTGACTAACAAATTTTTGTAATTTCTGTTTGTTTTTGTGTGTATCTATGATCTTTCAAGCTCTTGAATCTATCGTTTTCTGAGATCTTGTAGCTATTAATGTTTTTCTTTATTCATTCAAGTGACAAGACGAGCAGGACGTTCGCCTGGTGGTAAGCGGCATACCTGCCACTAACAGTAGCAGTGCCAGAATTGTGAACTTGCGAACACAATCCTGCGCCGCACTGCACAGCGCTCGTCACCCTGAGATATTAGATGTTAAATCTCTTCATACCCAGTAATTTATCTGGTAACATTGCCCTGCAAACCGGAACACAGTAATGCTTGCACACTACTGCTTGGCGGTTGAATAGCTGGCAAAGGTGTGGTACTTCTTCAGGCGGACTCTGCAGTAGAGTCCTACCACTAATATAACAATTTCACTCATTTTCTCGTTATGCAGCCTCACTATTATTAGTAGTAGTAGGTTAACTTTCTAAGTACGTATTTATTTTTATTTCTCAGTACTTGCGTTTTTGTGCTTTAGCAAGAATACGGCTGAAATAATCAAGGGAAGGCAACGGTGTGATTTGGTTTTCATTGTTGTAGAGGAAAGGGGAGAAATGCTCTCAGCTTTTTTCGGAGTTTTGATCAGACTATGTTCGCTGCAGTCCCAGGAGGTTTTAATTCAGGGTGGCATACTAATTAATTTCCATTGAAATCTCTGTGACTTTTGTCGGCAGACACAAAGTCAAGCTTCACCAAGGGGTTTTAGGTGGATGCAATTAGCACATAACTTAGCTAATATACGTAGATCTTTAAATTCTGCTCCATTATAATAAAATAATGATAGTATCATCATAGTTCTTGCTAATTAGACAAAAATAACATTTCTTTTATCTTTCTTCGTTGCTTAATGTTTACAATCACTTATCAAAAATAATTTGAGTTTTAGCCTGTATGATTGATCTTTGTTCAAATCATCTTATCTCTTTCCACGTCCGTCTCATAATGCCAACAATCTTTTCTCTTCCAATCTCTTATTTGATCTATGCCGGTAATTGTAATTGATGATAATACAAAATGCCATATCCTCGTATTTGTTGTTCCAGTGCACTTGTTTAATTCAAAGTTGTGCTTTTTGTTGACGTGGATTATACCTCGCCGTATATTTAGTTTAGTTTAAAATTTAACTTTTACACCTCAGTCTTAAATAATATAACTTTCTGCAAATGATCACATTATTTCGTCGATCTGTTGCTGCATAAAGAAAAATTAACACATTTTACATTTAAATACAACCAAAGTCATGTATCATCTGAATTTGATTCTGGATCATTTTTTTGTACGTGATAGCTGTCGTGAATTGAGATTTCCTTTCAGTTATACTTAGTAATACTTAAATTGGTTTACTTAAGAAGCTAATAGAACAGCACCTTCTACAATAATTTTATCATAATATTTAGCAATAGAATTCAATGCAGGAAATTATGCTTTGCATTTTTTTTTAATGTTTGTCTAATGTTACTGATTCAACGTTTGGTAGACATTTCTCACAGCGCCATCTAGCCCCAAACTAAGCAAAGCTTGTTACATGGAAACCAGATAGCTGATAGATTACTTATACACTTTTTTGTAAATACATACTACACCCAGACCTGTCTTGTGACATACATTTATGTTCCTCACATAAATGTTTGCCCTAGGTGGGAATCGAACCCACGCCCTACAGCTCTGAAGGCAGACATGCTACCAACTGAGCTATAAGGCAGTCAGTTTAATTGCGAATTCGCAGCTCCAAACTACATTTAGAAGTTTCTGCTATTTTGTTTTAATGTCAGCCAATTCTGCAACGCCACAGTTGGTCGACTAGATGTCAGACTCAGATTACAGCCGGATAGGCCATTATACCAGTTTTATGGTCGGAATTCCCTTATCCACTAAGCGTCTTTATAACATCTCTTTTATTGTTATAATTTCGGTCGTATTGTTTAAAATGCTTTTTGAAAATGTAGTAGGTTTTTTAATAAAAATTGTAATTAAGTTCAAATTAAGCTTAGGCAAACGTGTAATCGTTTGCGGACACTGAACACAATACTTAAATGTGAACCCAAAACATGTCTGTCAAAGACAGTAATCATCTATTACTTTATATTATGTTACTTTTTTCAAAACAATTTTCAAACCAGCTGCACTAAAGTTAGGTATTTCCAAAACATTCAGATCCAATTAAACCGAATCCGGCTGACAAATTTATAGCCATTTTTATTGGCGAACTCCATAAAACTAAAATACTACTACGTTTCGCACGGACTCGCTATGAGAAGCCCGCGAATTCCAACGCGATTTCTAAACCGTAGATTAATGCACTAATTGTACATAGCTGTTAGAGACATTGTTTAAAATAAAGAAAGATTCGATTGAATAGGTTCATTGCTGCTGAAGTCTCAGCGCCTGGATTAGGCGCGAGCCGTCCTAACGCGTAAACTGATCAACTCACATGATGCTGCCCACTTTCACCCTCCATATTAAGTCAAATGTCACTGTTCGTATACAAAACAAAAGCCGCACTCACACAATCACCTGCAAGTCAGTTGTCAAAGCCGAGGTTGATGCACCTTTGACGTCGCGTCCATGTCAAAAGTGAGGTTAGGTTGTGCCGGCATTCGCGCCGACCGGCCGCGATCAAATTTCAAATCTGCTATTTTCTATTGTTTTTCACTGTGACAATTAATAAAACACTTTATAACAATAGGAAGGATGGTTTGAGGGGAATTAAGGTAAACTAATTTTGCGCGTTTTTCGGTAGATGAGTGCGTGTGTACGTCGGATAGATCACAGGGGCACTGAGCGCGGCGGCTGCGCATGGAGGCTTTGGCTCAATGGACGCCTGCGTCACTACGGGAAGTACGCTACTAAACTAATATCAAATTATTAGATCTGATATCGGAACTATGTGTTAAGTATACGTCATGTCTAACATAATTAAACTTTTGACGTGTGCTTAAATAGAAATTAAAAAGTAATTATTAAGTTAATTCCCGGTTTATTGTGGAGCGATAAACCGTATCCTGTCCAAAAAGAATACAGAGCAACTGGTAATTACCTCCAAGGTCTTTGATCGACAATAAAATCGAGACTATTCGCTAGGACTTATATTTAGGCTAGATACAAATGATTGTTAAGTGCTTGATGTCTACCCGTTTTTAAGTATTGCAAAGTCTATTTCATCCATTAAAACTCGATGTACTATTGACATTTGTATTTTTTCTTAATATTCCTTTTAATTAATAAATAAATAATTAATTAAAATAAACATTTTGTTAGTATTATTTACTTTACAGGTAGTAATGCACATTAACTATAATTTTCATTACGATGAAGTACTTTTCGCTTGGAATGTACTATAGCATTAGCTTAACATTTCGAAAAAATAATTCCATGCCACGCCATTATGGCGTATCCCAAAAACCGTATCTCAGTATGACGTTTTAATAAGTCAATTAAAATATGTGCTTTGATTTGAATGTGCTTTTAAATATGCATCAAGCTATTAAACTTTGGAAATGTCACCATAACCACATCCCTAAATGCTAAGCTATATTGATAGGATATTAACAATGTTTTGCAGGTGACACATAGGGTTTAAACCGTGTGCTATAGACGTAAAGACCACTTATATACTCTTATATACGTATGCATAGGTATATAGTAAAATCATGACATCATCAACCAATAAAGATGCTTTAACCGCGGTATATCCGATACATATCCTATTTCCAATGCTAAGCAGCGGAAAACAAGGGAATTTAGATCAGCCCCAACCACCACGTTTCTTTAACACAGTCGTGGCGTTCCATCGTGATTGTTAAGATCTATGACGTCATTAACAAGCCTTCCGCACTTCATTCATACATACTTCACTCAGACAACACACGCAAGTTTGGTTACAAGGTCGGACGAGAGCGCACTATATCTGCGTGCTCCGTCTCACGTATCCGATTAATATGGAGATATTTTCGTTCTGCATAATCTACCGCATTTTTTTTATTATTCATATATGTATATTTTATAAGTAGGTACATATTTCACATACCAACATAGGTTTGAAGAGCGTTCCGCAGCTCTATACAAAAGACATCAACGGGGTGCCTTAAAATTGCCCTTTGATTTTAGCTGTCTGATCCTTTACCTATTACATTAATTCAAATTGCAATTTTATATTGACAGAGGGATATAAAATTAAGTTTATTGTCATATTTATTTCCTGTATATACATACAACTAATATATTACTCAAATTATGTATGTTTGTATGCTTCTATATCTATACAGGCTCGTATAATAAAATCGTTTACATAAAAAAGTATGTAATGATTAATATTATATAACACATTATTATACTTGGATATTTTAAATTATATATTTTGAGTACTCGTTTTATTTATATCATCTGTTAAACCGGATATACTCATAATTATTTACAATATTTACTACAATAGATGTATTATTTTAACAGCGTGCGCGTTATATGCTTGCATTTGGCTTACAAATTATTTGACTCCCAAAAACTTGTAGGTCTAGTTTACTGAGTGATAGTTAGTGCTAAATATTATAGTTTTTCTATAAAAACTAGAATTAATAAAATAAAACTAAGCTCTTGTTATCTGTTGGCGGAAACTACGAATTGACTTGGTATATATCTTTAATTATAAAACTCAAGAAGTTAAGCTATTTATATTGAAAGGTTATAAATTTCACATAACTGAAAAATAAAAATAATATATTCAACCATACCAATTTTTTTCATTAAAACGATGTACTATGCTATATCAGAACACGCAGTATAGTAAAATTTAAAAAAATAACATTGAATCGTTCCAATTACTTATTGGTAACTTCTTTGTCAATTCGATCAATCAGTATTGTAACAAAACCAAAAGTCTTCAACCATTTCTACCCACACATCTTCGCCCCTTACCCAAACATTACCATGGTAACACCTACGTTATTTACTTCTATCTATTTATAGCCCAAGTTATGTAAGCGGGAATGCCACTGACTAACGCAGCCTTGTTGTCGCAATCCATTCATGAGCGTGCATGTCATATGTCACAAAAGCAATTGGCAGTCATAATTTGCGAGTAAACATTATAAGCAATTGATTACACTATTTTAGTGCCATCAATTGCTATTGCAAAAGCGATATTTTGAAGAGAAACGTAATTTGGGTATCTCACATTTTTGTGACCACGATTGTGTACATACATACATTTATTTTATTGCATGGATTTTAAATTAAAAGTTTATCTCCCAATATAGCCAACTCGCAGTGTGCCACAGTCCTTATGAGCATTTTATTGTACTAGCTTATCGGCAAAGCGCGTTGAAACCGAACCCAGTTATTAAATTCAATACTACCCTAAGTATAAAAAAGTTGTTTTTTTGTTGTTTATTGTTTTTTCTTAAGGACTGTAATCGTAGCATCATAAATGATTATAACATATTATAAATCTTGTGTAAGTCTGCATACTGTGCTCAGTAGCACATTGATCTTATTACTAATTATGTAATCTCGGTAAGTGAATTATTGTCATTCTTATGAAATTAATAAATATTCTGAAACCGTATGTATTATAAATGTGCACTTATTTGACATGGAAAAAACTCTATCTGCCAAGACACAATTATTAAACTCCTGGCATGGTTATTGAAAGATTTTAATAAAGGCTTTCCTTTGGAGTAGATAACTTATAATCTTAGTGTAGAATATAGTTGTAGAGAATAATTGGTATTACTTCTATGCAGAATAAGCCTTACAAATACAATCTCGGTGAAAATGTGGTCTACGCTGAAGCAAGCTAGCCTAGAAGAAGCCAACTTGAAGACATCCGTTAAAGAATTAGCCTTTTTTAAGTAAGATACAAATACATAGCTCTATATATATACCCCCCTCTATTAGGAGGCCTTCGTCGAGCAGTGGACGTCTTATGGCTGACGACGACGACGACGACATAGATATAACAACAACAAAGACACGTGTAAAAATTTACTTCATACTGTATCTGATAAAACGCTGCAGCAGATAAAACACCGATATTGTTAAAAACTGATAAAAACAGTTATGCCGGAGATAAACTCATATTTTACAGAACTGCCAAGTCTTAAGATTAATGTGCTATTCGACTTTAATCAAAGTCATAATATTTGCTATAAATTGCGTTCTATCTGAATTTTTGTTTTTAATGTGTTGTATTTTTGACGATACGATACCTATATCTTCTAAATATGTATAAAACAAGTTTTTTGAAGTTTCCCGAAAATTTTCAATAACTAAGAAAAAAACTTAACTTAAACAGGAAGAAAAATTATGACCTAAATTAATAAATTATTTTTTAATTATAAAATTATTATGACTCGAACCTGCATACGAGCAGTCTCTATGGGTTTCCGTGCTTTGCCAGTTAAGAGTAGACAAGTTGGTCACTTCTCCATAGAAACGCGATAGTATTACTACTCCACTATGTAATTTTGTAGGTCCAAGACTAAGTATTATATCGATTAATCTCTTCATTATATAGGATTGAAAATTATTACGAAAGTAAAAAGTTAATAAACATGAAAGTTATGAGCCAGGAAACATCTTGTATTTTAGCTCAATTTTAACGCCACATTGGACGTAAATAAATAACATAAGGATTACGAAAACTCTAATATAATTTATCAAGCGGCATAGTTTAGTCCATAAACATTTCAAATAACTTAAGTTGGAATAAATTAACTCAGAGTTTATTCAACCACATTACTGCAGCCAAAGGTCGACAAAAAAAATAATTGTGCGCTCATTTATCTTTCTTTCTCCCTTTCTCACAGTTTGTATGATGAAGAGAGCATGCTTTTTAGCCGCGCCCACCGATGAGTTCGAGCCGTCAACTTGTCGATCCTTAAGCTACAGAAGTCTCTGCCTTAGATGCCAAATTTTCCCAACCTGTTACAAGCTACCAACTAAAGCGTTGGTGGCGCCATCCGTAAATTTTTGTAACACAAATATTCAAATAATATACTTTCTTCCTGTTTAAGCTTTAAAAAAACATAGAAATACCATAATTGTGGGATCACTTCATACAAAATTATTCAAAAACTTAACTAAGGTACAATAAACCTTGTTTCCATTCTCAAAAAAACTTAAGAGCACAGTTACTCTGCACAGTAACAGTAATAGAAGATTTAGTAATTTACAGTTAGCTTCAAAAACTTATAACGTGTATTAATTAATAATAAAATTAATTAAAGTTCAGATTTTTTGTATAACTGGGAAAATACAAAATTAAAAACTCAACATCTTTGCAAAGGATGACTTCATTCAATGCCTGAACGCAACACGTTTAGCTATCTTCAGTGACGTAAATCAAGATAGATCAGTCATAGGATTTCAGGGTGCGCTCTTTTCTTAGAATTTCTTTTGGTAAAGGAAAAGTTTGTTAAAAAACATTTATTTTTAGAAACTTTTGACGTACTTATTCAAAATGAATGAAGTATGTCGTAATTATAACAAAAGTCTGTTATCCGATTCGGTTTATAGTCAGAAAAGGAAAACGGATAAGAATTTTTAGAAAAGCTGAAATCAATGGTTTATTATTAAAAAGACTAAGACGGCCGAACTTCTCTTAACTTTAAAGTAGTTCAAAGATAAAGAAGAGTAATTTCTGAATAATGAAGAAGTATCTTGTAGGCAAGTTTATCAGTTTTAGACCATTACTACACGTCGATAAGACAAGTCAAATCCCAATTTAGGTAATCTACGTAAAAAGTGTTCCTTAGTTACAAAAGTTATCACTTTTGCGCGATGTAGTGTAATAAAATAAAGTAGTAATTACCTGATAATGACAATAATCTCTAGAAATCCAACCGCCGAAATATCCAATATTGTTTTGCACCACCATTTTGTATTTCGAGTATTTTTTGTTACAAAACTATAAAAAATAATAAACCAACAGTGGTCAGGTAAAGCCACAGAAGGGCTAAGTTTTAATTATTTTTAATTTTAACGTGCAGGTATGTACTACATGAATGTTAACCTCAGAATGAGTGTCGTGAACCGTGCATATCACATTTATTGTAAAATATAATTTTGTTTGACAACTTTATCATTTTAAAAGTTCGTAAGATAAGATTACCGCGCTGTTATCGATATATCCTTTTATGGTCTGACTACGAATTTGATTCATAATATGCGTATTTTGAATAATACTAGTGAACGTATGAATGAGAAGATTAAATATAAATTTTGTCATTTATTTGTTTCCTTTCTTTTTCATAGTCGTATCTTCATTTAGCTTGAGGCTAGATGGCGCTGTGTTAAATGTCGTCAAGAATTTATTTATCTACAAAATAAGTTTATACTTTTTGCACAGTTCACAGGATAGAGCTACAGGCAAAGCTACGAGAGTACACTTGAAATATAGCGTAGCCGGCGTAGAGGTTCCCGTAGGCAACTCCTATCGATCCCAATTTTGCTACGTAACATTTATTCTTACAAGCAAAATGGAATCATATGAGTTTTTGGCTAAAAGTTGGGTTTAAGATAATTTATTTCTCAAAAAGAATAACAATTTACTTATATCATTATTTTACAATATATTGAGAGCTTAAATAAATACTTTAAAAAAATGGTAATGATATTTATATTTAGTTATCGCACTCAAACCAGTAGCCACGTTTACTGCTCACTTACAAATAAACAAACAGATTGTAAGAAAACTGCTATATATATTTTTTAGGTTGTCAATGTGTTCTTAGATAATCTGGTAAATAATCTCGACCTTTTACCAACTGCACTTTTAGCAGAGTTCATCTCTACCGCAAAAACTCGACCAGCACAAATTTGCTGTGCAATTATTGTAAAAAGTGGTTAACAAGTTTACCCAGCTAAATCTAAACAAAACTAAAACAAACTATCTATAAAATATTTAACACTTTGATTAATATATAATAACAAAACTGCCTAGTTAACGTAGTAGTTCACACATGAATTATAATTAATCGAAAAAAGAATAATCGATATCTTTTCAGCCGACCTAACTCCCATCATTGCCATATCAAACTGGAGTACCTAACAAAAACCGAGATTATATCAAATGTATTGTCATAAGAAAATTGTGATTTGACAAAGAAAGACAAAACAAATAACAAAAAAAATAAAACAAAAAGTTAGGGTTCCTGGATACGTATCAGTCACGAAACATCAGACCTCTGGAGTACAGGGGGCCTCTTGTTGAAAATGAAATTGATGATTTATAATTTACCTATCTATCTTGTGCTAAAGATACATGGGAGAAAAAAGAACAAAAGATTATTTGAGGTTACAATGCGTTTACTATTTTGATAAGTCCTAATACAATATTAATATTAAAACGCTGATGGCGATAGTCCAATGGATGACGGCAACGAGAAAAATTGGGAAAATAAAATAAATGAAAGGAGGTTATCTGATGGATCCTTTGCTGATGGTGTCTTCTGCAGGATCATCCGATTCTCGAACGCTTCATGGAGCTCCTCCAGTGAAATGACATTGCCTTGTCTTCAAAGCTTCAAATGAGAATTTCGCTCGAGTTCCTTAGTTTGGTGACCGCATGGCGCGTCACAAAATAATTCTTGAAAGTTGGAGTTTTACGTCATCTCAGACGGAAATATGGACCTGGTGTCCCCTGCGGGATCGGCGTTGGCTCCCTCAGGTCATTCTCTTCTCAAAAAGATGTAAAAAAATCCAAAAGGTGATTCACCCCGTAACACGCGCAACGGCGGCTCCGACGTGAATGTCTATTTTTCAAAATGGTCTCCTCGATCTAGCTTCTCTTTCTCGCTTATGGAAGAATTCTTCGAGTGCGAGCGAGTCAGCGTATATGACGTCATGTCGTAATACGGCTTCCAACAGATAACCAAATATTTTGTATAAAGCTATCCGATAGATTCTAAATTTGAAACTAATTTTATTACTAGTTTACAATTCCAAAATAAATGCTTAAAAAATCCTAATTTGTTATTTAAATACAATTTTGATAATTAATTTCACACCAACATTTTATGTTGGTTTCTGATATATTTTATGGAGCAAAGCACAAGCCATCCTGTGCGCCAATTTGCAAAATGGGAGCTAATAAAATAAAGTAATAATATAATTTAAAGATTATATGACAATATCCCCCTTTTGAAACAAAAGACAGTTTACTGTCTGAACAGACGGGGTAGGCATGAAAAGAAACTTTTTGTTATAGGTTGGAATCCTGAAATATAGTGAGGTTGATAGTTCAGCAAGCTTCTTACATTCCATCTAGCAAAATAAACTGTTATTCCACTTTCATAAAATAAATCACTCACATTCTTTCATACATAGGTACCTATAAGGAATTCAAATAATATTCACACTGCCTAGTTCTTACAAAATCACCACTCACACCTTTAAACTTACATCGAACTTCATAAATCTCCTTGCATCTCATAGTTAAATTGAGCTATTCTGACATACTTGCTTCACTTTTCATAATCCTCATGACTCCATACATAACATGATGGTATAGGATATACCTATAGAAATAACACATTGTGTAATAAAACAAAAGTAGTATATAGCAAGTAGCTTAAAAGGTAACTGTTAATATAAATATCCATTCACTCTTATGTAGGTGCGGACAAAACTTATCTGAAAAACAATGATATCTAAATGGTTTTAAACGGTAAGTAAATATGTGTTAGTATGTTTGTAATTCTTATAATAATCTATACCCTACAGTTTGGGTTTTCTAGTAATGACCTAATTCTATGAGAATAAAGTCTCACTATTGTCTAATAGTATGAAGTGAAAACTTCTAATGTTTAAAGTAAATATCTATCGTTGTAAACATTAGATAAACTAAGTATAAGCTTTAATTAAGTACAGGTAAATCTTAATTATTTAAACCTAAATTAAATCTACGCAGTGAATCCGTGCACTAGATGCTGCTAACTATAATTAAAGACTAATTGTTAATCTTAGAAGGTTCACAGACAACCTTTGGTATCTACAAGACAAAAAGGTAAGTTTGGTATGTATGTATGTATGTAGATCTACTAAATATTGCTAGCATGTCCGAGTGTTTTAACTCAGCCATAAGAAAACATTTTAAGTCATACTAGGTATAAACTTGTCGTTAGTCAAATCCGGTATGTATGTTAGCATGTAACAAAAAGACTAGAACTAAATCGTTCCCAAATAATTAGCTAATAAGCTATAGTTAATGGTAGGTTGCCTTTAAATAGGATCCTCCAGAAAATTGCCCAATATGTAGGCTAAGAACTAATAAGCACACGAAAATATGCATTATTGAACGTTTGGTTTATAGTTGGTAATGTAAAAATAATTACTCATACTTAACCTTAAAAATATTGCATCACAGACTTGGTTTTAACAAAAATTACCAAGTCTCAAAACACAAAAAAATGGTATTAACCTTAAAAAATTGCTTCACAGACTTGGTTTTAACAAAAATTACCAAGTCTCAAAACACAAAAAAAATGGTATTAAATATACTGCTTTTGCTTTATATAGCAATGGATACTTGTCCAAAACAAAACAATAGCTTTGAATACTGTTATTAAGTTAATTCAAAGTAAGTATTTAAGTCTTTCCCTGAATGTAGGTCAACACTTTGTTAATACTTGAAACTTGTCTTTGAGACAGAAAAAGAATCGTCTTTTCTATACAAATTGGAAATCAAAATAAGTAAATTCTTGTATAAATAACGCTTAAGTAGTTCAATGTCTGAATAGAAGTCATACTTAGTCTGAGTATAGACCATATAGTATGTCATTTTACCTACATGAACTTGTTGGTTTACAAGGAAAATTGCAATGTTTAAATTCTAAACTTGTTTGTAAAGAAATAATTATTGATTTTATGATTTTATCAGTATTTGTTATGGATTTACAGTATCCTAAAGTATCCGTAGAAATAATAATGTGGGTAAAAACGCAAACTTAAAACTTATGTGTTTCTTTTTTACTTTTGAGAATTTTGGTTGTGAACATACGGTTTTCATTTTAATTTGAATAATACTGAACCGATAGCCAAAATTGTGTATCTATAGGTAGCTAGATATGCGTAGGTACGATAAATCAAAAATAATTGTCTGTAACTACAATTTTGAAAAAGTTATAAGCGCCGCCATATGTGTGTTTACATACTGCATTGCTTTGAATAAATAAATATTGTTTTTGTTTATATTTCAAAAACTATTGATCTGAATTTTGCAATAAAAGTATATATTGACTTCTGTTAGCGTCTACTATGGGTAGTAAACAAAATACTTTAATAAAAAGTTTGAGAAGAGAGTGGGTAACGAATGGCGAACTGATCTGTAAAATTTCAGAGCAGTGCCTTCTAACAACTCTGAAAAACCTCTCAACAGTACACTTTCACACACATCTCTTGCTAACTTAATTTCGTTCACTCGATTCAAAAATTCAACAACACACGTATCACCACTATACTTCAGTCCCCAGGACTTCAAATTGGAGTTGTAACTGTTATTAATTGCATATGTTACCTGGGTGACTGGTACATGACTGTTTTGTGTCGAGTGCCTTTGTTTCATAAATGGAATATACTTGTCACCGTCTGTGGCTGGATCTATAACACTAGTGCTAGGATTTGTGTGGATATTTTTGCATAATGGCGACTGGATTGTTCCTTGAGCCATCCTCACATCGGTATTGACATAATTCATTTCGTCTGAATCTGAAACAGGTATATCTATTAAGCTCTGTGAATTTTGGAGTTCTGGTTGAGGTGAATCTGACGTTTGCTCCGCTGTTAACTTACGGTCAACAGACGGTGTACTATACATCTTTACAAGAAAAATTGTTACACAAATTCAATAACACAATTGTGAAAATACCTACTTCTACAGTAGATTAAATTGTAATCTTTTGTTTATAAATTCCAACATACACCTTTGCACAAGATAAAATTGGTTTGTTTTTAAGTTAAATTCTAAGTAAATAATTGTTCGGGCGCCATTTGTCATAAGAAAATTAAATTTTTGGAGAAGAGAAATAAATTTTTTGCAAAGTTACAATATGTTGGAATAATATTTAAATAAGCTGATTGCTATTGTTTCGATGGAAGATAATGACGAGAAAACTTGGTAAAATAAAATGAAATGAAAGGAGGTTATCTGATGGATCCTTTGCTGATGGTGTCTTCTGCAGGATCATCCGATTCTCGAACGCTTCATGGAGCTCCTCCAGTGAAATGACATTGCCTTGTCTTCAAAGCTTCAAATGAGAATTTCGCTCGAGTTCCTTAGTTTGGTGACCGCATGGCGCGTCACAAAATAATTCTTGAAAGTTGGAGTTTTACGTCATCTCAGACGGAAATATGGACCTGGTGTCCCCTGCGGGATCGGCGTTGGCTCCCTCAGGTCATTCTCTTCTCAAAAAGATGTAAAAAAATCCAAAAGGTGATTCACCCCGTAACACGCGCAACGGCGGCTCCGACGTGAATGTCTATTTTTCAAAATGGTCTCCTCGATCTAGCTTCTCTTTCTCGCTTATGGAAGAATTCTTCGAGTGCGAGCGAGTCAGCGTATATGACGTCATGTCGTAATACGGCTTCCAACAGATAACCAAATATTTTGTATAAAGCTATCCGATAGATTCTAAATTTGAAACTAATTTTATTACTAGTTTACAATTCCAAAATAAATGCTTAAAAAATCCTAATTTGTTATTTAAATACAATTTTGATAATTAATTTCACACCAACATTTTATGTTGGTTTCTGATATATTTTATGGAGCAAAGCACAAGCCATCCTGTGCGCCAATTTGCAAAATGGGAGCTAATAAAATAAAGTAATAATATAATTTAAAGATTATATGACAGTATCTACTATAAAAGCATAAACTTCAGAATGATACTGTTGGTTGAATGTTGATAAGGTTTCTCTTTATTGTTGTTCTATAATATTTTGTATTCATGTTTTTTAAATACGTAGTTCTGTGAACTAACTAAAGATGTCAAAAAACAAAACACGTAAATCATCGTCGCAGGTTGGTGGAACGAGAGAACATTTTGAATACTTTATAACGCAGTAGATATAAACAAAAGTCGTGGTTTATTACAAGCAGAAACTTCAATTCTAATAATTGTAAGCGAATAAATGCAAAGACAACCAAAATTTGCAAACGGATTTTATGCTATACTTAAGTTGAATATCAACGCGCTTTCGTAGGAATAAAACAGTACTACAGGTCTCGCAATGTGACTCAAGAACTCTACTGGAAAGTATGGTGTGCTAGATATGCACTGACATTAGCATTTATTAATATCATTATGTTTACGGCACATTTACTTTTCTATTATTAAAAATAATTATTATACAATTTTTATACACTAGTCAATTAATTCATAACTCAGGATATCAAATAATATGTATTTTGTAGTTGTTAATTAGATGTTTAAAAAATTGTGAACTTTGCTTTAACGGCATAGGCAAAGCTAGTATAATAAAATGTTAATTAAGAACAGGTAAAAAAAACTGGTTTCTAATGTATTTACCATAGCTTGAATATTTTTAAAGCGAATTTTGCAGGCAAGCGTTTTGAAGAAATTCGCTTATTAAAGCATTATTTGCATACAACAAATTTTGCATAATACAAATTGTATTGCGTTGCGACGCATGGATTCACAAGAAAAATAAACACAACACAATCGCCAAATATTACTGTTATTTCAATTAAGCTACGCTCATCTTTGGCAGGTACAAATTGTCTATTTTATAAAACTGTAACTAAAATGACCTCTACGAGTATAGCATGATTTAAAAAATCTTTTGTTTTAGCAGTTGTTTACGCCTCTCTACACTTATAAAAAAAATACCGGGAGTTCAGGTACTGTATAAGTGAGTCTAGCGCGTTTTAGGCGTGGACGGCCAGTGAAGGGAACCGGTTCTCAAGGTCCATGGTTTTCCCGTCGTCTCGAGATTATTTTCAACTCTTGTTGTGATACTGTTGCCATGTTGCTCCTACTTTGTTTGTTAACTTTGTCATTTGATCGGTTTTAACTTAAAAGTTGCGAGTAAATGACTCATGTTTAAGATTTGCAGGCGAATCATCAGCATCTTAAATTGATATCAAAACATAATATTAAATTAATTATTTTTGTCCCAATTTTTGCTGATCTAAGGCTGTATGAAAAAGGGCTTATAAATTTACGAAACAATCATAAAGCTCTAGTTATCATTTGAATGCTATACAACAATGGTTCAAATAAAGTTCTTTAAAACATTAATAAAGCATTGAATTTAACATTCTACGTCTACGTGATAAATGTTTCATTCAACCGCCTAAAGAGCGGTTTATAGCGCAAAATATATATAATTCCAAAGTGGACAGTGTGGTGGTAGGCGAAAAACAATTACTTTGCTGGCTGGTAATAATTACAAATGTTATAGCAAGGCAAGGTCGTTCAAAACGTAACGTCTGACGCCAGTTCCCTTTCACCACTACGATTGGTCTCTCTCAACTTAGCATAGTCACTCGATACATAAAATCGATATGCGCCGCCCACTGGCATTATTCGATTATTTATATCGAGTAAGCTTGATTTGTGTCTCGTTAAATGCTAGTCGGTTGATTTGTGTGAGCTTGCTGTGCCCTATGTTGCCATAGATTCAGTAGTAGTCTGGCGATGCTTTAGTTAAATTCCTTTGTTCTAGGAGTTAGTTTAATAGAATAAATAAACAGAAGGATTCGCAGGTAAGGTGAACCCTGGAGCTTTTTATGGTAACAAGTAATTAGACAAACAAGACGCTTTCCTGATGGTAAGAGATTACTTGCCCATGACTATTGTAGCGGTACGCAAAACTTTAAAGAAATAGTGACGAAAAACAGGTACTTTCCTGTCCAACTATGCTACGGAGAAATCGTAGCCAAACGCTGGACTAGTTTATTTCGTTATAAAAAAATCGGTTTTGTAACTTCACATTTTGAATGAATGGCGAACAAAAATGTTTTTACGTGCCGTAATTGGATTTTTCCATGTGACCTTTATCAACATAAATATCAAATATCAAAAAACCACAACTACCGGACCTTTTGTAGGGTTGTCATCAGCCAGAAGACATCCGCAGCTGGACGAAGGCCTCCCCCTTAAAATACCACGCTTGGCAGGCGGCTTAAGGATCGCAGACTGCTCACCACCGTTAACCGAGAGGACGGTGCTGCCCGACCTCCGGTGGTTCTAGATGTAATTTTAGGACTTAGGACCAGGACCTTGTGGACCCAGGTCCACATCTGTAGGGTAAAACTTCTCTATTCACTGAACTATTTTGATGTGGTCGACAACTCAGATTTAACTACAGTTCGTGTGACAGATTGAGCCAATGGTAAACATGAGGAAATGGGAACGGGGGATCGTTGTGCGAACTGAGCGTTGAGCGAGTGTTTAAGTCGCGAGTGAACCGGTTTCTTCTAAGTAAGCGAGCTCCATCGAATATTAGGCGAAATGGCAGTGAAACGCAAGACATGATAAATACAATTCCAAAATGATAAGGCTGTTGGAACACACGATCTGCACCCTTATCATGGACGTTCGCGATTCCGATTGCGATAGCATGCCCTCCTGCTCGTACCAACCCACTCGCGCCATGCGTGCTCCTGCTCGCACACGCTCGCAATCAGAATCACGAACGTCCATGATAAGGGTGCAGGTCCCCGTTTTATAAAGCTAGAAGTACAAGCTTACATCTGTACTAGCTTCTTGTACCAGTAACTACAAGTTATCAGTTACAGGTAGATGGTTTATACTTAACCAATACAAGTGCTTGTACTTGTACGGCCTTACCTAAAATAATCTCGGTTCTCTTAGTCGCTGCTTAAACTTCTCTGTCCTTTTCTAGCACGTGAAACTTCACGTCAGAGAGAAGATGGCAGAGCATCTTAAGCAGTGACTAACGGTTGAAAAGTTTTTAAGTAAGGCCGTTAGTTTGTACACTGGTCGTCTTGTAGCTTTAGAAAAAGCCGTACTCAATTTTTTTTTTGCGGCGTTGCCAGTTTTTACTACAAGTACAAAACTTGTAGTTTTATAAAACAGGGCCTGGTGCTCGGGAATAGATTTACAACTTAAGGTTGGTTGCTAGCAAGCCGAGTGCAAGTAATAAACCATCAAAATTGATAAAAAATAATCAACTATTGTATTTTTGGTAGTTACCATACATTTATTAGAATAAGCTGTACTTTCTACTACTTACAGTAAATTTATACTTCTAAAGTACATTTATGATGTATAAATAATAGTCTATATTTTAAGTCAGCGTAAGTAATTTATTTCTCACTTAAGTGAAATTTTATATTACCTAATTACGAATTGAGAAAATATATTTTTTTAACTGTGCCCTTAAGACCTTTTCGTATTACCGAAATATCAAATATTAAAAAATTTCGGGGCACCATACTTTCACGATATTTTCCTTCACCAGCAGCTAAATCTCATTGTTGGGATTTGATCGCGCTAACTGCTGAGCTAACATCACTAAGAACAGTTTTTAATCATTTATGCATACTAGAATTACTAAATTTTGTTGTAAAACAGGCTCCACGAAAAGAACACCTGACAGGAGAAACACTCAAAGCCACTGTATTTTTCCTATATTTTACTCAATAAATTAGCATAGATCTGTCGTTTGCTTACACTGGGTGTTAATAATACCAAAAAATATTTTGTCTCATATTGACGCAAAAGACTGAGTTCAAACGATAATTTTGTCCATTTTAGTGAAACAAAGGCTTTGCAGCTTTTTTTAAATTACTTAGGACGCACCTATTTAGGCTACCTACTTATTTAAACAAAATTGCACAATGGAAATTAAGAGGTTTTTATTTGTAAAAACTCAATCAATAAAATCCCTCGAAGTTCAGTGACACAAAATTACAAGCAATTTAGTTTTAATCGGTATATTAAACGCAATAAAATACCTCACTTAGCTTGACCGAACTTAGCACGACGTTACAAAACGTCTTAAAGAAACTTAGATTAAAATAACAGTAACTATATTATTAATCTGTATAATAACACTACACTTTAAGACAAGGTGTTGTAAGCTAAACCACGATCAGGATCAGGATTTAAGGTTTAAATTGGTTTGCATAAATAGATTTAAATAAATTTAATAACACTCTTCGATCCATATTGATTGGAAAGAAGACAGAAGAAGATTCTTCACTGTATAATATAATTTACAATATTTTAATATTATTCTTGCTTTAAACCAACCCAAAACATTTAAGTACAGAACAATGCTATTCTACATTCTTGTTACAAAAAACTATTTATAAGTTGAAAATAGAGTTGGCCGTAAATTTCATAAAATAAAGATAGAGACAAGAGAAATACTTTTCCTTAATTTTCAACCTATTAAACTAAACAACAATACCTATAATATATAGTTTACAAAAGTTATGTTTGATCTGAATACTGATTCGACCTAAATGGAATGTAAGAAAAGCATAATGTAACGCCTACTTAAATCTAATGTTAATAGGCCTCATAATATTTAATCGCTGACTCATTTAGTCATTTCCCAACACCGTTCTAAAAGGAGTTTGCAAAATTGATTCTTTCATTTTCCTGTTTCGACTTGACTCAAATTTGGTCGAACTTTCGCAACACTATGAATCAGTGGACACGGCGAGAATGGTCAAAGATTGCTACTGAACCATGATGAGCGAAAAAAATAGATGTGGCGCCTTGAATCGTATTCAAATTATTTGAATAAGTATAAATACAAAATTAATTACGATGAAATTGCTTTTAAGCGCTCTAATATAATTTAATAATACAGATATAGCATCCATATTTTAACCGACTTCAAAAAAAGAGGTTCTCAATTCGACTTTATGTTTTTTTGGTATGTTTGTTACGCGATTACTCCGCTAATTATGATAGTTTTTTTTGTTTGGTGGTCTCATATAAACTTTATTGAAATCGGTTCAAAGTTTGGTTTTTAAATCAAAATAACTGCAAAAAAGATGTCATCCAGGTAATCGGAATTAAACTCGGTTGGTTTTTTTTAAATATATGTTGATGTATGAGTAAAATAAAGATAAAATTAAAATTGTATTTGCTGTAATTTTTTTGTAATAACTAAACTTACTTTTGCTTCATTATGTGTCGGTATCGTAAAATTATGATTAAATCAAAGGTATTTTATACAAAGATGACTAGATTACAATATTCTAATACGAGTAAAAACATAAACGCAATACAAAAAAAGCCTAATATTATAACGTAAAATATAATTATACTTACGAGTTAAACCAATTTAATGCTCAGTTTGCAATAAGCACAGTTTATTTTTAGAATAAATAAGGTGACCTGCAAGAATTAGCACAGGTCGTGACTTTAGTGCCTCTAAGTTGCCCTTGCATTTACTAAACTTTGCAAATTAAAGGTAAATTACCCAATTTCAAACTTCGAGAATTGCAGGTAAACAAAGATAATTCGTTACACGCTTTAAACTAAAGTGATATATTTTATAAACTTAGTTGCTTGTTATTCGTTTGTTTTATAGTATGAAAATGTATAGTCAACGTCATCCTGACTCCTCCAAGCCAAACGTGAACCTAATAAGAAATCGCTTTAGGGTCTAATGCATAAAACATTAAAACAATCAATAAACCTATTTTAGTTTTAGTCATAAAGAGTTATGTCTTCTATAATAAAACTCAATTCGTATTCGAAATAAATTGACAAAACACTAACTAAAATAGGTTTAATATTTGTGTTAGTGTTGTATGATAACACGGTTAGTCTATTGTTTCTGCATTATACATGCCATATCAATACATTCGCACATCGTCATAATATTTGGATTCACGTAACGTCTCAGGCCGACTGTCCTCGACATGAATTGAAGAGAAAATCACCAAATAATGGGCCCTATTCTCTTTTAGCGTTTTCTGAGAATACTAAGAGAAGTTACGACACTTTTTTTTCCTTAATTATTGCCATCGCACTTTGTGCATTCTGCCAATGTCAAATATAATAAAATTATTATGAATTAACAAGTTTATAGTATCATCAAGTCAAACAAAGAAGCCATAAACCAAGAAGTCAAGTCATGAAACAGCTAGTGACACGAAATTAGTCATAGTCGAGTCCAAGTCATGTCCTAGTAAAGTTGTGGCGACTTTACTATGGGCTTTTACGGAGTTTTGAAATCAACACGAAAATACATGTTTCACCCCATTATACTATCACTTGCCCACACTCGTGCATGCAATTCAACACTCAATGAATAAAAACCACAATTTTTAATCATTACTTCGCGAAAAAACACAAGTCAATAAGAAAATTTTACCGAAACATTGGCTGGCTTCTGGTGTTATAAAAACGTGCCATGCGGCATTTTTATAGGAGACTATCTGCGCCACGCGGATTCACCCGCGTGGTGATGATGATGATAAAAAGTAGCCAATAAGTTTTTCCGGAAAATAATCTATCTCCACTGCAAGTTTCATCCAAACCTGTTCAGCCATTTTGGCGTAAACAGGTAAAAATTATACACACACATACCGCCAGTCACCGTCCACTGCCTTATGTATATCGTCACTCCGTCGAGTCTCGGGGCGTTCTACGCTACTACGTAGCTACTACTAGCTTGCTTCTATACTGACACGAGAAATGAAATGACATTGACACCCTGTGCGCTAAAGCATGAATACTTTGTTCCCAAGAGCGCCATCTAGTTTTTAAAGGCATGTGACATTTTAGCCTGGTTCATACAAGGAGGTACGACAAATTAAAACCACTAGGCCACCAGCGTATGGGAAATGTCCTAAGCCTTTTGCAACAACAGCTTCGCAAAAAAACTGGAAATTACACACAACTGCAAAAAGTTCAAAATACTAGCAACTGTGTAGTGCGTCGGAGGAGTATGATTGGATGAATTCAGTCACAGACTACTATTGTCCACAGTATTTCCAGGAGAAAAAAAAGTGTTTGTTATACTAATAAACGTAATTATAAAAAGCAAATAAGTAAAAACAAGTTTTGAAATCTAAATGTCACTTGGCACTACGAGTATTATAGCTCTGTCCTCGCAATTAATCAGAAAGCAGTCAACCAAATGACGCTATAAATAAACAAATACACAGAAATTGTCCACTGGTTCGTACCATTTCATAAAATAAAAAGAAAATAAATCAAAGATCATCAAGAAAACGCGACAGAGCGTAGGTACACCGGATCGAATCGGCCAGCGACGCTTGGCAATTACCTCTATCCAAAATAAATGACGCTTTATCCGGCTCATTTCAATTTAATTTCATTATCCTATGATAAAAGATTACAAATGGCTGAACAAATTGCTCACAGCCATTTATTACAATTTGTTCACCGCCATTTATTGTAACCTTTTACCGAATCAAGTTAATTAAACAACTCAACCCAAAATCCCACTGACGACGTAAATGTGACATTATACTCACTAAAATTCATAAAAATCTAATACTATAAGAATTTCTGTCCTGACTGACTGACTGACTGGCAGACAACGCACAGCTTAAGGCTTCCGAATTTGCCTCTCGCAAAATAAAATTTAATTAGTCAAATTACTATATTTAAAGCCCAAAAATACAATATGTTACAGAAGAACATCCGTCTTAGTAACTTTTGTGGTTGAAAACACGATAGATTATACTTTCCTCGATAGAAAAAAATACCAAAACAGTGTCTATTTTTAAACCATTTTCAGTTTTATGTCCCAATTACAGCACATAGTCACATTAAAAAATATGTATTATAAGTTTATAGTATTTTGGAGAGCATTAATTTCTATACTTTTCAAGTAATCTGAGAAAATCTTTAAAAATCGAAGTTTGTCACGCACAAATTTGCGTAACCGCCATATTTATGCTCCGCTAAATGGGACCCTACTTGATACAGCTTTAGACTAATGATTGATCTCATTCAAAAATGTGCTTGAAACGTGGAATACCCGGCCTTAAACCGCTGGTCGTACATATTGTGTATTTGTCTTGATGCGTAGGGGTACACCTCTTTAAAAATCTTTTCTTAGTACTACTAACAAAGGATTTTCCGAAATTCAACCCTTAAAGGGTAAAAATAAAAAAATATATGGGTAAAATCTTTTGTTTTTGAGTTTTTAGTTGTAAAATTTCGTATTTGGATAGTTCATGCTGTTTTCAATCTTTTTTTGAGATGATTTAAGGGAGTGAAATCGGGGATGAAATGATGTATAGAAAGTTTTTGAAGTTGTATAATGAACATTGGTATTTGGATACTTTTTTAAACAAAGAATAATAGGTTTTGATAGGGCCTTATAAAAGGCTGAAAAATGGGGAGGAAAAAAAATATGGATACGGTATGGAAAATATTGGGAGCCAAGCGGTGCTAATTTCTTGCTCACGCGGACTAAGTCACGGGCGACCTCTAGTATTACCTATAAATACGAAACTGTGTTTCTTGCTTAGTTTGCTTTTCTTTCACTCAGCAACTGGACAGACCGATTTGACTTTTGGCATAGATATAGATTAAGGGTCGGAGACTGACGTCTTTTGATCCCTTGAAAACAAACGGTTACTTGTCACCGCGGTTGAAACCGTAAAACGTAGCTAGTTCTCATACAATTAAAACAAAATGATACCAAAGATATTGATACGAGAACTTTAATGACTCTATCGAAACCAGGAACTCTATACGTGCGACCAAATCACTTTTTAATCGCCATAAAATGAAATAGATTATATCGAAATCAAATACATACATTTTTGAGTGGAGTTTAATGCTACCATGACGTGCATATAATTTAACCATTAAGTTAACGATTTAACGTTCGAATGTTTACTTTAACTATCAAGATATACGTAGGGCGTTCAATAAAAAGTGAGAATGAGTATGTTGCCGGTAACTTTTATTAAATGTTATTTTATTTTTCGATATAGTCGCCTTTTAGCGTAATACACTTGGAACATCTTTTTTCTAAGCTTAAAATTTATATCTTAAAAAACTCTTCATCCTGAGCACCTAAAAACTCCTGTACTGCAGCGGCTACTGCGTTATCATTTTCGAGCCTCTGTCCTCTCGGAGAGTCCTTCAACCTCGGAAATAGATAGAAATCACTAGGGGCAAGGTTGGGTGAATATGGAGGATGCTTAAGTATTTCGAAGCCAGCATCACGAATTGCAACTATAGCATCGGCGGACTTGTGAGCCGGGGCATTATCTTGATGGAACGAAATTGCCTCGTCGTTTCTTGCGTATTTCGTTACGCAATTTTTTTATTTGTTCTGCATACAAAGAGCCCGTTACAGTAGCTCTTCAGCAGGTCGAGGTATACTATCATGACCACCCCTTTACTATCCCAGAAAAGAGAGACCATAATCTTTCCGGCGTAACGACTCGCCATAAATTTCTTAGGAGTTGGAGATGATTGTATTTTCCAAGTCATAGATTGTAATGTTATTTCAGGATCGTAATGGTGAAGCCGTGTTTCATCCATTGTTATGAATCGAGACAAAAAACGATCAGGATCTTGTTGTAACATTTCCAATGAAGCTCGAGAAATGTTCAGCCTGGTTTGTTTTTCTGCATTGGTAAGCATTCTGGGGACCCAGCGCGCGGACACTTTTTTCGTTTCGTTCAAGCGTTCGTGTAAAATGCTATGCACACTACCAGTCAAAATCTTTGTTTCATCGGCTATAAAACGTACCGTGACATGACGATCTGCTAAAACAATGTTCATGACTTTTTTTACCAATTCTTCGGTCACTACTATTATGGCTATATTACTAGGCACACCAACGAGAAACTGTAGAATAAGGTGGTGCATTTGCTCCTAAAGTATCCTGCAAGTCTTGATTAATTCCTTCCTTAGTGACATTTATCAAGCACAGATACTTAATAACCGCGCGCAATTATTTTTTTTCGACAACACGCTACGACAGACTGCAAACAAAAGACTTCAATTTTTTTTAAACAAAAGATATTCAAATTATTTCCTTTTTTTATCTTATCAATATACCAGCTTTACCAGCCAGTATTTACTTTTTTCGGTTACTAAAAGTTTGTACCTTATTCTCACTTTATAATGAACGCCCCTCGTAAGATGTAAAGTTGTTTAACGGTATGTAAACTGGCTTTTATAAAAAAATGCATTAAAGATTACCGATATCAAAACGGTTGAATATCAACTCTATAAAGAATGGTTTAGAGTTTAAAATTGAATTGTATTGTTACATTTCTACAGTACAAATGGCTGATCAAGTGGCCTTCAAAGGGATCTCTTCCGAGTTCTTGACGCGAGCTTTAAGCTTGTTATTATTGTATCAATTGCGACGCACATTATATTGTTTATAATAACCGGTTCTTGAAATTCTGGCGGGCGTAGGCAAAATTACGGTACTTTGGTAAGGTACTTTAAGGAAATTTCTTGAGACAAATAAGAATGTTACTTAAATTAAAGATATAAGTTATTAAATTGTACGGCTTATATAAGTTCCAGTATGCTCTTTTTACTTGCTTTTTGGTTTACCTACTAATTACAAATGTAATCATTAATCTAAGTATTTATTCATAATAAAACATACAACATCAGACCATAATATCCCAGTGCTGGTCATATACCTTCCCTCGAAGGGTGATTGAGCGATATCCCAAACACAAAGCTTCGCTACGGGTTTTCGGATTTGCATACGCTATTGAATGTATTCTCTGGCTGGACATCAGCTTCTTTACAATTTTTTCGTTCACCAAAAAAGGCAGTTTTATGTTGTTTTTTTTTAATTTCTAATAACTTATTGGTAACGGGTCCAGGATCGAACTTAAGACCTCACAATTCTGAGGCCCGTCTTTTACTAATGAGCTGACACGACTAAGTAACATAATATAATATGATAATAAAATTATTATTGTTAATATTTAAAAGTATCTTTACTTATTCAGTTAGAAACGATAAAATCAAATGCAAGCACGATTCTATTCATAAATGTATATTTTATGTTTATAATACGATTATCATTACGCTTTTAAAATGCGTTGCTGATTCCCTTCTTGTATAAATTGATGTGAGCTTGTAGCATTACGCGGAAAAGACGTGAACAGAACACATTTCTTGCAATCTTATGAGCGGAATAAAATTGCATTTTAATATAAAATACATCTACTTTAGTATAACCTTTATGCGACTTAATTAAAGTTTTCATGGTTGCTGTCAAAGTTTTGTTGTTAAAACAATTTTATAGGAAAGATTTTCGTGTTGTTTTCAAAACTACTTAAAAGCTTTTCTAAAATAGCCATTAAATTGCTAGGATACATGACTTGGATTTGATTGTGACTGATTTTGCCTGACTGTGATTTGTTTGATTTATTTTGTCCTGATATTAATAAAAACTTGAAAAAATTCTAAAAAATTCTATCTACTACTTCTATTTAATTCTTTATTAAGTCAATGAAGATTTTCACTAGAGAAAAATAAGCCTTAAATACAGAGCGTAAAATTTTTCATTTTATCTTTGATTCCGGTTTTAGATTATATTATTTGACAGCTTCAATATTTTTATTGTATTCTAATGATGATCAAGCATTTTATACTTACGTTATTATTCATACTTAAATGTGTTATCAAACAATAAATATATAATTTTATAAAGTTGTATCAGTAACTGTATATAGTACAATGAATTTTATGAATACAGATTAGTTAAAGTTAATTAATATTTAGGTAATCACTTGACCCGTCCATATTTGGCTTAGGTAAACTTTGTCTAACACTAAAAGGAAAATTATTATGTATTTATCAAATTTTGTTGACCTTAATTATGAGCTCCAAATTGCTGATAGCTCATATCGAGCCCATTTTGTATGTGATCAGCTTATTATATTATTCACAACCGCTGCTGTTGTCAAAGATTTTTTTGATTTAATATGATTAAATCTTTTTTATTTTTTTTTGTTTGATTTATTTATGTTTTTTTTTTAATTTGATATGTATTTTTAAAATATGAATCACTCTTATATAGATATAATATAAGACCTCTCATGATCCATCAGGCATCATCATGTTTAAACATATGTCTAGTTTGTAAAGAGCCAGACGTTGCGGCGGAATCGCAGCGATTTGTCGAGAAAGCTTCTAATTACCGACAATCTAATGACGCGCAACTGCACGTTATGCACTCTGGTATATACTCGTATAATATGCAACCGTATACGTGGCGTCGTGGCGTGGGTCGTCATTTCACTTATTTTAGAGTTTTTAAACGGGCAATTTCATACATCATTTATTAGTCATCATCATTAATTTCATACATCATCAGTTTTTAACAAAAAAAAAAAAGTTTAAATTGATTGATTTAAGTACTATAGAATTTACGATTACATAAAATTGAGATAAGTTTATTTACAAATAAAATACAATTATACACTAATATTAAATTATAACTAACTAACAACTAAATAAAACCTACCTAGTAAAAACAAACCCTACATAATAAAAATACAAAACTTAAAATTTAAACTAAAAGCCCCGTAGATGATGGAAAGGTGGCCAGAATGCTGGCGGCATTGCCACGTTGGATGGCAATGCTAAGTTATTTTACATAAAATTTATTTTTTTTGCTTTTTTTTATTCAGCTACTATCTAATGCGAACCGAAAACGGGATTATTTAAGTAAGTAAAAGTGTAAGCAGTTTGTCTTAACAAAATACGGTTCATTTATTTTGGAAAAATAAGAGATTAAGTACATACTTTTCTACCGAAAAAATGGTCGTAATTAAACCGGTATAAAAACTAGATTACATTTAACCATATTGCGTTATATGGCTCTAAATTCAAATAAACTTTTAAAAAAGATTCTCTATCGTCTTCGTCTAAAAACTTGAATTACAAACGCACTAATGCCGTTCTACGCTCGCTTCTAGTATGTAGGCTGCTATATAGAACGTAGTTAGCAGTGCAATGAATGAAAGATTTATGAGAAAAGGAAATGGACCACTTTTACGAGCCGTTTCATTATTTTTATTATGCTATTATTATTGTGAACTCAGGATTCTATTTATTCTATATTTTTTCTTGGTTTATACTAAACTTTATATTCCTTATATTCATTTTCCGTTCTTAATTATATAAACACATCATAAAAATATTAAAGTAATTGCATTATGTTAATTTGATAATAATTATATTGTATCTAATCTTTTACACCAATTTCGATTTTTGTTTGTTACCTCAGAACTTCGTCATTTAGAAAAAAACCTTTTTATTCGAAAGGATATTTTCACATTGTTACCATGGAAATTCATCGAAATCGGTTCAGCAGTTTCGTTTTTGAATCATAATAACTGTAAAAATGGTGTCATCCATGCAGTTAAAATTGAAGTCGGTTGAATCTTAATTTTAAATGTTATTCTTAATTATTGTACTCTATTATATCTTGCATTTACGTAGGTATATGTTTTTTGGCAATAAAGTTATTTTTATCTTATCTTTATCTTTTTATTTTATATTGAAACTATTACAGACCATATTACAGAATATGATTTTACAAAATTTCTAAAATCATTTTTATCTAATACCGTTGGGCATAGCTAGTGATAATTATGGGCATAATTTATAATAAAATAAGTTTTCAAATGTCTTTATATGCCTTAATTTATTTAATTATCTCTTAGATATATTTTTAAACGTATTTCTTTGAATCATAAATCATATTGAATTAGCAACTACAGTCAAACGAAGCCTATAATACAATATATTTAAAAAAAACTCACTATGCTTACGAAACATTTGATAAAATTTACAAAAAAAATACCAAAAGATTAGTACATTTTCCTAAAGTAAAGTCAGTCCGTTGTAGAAAAAACGTGGCAGTTTGAGGAACTAATTGCCTACGATATCAAAACCTGTATAATATCTCTTGTCAAATTTCTAAGTCCAGTTGGTTAATATTGCGTTTTATATTTGTATTGCCAAAAACTTAAATGACGTTTCTCAATTTAAGTGGCGTTTATAAGACTACAAATGATTGAAAGTTGTTAACGAGCTGTGACAGCGCCCTCGCTCGCCAGCTCGCCACGTCGATTGATAAGACCGACGGCAAACACATAAATTATCTTATACACTGCCCCGCCCTGATATGATAACTTACACACACATAGACATTAGCGTGTTAACAAAAACGTCAATTTAAGATAACTATTATCAGAAACTATGACTGCGCCTTAACTTAAGTTACCAGTACCACAGTACCTACGTCATTCCTTTTTGTGATCGTTATTATAAAGTTTTATAATAATTATGCTTACATATAGAGTTTCATTGGAGTAATATCTGTTTGTTTACATTAATTTCAAAATTAAAACGTTTTTTTAAATGTACACTACATATAAAAATTGTATTGTAAAATGATATATAGTTATGAATATACTTATCTAAAATGTATATAAGTACACATTGTTTGTGTATACAGGTTGTTAGTTTGAACACCGTTATCCTTCTAGGATATCATTTTACTCGTCATTATGAACAACTTTTAGTATAGAGCCAACCCTGAAATCACGAAAAAAAAACAGCTGTGCCATACAAAAAGGTCTATCGCTCTTGGACAAAATGTATAATGTGTAATGTGTAGTTCATAATGATGAGTACAATGATATCCTAGAAGGATAACGGTGTTCAAACTAACACCCGGTATATTGGTTATATATACTATAGTTAATGATTGGTTTTCCGTTTATAAATATTACAATATTTTTATTGTAATAGAAGTATTACGTAAAAAGGTATATAGGTAGGATAAGTAAACGTAGGTAGGTATTCGGTGTTTTTGTGTATCGTATGTTAGGTATACTCCTTTATTTTTGAAATAGAAACGTTAGTCATTTACGGCCTTATATTACGCTTACTAGCCTATTACGCTTAATTGCCTTCATCTCAAAGATTATTTTTTGGATTCAAGATGACTGTGATTGGCATTGAGAAGTGTCGCCACTCTCCATTATATAACTCAAACGAAAAGTAAGTATTGCTGCTTGTATACTTAATCTATGGTATTGCGCACCGTTATACGGCTTAGGTGATAACTCACGCTCTTTTCTACCAACTTTTGGGTTGAGAAGATAAGACAACAGAGAACACAATTTGTTCCTCACAGACCGCAATAAATTTTACCATATTATTAGAAATTTACTAAGCACGTGTCACTCGTATTTATTTTTATTTTTCATGGTTTTATATATAAAATATGATTGGTTTTCGACCTATCTCATTGGTTTACTATTATATTAACAATAACTAATAATAATAATACTGATATTGACAAATAATAATAATATATATTAACAAAGAACTCTGCGGAGTTCAGCTTGATCTGGTTATTAAACTGTGTTTTATTAATGAACGACTTCAAATATTTAAGTTGATAATACTTACACAAAAAATAAACAATTTAATATTATTATTAAATTTATTATTATTATACAATTGTTTATAATAAGAGGCTCTCGCTAGGTGGTTGGGCCAAGGGTCAGATACAAAAGGCAGTGGTCCTTGACACGGCATTTTTTTTGTTTAAGCTGTGTTGTCCCACTGCTGGGTCTCCCCCAATTTCTTCCAGCTGTCTTTTTTTTATAAGGTTATAATATTCTTGAGAAGGTCCCATAATATATTGAAATTGGTAGTTTTTTAAAGTTACTTGTTTAATTTCAATAACACATGAAGCTAATGAAATTAAAACGTTGAGCTTGTGCCTGTTTTTCACGATTTGTTTGGCGATTTGTTTGTCAATGATGTCTACAACGAATTATTTTTATTATGACACTTTAAATAATATATTATTTTAAATCTTATACCTCTACGTGTTGTTTTAAGTCATCATCATTAGGTCACGTGGCCTCTATCATCAGTTTCTATAAGGTCACAAAGGTCACGTGACGTACATTGAGGGTCAAGATAACCACTGATAAGGCGCAGAATAAACAAACAAAATTTAATGTCAACTTCTTTGTTAGTAAAATGTAAGTTGAAGACATTCCGCGATCAGTCGTTTTGGTCAATAGCTGAAAATCAAACATTCCAACAACATAAAAGTAGCTTATTTCGACACCACCAAGGCGTGACTAAAACGCCGCTAGCGACTCCAAACTGCGACCGTAGCGCCGCCGTCTCGTAGCGCTCTCTGGTACTATATGTTGTTATATATCACGCTTCTAATAAAGCTATTTCCAATCTCCTCACAGGCAGGGTCGTGCACGATGAATATTTACCCACTAAAATAAGCATTAAACGCTTCCATGCAGCTTATATTATGAAAAACTGTGCACGTTTATGTAAATACGGCGAGCGTCGAGCGAAAACTAGAAAGTTTACGCACACACGCGCAAACACGTAGACGCTAGCCTGTGTGCGTAACCGGCTCGGTTTCATAATTTAAAATCGCGATAAAATACATCCAACGTCTACAAATTGTAATTTAGTTTTTGTTAATAAAACTCACCGTATCTGTCTCCTCAGCAAAACCGGTCTCCCAAAGCATTGTCAGTATACTTAAGTCCAACACGAATCACTTTTTAACGTTTTATATCGAATACTATTGAGTAGAAATAACTTTCGTGCGGTTAATATCAGTCCATATCGCGTCGCGTCTAAATAAATCTGTTTTCCGCGCTTTATTTTCTTTTGGGGAAGAGAAACGTACAGCGCGTAGCGTCAGCTTCGAGTCTCAGTGGGGTATGCGCGTGCGGCGATTTCCGATGGCGCTCGAAGTCGCCCGAGCGCTCACGAAGGCACCCGACCTACTTTGTCCTACTTCGAAACGCTGTGGTCGAGCGGTGTTGTGTTTTTTCGCATTTTCCGATGAAATGGTACACCTGCTTATGTACATACTGTGTGCTCAAGCTAAATAGGTAGGTTGACGTGACAAAAACTTGCTAAATGGTACTTGCGGTGGTTATACCTACTAAGCCCATATTCTTTTAGTTTGATGATTTGTGATATTGAATTTGTTACTGAATCAAAGTTTTGTAATTGATTAGTTTGTTTTATTTTAAATTACATAATAATATATTAATATTCAAGTTAAAATATATTAATACATTATTTTATTAGTATGCTCTTCTCGCCTGAAACACAGGAATAACTAGTTCAGGCTCACTGTCAAAATATTCGATTGTTTGTACACTCAACGCATCCCTATTTATTTCTTGCATCCCTATGCAGTTTATCCTCTCTGGATGTAAGATGTCAGTCGTTTTTTTTCCTTTCCGGCTGTTGCTCCGATAGGTTGTTAAAATATAAAGTAATACTACAATCATTATCAATTCGTTTAATTCAACCGTCTCCACTGCTAGGTCTACGCAGGGCACTGGCCACTGTGCGACCATCACTTTGCATCACTCATGTTATATATTATGAATAAGTATGTTTACATCATCATCAGCCAGAAGACGTCTACTGCTGGACAAAGGCCTCCCCCTTAATAGGGTGGGGGAAGGGTTGCCATAATACCCACGCTTAGCAGGCGGCTTGAGGATTGCAGAATGCCCACCACCGTTTGGAGAGAGGACGCTGCTCCCCGTCCTCCGGTGGTTCTTTATGCAGTTTTAGGACATATCCAGATCCAGTATATTACATAAGTTAAGTATTTTTGTCAGACTTATCTAAATTATTATTATTATTAAAGTATCAAAGGTTGTGTTATGGGGAAGAAAGGTTCTTGAGTGGCGACCGCAAACCGGAAGACGCAGCTTAGGAAGGCGGACCGACGATATTGTAAAAGTCGCGGGCAACCGATGGATGCAAATGGCAAGTTGGCGTACAGTGTTGCGGTCTAAGGGGGAGGCCTTCGTTCAGCAGTGCAAAATCAGCAGCAGTGTGGTTGTGGTTGTGGTGTGTTTGTAGTACGTGTGGGTTGACCCTTAGAGTCAAGAAACGTCACACGCAAAAGCGAGTGTTTTTAAGCGGCTAAAGAAAATGCCACCTGCGCAGCTCCGCCCTCCATTTTCCGCAAATTTTTGGTGACGTTTTCGCTGTGTGGTTGATTATTTACAATAAATGTTTGTTTTTTTCCTCACAAGTGTAATGAAAATCGTCGTATGGAACGCGTGTACAATTGGTAATTACAATCTCGGCTACCTTATCGCATAATACCACCTCGGTCACACTTATATCAAAATGTACTATTATGATCAGATTGCTTACAAAACAAAAGCGAATAAAGCAAAATCCCTTGAAAATGTAATCGCCTGATCCACCAAGCTTACGAAAAAAAATACATGCTACAAACAAAGCAAAGAGCCGAGAAATTTCCTATTTCCTGAACAGTACATAAAGTCAGCATATTCTTCAAAAAAGGAGTTTCACAATTCGACTGTAAGTGTGACTGTGACTGTTTTTTTTTGTATGTTACGCGATATTACTCCGCCAATTATGAACTGATTTTGATGTTTTTTTTGTTTGGTAGGTGACCCAAACAAAGGTGGTCAGAGGTGGTCTCATATAAATTTTATCAAAATCGGTTCAGTACTTTGGTTTTTAAATCAAAATTACTAGATAATATGAAGATGTCATCCAGGTATTCGAAGTTGAAGTCGATTGTATATTTTTTTTAAAGCGTATTCTGTAGAGACAGTACGCATTCATTTTGCTGTCATGCAAACATGCACTTTCGACCTTAATAACTACTTACACAACGAAACATGGAAAGCCCATAGTGCAAGTTACGGCCGCAACTGGGGAATATTCGACTTGCATCATAATTACAGACGTAAAATTAGTAGCAAGTTTTGTAATTATAGCGTTATCAGACCTGCTGATTATGTTTATTTAGGATCACGGCGGCGAAATGCCGTCCGAGCTACGAAAGAGAATGGAAAGTACTAATTATTATCCTATACCGCATCGTTTCTTAGCATTTTCAGGGAGGATATGGGCAATATTGGTCAAGTACAAACCTATTAAAAAAAAATTACGCCCCCTTCTCCACTCCACTGTTCCCCTCTCTTTCGATCTAGTTCACTGTTTGGATCGGTAGCTGAGCAAGCAAGATATCAAGATATCTATAATTATAATAAAATAATTTTTAGAAAAAAAAAAAACAACTTCTAGACTATACCTATATGATATGATCTATATAGTTATGATATGATCGCATGAGTTGATTACATTCGTCGTCGTCGTCAGCCATAAAACGTCCACTGCTGGACGAAGGCCATAATCATGTTGCCATAATCCCCACGCTTGGCAGGCGGCTTGGGGATCGCCACCGTTGGGGACCGTTAACAAAGAGGACGCTGCTGCCCGTCCTCCGGTGGGTCCAGTTGCAGTTTAAGGACATACCCATCGATTACATTATCTTGTGAAAACTCATGCCTACAATCCAAAAATTTATCATAAGGTAATTTTGTAATGGAAATTATCAAGCTCCGGTACATAACTGCAGTATATTTTTTTGGATTGGATGAAAATAGAAAATTACTTAAAGTTGCATACATATTATTTATTATTACAGTTTCTATACAAAAGGTTCTGCCCCGATACCAACTACTTACTAATAAGTAGGTAGTAACTACTATTTATCATCGGGTATCATCTCGATATTTTATTGTCAGTAATATTTATTGCGAACCCACGCTGAGTTATTTTGGTAGGTAGGTACTGAATTTTGAGCTTAGTAGCGAACCGCTTCGAGTAATTGCAGGGTAACCCAGAACAGTAGTACTAAGGCAAAAGGAGCTCATTGTACTCATAAATGTAATTTTTAATATACGGAATCGAAACTTCATCATCAGCCATAAAAAATCGAATGCTCGACAAAAGCCTCCGCCTTAATAGGATGGGTTGCCCATTATCAAGTCGCTGCCTGTCGTCCAGTGGTTCTGGATGCAGTTTCAAGACATACCTACCCAGGACCCAAATTTATTTATAAAAATAAAACTAAAAGAGCTTTTCTCACTGACTGTCGTCGTCGTCGTCAGCCATAAGACGTCCATTGCTGGATGTAGGCCTCCCAATAGAAGGGGGAAAGGAGGGCAAAGGAGAGGGGTGTTGCCATAATCCCTACCCTTGACAGGCGGCTTGGGGATCGCAGAATGCTCACCACCGTTAACCAAAAGGACGCTGCTGCCCATCCTCTGGGTCTGGTTGCAGTTTAAGGACATACCCAGGTCCAAGGGTATGTCCTTAAGAGTAGACAAGTTGGTCACTTCTCCATAGAAACGCGGTAGTATTACTACTCCACTATGTAATTTTGTAGGTCCAAGACTAAGTATTATATCGACTAATCTCTTCATTATCTAGGATTGAAAATTATTACGAAAGTAAAAAGTAAATAAACGGGAAAGTTATGAGCCAGGAAACATCTTGTATTTTAGCTCAATTTTAACGCCACATTGGACGTAAATAAATAACATAAGGAATACGAAAACTGTAAAATAATTTAACAAGAGGCATAGTTTAGTCCATAAACATTTCAAATAACTTAAGTTGGAATAAATTAACTCAGAGTTTATTCAACCACATTAATGCAGCCAAAGGTCGACAAAAAAAAATTGCGTGATCATTTATCTTTCTTTCTCCCTTTCTCACAGTTTGTATGATGAAGAGAGCATGCTTTTTAGCCGCGCCCACCGATGAGTTCGAGCCGTCAACTTGTCGATCCTTAAACAAGGATTTTGTTCGGATGTTCACAATTCTAGCACTGGTACATACTATTACGGGCAGGCGTGATGCCCACCACGAACACGAACACTTACGAACGTATGCTCGTTCCATCACTCCATTGCACAAAAAAACAACAAATAACAAAAATTTGCTATCCCATAATAATATTATATTTCATTTAGTGTGTTATTATTTTATGGGACAGGTTTTTACGCGATTTTAGGGACACAAAAGACAAAAAAATAACAATGGGATTTGGTTTAGAGGGGATGATAATAATTTTGAGCTTAAAATTGGCCGGGTAGAGATGTATTTTTTTTTTGTGTACATTTTTCACACAGCGCCATCTAGCCCCAATCTAAGCAAAGCTTGTAACATGGAAACTAAATAGCTGATAGAATACTTATTAACTTTTTGTTGTTGTATATACATACTTATAATACATATTACACCCAGGCATAGAACAAACATATATGTACGTCACATAAATGTTTGCCCTGGGTGGGGATCGAAGCACGCCCTATATAAATTTTATTGGGAAGACCTCGCACAACAGAGAAGAGATTGGCGCAGCTCTGTTTATAAGGCAGTTATGAACTTTGAAGAGCGTCGATTGTAAGACCTCGACGCGAAGCGCCTTATCATTAAGACCCGTCCGAAGCCTTCCTATATTTACACCTACAATGCAGACGGTCAACTGCACTGTGCGCCTTACAGTAGGACCTTTAAAAGTAAATTTGATTTTGCCAGCCACCTGCGTGCTCGCCACATGAGCTAGCAAGGTTCGCCATTGACGGACACGTCAAGGAGGACAATACAATATTAATTTTGTTTATGTGTACGACCGTATCGAATCACATCACATCACATCAACAGCCGGAAGACGTCCACTGCTGGACGAAGACCTCTCCCTTAAAGGGAGGTGTTGGCATAATCCCCACGCTTGGCAGGCGGCTTAGGGATCGCAGAATGGTTACCACCGTTAACTGAGAGGACGCTGCTGCCCGTTCTCCGGTGGTTCTGGATGCAGTTTTAGGACATACCGTATCGAATGTGCAGAGCTTTTTGGACGTGAAACCTAAAGCGCGTAATGAGAGTACAAATATTGGGTAAATCCACGATATAGCCAGGTTTAGATGACCTTACAAAATAACCCAATAATATCACTAAACAATCACGGACACAATCACGTAGGTTGATTCTCAGAAATGTCAGTTGAATTATACCAAACAATCTCATCAAACATGCAACGGCCCTAGTGTCAAAAGTTTGATCGATCGAGATAGCACGAATGATGGCGTCTCAATGAAATATATTAACCATATTTTGTTACTACACATTGTCTATTTTATAATGTAGAACTCAAAAGAGGAGACACCATCGCGTTATCTATACAAACTAAATAAAGTCGCGTGAAACCTTTTAGTTCCTTAATTTGGTCAACACCACAGTAAACTTGGACACGTATACACATTACACAAGGACCATTATCATACACGGACCAATACTACAGAATACATTATAGTCAGTATGGAAAACATGTACCATTGTCATAGGTTATGTAATAGTTTCTAGTAAATATATTTATGTTACAGATAATAAGGAAATGTTCTGAAATTGTAATGAGTTCTAGCAATTTGTTCGGTTGTGGTCGTTACATCAGTAATTGCGTTGTAGTCTTAAAAATTATGTTAATTATGATATATAATTAATTACGGTTTCCAATTTCAACAGTGCATTAGTTAACTGTTTATTGACTTATAATATTACAGCTTATGGATGAGGCAAATAACATTTTCAAAGGGCAGGACACACAATCGCGTAAACATAATGGCGGTCAGTGGTGCAATTAAAACTTATTAAAACTCTGGACTCTAAATAGATTTTACTACGTTTTATTTTCGGTATCCCAACGTCCCACTGATACTGTATATTTTTCGATATAAAAGCACTAGGTTTTTTTTGTAAGTGACGACATGAGCAAGACGTTCACCTGGTGGTAAGCGTCACGCCTGCCACTAACAGTAGCAGTGCCAGAATTGTGAACTTGAGAACACAATCCTGTGCCGCACAGCACTGCGCTCATCACCCTGAGATATTAGATGTTAAATCTCTTCCCAGTAATTTTTCTAGTAACATTGCCCTTCAAACTGGAACACAGTATGCTTGCACACTACTGCTTGGCGTTGAATAACTGGCAACTAGTAAAACATGAGTAGATTCACTGTATTAGTCCAGGGTGTAACCTATCTCTATTCTTCTTCTCTATTCTTCTCTTAAATCCGTTGAGTCGTTACAGTTTGAACAAATAACAAACAAACAAATACACTCTCAAACTTTAGCATTTATAACATTGGTAATAATAATATAATATTCATATTAGATAGGAATTAATTTAGAGTAGAAAAGTTAAATTTTCAATGGATATTAAGTATAGATAATATGATCTATAGTATAATATGATACATAGGTTACCTAACTTTGATTTTATTTCATTTCCGTAATACTCCCGTAAAACTCTGTAGTGGTTGGACTCCACTGCAGGGTCCGGCTGGGGAAGTACCACACCTTTGTCAGGTATTCAACCGCCAAGCAGTAGTGTGCAAGCATTACTGTGTTCCGGTTTGAAGGGCAATGTTACCAGAGAAATTACTGGGCATGATGAGATTTAACATCTAATATCTCAGGGTGACGAGCGCAGTGCAGTGCGGCGCCGGATTGTGTTTGCAAGTTCATAATTCTGGCACTGCTACTGTTAGTGGCAGGTGTGACGCTTACCACAAGGCGAACGGCTTGCTCGTCTCGTCACTTGAATGTATAAAACAAAAGAAAATAAAATGATATGTGTAACGAGATCATTGAACACATCAACCCTGAATCACCGAAAAAAATTACAGCTGGTCCATAGAAGAGACAGACATGCCCTAGTAAAGTCGTGGCAACTTTGCTACTACATTCTTACTACCGGTAGATCTAAGTGGATTGTTTTTTACCAATCCCTACCGGTAGGAATAGCTTGGTAGGGATAGGTGTACCAGGCCGAATAAACAAGTACTTAAAAAAAACTACCTGTATGATATCTTTTTTCAGTTATTTTGATTCAAAAACCAAACTACTGAACAGATTTCGATAAAATGTACCGGCTGAAGTCACGTCACTTTATCAGCCATAAAAAGTCCACTGCTGGACGAAGGCCTCCCCCTTTATAGAGGGGTGTTGCCATAATCCTCACGCTTGGCAGGCGGCTTGGGGTTCGCAGAATGCTCACCACTGTTAACTAAGAGCACGCTGCCGGCTGAAGTCGTCGTCAGCCAAAAAACGTCTACTGCTGGACGAAGGCCTCCCGCTTTATAGAGGGTGTTGCCATAATCCCCACGCTTGGCAGGCGGCTTGGGGACCGCAGAATGGTCACCACCATTAACCAAGAGGACGCTGCTGCCCGTCCTCCGGTGGGTCTGGTTGCAGTTTAAGGACATACCCAGGTCCAGGTAGGAAATAACAAAAGGATCAATTCATAATTGGTCGAGTTTTTCCTTGGAAGATTTAGCACCTCTCTCAGCACACTTTTTCGCAGTCGAGATGACTACATTATTTTCCTAATACACGACTTAAAAAAAACATTTCTTAATACAGGTTTTTATTGGATCCGCCTGAGTTCTTGTAATTTGTGTTGTACAGGAAAAGCCCAGTCGAATTTGTAATTCAATGACTCTATGCTATAAATAATAACATTTTTCTAAGTTACGTGTACAGCACCGCAATACGGATATTGGAAAATTGTAGACCCCAAATTAACATTTAAGTGTTTATTAAGTACTAAGTACTTTATTATTATAAAAGTTATTGAATTAAACTGGTCTTCAGTAACGAGTAAAAGATGACGCAGGCTTAGGCTTTCTGGTAGTCTGGTAATTTTTTATTCAATAATGTTCGGAACCGTAGTTGTATGCTAAAGCAAAAAAATATCTAACCAATAGGGAATATGCATGTGTTTCGAGTATTAAAAATAATTGGATAAATGGAGAGTTTAGCTGAATCTGATGCTTACGTCGACAAATTAATTGATATCGGCTAGTAAAGTTCTGAAATATAAGCGTTCAAAGTATTTGGGAGGGAATCATCTGTCCCTTTCTAGCAAAACACGTGCTAGTATAGAATTTGTTTGGAATCATTAACTTTGACGCCATAAACCTAGTATAGTGCCTTCCCTGTCCAACATGAAACTAAAATTTGTATAACTTCAACAAACAGCTCAAACCAAATTTTACTTCCGATGATTTGTTTTGTTGCCAGTCAGCTAATTTGTTACTTTATAAAAAAACACATGCATATTCCCTATTATGAAAATGCAAAAAAACGGATTTTCAATAAATAAAAAATTGCACCCTGTAAGATTTATGTTGCTGTTTTTTCATGTTTTCAGGGTTTCCCATGGTAAAATTGTTCACAATAATGTGTATACTGAATTATTATTTTCGGCTTACTACTACGGTTCCGCGTAACCTTGTTTCGTCGTCGTCGTCAGCCATAAAACGTCCACTGCTGGACGAATGCCTCCCCCTTTATAGAGGGGTGTTGCCATAATCCCCACGCTTGGTAGGCGGCTTGGGGATCGCAGAATGGTCACCACCGTTAACCAAAAGGACGCTGCTGCCCGTCCTCCGGTGGGTCTGGTTGCAGTTTAAGGACATACCCAGGTCCCAACCTTGTTTATTACAGATTTATTTTGTATATTTCTTTCGTTAAGGATCATAGCAAATCTTTGTCTGAAAAATCACAATCTAACACCATCTACCACCCACATAGAAAGTCTGAAATTCTGTAACTAGATAATAAATAATAGGGCTGGTGTTGCGATAAATCTGACGGAGCAGCACAAGCTGTGCAAATATGCTATCTTCGGCAGTGGTTACGTGTATAATTTGGTCCCCTCGGAACGGATGTCTCAACAGAAGATGAGCTCCCTTGTCTAAAAAAAGTTATCTATGCGCCTGGTAAATGTAAAGTACCGGCCTTTATTTGGCCCATCGCATAAGCATTGCCAATCAACGTAGCAATACGATCAGCATGTTGGGTACTGCCGACTGGTTAAAGCATTTTGTGTTGTCTTTAAATTTTCATCAGTCTATTTATGTCGCAGGGATATGACAAAATCAGACATTAGATCAAATGCCGGGAGATGTTAAAATTGCAACTCGACTTTTAAAATTCTCCAAACAAAATCTAGTGATTTGATCAAATTTAATGATCCGTGTACGTGACATTGTTCCCTTATTTTATATAGCATTTACGGGTTGGGGTGCACCAAATTTAACACTTGGCGTTCTTTGTCATACAATTTCAGGCTTTTCTATTTATCAACATTATTGCTCTACGGTTTCCGTGTGTATGTCTTTTCTTTGTTTTCTTGCATTAGAATAATAAGTATTTTGACCTTCAACGACCTAGAGTCCTAGACCAATCACAAAGTTTAGCAATATAATGTCACGAGCCCTGGGTTTATACTCCGGAAATAATTTGCCACGTGCAAAGCACCAGATTAAAAACTAGTGCCCTTTTAAAATGGGTATAAAGGTGAGACTGCACTACGCTACTTAAAGGGTAAGATAAACAACGTTCTTCCATAGTAAGAGGATTCTGTCGCAATAACAGAAATATAAAACTAATATTTCTATATTTTTGGGTGATTTCCTGAATATGAAGCAATATAGAAACATTGTGATATTTTATTATTATTAGGGGAAGTTCATTCAGAGATTTAGGTTACTTACTACAGTTAAGTTAGGCCAGCGGCTGCGGAAGTGGGGGGCAGGGGGGCCGAATGCCCCCCCTTGAAGTCAAACAGGGCTGTGCCCCTCCAATTTTAATACCTGGTAAAGAAGGGTTCTCTGTTTGCACACTCTAACTCTAACACTCTAAGGTGTTTAGTGAGTGTAGGCCGCCATTTTGGTGGAGAGTCCATCATAACCACCCTGCTCCCTGTGGAGTCTATGGTATCATAAAAAACCTTCGCAAAAATGTAGGTTAGATTAGTAAATTAATTTCTACCTGGGAGGGTTTAGCTCTCTCTCTCCTTGCTACTGAATCCTTAAAAACACATAACTTATTATTTTCTAAGTCTAATAGGCCCAGTTGGTGGATTTCCATCGTGTCCTTTTGATGTTTGTATTCACTGCAAAGTAGTGATATGCAAAAAGAGCTCATTGGTATTAGCCTGGAATTGGAACCCACTACCTCGTCTACCAACCGCCGCGGGCAACCGGTGGATGCAAATGGCAGGTTGTCGTACAGTGTGGCGGTCTAAAGGGAGGCCTTCGTTCAGCAGTGGACGTCTCCGGGCTGATGATGATGACCTCGTCTATGTCTAGCGATCTTTGAATTAGGCTACGGCTATTAAAATAACTATACAATCTGTAACAAAAAGGTTCAACAATACTTAAGGGTATGTATGTACTTATCATTATGAACAACTTTTACTATGGGGCCAACCACGAAATTTCGAAAAAAAAATAGGTGTTCCATACATTTTGTCCAAGGTCAATTAACTTTTTGTATGGAACAGCTAATTTCTTTTTCGCGATTTCAGGTTTGGGCGATAGTAAAATTTATTCATTACGATGAGTACATCCTACCTTCGGTATTGTTGAACCTTTTTGTTGCAAATTGTATAGCTTCACGGCTAGTTACTTTATTTTCATTGACTCAAAATGTAACCTAGTGCACCTGCACCCTTCTCAATAGCAAACTTTAATAATTACATACCTACCTAGTCCATGAACAAGTTCTACGACTTTTACGTTGTTATTATCGTTTTTTTCTTCACTTGGGACAAATTGGTACGTAAACAGACTTGAAAGATTGTGGCAGGTAGGTATCCTTTAATTCAAGCTTTAACTCCGTGATTAGAATATGAAATATTGAATGAATAACGAAGTTTTTGCTACTGTTGTGTTTTGGTGGTTATATAAAAAGTGACATTTATGTGCAGAAAAGAAGCAAACAATACGATATAGCTACTGTAGATAGGTACTATTAGGTTTAGCATCGGAGTAGTCAATCATTTTCCGTTTTTTTGCGCTTTTTTTTTTAAATTAAAATTATTTATAGGCTTGCGTATGAGACCTGGGTATGTCCTAAAACTGCATCCAGAACCACCGGAGGACGGGCAGCAGCGTCCTCTCAGTTAACGGTGGTAACCATTCTGCGATCCCCAAGCCGCCTGCCAAGCGTGGGGATTATGGCAACACCTCCCTTTAAGGGAGAGGCCTTCGTCCACACATTTTCATTTTCATTTTCATTTTTTTTCATTTTCGTACATACATTTCAATGAAAAGACAACCATGGAGGTATTAGGGGTTATAGTATAGTAGGTACTCCCCACGCTTGGCAGGCAGTTTTGGGATCGCAGAATAGAGGACGCTACTGCCCGTCCTCCGGTAGTTCTGGGTGCAATTTTAGGAGATATCCAGTACATAGTAGAAGGCTAATTCATGTTTACTTACTTCTTACGGTCACTCACTACAGAGGGATAGCGTCTGATCAACGACAAAGAAAGAGTACATTTTCAACCAACTTCTAAAAAGGAGGTAGTCTATTCGACGGTTTTTTTATTTTTTTTGTTTGTAAGTTACGCGATTACTCCGCCAATTATGAACTGATTTTAATGATTCTTTGTTTGTTTGGTAGGTATCGAAATCGGTTCAGTAGTTTAGTATTTCAATCAAAATTACTATAAAATATGAAGATTTCATCCAGGTATTCGAAGTTGAAGTCGGTTGTATTTTAAAAAAAAGCGTATTATTTTCTCTTTTGCTCTAGTTGAAATGCCGATGTCACAACTGGACGTTTGTTGACACCTTGTTTACGTAAATAAATTATACGTACGAACTCGGGTTATACGAACTAACTTACCTACTTATATAGTCCATGTCAGTCACTTCAATTTCATTTAAGCTCGTTGAATTTAATTCAAGCTACAAAGTATGTGATGTATGCACCTTGAGTAAAGTTAATGGAAGCATAAATATCGGACCGCTACCCACTCATTTAGGGTAATATAGGTACAACTATGTATGATACGAGTAGTGTTTACCTGCGCTGACAGATACTATCTGTAATTATGATATAATACGCTTTTTTTAAATACAACTGACTTCAACTTCGAATACCTGGATAACATCTTCATATTTTCTAGTAATTTTGATTTAAAAACCTAACTACTGAACCGATGTCGATGAAATTTATATGGAACCACCTCTGAAGTATTTACCTACCAAAAAAAAAAAAATACATCAAAATCAGTTCAAAATTGGCGGAGTAATCGCGTAACATACACACAAAAAAACAGTCCAATTGAGAACCTTCTTTTTTGAAGCCGGTTGAAAATGCTTCAGATTCGTGAGGTCATTTTATACACTGCCTAATAATCATACCTATAAAGCAACAACCGCCAAGCCGTATAGAGTTCAAGTATTACTGTGTTTCGGTTTGAAGGGCAAGGTTACCAGATAAATTACTGAGCATGAAGAGATTTGACATCTAAAATCTCAGGGCACTGCTATGCTATGCTTACCACCAGGTGAACGTCTCGCTCGTTTACTCCGTTGCATAAAAAAGAAGAGCATCTCGTTCGTCTCGTACTTGTGACCGTAAAAAAACTACCTCGCAAGTGAACCAGTTAATACCCAGGTGGTTAATAACCAATTCATATTATTAATTGAGAAGAGGTAAATCCCCTAGCCAGTATGATAGGTAACAATACATTAAACACTCCATTTTAGCTACAGGTTGCTACCTAAAATTAACTTTTTATTTTATTTAGACCTAACTTCTATTTTTGGCTTTATAAGTTCACCTACAAGTGTCACAAAAAGTGTTTGTCTGGACTCAGTGTCAGGTAGAACCACTCAAGGACTTCGTGCAAAAACTTTATCGACTCAATCTAAGCAGGTATTAAGCATTCTGTCGAAGAATGTGAGGCGAATGTGCCAAATAAATACTAAGACATACTGCTATTACATACTTCCTATGTACTTACTGGTATTTAGTTTCATGCGTGTGTGAAATTGACCGTTAGACTTCTTAAAATTTATTATTTAAGTATATTTTATTGACAATAGGCAATAGACAATACTTTATTTGCAAAAAAAACATAGCACACGGAAATAAAGAAAACACATAATAATAATAATAGCGAAACGGTCTTATAGCGAAGAGCCTCGACCAATACCTCAAGAGGCTCTCGCTAGACGGTTGGGTCAAGGGTCAGATACAAAAGACAGTGGTACTTGACACGGCGCGCCTTGTCAGGAAGTTCCTCACTCTGCAGCCCTAACCACCGGCAGCTTGAGCCCTGCCTTGCTGCTAGCGGCACTCTAGTTTTTAAGTTTTTTATAATTTGTATTTTTAATATTTTATACCTACATATTGTAACAAACCTAATAACAAAGATATATATAACAAAGAATGAAAATAAATAAGTGAATATTATAATAGTATTACTCATACTTGGAAAGTAGGTCTGAAGCAGGCTGAGGAGCGGGTTGAAAGTAATACATTTCAGCCCTAGGGAGAATCACTTTCAACTGACAGTGACAGTTGACAAATGACAGACACTCAAATTATTTTAAAAAACTAGTTCTAGTTTCACATACATTTGTATTGAACCATATTCCAACTTTTTTGTCTCCTCAGAGTATTATGGTCCCGCACTTCTCGTGCATTTCCCAGTGTCAGTTTATTTTTAGTTATTAGTTATTCCTTGTATTCGTAAAGAAAAGTACAGTGTTTACTTCGGGGTTAAAGACTTTCACCCCTAAGATAACAATGTAATATTGTGTAGTGGTAAGACTCTACCGCAGAGTCCACCTGGGAAAGTACCACACTTTTGCTAGTTATTCAACTGCCAAGCAATAGTGTGCAAATAATCTATTACTGTTTCAGTTTGAAGGGCAATGTTTCCAGAGAAATTACTGGCATAAAGAGTTCCGGCTGCTACCGTTATGGGTAGGCGTGGTTCTTACCACAAGGCGAACGTCTCGCTGGTCGTCATTACATTGCATTTTTATTTTTATTACCTACTTAGATCACAACTAGTTCATAGTTCCTATATACTAACTGGCATTTAGTTTCATGTGTGTGTGAAATGGGTCGATTTGAACTTGACATATTGTGAACATTAGCATAATCAGCTTCGTTAGTCCACTGCTGATTTAGGCTTATCCTTGAAGTGCAATGAGGTTCCACAGTCATAACTTTTCACAGATGGCGCCAAACCATTTGTAGGTTAGATAGTTGTTTATATTTTCTGTTGGACAGAGCTTTTAGCAAGGCAAAGGATTGCTGTACAAACCAGTATATGCAGATTCTCCCTGGTAATCCAAGTTTAGTAAGGGTAAAACCATTAAATTGTAGAAAAAATACTACACAATGAGATTAACAGTTGACTATGGCTGCATCGACGATGCGACACCTAGCGGAAAAAAACGCAGTGTGGATCCCTATTGAGCCATATCATACAAATGAAAGATTGTGAATTGTCATTGATTTTTTTCTCCGGACGTACGCAGATTCTTCACGATGTTTTCCTGCACCGAAAAGCCAGTTGTATGACAATCTTTACATAAAATTCAAAGAGTTCAGTCGTAAAAGCTTGGGGCTTGAACCCGTGACTTCACAATTTTAAGTCAAGTGATCTTCCAACTTAGCACGGCTTTTTGATAAACTAGTGATGGTAGTTAAAAAGTGCGTTCAATAGGGTAGATGACTGATGTTTATATCGTTGAAACCAATAGCTTTGATGAAGAATTTAAGTAAATATAGAATGTTTATAGAATAAATAATTTAAATCGGTTAATAATGTTCTGATATATGAGCGTTTAACCCGGCGTCATTGTGGCTAATAAACAGAACTTGGCCGTTGTGGCCGGGTAAATTTTACCCATGTACATTATTGTACACTGAATCAAGCATATGTCAATATTAGTCTTCTATAATAGGGAAATAGGTAGTTAAATACATTATTAATAAAAATCAAACATTTATTTATCATAAAATGAGCATATTACTCATCAAATTAAATCTTTTTATTCTGGGATAATTTTTTTAGAACATAACTTAAAACGTTTATTCGAAAACATAACATAATAGACATTTAGAGACAAAACATAAAATTTTCTTTAGAACATAAACATGAAATTATGAACTATATAAAACAAAGCTTATTTACTAATAATATATAAAAAACAACAATCACGCTGTCTTTATAAATGTTACGTGGCCATTGTGGCCGGGTATAACTTACCCGCGCGCTCTTTACACACGTTTACACTACGAGGTAGCCGCAGCAACACTAAATAGAGAAGAGAATACGCAAATAGAGGTCAACGACCGCAGCTACTGTAACGGACAAAAGACGCGCGCATTTTGTTTTAAAATTATGACAGTTTTAAAATGCGTCGGGTATTATATACCCGGCAACAATGACGCCGGGTTAAAGTTTTTGTTTGTGAGACAACTCTGTCCCTTTCCCACAAAACAAAAAAATTACGTCACGCCTTGCTTGCCTTACTTACGTAGGATATACCGAAAGATTATTATGGGCGGACTCTCTTATGTTACTCGGTCTTATAATATTGCACAGAATTGTTTTTATTTTATCGGATAGACGAGACGAGCGGGACGTTTGCCTGGTGGTAAGCGTCACGCCTGCAGCAGGAGCAGTGCTATAATTATGAACTTGCGAAGAAAACCCGCATTGATCCCCAAGCCGCCTGCCAAAATGGGGATTATGGCAAACCCCTCTTCAAGTAGAGGCCTTCCGTCCCAGCGTTCCTCAACCTAAGATATTAGATGTCAAATCTCTTTATGCCCAGTAATTTCTCTGGTAACATTGCCCATCAAACCGAAAAACAGTAATGCTTGCACACTACTACTTGGCGGTTGAATAACTGGCAATAATGTGGTACTTACCCAGACGGACTCTGTATTATAGTCTTAACACTACAAAAATCGAACATATACATATCAACTAATGAGGAAAACACAGTCTCTCCTAACACTACTCATAGAAATCAATGGAAGATTTCATACAAGATATATTAGGGCAGTACCATTATCATGTTTATAAGGCTCATTTATAAGCTCTTAAATAAAAACTGAACATCAAAACGAGAGTTAATATGTTAAATAGTAAAGTTCAGCATAAGTTATTACCACATTACTTGAACACCTGTTTTTGGTATTAAAATTCAAATTTTTAATTATTCCTCCAGTTTTATTCTAAACAGGTCTTGAATCAACTTTGTTTGAAAATAATTTACATCACTGTAATATAATTAGATATATTAGAGAGATTATGTGTCTGTCATTTGTTGTGTTCATCATCATCATCATCAGCCCGGAGACGTCCACTGCTGAACGAAGGCCTCCCCCTTAGACCGCCACACTATACGACAACCTGCCATTTGCATCCACCTAGTAGGACGCCTGCCTACGCTGCGTCGGCCCCGCTGCTTTTAATGCGTATACACACGTAATTGCTGCATTTTGAGTATTGTAATTGTCCTCATATGGCAATTTTTACCTCCAAATATTCGGTATTATTTCGGGAATTCGGATTTTATTTCGGGAACGTGATAGTTTAGTTAGAGTAATATATAAATTGACATTGTTGTTTGTTTATTTGTTTGTTTGTTATATAAGTGGCCCCTACCCATATATACAACTATCATCGTGAGCGATAACGAAATAAAAATAGATGCGGGTGGACATACCAGCTTCCATAGAAAAATGATCGAACCCCATTACACGACAGGCATGCTTAAAAAAACGCTAAAAATAATATAAGGGTGAAACCACGTGACATTACTAGTGTTTAACAAATTACAAAACATTAGGATAATGATGAATAAACGCATTATAAATTTAAAAATATAAAACTTCTGCTGAAACTAATCATCTGGTTTGAGCAAGTAATTATTTAAATCTATCTAGTAACAAACCTAGAATTACAGGTTTTTAATCCAATTATTCTTATTTTACATTATCAGCCAGAAGACGTTCACGTCTGGCCTCCACCGAAGTCCCTTAATAGGGAGGGGTTGCCAAAATCCCCACGCTCGGCAGGCGGCTTGGGGATCGCAGAATTCTCACTACCGTTAACCGAGAGGACGCTGCTGCCCGTCCTCCGGTGGTTCTGGATAGTTTTAAGACGTACCTACCCAGGTCTAAGATCCAGGTATTCGTATTTAATATTACTTAAATATAGAAGCTTCTTGAGCTTCTTCTACTTCCGTACCTGGTTTCCAATACTTTACGGAATAAGCCCATCTTACTATATCTGGGTCAGTCTAATCCTCTCATTGGTACCTATTACTTATAGAATCTACGTTATATAGGGTTATGTCTATCAGTATTACTACAGCCGAAAATCGGCTGTTCCATATAAAAGTGCCATTCACCCTCAATAAAATGTATAAACAGCATTTTGTTGCGAATTCAGGGTTAGCCCTATTGTAAAAGTTATTTACAATGATGAATTAAATGACCTCATTTCGGCTTAGTAATACCAATACGCGTAAACCTGTACCTATACTAAGGGATTTCAAAGAAACGATAATAATAATTTATACAAATAATTTAATTTCCTACTAAACCCTTAGCGTCACATTAAATAACTATATACATAGATAAATATAGGAATACACAAATATAATCAGCCCGCCTAGCACGCGAGCCGTGATAAACGTCTATCCACTATTTTTTGCCCGCGTAAACGAGACAGACGTATCCATATTAAGGTTTATCACGTTTCCGCGCGGGGAAACACCAATTAGTATCGGCGCGTGCTAGGGGGCCTGCAGTCAATATTATCTCCTAAACAAAAGCTAAAAAAAGTCAGTAATATAAGCATGCTCAGCATGACAAAAAGCTAAACTAAATTAAACTACAATTAAAATAGAGTGTAGTAGTTGGCAGTGAAAAATATTGCAATCGACCCGATTTTAATTCCATTATCAAAAGTAAAAATACTAACGCGTAATTTGACTTCAACAGTTATATTGACAGAACCGTTAAGTATAAATACCCATATATTTAATCTAAAGTCTCCGAAAAAAAATGTAATTCATCTAAATCAGGCGGTAATTATGTGTGTACTATGGTATATTTATTTATTAGGTATAGTATTAGTACCAAAGTAGTTGTAAGGGTAGTATAGCTAGAATGAATGTGCAAAAATCAGGTCTAAAGATACAACATTAACATTATAAACTATAAATTAGCTCCTAATTAATTACAGGCAGTGAAAAAGCTCTACCGGTATGGCTTATTATTCGCGTTTTTTAAATATTTAATATAATATTCATCCCTGTTAACCTTATGTTTTTTTTTATAAATAAAAAGGTTATAAAGAAAAAGGAACTAACCAAACCACGTTAATAATCTGATTTTTCAAAGAATACGAAATAAATATTATAGTTAAATTATTTGGTGATTGATTTTTATAGTTGGTTGTGTAATAAAGTAAGATAAAAATACGATAAGAATAAGTTTTAATAAATTAACAGTAATAAAAACGGAGAAGCGAATTGCCAAGCACGTGCAAAATGGCACATGTATTTAGACCTAGTTTTTAGACGTAGAAACTAAACCTAACCTAAATCTACGCATAGATAAACCCAGTTTTATAAAATAAGCGATAAAACTATTAAACAAGCATAAAGATACAATAACCCTGTAAATAGTTAAATTACCAGAAAATATGTTTGTCATAAAAAGTAACGAGTAGAACCTTATTTTCATCGATTTTTTTTCTAAACACAAAATATTTTTATACTTTTAACTATCAAAACCTACTTTTGTATAGGTATTGCAGGCAATTGAAGCTTTAATTTTCCATTATAATATGATGTATAATATCGTAAAAAAAATATATCTTTTTTAATAACATATACTAAAATAGAGCTAAAATCACAATGTTTAAAAACAAGTTTTTACAATATACAATTTTACTAATAATTAATTTAATTGAATGAGGAACATTTACAAACGTTGATTTTTTAAGAATAATTATTTTAGGTACACCAACAAGTAAATATTCTTATCTAATTTTGGCGTATGATATAATATCGAATAGATAAAATGAAACGAAAATTTGAACCCCAAATCAAAATTGATCTTGAACACCTAGTTGACTGTTTCGTATGAACTTTACATTTTTAAACATCGCAAGTTTACATTTATACGCATAATCAAGTCCTAGTCTAGTAATGCTAAAGCCCTAATTCGCTATCCAACTATATATATATACATTTGAGCATAGGCATCGCGCCACATAGTGCGTACTATGACACTTCCGGAAAAGTTTCGAGTCCATCGAGTTTATCTCTATTTACAAGTCCATTTTCCTTAAATTCAATAAATACCGGTATATTCAGTAAAGTATTAAATTCCAAAAAAATATGAAATTCCATAATATTCCGGAAATTTAAAAACATTCGAAACAATTAAATTAAATTGTAAAACGTTTTAATAATTCTAAATCGCATTTGAAAAAATCCTACATTTAAGTACTAAAATAAATTTTAAATTTCGAAGATTTTTGATTATATTCGTATACTGGTACCATATTCAGCTTAGATTTTGGAAAGATTTTGATGATAAATTAAACATCCGGAATTTTATGAAAATTAATACGTTCTTAAATACCGGTATGGTCTTTCTATTTCTATCCTGCGGATCCGTTAGTGTAGACGTCTCCTGCGGCTCTTTGACCAGCTCGAATTACACTCTGGACTGTCTGCGCCGCACCCTGGAAATATTAAAGTAAGTCTTAGTAAAACGAATTTAATTATGTATAAGAAAAATCAGTGCATAATAGAATAAACCTTTGTTTGGGGACAAGAAGTAGATAACACGAATAGGTTGTATTTACAAAAGATACAGTTGAACTTTATAAAAATACCTGAACCGGAGATCATTTTGAAAAAATAAATAGTTGAACTTTATAAGAATACCTACATCGGGCATCATTTTGAAAAAGAAATAGTTGAACTTTATAAGAATACCTAAACCGGAGATCATGTTGAAAAAAGAAATAGTTGAACTTTATAAGAATACCTACATCGGACATCATTTTGAAAAATAAATAGTTGAACTTTAGTACAAAACCTACATTCGATAATATAGGTAGATAATAGTAATTTAATAATAATAGTAATTTTAATAATAATTGCTCTCAGTAACTAGTTTTTTGTTTGTTTTTAGCTTAGAAGTAAACAATTGAAATTCATACATACACGAACACTTTTTGCAATTATTTTGATACATACCTACTCCTGAAAATATTGTTAGATAATGATTATTATCAGGAGTAAAATAAGATCAAATTTTGATCAATTTAGCAGTAATTAGATGATAGGCCAATGAAAAATAACCAACAGAATAAAATTAAGCTTTGTTAACCAAGTCACGGAAAGTTAGAAGTTAAGTCAGAATAGAATTATAGAAAAAAGTAAATGACAGTTTAAAATTGTTTGTATTAACTTTCCAATTTTGAACTTACGACACGAACAGCCAATTTAACCTCCTGAAATCTTTAAAAAGTCATTAGTAATTATGTAAACAATGTTGTAGGTATGTACGAGAATTAATATTTTGGTAAATAAATCATTGTTCGTTCTGAAAAATTCTTACTCTTATCTAAGATTTTAGTTACCTTTACGAGTAATTTATTTAATCTTCAGTATTAAATAGAGTATTAACGGCCCACAGTTTTACTTGACCAAAACTGTAAACCTACAATTTCTATAAAAATATTTGTAACAGTACTTGGAAAATGCACCCTTTGTGACGAATGAGTGTGACCACGAGTGACGAAAAACACGCGACGAAACTTACGCATCAAAACTGACATTTATTTGATATTTTAGCAATCTATTGCGTAGCACTATTACATTTGCTACACATTTGTCGCTCACGTATGAGATTATCCATAAGTAAGTATTTGTTGACTAAGGGTCTTATGCATAAAACACTAAAACGTATTTGTAGCTTATTATAGTTAAAAAGTGTTTTATCAATTTCTTTCGAATTACGAATTGATTTTAAAATAAGTAGACATGTTACTTTTTAACTAAAATAGGTTTTAAATACATTTTAGTGTTTTATGAATAAGACTCTGTATGGATAACTTGATTGATTAACTCTTTATTGTTCACACCAAGAATTACACAAAAATAATGTAATAGACTTGGACCAACTTGGACCTGGGTATAATCCTTAAACTGGACCTGGTTATTTCCTCAAACTGCAACCAGACCCACCAGAGGACGGGCAGCAGCGTCCTCTTGGTTAACGGTGGTGACCATTCTGCGATCCCCAAGCCGCCTGCCAAGCGTGGGGATTATGGCAACACCCCTCTATAAAGGGGGAGGCCTTCGTCCAGCAGTGGACGTTTTATGGCTGACGACGAGGTGTTCCATCTTTTGAAGAGTCTAAAGATTACGCGAGCTGTCGTGGCAGAATCAGGCTATCTACAGCACTACAAGCAAGCGCAAGCTTCAAGACTCACTGACCTGTATCGCAGCGCCAAGGAACTGCGAGAAGGCTCTGGTGACATTGATGGCTGCTGACACCAGCTGCCCTCTCCCCGGAGGCTGTTCTGACGCGACCGCCCGCGGCGGCTCCAGCGGTATCTATCACATCACGGAGATATTAGTCACTCTTCTAGCTAGGGTGGAAGCCAGGCGGTGTGGTTAGATGGTTTTGTGTGAGCAACATCTTTAGTTTGATGAAGATATGTAGAGTAGAGTCAAAAAGACATGTCGTATGTGTGTTGATCTTCCAGGCAATCACTATTACAAGTCATAGATGCAGACGTGGTTCGATCACCTTGCGAGGGTCAGCAATCGAATGCTATTTTAGACTAATGTGGCATACTTATTACTTTCAGAGTACTGTAGTTGATATCAAAAAGATAGACTATACTCTAGCGGCAGATGGATACATAATTATGAGTCCAGGAAGAATGTATGATTGCTGGCAAAGATTGTTTATAACTTATATTACAGTGCATTGTTCCGTACAAAAAAAACATGAGAGTGAATGGTAGAGCGAAGAAGAGTGAAGCCAACAATAGAGTTTAAGAAAATGCTTCTTTTTTTTAAAGAACTTTTAAACATGTCTGTTTAGGAGATACAATTTTACTAATGATATTCCTTTCACAAAACCAGTTATGTGTCAATTAGCTGTATTATAGACTAAAAATAAAAAAGAACACTAAAAATGCATGCAATAAAAATGTAAAGGTCTTGTAAAAATATACATATAGTACATGATTATTAAGCCCAACACCAAAGTATAATATCAAAAGTTAAAAAATGGGAAAATACAATAAATTTAAAAACCATGCAATGTTCATGAAATGTTATGGAACATGTATGTTAGAAATTGGGATTAAAATGTAGGGTAGTCAGTTTTAAAATTAAATCATAATAAAGTGTAAGTAAAGGTTAAATAATTCGTTTTAAGTTTTTCAGTAAGGATTACTAGTACAAATTTCAGGTTAAGATTTTAATTTATTTTTGAGGATACCTCAAGTATTTTACTCACCAAAACTGGGACAAAGGTATCATGCACTTCACAACACTAAATTTATACACTTTAGATTACATATTTTACATGATATATACAATAAGTAAAGTACATAATAGGAATACACAAATGTTGCGGACGTCCAGGTGTACCTGTCTTTAGTTTCATGGACGTCCTATGTATGAGTGTTTTGCAGTAGTCAATAGCGAAAATAAGGATAGTTCAGACTTTTTATCTTCAAAATCACCGTAATATGGCATCTTTGTGTAATAATAATATTCTAATAATTACTGTCTTATAGCTCAGTTGGTAGCTTGTCTGCCTTCAGAGCTTTAGGGCGTGGATTCGATCCCCACCCAAGGTAAACATTTATGTGACAAACATAGATGTCTGTTCTGTGTCTGGGTGTAGAATGTATTTACAAAAAAAAAGTATTCTATCAGTCATCTAGTTTCCATAATACAAGCTTTGCTTAGTTTGGGGCTAGATGGCGCTGTGTGAAAAATGTACACCGATATTTATTTATTTTACTTCCATCTCGGAAGTCGATAGTTTTATTAATTAATTATGGTATGAATCTTTTACAGAGTCCGCCTGGGGAACTACTACACCTTTGTCAGTTATTCAATCGCCAAGCAGATGTTTGCAAACATTACTACTTTTCAGTGTGAAAGGCAATTTTACCAGAGAAATTACTGGGTTCGAAGTAGTTTTTAATTTCTAATATATCAGGGTGGTGAGCAGGATTTTGTTCGCTAGTTCACAATTCTGGCACTGCTACTGTTATGGGCAGGCGTGATACTTACTACCAGGCGAACGTCTCGCTCGTCTTTTTATGCAATTGACTGAGACTCAATTGCATAAAAATCTACTAGTTACAGGCTTACGTGTGACCGACAACATTACCGGTCTTAGTTTAAAACTGAACCGAACTTTTATTATCATTACTTATCTATTTTTCAAATTTGCTATTTACTAATATCGAGTGCCTTATAGCTCAGTTGGTAGATTGTCTTCCTTCAAAGCTGTAGGGCGTGGGTTCAATCGCCACCAGGATAAAAATGTGACGAACATAGATGTTTGTTCTGTGTCTGGGTGTCATATGTAAAATTATGTTTTTACAAAAAAAAAGTATATAAGTATTCTATCAGCTATCTGATTTCCATTGTACAAGTTTTGCTTAGTTTGGGGCTAGATGGCGCCATGTGAAATATGTCCACCGATATAATATCGGTGGACATATTTTTTTATAAGTACATTTTATTTATTAAAAAAATTAAATATTTATCTTCTGAATTCGGTTTTTAATGAGGTGTAGTGTAGATTGTGATTTGTGGAAGTCCAGAGGTGTTATGGTTAACCGGCGAAAAAAGACATGAGTTATTTAGTGTATTGCTACTTTGATTTAAAACAGAGTTAAGATTTTTTTTTATCGCGTTTTGTATTGATACCCGATTACCCAAAGATGTCAGGGTTTTTATAACATTTATAACGTTGGGTATGCGTTCCTAATTTTTTTTTTATGAATGACTGATGCTGTTGGCCTCAGCTGTCCCCTACAGCGTCACCGGACTTTAGGCAAGCGCAAATGGCGCTCGGCCTAGGTTTAGGTTAAAGGCGACTAGACTTAAAGGCGACTAGGCTTTCCTCCACAATTATTAGGTCTACCTTTTTGCTATAAAAAGTCTTACTATCCGTGAACTGTTATCTATACTAACTACTAAAACGTGTATTGGGGTTTGCTAGTTGGGGGTACCTGTATGACATAAAAGTTATACACATAACACATTTAGACAAAATTACGAACACAATTTTTATTTTACAAAACGTAGCTATGCTCACTCCACAATGTTTATTTACAAGCCAATGAAGCCAATCTTAAATAAATAATTTAACTAGAAAAAAAACACAAGATAGAAAATACAAAAAAATACAAAAGTTTTCTCTAAAATCTACAGTGTCTCACTATTTACAACCCGTCCTCCCACGTAATTAACAATTTTTTACAATTATACAAACACAGACTTAGATTAAATAGGAACAAGTTTTGGAATACGAAAAGCTAAATCATCGTTCCGGATTGAATTTTGTATTTAATCTAAGGTCTGGTACCGTCACCTCATCCCCAGTCACAGAGTTTTAGCAATAGTGATGAGAAACCCACTCTGTTGTCGGAAGGTCGGTCGTCAGCGTTTCCGACGAAGGGGCCGGAACCAAACCAGCTGGCCCGTGCGGTGGTGGCCTCCGCCGGCCTGGGCGCAGGCGCAGGTCTGGGCGCTGGCGCAGGCCTGGGCGCAGGCGCAGGTCTCCTGTTTGGCCTTGGGGCTGTCGGCGATGGCCCCGGGCCAGTATCTCTCCACTGCTGCCAAAGCCATGCAAGACCGTCGAGAACCGGTCTTCTAGGTGCCGGTGGTGGTGGAGGCGGCGTAGTTGTCCTTCTCGCTTTCGGCGTCACTACCACTTGGTTCAGTAAAGCCTACGAGGTTATAGGTAAAGTAATGATCTTTGAAAAACATGAAGATGGGAAGTGAAACATGATTATCAAGCTCCGAGAAAGACAGAGAGAGAGAATGGGAGAATGGATGGATGTAAGTTAGAGGCAGAGATATCGATTGCAATGAAGTTATCGGTGACAGAGCTTTAGTAATGATTTGAGAAAAATTTTACTGTAACCAAACCAATTATCATCTTGTCAAAAATGATTATGGTTAAGGTGTAAATTTTACTGTGGCTAAAGATGAACAATTTTCCACTAAGTGTATCAGCAGTGTTACGAAGATAAGTAAAAATCTTGCCTGCAAAAATTGTATGAAGCTTACTGCTTAGAATTTTCTCCCAGGCGTTACAAAATAAAGGTAATTTATTGATGTGAAAATCAAATAAGATATTCTTTTCTTATTTTTTAACACCACAGAGAATATTTAACATTTCTAATAAAATACACTAAATCGTCTCTAAAAATCATCTTCTTCTTTCAATACAAATCTAAATGAAAACTGTTCATCGTTACGACGTAAGTCAAACGGATATTATTACATTTCTAAAGCCATGGATTAAAAAAAAATTACTAACAGCGAGTCTGAGTTGCTCGTCCAAGGAACTTGCCGTAGTGGGACCGAAACCTTGCTCCTTCAGTAATGCGGCGAGCAACGCGTCGTTGCTGTTGCCAAACTCGGTGCTCAGAGATATAGGCGCCTTCGTTGCTTCGGAGACCATTCCGGTAGGCTGTTGCTGTTGTAGCAGCTTCTTTAAAGCCTCGTCTGATGTTTGGCCTGGAATAGTTTTTTACAATACTTTGTAATAGGCAAGTGGGTATATCCCAAAACTGAACCCAGACCCAGTAGAAGATAGGCAGCAGCATCCTCTCGAGTCTCGAGTAACGGTGGTGAGCATTGTGCGTTCCCCAAGCCGCCTGCCAAGCATGGGGATTATGGCAACCCCTTCCTATTAAGGGGGTGGCCTTTCGTTCAGTTGTGGACGATGATGATGATGGTGTTATAGGCATGGGTTCATTTTGATTTTCAAGAATTTAATAATATGCTAAGCCCCTACTAAGACGAACACAAAAATACGTTCATATTTAAGCAGAACAAAATATTTTTGTTTTATTTATACGGGAATACTCACGTTTAATTAAATCGGATACTCCGACTATAGTTTCGATCACATCCGGTGACCTTTCCGCGCGTCGGGCTCTGTTTTCACTATTTGAAAAAGGTCACCGGATGTGATCGAAACTATAGTCGGAGTATCCGATTTAATTAAACGTGATAGGTACTCACTTCCCGTATAAATAAAACAAAAATGTGTCAAAACCACGTCATATTTCATAATAGAACAAAATATTATCAACGCAATAATCATAATCGCTGGAAAGTCGAGTCATCGGAGAATCACAACACTTGTCTCAATGTCAGTCTACACATGGATCGACATCGTAGTCGCAGAAGGGTTAGTGAGAATATTGTGACTAGTTGTTTGTGTGGAAACTAGCATTAAAATGTTTTTGATTACTTTGACTTCCTAGCCCCTATGTGCCTATGTTACTGAGGTTTGTGTCAATATTTTTCTCTAACGAGGAACAAAAACAAAATGTTGTAGCAAAAATAGTCAAATCAGTTGAATATATATTTTTGAGTAGGTTTTACAAAAGCCTACCCAAATGTGTCACACTTAAGACTAGTATTATATTATCTTTGCTTAAGATAAGTTCAACTAAAAGCACACACAAGATAAAGGAAAATGTTGGTACTAGGTGTTACAATACGTATGAAAAAAATAGTTAAATAAAGTTTTCATATTCACCTGTAAGAGCAATTTTACTCCTCATCGTTGTGGTCTCCTGAGCATCCTGCAATTTTATCAAAGTTTTTATCAGCTTTCCGTCGTCCTGCACCGTCTTCAGATCATCTTTAACAACTATCTTAGCGCCAAAAGGCGCTGCCGAAGTCGTTTCAGTCATTCTAACTGTGGTCATTGTAGGTTTTGGTGTTAGTGAGTCAAAAGGCTCGTTCAACGGCGATGGTGAAGCTAGTAAGTTTGAGAGCAGTTTCAAGTCAGCATCAACACTGGGTGGTAAACTCACAGTAGGTTTGACTACGCTGGGTAGTGTAGGTATGTTGAATTTTGACGGATCTTGTCCCGTAGCTTTTAAAAGGGCCTGTAAAAGTTTCGTGTCTTCTTGGAATTGTTTTATGTCGGCCTCTATTGACGGTCCGCTTGGTTGTACAGTTGTAGTTATTGGCCTGGGTGCTGTAGTTGTAGTAGTAGTAGTGGTGGTAGTAGTTGTAGGCGTAGTAATGGTTGTAGGTTTATTAGTTGTCGGGATAAGGTTGTTGGCACTGTTATTAATATTTTTTCCAGTACGAACAGCATCGTTGGGAGCGCCTTTGATGTCATTCAGGCTTCTGTCAACAGCGAGGGCTATAATGCGATTAGCGAGGGCTGCCTCAGGGTCTTCGGTGTTAGGGTTGGTGTTTAAGACCGTTTTCTGAAAAATGACAAATTTAGAAATTGTATTTTAAAACAGAAATCTTTTTTTGATAATAAACCAGTTCTTTGCGCAAATCATTGAGCAAAGTAGGTATTAATTTTTGTACAAAAATAAACAATTTTCTTGAAGATTGGATCAACGGTACTGAAATCGTCATTGAACAAAATACATAATCGACTAAGATATTTTTTATTTTGGACATAACAAATCTATTTTACCAAATTTTTTGGATTTTTATAAAAGAATCATGTGATGATAAAAGAAAGTATTTATGAAATAAAAACTACGTAAAACTAAAGAGCTTACCAAGTTTTGTAGGAAAAGCAAATCTTCTTCCACGGAGAACGTAGAAGTGCTTGGTATTTCAGTGGTGCTAGAAAATCTTCCGGGTGCTCGCCGCTCTGAGATTGTGGCTGTCGCACTTCTGTCCGTCGTTGTTAGATCTCTTCGGTTGAAAGGCGGGAAAGTGGTGGAAATCCCAATATCCTCTGTAGTACTCTGCACAGGCTGTAATGTAGTAGACAATCTAGGAGCAAATGTTTGAAACACTGGCCCGGATTGAGTCGTCGAAAACACAGGCCTAACGTTCAATGGGGTCGTCGGATTCGACCCGATGGAAGTCGTCTGAGGGTTTGATGCGACTCTTACATTAGAAGTTATTCCAGATATCACGGGTAAATTCAAATTGCCCGGGTTCTGACCGGTCGCCTGTAACAGAGCCTGTAAGAACTTTGCGTCTTCTTGGAATTGTTTCAGATCTTCCTCAATTGATTGTGTTGTGGTTTGTTGTCTAGCTGTTGTTGTTGTTCTTGTTGTGGTTGTGGTTGGTCTAGGTGTTGTAGTTGTTTGTGGTGTGGTTGTTGGCGGTGTGGTAGTGGGTGCCCGAGTTGTTGTAAAAATGCCATCTAATGAAGGTATGTTCAGGTTTGCAGGGTTTTGGCCAGTAGCCGCTAAAAGAGCTTTTAATAATTTTGTATCTTCTTCAAACTGCTTAATATCTTCTTCTATGGAACGAGAGGTTGTAGTTTGCGGTTGAGTAGTCACTTTTATGTTACCACCAAGGTTCGGTATTGATAGCAAGTTAGGATTTTGTCCTGTTGCGGCAAGTAATGCTTGTAATAAGGCTGCCGGGTCGTTTGCTTGTGTAGTAGATGTTGGTACAATTCTCGTCGTAGTTCCAGATGCTGCACCAGCCAACAAATTGCTGGAGTCACTTTGAATTTTAAAATTTTTAGGATCTCGCTCCGAATTTTGTGAGTTTTGAATATTCTCATTGTTTGCTTGGTATTTCCTTATTTCGTCATCGAAATTTGTAGTTAAAATTGTGGTCCTGAAATCTGTGGTTGTTGACGCCAATGTTGTAGTAGAAGGCTGAGTTGTTAACGTTGCTGCTTGTGTAGTTGTTATTGGCGCGACCGTAGTTGGAACTTGCGTTGTAGTAGGTATTTGAGTTGTAGTCATAGTAGTAGGTATTTGAGTTGTAGTCATAGTAGTAGGAGCCATTGTAGTTGGTACCGGCGTAGTTGTCGTAGTTGGTGCCGGTGTAGTTGTTGTAGTAGGCACCGTGGTAGCTTGGGTAGTAGATGTCGTAGTTGTTGTTGCTTCACTAGTCGTCGTTGCAACCGTTGTTGTTGCTTCACTGGTAGTCGTAGTTGTGGTGCCTTCAGTAGTGGCAATTGGTGCGTTTATTACTGTTGTAATTGCCACACTTATTTCAGTAGTACTAACAGTTGCTTGTGTTCCTGTTGCGCTTGTTTGCGTTGGTGTGTTTGTTTCTGTACTAATTTCTGTCATTATTTGAACCTCAGCGTTTGTGTTTGTCGTTGAAGGTGGTTTTGTTGCAAGTTTCAATACATTTGATTTTTGTGTCTGTACCATCACTTCGTCTATAGGTATGAATTTAAATATTGCTTTTCCATCTCTTTCATCACCAGGTCTTTCCGTGCGAATTTGTTGTGTCTGCAACACATCCCAAACAATATGTTATGTTTTGTACTTTCCTTGCATCCAATGTTTATAAAGCATGCACTCTGTAATAGCAATATGGTTTCGTCGTATTCTTATACGATCTCACTTAAAAGCCTTCACCACTTACCTTAGCCGAGGCTTTACACTACTCAGCATTCCATGCCAACTTTTTTGTTATAGGCCCGAGTTAATTGTTTCAAATTGCAGATAAAAATGGTATTGTTTTATTTGTGGTTTACGAATGTTTTGAAAAAGTGTTTAGTGTCATTAATCGAAGGGTAAAGTGATGAATAAATAAGGTGATGTATAAATAATTATATATCATGATACCTCCGGATCAATATCCAGTGTTAATATTCTTGGTTCACGAGTGGAGCTTGTCATTGATGATATGACCATCTCCTGTTTAGCGGCCGAAGATATACTATTAAGCAGAATCTCGTCAATAGAAGGTAGCATTGTTGTTGTGCGTAAACTCAATACATGCGAGGCAGTGCTTATTTCAGCAGGCGGCTTTTTTGTGGCAGTAGTTATACCAAATGAACTGCTTTTAATATTAAGTGCCGATGTGGGTATCTGCAATTATGAAATAAAATGTTACGCTTTGCGAGGTTAATTTGGGAAGCAGTTATAGTGCAGGGGGCATGCAGATCTGAAGTTAGACACTCTCCCTCACCACCCATGCATCCATGCGCCAGTTCGCCGCTGCAAGTAGAAACAAGCCCAAGCTTTCAAGCTAAACAACTCAAAGTCAATACCGTCGATTGTAGGTTATTTACAGTGTCTGTGGTTAATTCAGTTTCTGTTCCGTTATTGGTGATGTCTGTGGAGGTCACAGTATTAGTGGATACTCGGATGGGGTTAGACCGTGGTCTGACAATGGCCGGAATGTTATGGATGGGGCTGTATGGATTTCTCAAGCTCCATGGGCTAATTGGTAGTACGTCAATTTTTTGCATGATCCGTGGTACTCTAGTTCCATTAGGAAATTTACGTATTATTGTGTTATTAGGTAACAAGCCATACACGATATATGGGCTTGCCTCTGTTAATGATTCCAGGATGTCATCGTTAGGATCTTTACGTACCACTGTATTGTTCGGAAGTATGCCGAAAATCACATAATCTTTTTTCGGTATTGGTGCTGGTGTAGCAGCACTAGGAGCAGTTAGAGGTGTTGTGTTTGCAGTAGTATTATAAGAAACTGAACTGATTGTTGTAGCCTCATTATTTAATTGCGTAGTTGTTTCTGTTTCAATAACTTGCGTAGTAGTCTCTATATTTAGTTGTGTAGTCGTCTCTGTATTGGCGACAGCAGTAGTCGTTTCAGTGTTCTCTTGTGTTGTAGTTTGTACTGCTTCAGTAATTCCTACGGTAGTTAGTGATTCTTGGGTGGATTTTTCCGATTCGTGAATATGTGGCTGTTCTGTAGTAGTTACAGAAGTCGGAGATCCATTCGAATTATCGATTGAAGACAACGTCGTACTACCAGTTATATCTACGTCATTATTTAACGACTCATTTTCTGACCCGAAACGAGAAGATATATCTGAAGATAACAAAGTCGTTGTTTCTTGTGCCTCTCTTGAACGGGTTGATGCAAATGTAGAGCTTACATCGGGATTAAGGCTGGTGGTTACATCAGACTGTGCAGTTGTTGAAAGGAAAGGTGAGGAAGTGGTCATGGGAGAGGTCACAATATCGTTTCTAGCAGTCGTCGTAGACTCAGTTGTAAAAGTCATAGTATTCATAATGTCTGTTAAACGGCGAGATAGCTGTATATTTTCACTTGAAGGACTTATAATATCAATCAAAGTTGGAGCAGTTGCAATTTCAGTATTATGCTGTCTTAAAAGATCTTCAATCATTTGTAGAACTTTTGCCTTTTTAGTTAGTACCCATAACTGTAAAGGCGATACTTGAGTTGGGTCTAGAATATTATATTCGAGACTACTTTTTGACGGCGCTATTGATGTAAAAGTTCTAATAGGTATTGATTTTGTCGCATCGCCTTCATTTTCTTCATCACTAGTAGTAAAGTCTTTAACTTGGAAATTGGTAAGGAATGGAAGGGCTCTGTTGTTAGTGGGAGATCTATTTGATACATCATTATTTACATTATCCATATCTACAGTTGTTGCAGGGTCAGACGACGTCAGGGCTTCAACGCTTGATGCTGTAGTAGTGGATGATGAAAAACTTCGTTCAGAATTGTCAGCTACAGACAAGGAATTTACTGAAGTCGTCTGACTACTTGATTCAGTTGCAGTACTTTGTGTGACTTCGAGTGTCATATCAATATTATTTACAGTCTGAATGGAATTATCTGTCACACCAACAAACGAATCTCTATTACTAATTACAACACTATTTACATTACTGTCAGTGAGGACACTTTGAAGGCTATTGTTAGAATTTGCGTTATTATCTACATCTATATTAATATTTGCTGTATCTTCAATAGCCTCCAAACTGTAAGGAGTCGTATTAGGAGTTGTGTCAGTATTTTCTAGTCCAGTTGAAAGTCCGTCTAGAGCGCGGGGTATTAAGGACTTTAATAGTTTCGCCATATCTCCAGAAATTCTAGATCTACTATCCTCATCCATATTTTGGATAATATTTTTAATATTATTAGACAACATGCTAGTTAGTTCTGAGGATACAATATTGTTATTTGATAACAAAAGATCAGACACAGTGTTATATACCGTTGCTGGATTGTCAGTCGTCGGCTGATTCGATGTAACAGGTGCAGTCGAGAGTTTGTCGGTCGGTGGTTCTGTATTTGAATACAAAACTTTGAATGCAAATGGTCTCCTTGCGGAAACGGGAGTGGAGGGAGTAGGAATAGGAGTCGTGGGTGTATTCACAGGAGTTACAACTTCAGTATTTAGTGACGGTGTGACACTATCCCCAGCCGACATATTGTTAATCACATTTGGTGTAGTCTGAACAGTGTTTTGTACAGTTTGAATAGTGGTGCTAGAGCTGGCCTCAGCTGACACAAATGTTTCCATGCTCGGTATACCGCCGGAAGTATTTACATTTACTATGTTACTCACGCCGTTGAGTACTTGTGTTACATCGGTATTAAGGGCATTTGTCGTTACTTCGGTTGTAGTAGAAATTCGAGGTTTGGGTGTGGACGTTAATATTTCAGCTAGAGCGTCGAAGATAGACACTGTAACTGAAGGCGAGTGGTGTGAAGCCTCAACGTTCATGACTTGTAAAGGTTTTGCCAGACTTTCTAATCTCAAATCTGCTGAGGACAATGTCCTCCGTGTTTGAGTTATCGCTATTGCGTTCATATCTGGACCTAATTGAATTTCCTCTCCCTCTACCTGAAATAAGAAGTTTTCTCACCCATACAAACAGAAACAGAACTATGAATAGATTAAAAGATTGTGTACATGTGTGTATTTCTTGCATGAAAGAGAAATTTAAAATTCATAAATGGAATGGAAACTCGTGCAAAGACCAAAGCCTCTTTATATTTCTTGGTATTAAGATAATAGGGTATATTAAAGGTGTTAGTGCTTAACTAGGTACAGAATAGTAACAAAAAAAATTTAAATAGTTAACGTAACTTAGTAAAACAATGTGTATAAAATTATACAATTTTAATTACCTAAATAAAATTAGTGATGCTAATTCTACTATGTAAGTATGGTTAAGCTTTTGATTAAAACTTACTATGCATTCTCTTGATAAAAGTACGCAAGCAATTTGGTAAGAATTTACATGTCGAAAAATTCTATTGCTATGATTATTATAATGATTTATGTTGCTTTAAAGAGATGATTTCCAATATAAACATTATTTATTGTATTTTAAATAAGCAATCGCTATAATAGTATCATTCAAGTATGAAATGCTCATCAAATAACATCCCTTTAAAACTAAACTGTATTTGTTATATTACAATAGGTATGATTAGATGTTTGTGGTGAATGAAAATGATGTTGATGGTGATGTAAAAACTATATTATTCCAATGACCAGTTCAATGTGTGATGGTTCGTGTGGTTCATGATCGTATGACGCACTGACGGCCAGCCTTGTGAAAGACTCTGTGGTCACATCTAGGTCCTTGCCATCGAACCAGTGTGGCTCTTCTACAGACTTTGGCAACAGGTGGTCAGTCACGAAGAATTTCAGCCATGCCTTTAGCAATGAGAAATTTTTCGTTATATTTGGAAATAAAAATGAAAACATGATAATAACTAGGTACTAAAATTACTGCACTAAACATAAAACATTTATTTATTTTGCCCTATGAAGATAGCTCTCTTTTCTTTACCCGCTTATTAATGAACGTGAACCATCCTCGGAACAATTAATCTGTCTTTCGTCTTTTCCTTTCTTTCAAAGTCACTCGTCACTCGATATATGTAGACGGATTGAGATATTTATTATTAGAGGCTACTACGCATTTTAATAAGGCCTTTGGGTATTGTTAATAGATGTGTAGTAGATTATGGGAATAGATAATCTGTCTTCTGTTTTTTCTGCAACTCAGTGGAATAGTCAAAACACCGATTAACAGCTCTGAAGTTATTCCACTTTATTAATAAGGCCTTTAATTTTTTTGTATTTTTATTTCTTTTATTATCCTTACATTCATGAAGATGAAGATGACTGTCGTCATGTTCAGATCAGTATTTTTAGTATTTGTTTCCGATGAAAAGCTAAGAACTATTGTAAAAATATAATTAAAATAAAATATTATTTATCGCTTATCAAGTAAATATATGATATCGTGTATTTTTTAGCTTTCCATAAGAAATAAAACTTGATGGATGATTATAATGATTATAAAAAGGTGCAACGTGTCTTTTTTTTTTAGGTTTAATGCCAATTATATAAAGGGGCTTTGTTCTTGCTATTTATCTAAGAGTAGAGTCGGTCAGTCATGGTTGAATGGTTATGTTATTAATTTTGGAAAGTTGCACTGTAAAAGTAAATTGTATTAATTGGTTATTGTACAGTATTTTTTCTGTTACTTACAGTAGATGAAGTTATTGAGGGTACAGTGGGTTTGTAAAATGGCTTATCGAGATACGAAGCTCGGTACTTTGAACTGTATCTACTTTTAGATTTTTCAGGCTCAGGCGTTATCTGTAAAATGTTGATCAAAATCGTAATGAATGAACCTATCTACGTAATAACACTGGTTTCAGTTTAATGTTGCTTAATAAATTTATGCTTACGCCATTATTGGATGCCTCAGTTGTTTTCGAGAACGCCTCACTATATTTTTTTTCATTTCTTTCACGAGATCTCACTGTAGTTGAGCTTGAAGAATCTTCAATTTTCTCTTTCCTTGCTCTTCCATACTTTCTTGTTTGTAAATTCCTCACTGCGGGTACAGTTGTAGATGATACTCGCGAATTTTCCTCGATGACTTGATTCTGATCTTTATAATTGGAATGATATTTATATTTATCAGCATCCTGCTTTACTATAGTTGGAGTCACTGGAACAACTTGCACATTTCCTTGTTCGAATGTTGTATCAGAAATTTCATTCGCTGTCATACTTTCGCCAGATTCTGTACTGCTTATAGAAATTATGAATGGCTTTTTACTTTCTGGCGTTTCATTTTTAACTAGAGATTCACTAACAAGTTCATTATGGTCAGGTTCTTTTAACAACGTAAAAGTAAGGGGCATATCAGAATCTTCAATTTTCTTTTGAACAATATTTGGCGTAGTTACTTTTTCATTTTTTTCAGTCGTTGTTGTGGTTGTTGTAGTTGTCGTTACATTTTTATTCCTCAGACGAGAATAATACGACGTCCTTGGTAGAGAAACTCTCTTTCTCACACTGTATTCTGGCTTCTTTTCAACTTCAGTTACAACGGAAACCTCTGTGCTTGTAGAGAAGTTTCTGCCTGATAATTTTCTAGAGTACAGTGATGGTCGTAACAATGATTTTTTTAGTGGCGTATCTGTATCAATTGTTTTTGTTTTTTCTACATTATCTACGTTAGGAGCCGCGGCTGGCGTTGTGCTAGTCAACTTAAATTTTCTGCTGTATTTAAAGGCTGGTCTGTCAGAACTTGAGTTCGGAATACTACTAGGAGTGGTATTGGCTGGTGGTAGAGTAGATTTTTTATTTCTTGCTGAATACTTTCCTCGTGGTTTGTACTCAGAGCTTTTTGATGCTACTTCTGGTGCTACTGTTGTTTGAGCAAGCTTATCTTCGTTATCTTGTTTATCTGCATCTGTTTTTTGTTTACGTAACTGCAAGGATTACAAACGGTGTTTTTACAAAAAAATACATTTAAATGTTAAATCAAAGCAAATAATAACAAAATAGTATTAAGCAACTCAAAGTTTGTGCATTATTTAAGAGCCTTATCTCTAAATTGGTAGTTTTCAGGCATAATTTATGATAATGGCATACATTTTTCAGTCGAGTAATATCATGCTGAGTTAGTGTGTCATTCATTGAAATGACGTAGTTATAAAATGTATGATGTTTGTTAGTGAAAACAAAATAGTAAAAAGAGTGTTAAAAGTATGAATAGTGAAACGTTAATTACTGCTAGTGACCCTTCATTATTACCCTTGAGTATTTGTTTACAGCAGGACCAGTTTGAGTGGATTGTAATGATGCATTGTAAGTTTTGTAAACTTTTTGAGATGCTTTCACTGACAAACTCTCACTATTTGGAGAGTTTGCTTGTGTCTGAAAACGTTACAATATAGAAATATAGAATACACGGCAGAAGACAGTATTAAGATTAATTCAAATGAAGTATTAGAGAAACTGAAATCGTAACAAGCTAAAATAATTAACATGCTTTAGAAATTTCTCGTAGCTAAAATATTCTGATTAAGTCGTACTATTTACATTATAAGTCTTGCTTAGTCGTATGTAATACTTACGGCATTTTGCGCTTGAATCAAAGCTTTAAAACTTTCAGGATAATTATCATCATCATTGATATCTGCTTCTGCACTTTTGGGTTTTGCCGGTGCTACTGGTTTTACAATTCCTTTTCTAGCTAGAGGACGCCTTACCACTTTTGTCACTTTAAGTGTAGTAGATTTCAATTTATTTGGCTCAGTACTTTGCGGAACAGTTCTTTCAACGATAACTGGAGCCGATAATTTTATTTCTGGTTCTGGTTGACTAGGAAGATTATCTTTCTGACTAGATTTTACTTCATTCAAGGAGACGATTCCTTCGCCTGTTAAATTTGATTCCGTTTCTGTTTGTCTCGTCTTGTATCTTAGTTTTCTTGCATTTCTTAAATCAGCTGATGTTCTGACTGTTGTCGGTGCTTTGTCTACAACAACAACGGAATTTGTTGTTCCCGAGTCATCTAGATCCAAAGATCTAGCATTAGATCTGTTGTTAATACGACCTCTGCCTCTTCTTGGGGACACAGTTTCTGTTGTTTGCGCGATCGAACTTCTCCGTCTAAATTGAGTAGTAGCAGTATTATAATTTTTTGTTGTTATTTTTATTATATCATCAACGTTAGTATTTAGTTTTGTTATATCATCAACGTTAGTATTTATAACTTCGCTTTTGGGTTCGTCGATAGTCGGTGATGATACTTCCACAGGAGCTTGAGTAGTAGACGTAAGTTTCCTTCTAACTATTGGTCGAGATCTGACCCTATCACTGTCTCTAGATGTGAAAGTAGTCTCTGTCTTGTTCTCGACAGGTCGCTGTGTTCGAATTCTTCTAGATTGGAATTGTTCGTTGGCTTGGGGTGTTGGTCGTTCGGTTTCTAGAGCCAGCTTTGTCCTTTCAGTAGGAGTTCTACTCCGGGATCTCGTCCGAACGACTTCTCTCGGTGTTTCCTCCCGTGCCCTGCTGCCTCGCGACCTGATGGTTGGCGGCGCACCGTCAGGTTGGCCAGCGTTGATGCCGTTTTCAACAGTTGCTGGTGTAACTGGTAATCTTCTACTTTGCCGCCTCAAACCATCCACCTGAAAAGAATTAGACAATTTATGTTAACAAATATCAACAAGAGTATTAAATATGGATTTGTCCAAAATAAACTCATAATTATCGTTCGAAGTCTGTTATCTTCGATCTCTTTCATTACGCTCGCTAGGCATTTTACCATTCTATTGTTTTTATTTTTTATTTGTTTGAAGATATGAATACTCCAATAAGTAAAACATGTAAATGCTCTGACAAGAATCAATGCACAACACAAAAACCATGTATTGAAGAGTGGGCTCTTACGGCGAACCTGTCATTATGCAATAACTTAATGCAAGTGAACAAAGAAAGTGAAGAATGTAGTAGAACAATGCCTGGACAACAAGAGCCGGTCATTGGAACAGAAATGCTATTGTTTTAAGTGACATAACTGTGACAGATTTTTTGAGCAACAATTTCGAATGTACTCAGACTGAAAAGAATAAACTGATAGTTTCCTTAATTTTATTCTTAGCTTTGCTTAGTTGTCGATGTGATTGTGAAATATTATTTCAGTATTTTAATTTATTTACAAATCTTGCACTTTTTTATTTCATTTTAGACCAGCAAGACGTTCGCCTGGTGGTAAACGTCACGCCTGCCACTAACAGTAGCAGTGCCAGAATTGTGAACTTGCGAACACAATCCTGCGCCGCACTGCACTGCGCTCGTCACCCTGAGATATTAGAAGTTAAATCTCTTCATACCCAATAATTTATCTGGTAACATTGCCCTTCAAACCGGAACACAGTAATGCTTGCACACTTGCTTGGCGGTTGAAAAACTGGCAAAGGTGTGGTACTTCCCCAGGCAGACTCTACAGTAGAGTCCTACCATTAGAGAACTTATATAGGTAGCGACTATAAGCTTTGTAGTTCTTATAGTTTATTTAGTTCTATTAGTTCTTTAAAGTAGATCTAACTAAAGTGTTTAAATTTCAATTATAACAATCGTAAAAGACACTGACCTTGACTTCCACAATACATTACTCAATTAATCATTAATCTAGATGTAGACGAGATTATATACGTGCTCGACAATTTCACACTCGGGTTCATTGCAACAAAGACATTAACTTAGACAAATAACTACTTAATTAAAAAAAATTCTTGAGGATTAATAGTCTAGGTCTACCAACGCGTAACTGAGCCAGCTTTGTGGAAATGGCCCAATGAGGTTCCACAGGCAAAACTTTTCCCAGATGGCGCCAGCGGCGTTCCGGTTGTGGGAAAATCATGTTTTCTTGTTAATCGTTACTTATAATTATCTATCTGCTCTTGATGAGGGCGTTGTCGATAATCTGGTCCAAGGAAAAAACTGGGTACTGAGCCTTGTTTAAAGAATCTATGCAGCTATTGACGGCCTGAAAGTAGATTTTTAGGTTAGGTAGTTGTTTACATTTTATGTTGGTCAGAGCTTTAATTAGCAAGGCAAAGGATTGTGATTGCTCGCTGCCTACCTATAACGCAGTGTGCCTTAATCGCGTTGATCCTAAACCAAACGCGAGGTAGGCGTATTGAGATTTAGGTCCATTGAGTTTGAGTTCAAGAGCGAGATAGTTTTTGCACGTTAATTATTCCGATAACTGGACTTAAAGCGAAGATTACGCGCTACTATTTACAGAATACACGATAATTGAGGAATTTACCTAGACGACCATCTTCAAGAAGATCTACCACAACCATCGCGGTAAACTTTAACTTAAACCTCAACCTATAATTACACTCTAGTGCCAATTTAGCAAATTTCTTATCAGTAAAGTGAACACACCGATATATTTAAAGTGAGAGGTCCACAGGCCCTACGTTCGTGTGGCCTTATTCAAAGACATGTGAACACAAGCCACCTGCGCCTTCCCCTGTGGTCTAGATCACGTTATAAGTAAGCACTTATATGATACAAATACGTGTTTGAGTAACCAATAACGTTTAACTTGATGGAGGCCGTAAAGCTTTGCAAGTTTCGTAGTTATGACAGTACGTGTAATTAATTACTATGACCTGAAATTTATTTGATATATATTAAACTAAAAATATTATTGAAAACAACTATTTCTATTTTAAATGAACTACCCAAATCTAAATTTTCGTGACTAAAAGTACAAAAACAAAGGACTTTGGGTGGGGGGAGGGAGGAATTTTGAAAAATCCTTTTTTAGTACACCCCTCCGCATCGACACGAATACACCCTCCAAATTTCAAGTCTGTACGACCAGTGGTTTAGCCTGTGCGTTGTCTGTCAGTCAGTCAGTCAGTCAATCAGTCAGGACAGAGCCTTATATATATATATATATACAGATTTACAGAGATTATGGTGAGAAATTTCTTAACATAATTACGATAATTTGAATAGAGATTTCGGCAAGTGAACAACTTTTCGAATAATATGTACTAAATTCTAGAAAATAATAGAGTCAATACAAAATGACCAGAAACGTGATCAAGGCCGTACCGTTCAAATCTGGAATACTGACGAATAGTGGGAAACAGTAAAAAAACATTTTTCACATCTTCTTCTACTTGGTGAACAGAGAACAGAGAACTTGTTTCCTGAGAAAACAGAGATGTCAGAAGCTTATTCCTCTCTAGATGCTGGTCTCCCTCGAAAAATGAGGAATGCATTTTATATGATTGAGAAGACAGCATTCTTCTTTTTTTCTCTTCACGTAATCTTACTGTAGTTTCTCGATCAAATAATAGTCTTTATTGTCAGTAATTGTAACCCAATCAAATAAACGCAAATTAAATTCTATCGTCATATTCGATTGGTCGAATGGTTCAGAATAATGCGTTAGTCACGACAAAGTCACAGGTGCCGACCTGCGCACGAACAACAATGAGTTTAAGTAATTAATGTACTTCAAGTTCTATTTTCTTATTGTGGTTGATATACAAACTTGTGAATGGGTCTGTTTGGGGTTTAAGGTTCCAGCCTTCTTGTAGATGTTGTTCCAAAGTTTATTTTCTAGAGTTGTTAAAATATATTATTATATTAGTTAAAATATATTATTACATTTGTTAAAATATATTTTTATATTTGTTAAAATATATTATTATAAGTTGGTACCCAATAAATAAATAAATAAAAGCTCTGACTAGCTTTGCTACTAAGCCTATTATTATTCATTTTAAGGTTATTCAATCCAACTAACTTCACACAAATATTTTATGACTAAAATATTGTCACTGCCATAACTGCACATACATTATTCGTTTCCGTAACATACATTTTATTATGACTTGCTTAGTCCCTGGATTAATATTACGCTACTTTTATTCCAGAAAATAAACTTTTTTTTTTAAATTATAATTAATCTACAACCGGGCAAGTAAATCATTGTATGTTATTAAATCTACTATTAAATTAAAATAGAGAGAGGTTGAATAATTTTATTATTATAAGGAAAAATAAACATAACATAATTAAAAATAACGTGTAATTCAATACATTCATAAATTAAGCACCGAACTGTCCTCTTAATCTTAATTAATCAAGCGTGCATTCTCATCTCAAATTACATTATTTGGCAGTCATTCATGCGAGTTACTCTACTGAGCTGCTAAACACGGTTAATGGAGCCAGTAAGTAACTGAAAGCTGACTCTACGTATCTGTATACGTAACTATACAGTGTACTGACAGGAACCGGAAATTAAGGCTTTAGCCTCACATAACTTGGCTTCGATACGTCAACTTTTGACAGGTTTGTGGGTGTATAATGAACGTTGTATACTCGATACAGCATCTAGCTATGCCGCGAGAAAAACTAACAAATCACTAGGTGTGAAAAAAAATTTAAAATTTTTAATTTAATTTTCATCGAAGAAATTACATGTAAAATAATAATTTTAAAAAAAACTATACTAATTTAAACTGTCTCATAGTTTGGGAGAACCTCTGCCTTGACAAGCTGAAGGTGTGCATTATACGTTTTAAAAAGAAACAGTTATCTGGTTTCCATATTACAAGTTTTGCTTAGTTTGGGGCTAGATGGCCCTGTACGAAATGTCCACCAATGTTCACCTAAATAAATTAACAAGGAGACTTTATTGATGTTTGCAGTGTGTGTTGCTTATCAAAATCCAGATCCTTGCAGTTTACCTCAGTGCAAGCTCTTACAAATATGCCTACAGGTACAAATAAATGTACGATTTCAAGCTATACCAACAGTAAGTAACCAGTTAGTCTGGTCTGGTCTCAGTTTTAAACGTTATGTAGCAATCAATTTAGTATCAGTACCTAGAGCAAACATATCTCGTTAGCAAGAAACTGAACGCTAAAGATTAGGTGTGCTTGGCCGGTGGCTTACAAAGATTATCCACAATAGATACTGCATTACAACTTTGTTCTGACTTATCAGTCACCAAAGTTTGACGTTTGATAGCTGATTAAGTCTTCGAACTGAGACGAAGCTTTCCCATTGGCTCTCTCAAGGTTACGCCTAGCCGCGCCTATCAATGCACCAATGAGAGTGAATAAAGATTAAACGATTATTTTGATTGTGATGGTTTTCTTGGGTGCGTCATCTACAACACTGAAGAGAGAGGTAAAAGTAGGACCTTCGCTTTTCTGTGATCTACAAAGTGTAATCTATGATACAAGTTTTCTTAGTTTGGGGCTAGATGGCGCTGTGTGAATAATGTCCGCCGATATTAAAGTATTTATTTATTTTATGAAGTATCAAAGAGATCTTTATGCCGTTTTGTTGTTAACTATTATACATAGCTAAACGACTGGACCATGGACTCGACTAACTTATTAGGATATACCCACATATGATTTATAGTATGTATTCACACATACTATAAATCAAAAATTAACAGCTTCATACTTTTATTCCTGTAAATTAAACGCTTCCTGTGGAATAGTGCATTGCTACGCCACTCCGATGATTAAAATTTACAGCACATTATCATTCATCATCATCATTTTCAGCCCGTAATCGCCCTCTGCTAAGCATAGGCCTCTCTTCTTGTGAGCCAGTTATCCCAACCCTGTGCCAATCTTATCCAGGTTCGACCCGCGATCTTTACAATATCGTCGACCTATAAGCTGGTGGACGTCCGACGCTTCTGTTACCGGTACGCGGCCACCATTGCGTCAACGCTTTAGTCCACCTGCCATCACTCCGCCTGGCAACATGTCCCGCCCAACTCCATTTGAGTTTCGTGATTGTCGAGGCGATGTCACGCACCTTAGTGCGACGTCGTACCCCGAGGATAGCGCGCTCCATGGCTCTCTGTGCCACTTGCATTTTATGCACAGACTTGACCAAATTATCGTGTTAAATTAATAAAATTTGACTTAATCCTTTGTGTGATTATCTACCTATAAATCGCTTCAATATTGCATTACAAACAGATCAGTAAGGGACCTTGGGTAAAACCCTCATCGGGCTTATTGGTTACATTTATAAATTCAAAATCGCTTCATTATGCCGGATCTACTTGAACTTAGACATTCGAGCTTCTGTGTCGTGCGTAGTTGTATTAATTAAGTAAACTCATTTTGTCGTCAATTATTAATTAGTATTTTCTGCACGATTGCATCGCTGTTTTAGTTATTCGTTCAATGAATTCTATGAAAAATGTATATCGGTAAGAAATGTGAGTGGGTTTCCGCTCACTCACATCGCAGACTCATGTTATTATGAATCAGCAATGAAGAACTGTGCACTACAGTGTCACCTTGCCTTTCACCCAGCCCCTTTCGACCACGCCAGGCTTTGTATACTCGTGCATAACAACTTAGCTAATTTTATAGACTAACCGTCTTATGCATAAAACAAAAAAAAACCTCTTTTAAACCTATTTTATTTTAAAAGTGTTTAGTAAATTTCTTTCGAATAAAACTTTTTAACTAAAATAGGTTGGAAATACTTTTTAGTGCTTTATGCATAAGACGGTATAAGTGAAGAAGTTGACTAAAGCAAGCGGAAAAATCATGTCGCTGCATTCTATTATTTTCTCAAGCTAGGTAGTGTTTTTCGCGAATTAATGATTAAAAATGGTGGTGTTTTATTCATTGAGTGTTGAATTACATGCACGAGTGTAGGCAAGTGATATAATGTGGTGAAACATGTACTTTTGTGTTGTTTATAAAGCTCCGTAAAAGCTTATAGTAAAGTTGCCACAACTTTACTAGGGCATGACTTGGACTCGACTTTGACTAATTTCGTGTCATTAACTGTGAGTTCATGACATATTTGACTTGATAATACTACATAAACTTGAACATTCATATACTTGACTCTGGCAGAATGCAATACGATGCCAGTAACAAAGAAAATAAAAAAAGGAATAAACGTAAATGACATTTGAATGAATAGACATGGAAGGCAAGGCGGTCATAACCATATTATTCAACAATATGCTAGAAGACTGGTTTTTTTTTACTGTCCTATTCAAATGTGGCCCATAAATATAGCTGATAATGAAAAGAAAATGAAAATCTGATCAAAAATAAGCAACTTATAAGCATTTTAATATCATGCTAGACAGAGAGGAGAAACAGCAAATCGTGACGTCACTTATCAGGACGCCATATAAATTCTATTCTGACAAGTAAGGCGTGACGTCATTTTTTGTTTTGTGAGAAAGGGACAGAGTTGTCTCTAACAAAAACTTTAAACGATCATATATCAGAACATTATTAACCGATTTAAATAATGTTTTCAATTACCATACTATATTTACTTAAATTATTCATCAAAGCTATTGGTTTCAACGATTTAAACATCAGTCATCTAGCCTATTATAAAATCCTCTTGCAATCTGACTGTATGTATAATGACCAGGATCCAGTTTTTTTTTTTCAGTTACCAATCTATTTCCCAAAAAGTCTTCGAGCCAAATTTTTTTTTTGTCATCACTTTACTTGTAGATTAGACCTGTTAGACTCAAACGATTATTAAAACACGATCTATTGAGTTGTTCAGCAAGTAACATAATATGAAACGTTTAGTTTAGATCACAATTAAATGTAATTGTGTTGTAGGAATTTCATTACCTTCCAATCAATTACGAAGACAAGCCTTCAACCCTTAGAAGGCGATCGTAGTTTTGTAAAACCCTAACAGGTTTATATTTTATTGGTAAAATTCCATTGCCCAAGTTGAAAGGGCCGTGTAAAAGAACATTCAACTTGCTACAATTAGCCAATAATTACATAAGTGAGTCATTTTTTAAAGGATGTAAAGTTATTGAAACTATGTTTAATGCATTATATGACCAACGGCCCTTTTTTAGTCTTTGAAGGTCCTGAGCTTTTCTAAGTCTGCGTGCTCCATCTTCGACAGATATCTCTTTTTTCTATCAGGCGAGTTTGCGGTCAAACGTATAACTATTCTATTTTCGGTATTAATAAAAACTGGGACTGGAATTTTTATAAGGGTCACCCTTGATGAATGAATTAAATTTATATCATTTGTTACATGATTTAGATGTCATGTAGAGAAATTAGCCATGTTCTTATGTTTTATTTATCATAAAAACTTTTGAAGTCTGATATAAAATCTTAATATTAAATTGTAGTTTGCACTACGCCTCGAACTTAAGATAAAAAAACCTATAAACAAACATGAAGGCTAATCCATCAAAGTCATCAAATTGAGATCACGTTTCAGCCCATCGTCTTCATAAATATGAAAGCTTTAGATGGCTGTTGAGTAGATACACTTTAGCAGTAAAGTTGCATGTCAGTTGGGTCAAGGCATACCCTGTCATGTGTTACAAAGTTGTTCAGCAAAATGAGAGTTGTTTGAGCGTAGTGGTGTAGTAAATCAAGTAGGGTTAGTACAGTTTCTGTACTGTACTTTTAGATAAATAAATATCTCATGATACCGCAGCATAACCCCTCTATCCCCTCTATGCCTCTAACCACTATATTAATGGGGAGCCCTTCGGTCAGCAGTGGACGTTTTATGGCTGCCGACGACCTCAACATATTTTTTTCATTTCAGTTTACTATGTTAACAAAAAGTTTTACGGACTTTAACGGAAAATTGAGTAGGTATTACTCAATAAAAAATAAGTAATATTGTTTACATGTCAATACATACATAAACGACCTATTTACAGTCCGCTGCTAGACATACGCCTACTCTAAAAAGGGCGATTGGGACATATCCACTACGTTGGCTCAGTTACAGGTTGGTGGATTCACATACGCCATTTTTTTTTCTTTGCACGTAGCAGTTTTCCTTACGGTGTTTTGCTTCACCGTCAGTGGTATGTAAATCAGTATATTTGTCAAAGGTCTGAGCTTAACCCCGAGAGTCAAAAGATGATTATAGTACCATGACACTGATCTGGCTAGGAAGCCTTTCAAGCTTCCCATCATGCTTGATCTGTTTTATTTTGATATCGTGAATATCTTTCATAATGGACGTACCTCAAATTTAACTAAAAAAGACAATCTTAAAAAATTTGGTGTAAATAAAATGTGTAACAAAAAGGTTCAACAATACTGAAGGGTGGGTATGTAATGTATGTACTTATTTCATATATCGCAACTTAAGCTGTATAAATTAAACTATTATTAAAACATTAATCAATCGATATAAGAGACCGTTTAAAGTATCTATAGGTAGCAAACCTATAGATAGTTTAAACGGTCTCTAATTTCGGGTAATGTGCCCAAAATGCTGGCCACGTTGCCCCGCTGGATTGCGAGGCTAATTTTCTGGCACAAATAAAGGCCAGCATTTTGGTCACGTGTGGATTATTTATGTATGTACTCATCATTTTTATTATGTACAAGCCAAGTTAATACAAGCCTTAATTTGGATCGATTTGCAAGCGCTGGGCCCGTCCATTCCATTATCACCGTCGCTGGGAGTAACATATAGACTTTTTTTATCATCATCATCATCACCGTCTTCCCTCATCACGCGGTTGAAACCGCGGACCGCAGCAAGTTTATAATATTAGTAGTATACAAGGATTTACCAAATTGAAGTGTGTAATCTCGGGAGCCAAGAAGGTGGGATGGGCAGCGTAAGACTTTTACTAGGCTAAACCTGAAATCGCGAAAAAACCCCAGCTGTTCCATACAAAAACTTAATTGACCTTGGACAAAATGTATAGAACAGCAGATATTTTTTCGGCGATTTTAGGGCCAACCCTGTTAGACAACAACTTCTTCTTTTATGAATAACTTTAAAACCCATAGTAAAAGTTGTTCATAATGATGAGTACATACATACCCTTCAGTATTGTTTAACCTTTTTGATACACATTGTATATTATTGTGACATTACACTAAGGCGTCATTTCGTTCTCGTTGACGGCGGCGGTGGACAAAAGGCCTATGTGTTTAAAAAAGGAAAATACTACAAAGGGTTAGGAACGGTAAAGGTTAACAAATACAAATTTCTGGAAATACAGTAAATTGATCAGGAATAAGTACCTACTGACTATAAAAGCTCTACAAATGAGATTGGGTTCCTTGTGGTAAGGTCCTGCAAGGTCTGTTTAAGATTTTTTGTACTACGTCTTCCACTTTCATATCCTAACTCACCTAAAATAGGTATCATCATCATCATCATCATCATAATCAGCCTGTCATAGTCCAGTTCTGGACAGAGGCTCTCCCAAGGCACGCCACTCAGCCCGATATTCAGCTATACGCTTCGAACCACTGCCAGCTGTCCTACGTATATCGTCACTCCATCGAGTCTCAGGGCGTCCCACCCTACGTTTGCTGATTCGTGGTATCCACTCTAGAACACGTCATACAAATAGGGATATGTATTGCGAAGTTCTGGAATCTCCAGATAGTAATGGTAGAATTTGAAAATTCCTAGTGTGTGTGCATAGACGGTGCAAGCAACTTGGCAATAAAAAATATGTGGGTGTGTAGATAGATTAAACTTAATGCAAATATCGTGTAAAGTGCATGTTACAGCGGCTGATGAGGTCAAGGCGACACGCATGAAAGCAGGGTGAAGGGAAACCGGACCGAACGCCCCGAGGCACTCGATATGCTGTCGTTAAGGGTGCTTCATTAATTTATTTGCGAATCATCATCATCAGCCCACCTTAATCCACGCCTCTCCCATCGCAGCCCGTTCTTCGGCTTTTCAGTTCCAGCCACAACTGATTTGGGGATTTTATGGAATGCCAGCTCTTTCTTTCCTGTAGACCATTCTAAAGCAACCACATTTTCCACAAATTCAGGCCTCAATTTCAGGCCTTGCCCCATAGGGACGAACATAGATGTTTGTTCTGTGTCTGGCTGTAGTATGTATTACAAGTATGTAATTACAAAAAAAAGTATTTAAGTATTCTATCAGCTATCTAGTTTCCATATTACAAGCTTTGCTTAGTTTGGGGCTAGATGGCGCTGTGTGAAATATGTCGACCTATATTTATTTATTTATAGTGAAAGGTATTCACACTGATGAGTGCAATCCTTTCCCTTTCAACTTAGTACGCCCCAAGATTATAACCCTGTATATTGGGCACCATTGGTTTCGGTGATAAATTCAATTGTTATTATGAATACACTGAGCTTATTCTAATTTAGTACTACCGGCACAGAATAAATAATAGTACGTAGTACTACTTGTCCACTTCATAAGCGCAAATTTGCTTTTACATCAACTACTATATTGAAAAAAGAATGAAAAATGTATACTGCTTTGAATTCATTGTCTGTCATCATCATCAGCCCGGAGACGTCCACTGATGAACGAAGGCCTCCCCCTTAGACCGCCACACTGTACGACAACCTGCCATTTGCATCCACCAGTTGCCCGCGACTTTTACAATGTCCTACTCCCTTCCTACTCTTCCACTCTGCGTCTTCCGGTTCGCGGTCACCACTCAAGAACCTTTCTTCCCCATCAATTATCAGTTCTTCGAGTGATGTCTGTGAACGTTTTTTATTATTACGAGCTTTTATTTAACTTACAATGTATGTATGTATGTTTGTTTAGGTCAACATATTTTTTCTCGTATCAGATTCCAACCAACGCCTAATCTGAAACCCAGATCTGCGCGTGCATACTCTACAAAATTATTATTATTGGCTTTCGCACCGTCTCTACGTCCGCTCTACCACTATCACTTATCAACAGCTTTCCTTTTATTTTTCCTTATTTCTTTGACCAGCCCCTTTAGCACGCGCCGAGGACCAATTGGTATTTCCCTTGTTATTATTTGGGAACGGGATAAAGCTAGAATATGCATACGTCTGTCTCGTTTTTGCGGGGGGAAAAAGAGTGGGTAGACTTTTATCACAGCTCGCGTGCTAGGCGGGCAGTAAACGCGGATCTATAGAGGGAAAATCGTATAAAGAATCATCGCTTTTCATAATTTTTCTCTCGTTTCCTCATTAGTAACGAATGAGTCTGAGATATGAGAAAGATGTGTAACATCGATATGCAAGAGTGTAGACGTCATGTAACTGTGATTAGTTGCATAATAGTTTTTTTTGTAGTCTAGAGTAAATAGCATCAAAGGCTTGAATGCCTTGAATTTCAATATCCTTGCCTTATAGCTCAGTTGGGAGTATGTGCCTTGAGATCTGTAGAACGTGGACTCGATTCCCACCTAGGACAATGTTTTATATGTCTAATATAGTGTTTGTTTTGTGATAGAGATAGAGGCTAGATAGAGACTTAGGTCTTGTATGTATAATATGATTAACAATTGACAAATAAGTATCTATCAGTAGAGTTTCCATAGTACATGCTTAGTTTGGGGCTAGATGGCGATGTGTGCAATGTCCACAAATGTTTATTTACTTGTTACTACATTGCTTCTAAAGTAATTGTTTAGAATTTTAACCAGTATGAATATAACTCAGTGTATTTTTGTCCCAGTGTACTCTGAAATGTTTACATACACATGACACATATTTTTTATACAGTCAAATGACCAGAGGGGCAAGACTTTCGCCTGGTGGTAAGCGTCATGCCTGCGACTAACAGTAGCAGTGTTAGAATTGTGGACTTACGAATACAATCCTGCGCCGCACTGCACTGCGCTCGTGACCCTGAGATATCAGATGTTAAATCTCTTCATACCCAGTAATTTCCAGTTTTTTTAAAACAGAACAACAAGGTACTTAGCCTGCTTTGCCGAGCCCACCTATCGATGACGATACGCTGAACCCCTGTGTCAGTCATTAATTAAACAAACAGGAAATTATCGCAACTTTACGCGATTTTGTAAGATTGTTTCCATTTGTATCAGGGGCCTTATTTTTTAAAATCATGTCATGCGAACGGAACTGACTTTTAAACGATATTGAACCTTATTCCAAACAATATCGTTCGAAGTCGGCTACTTTCGCATGCGCAACTCTGCCGTACGATTCAAAAATAAAGCCCCAGGTATATATTATTATCACCAAGCGCCAGATAGCGTGACAGCGGGTTATGTAACTCGTGGACCGGCGCGGTGACCGACTTTACGATGAATATGGTGTATTGTGGGTTTGAAAACTTGAATATAACAGATAATAGATATATAATAATAGCTGGTTATTTATACTTAAACGTCACGGAGCATATAGTTTACTTTTCAATTAATCATAGTTTGGAAGCTCCTTTGGGCTCTTTATCTCTCTGCTAACCTTTTGCACCCCCTTGTTTTAAAGTTACTTTAAAGGTTTTTAAGACCCTTTCCACAAAAGCTGACATGATATTTTTTTATGCCAAAGGAGGCCAACAAGCAGAAGGTTGCCTGATGGTGGGCAGATACATAACAACACTCGAGACACCACAAGTTGTTTACGTTTTAAGACTCTGTTAACACGTCTTTGGAAAAACCTAAAGTCGAACTCGTTCCACGAGAAAACCTAAAAAAACATTTCTCATTTTGCAGTATATGGCATGAAAAATAGCAGTTGTATCAGCAAGTTGTTCCACAGGTGTACCTTTATGCCAGAAATGGACGAAAATCTCTCACTAGAAGTATATAAAAGAAGAAGGTGCATATGTGTTCGCTTCGCTTCTTTTAGACTACTTCTTCTAGTACCAGGTCATATTTTACACGCTATTCGTAATTGCTGTCCGAAGTGTCCAATCTAATGATATTATCGTAATGTATCGTCCCAATGCCGCTCTAATTCGTGACTTATTTTGACTGTTCATAATGTACCACGCGGTGATATTGTGAAATCGATAAAAAAAAATATTTCGACAAATCAATCGATAAGATTTGGTGGTGTCAGCGAATCAACTAATGTTTCAGTACGAATGGTAGATTTATTAGCTAAACTATTTCGTTAACAGAGAAGAATGCCTCGAAGGTATATGCATGTGTTTTTTATTGACTCACAAAAAGATAACTGGCAAAACAAATCATCGAAAGTAAAATTATAATATGTGTACAAATAACGAAGTTAGTTAGTTAGACATTTTAGTTTCATGTTAGACAGTGAGGGCACCATACTAGGTTTATGGCGTCAAAGTCCACGATTCCAAACCAATATTCTATACTAGCACGTGTTTTGCTAGAAAGGGACAGATGACTCCCTCCCAAATACAATGAACACTTATATTTCAGAACTGTACCGGACGATTTCAATTATTTTTTCGATGTAAGCATCAGATTCATTTAAACTCTCAATGTATCCTATTATTTTTAATAATTGAAACACATGCATATTCCCTGTCAAGAAGAGAAGAGAAGAAAGATTTAGTAAACAGTTCAAAATAAGTTTTATAAATTATCGAAATCATAAATCATAGCCACACTTTATAAAGAATTAAAACGTACGATAGTATTAAACAGAAAAAAGCTCAAAATTTATAAAATTAGGTATTACTAAGTAAAAATTATATTCACAATAATGTATCCATCTTTGTGAATATTTTTTACTTAGGGACTAACTCTGAAGTTGTTAACAGCTGTTTCATAGAAAAAAAAAACAGATTTAACGAAGTTTATGGGACAACAATAATAATAACAGCCTTTAATATGAAGCCAAAAACTTTTTATGTCAATTTTATTCTTTAAATACGATAATAGTTTTTTTTAATGTTCAATTAGACTTGCTTTGACCGCTAATTTGTCAAACCTTTTAGCGTTGTTCTAGTATCTACGTATGTTTACTAAAACCCCAAATTAATCATCTGGCATTCATTAAATCGAATCCGAGCGAAAGTCGACCGAGCCGCGATCGCTTTCGTGCGAAACCTGTTGGCTTTCTTCAGTAATGTTATATTGCAGACATAATGAGTGTGGCGCAAGTAACGAGAGCCGGGCGTGTTGAATGAAATTATCTACTAGAACGTTAACGTTAACTGTAACTGTAACGTTAACGTTAACTGTAACGTTAAGAAAATACAAAATTATGAAATTAGCACTCATGTACACTGATTTGCCCGTAAGCTGCATTTTGTGTAAAATAATAATAAATAAATAAATACAGAGGATAAACACAGCATTGACGCAATATTGACGCTCAGGACTTTGGTACATTTGATAGCGAGCATCGTTCTTGGAGGAATTACTTTCTTCTTATCTTAGTAAATCTGTGGCATAATAGGCTAGATGACTGTTTTTTTTATTGTCCTATTAAAATGTGGCTTATAAATATAGCTGATTAATGAAAATAAAATGTAAATCTGATCAAAAATAAGCATCTTATAAGCATTTTAATATCATGCTAGACAGAGAGCGAAACAGCAAATCGTGACGTCACTTCTCTGTACGCCATATAAATTCTATTCTGACAAGTAAGGCGTGACGTAATTTTTTGTTTTGTGGGAAAGGGACAGAGTTGTCTCTACCAAAAACTTTAAACGCTTATATATCAGAATAAATAACCGATTTAAATTATGTTTTCAATAAACTTACTATATTTACTTAAATTCTTCATCTAAGCTATTGGTTTCAACGATTTAAACATCAATCATCTACCCTATTAGGTAAATAATTTCCTTCACTATTTACACTAGCAGTATCTAATTAGGACTCGCCATCAGCTTATCACTGGGACTGCAGTCACCAGGCAGCCGCAAAAGCGTTCAAGGTTGCTGCCGAAAGTGACAAGAGCCTTGCGGTGTGGTTCCGGACCCAGGTGCTGACTATTAATTTATAACAATACCGCGTTGTTTTAAGGTTTTATTAACGTATATATAGGTACTATCCTGAGAGGCCAGCCCTTGGTATCATTTCCAAACATTACAAAGAACTCTGAATTCTGACCGGACTTCGTAATTTTTCTTTTTCTTCTATAAGATATTATTGATATTATAAGTGTTTTATAAACAATGTATGTAATTTTTCTAATGCAAATACTTTACCTATACGTGATCAAGGTTAAATAAGGTACTATAATCAAAAATTAAATACTATGTTAGACTTCGTTTATCAATAATCGATCAAGATCCTTGATCGAAGCTTTGAGCTCGCTACAATTTTTCGTGTCAGATGATTCAAATAAGAATTCTAAGGTAAGAATTCTCTCTCATAAGCTCATATTCTTTAATCGTAGTTATTATACATAAGCTATACATTTTTGAAGGAAGAAATTATAGATTATCACGCGCTTAAATTACCTCACCACATACTACGCATCTCTACAATACGATAAATGATAACCGCGAGGTCGATCAACCTATTTGCAACATTGCAATCCATATTCTAACATTTTCAAACGAAAGGCAATTTGTGTTGCGTGCGGGTAATGGCATTTTAACTAAGTGTGTATTCATACACGACACGTACTAAAATAATATTTTTATCACGTACCGTTGAACACAAAATGTGTCTCTTTGATATACATACTTGACTAGTAGACTCATAAAAAATATTCATAAAAAGGCAGGAAACTTCAAAATACCTATAAGAAAATAGATAGTTTAAATTCAAATGATTAAAATTGTTTCACGACGCCAAAGTTACGAGTCAAATTATTTCATGCGTTTTAAGTTTTAATTGTTCTTAGCTGCTGGATCGACGATATAGTCGGACAAAACTGGATTAAATTGGCGCAGGAACGAGGCAGGTGGCATAGGAAAAGAGCGATACATAATTATACTCAACAGCATAAATGGATGATGATGAGGTTGATGATTTGCATACTGATTTCTCGACATTATTAATCAAATAATATAATATATTACAAGGCTCGGGCCTGTTGATACAATGTCGGTATGACCATAAAAACCTGGTTACTTGACAAATGACTTCGACGACTTAGTTTTTTTTAATACAATTTAATGACGAGAGGAGCAATACTTTCGCTTGGTGGAAAGCGTCACGCTGGCCACTAACAGTAGTAGTGCTAGAATTGTGAACTTGCGAACACAATCCGACGCCGCACTGCACTGCGCTCGTCACCCTGAGTGAGATATTAGATGTTAAATCTCTTCATACCCAGTAATTTCTCTGGTAACATTGCCCTTCAAACCGGAACACAGTTCGTAAGTTTTTGATGTCGAAACAACTAGGAACGTACAGCAAACAAAACCGAGTCAAAACCAACCACGAATAAAGATCAAAGAGGCTACTCTATGATTTAGAGCTACACTTTCACAAAAACAAAAACTTGATCAAACTTATATTTTTAGGTTTACTGTACATGCGTGTAGAAGCATTAAATCAATCAATTGGTATGTCTTCGTGGTAAAAAAATGTGTTAACATAGAGTGTATTAAACTAAATAATCGCAATTTTATTTGCACTTAAACTGCACCACGTAAGAATGTCGCAAAGCATTTTAAGCTAGAAGCTGAATGATAACTAAGAAATTTGCTCAAATATGATTTAGATTTTTAAGTGTACATTTTTGAGAAGATTATTTATGCAATAAACATACAAAACCGAATGCAATAATTTTAGGCATATACTTAAGCTACATTTTATAGATCTACAGATCACACCACACACACACACCCCTACACGCATAGTACATCAAATTATATGTATATCTAACTGCCCTACTCTGTGTCTCTTCCTGAGACACAGAGTCTCAGGTGCGGCGGCAAATTCGGCGGAGCAGCACAAGCGGCGCAAATATGCTAACCTTGGGAGAAGTTACATATTTGAGCCGTTTGGTGTTGAGACATTGGGTCCGTGGGGACCGGGAGCTCATCATCTTTTCAAAAACATATCCGAGCGCCTGGTCGACGCGACGTGTGATCAAAATGCTGGCGTTTAATTGGCCCAAAATGCATAAGTTTTTTTTTTTTTTAAATTATTTTATTTTATATTTTATTCGGACTTTGGCCAACACTAGCATGTCAGTCCCATTATAACTAAGTTTAATCTACATTACACTAATACATATATATTATCTATTTTAAAAACATTTTATAAAGTAGCCTTGCCTTGTCCGACAGGGGACAGGCCAGAATACTGTTGCATTCACCCACCCTCCAAGGATTAATCCGTATAGCTCTGCGACAGGGCTCATTCCGTACACACTCCATCCCATTTTGCTTTTTACAAATTAATTCTGTGGCTGTCCGACAGCAATAACTCTCGGATACTATATATAGCTTCCCAAAAAAAAGAGTAGAAATTAATACAGGCGCCAATAGCTGTAAATACTAGCAATCCCTATGTTAGAGCAAGATATTTGGATGAATTCACCAAGTGACGTCCTCGACTATAACAGGAGAAAAAAGTTTACGTTTCAAGACTTTTTTTGGGAAACTTTAATGGATCTTGTTTCAAGTATTTTATTTGCAGTTCCGTTGAAGTGCTAAACAGTGGAATGCGCTGACTGAGCCGGTGTTCGTAAAAGTCGCGGGCAACCGGTGGATGCAAATGGCAGGTTGTCGTACAGTGTGGCGATCTAAGGGGGAGGCCTTCGTTCAGCAGTGGACGTCTCCGGGCTGATGATGATGATGATGAGCCGGTGTTCTCCGATAGTTACAATCTGGCTTTCTTCCGGTGAACGATGTATTTTCATTCACCGTTATCTTTATGTCGCGAGTGAATCAGTTTCTTCTAGGTAAGCGTGTTTCATATTTTTGAATGGTATAATATTTGTTTTATCTAGATTAATTTTAAGGTTGTTTTTACTCAACCAGTGAATTACCATTTCTACAGAATTATTAATGTCTTTTACATGTTCACTTGTTTTATTGACCGTGAAAATTGCATCGGCAAACATTACCATTGGATGGTTGATTGCTTGAGGAAGATCGTTTATGTAGATTAGAAAAAGAAGTGGCTCCAAAATACTCCCTTGAAGCACCCCATATTTAACCAATCCATAATCTGATTTATATTTACTTTCTACTTTCGTGGTTAGATTTAATTTTAAAGCTAGATGGCAGTCAAACTCAACCCTATATGCTATAATAAATTAATCCGTCGTTGATTACCTATGTCTATATATATATAAAAGGCTCTGTCCTGTCTGATTGACTGACTGACTGACTGACAACACACAGCACAAACCGCTGGTCGTACAGTCTTGAAATTTAGAGGGTGTAAATTCGTGTTCGGGGGGGTAAAAAAAGTGGTGAATTTTGGAAGTGGACCGAATTTCTTCCGTACGCGGACGAAGTCGCGGGCGACCTCTAGTTCCTTAATAAATGTATCCGTTGTTGATTACAATAACTTTAGAACTCATTATCATTGCAGATACAATCATAACGATTATCGTCAAAAGGACACAACTGCCAAGGTCCTATAGCAGTGACTGAACGGACCTTGTAGAACCAATAAGACTTGAACTGTTGATCTGTATTTAGGATAATTGTGATAAAATAACTAAGTTATAAGTACTTACTTATGAACTATTAAGTTCTTATTTGCAGCTTAATGTGTAATGCTGGGCTATTAGCAAATAAATGGACTTACTGACTTATAAATCATAATAGATTAGGTATGCGCTTTAATGACAAGAGCTTTAAACAACAGTCACAAATCTAAAACAAATAATTCTATTATTTTCTTAAACTAGTGATTTTTCGCGAATTAATGATAAAAAATGGTGGTGTTTTATTCATTGAGTGTTGAATTATATGCACATTGCACAAGTGTGGGCAAGTGATATAATGATTTTTTTATTTTTTTTACGCAGTATGGTGGTGAAACATGGCTTTTTGTGTTGTTTTCAAAACTCCGTAAAAGCTCATAGTAAAGTCGCCACAACTGTACTATAGGGCATGACTTGGACTCGACTTTGACTAATTACGTGTGACTGTGATTTCATGACATATTTGACTTGATAATACTACATAAATTTGAACATTCATAATTATACTTGACTCTGGCTGAATGCACAACGTGCGATGCCAATAACTAAGAAGAAAAAAACTCTGAATTAATGACACTTATCAGGAATGTCTTAAAATAACGAGCTCCAATCTCCAATGCATGATGTCCGGTACTTTCTTTACGGTTTTAAAATTATTTATGAGATATTCACCGTGATTAAGTATATTGTAAAACTAGCATAACAACAAAAACTCAGTCTGTACTTTTATTTGTTAATATACGTTTTTCCTGCAATATTTCTTTGGTATCTGCAATGTCTATTACCATCACGATAAACTCTGCTATTTGTGTTATAATGTTCAGTTATTTATAGTAAAGTCTACTATATATTTTTAGTTCTGTTATAAATTGTAAGTAACATACTGCTTTCTAGCAATGGCGACAACTGTTGAATAATCGGCAAATCGAAAGACAGCGAAGATGATACGCCGCTATTTTCAACCGACTTCAAAAAAGGAGGTTCTCAATTCGACTCTGTTTTTTTAAATGTACTGATGATACTGATTTTAATATTTTTTTTGTTTGGTAATCGTTCGGAGGTGGTCCCATTTAATCGAAATCGGTTCAGTAGTTTGGTTTTTAAATCAAAATTACTAGAAAATATGAAGATGTCATCCAGGTATTCGAAGTTGAAGTCAGTTGTGTTTTTTTTTTTTTAAATAGTATTATAGTTAATCAGAATGTTTCCCACGCTGTATTAGCAGACCCATTATAATACGGTAAAAAAAAGCGCCTGAAGGTGAGGGCAAAATGATCTTGGCATTCTGGATTGACCCTTGTTAACGAAAATATATTGTTGAAACTCACCGTCATATGCATAAAACCATTTTACTCTATGCATAAAACGCTAAAACGTGTTTGAACCATTTGAGTTTGAAAAAAGAATACAAAACACTTTTTAACAAAAATTGGTTTGAAATACTTTTTAGTGTTTTATGCATAAGACGGTCAGTGTATAAATTTAATATAGTCTACTAATACTACTAAAATATAATATTTAGAGTTTATTCAATAATTTGTAGAAGTTGAGTTGTTACAGTTATAAATGTAATAAGTCAACTTCTACGCTACACGATAAACGTTTCTGTGTTCGCTCAATTTTTCGACTTCTGCTCTGCACCAGTCTTTGCTGGGCATAGGCTATCCTCGAAGGTGGTCAGGTATTCCACCATGCAGGCCTAGAGCAGGTTGGTGGGTTCACATAGATCCGCATTAAAACTTCTTCTCTAGACATAAGCAATGCTTTCCTTCAACAAAAACCGGTGAATTTTGAAAATACGTAGATACGTTGTTTTTCTTGGGTACTATGTTTTTTGTCACAAATAAAGTATTGTCTATTGTCCAATTTTCAGATACTTAATGTATTTTTTTACACATAAGCTTAGGAAATTATTGAAAAAATCTATGATCAAAAACAACACTAATTTATTAAACAGTATTCAAAATTTCAACTACGATATCAAAATAAAAAATATATTGGCAAAAACAACTTCAAAAATGTGAATCTATAAACCATATTTAAATATAGATGATAGGGTCGTAAAAACGCTGGCTGAAGTCTCGCGTTGAATTGTCAAAGAAATTATTTGCGCGAGGAATTAACCAGTTCCCTTGTCATCAGAGGCGTCGAATAAACGAGGAAAAATCAAAAAACAATTACTGCAATAACTTACAAGTTAAATGATCTCTATAATCTAGAGCTTTTAACTATATTACGCACTTTTACGTAACTTTACTGCGCTTATCTGTAACATCGTGACACCTCATTTCCCCTCAATTTGTCACGACGTATCACGATGTATAAACCAACTTATCCAAAGAGTTGAACGAGGGAGCCACCATCATATTATCAACACAAAACTCATGAAAATATTTAGTTTTCTGATTTAGCTAACTGTGTACATAAAGTCATACTGTACGGTCGACTCATCACGACGCCGCCGGTGCACGATTGAGATATATCTGTAAAGCTCCCATTCGCATGTGGGATGAAGATGTAGCGTAGATGTGACGGTAGATAATTTGATTATCTGTGGTTCTGTGCCAAGTAGAGCCCTAACGTGCCAGATAGTTTTGAAATTAGTTGGTCTGAGAGAAGGAAATGTGAAAAAATATTTTATCGGGGGTATTCTAGAGAAGTGTATCTTATCTGCTCTTTCTTTCATTCACATAATGAAATGATTATAAGAGTAACAGAAAGAGACAACATAATATAAAAACCATAATCAGTCTTCTGCGCTAGTATCAATAACGTTCTATTTTAGTTGTCACAACGCGTAAGTTTGCGAGTGAACGAACGTGTATGAATCCTTCCTCCGAGGATGAATGTATGCTTGTTACTTCTTTATACTGAAACAGATCAATAGATCTGTGTGACGTTCGGAATGGAGATATTACCTGGATTAACTACTACAAGTTTGCAGCGAACTCAGACCTCGCGACCCCCATAACTTCCAAGCTCCTTGATCATTTGCTCATATTAACTTGGTAATTGTATTTGCATGAACTACTTGCTTACAAAATTTCTTCAAGATCGGTTCAACTGCAAGTTATTATCAAACAAATATACATAATTATACAAATACATAAAAACGCCGACTTGTACCCAGACTCGGACCTTCGCTTCGCTTGTTCAAAAAGGCTACAATTTAAATTGAAAATATTAAGGATTTAAATAGAATAGCGTGTAAAACAGCGGACTAGTGTTTTAATAAAATCAAATACAGGATTGGTATATGGAGTTACAATGTACTTAAGCAATCTCAACTTGAATTAAATAGCACTTAACGCAAACAGAGATGAATATCAACACAATACAATTTACCGTGAAATACTGTGTTAATTACCTTGCCTTACGAGGCTTCCCATTGATCATTTAATTGAGAACAATTAAAAGAAATTAGCTCCAGTCGATTTAAACCATCACGCATTCGTGAAAGGTTCGTGGTTACCTTATTTGGGACAAAGCTGTTAAAACAAGGTCCACCGGTAATCCTTATTACTTTGTTTCCAATATATTAATATCGACATTACTTTTCCTGGAAGGAAATCAAGAATAAACCTCACCCGTGCAAAATACAGATGAAAAAATCCCTTGAAACCGGATTTTGTCCGAGATCCTTGAATATTTTATTTATTACTAGAGGTCCCCCGCGACTTCTTCCGCGTACGGAAGAAATTCGAAATTCCCAAAATTCACCACTTTAAATCATCCCAAGCCTTTTTGTTTTACAGAACCACACATTCCTCCCTCCTCCCCCTATACGCATCAAGATGAATACACCCTTCAAATTTCAAGTTTGTACGACCAGCGGTTTAGGCTGTGCGTTGTCTGTCAGTCATTAAATCAGTCAGGCAGTCAGACGGACAAAGATTCTAATAGTATTAGATTTTTCATATGTAATTTATTTATATTTAATCCTTTTAAGCTTTTGCTACAAATGCGCAAAATACTTTTCTACGGTAAATCGTACCAAAGAAGAGAGTGGACCTGCATACAAAGTTCAGATTTGTTACACTTACATAACTTTGCGTCTAGACATTCGAAATGATATTTTAAGTACCTACTTGTACAAATGTGGGTCAAAACCAGAAATCCTTTGTATCGTAAACAATGCAATTAAGAAATTCTCCGCTATGTATCATCAATATGTAATTTTGTAGTTATTGTTCTCAATTTGTATGGATTGTATGACCTATGTAAATGATGGGTTGAAGATTAGGTACGCTGAAATATGCAGGTGTATGGATCAATCAAATTGTATGAGAAGAGCACTTTAAATCGACATTTATATTAAGGAACGGTAATATTAGACGAAAGGAAGTACCTAATTGTGAACGACTTTTACTCTGAAACAATCTGAAATTACATACGAGTATACTACCTTAATAACTTACGCTACCTAAATCCTAATACACTTAGTATAATCATCATTTTAACAGTCTACTGCTCGGCACAGTCGCTGGACCTGGGTATGTTCTAAAACTGTATTCAGAAGCGCCAGAGGACGGGCAGCAGCGTCCTCTTAGCCGGCTGCCAAGCGTGGGGATTATGGCAACCTTAATAAGGGGGAGGCCGTTGTCCAGCAGTGGACGTCTTCCAGCTGTTGAAGTAACAGTCCACTGCTGGTGCTGGATAGACCTTCGGCCGCGTACGAAACTGAAGGCTCGTTACCAATTACCTACCGCAGAAGAAAAATTGAAAATGTCTTCGTTATACGATACCGATTACTAGGAAATACGTTTTTTCTTTATACGTTACTGAATTTTTATTTCGTAACTAGCTACAGTGAAACAATAATGTTTATTTGGGTATTTCCTAGTATCGTTTAGCGAAGATTTTTACTTCTGCCGTAACTGGTTACGAACCTCCGGTTTCGTACGCGGCCGAAGGCGATAGACCTACCATTGAAGGGAGATTGGGCTATATCCACCACGCCCCCTTATATTACGCTAAATCTAACCAACTGTTTCTTTGATTTACAATCACCTTGATGAGGTTTATCTCTTCAATATTGTCGACAATTTATTGTCACGTACACTTGCAACAAGTTTATCATAAATCAATTCCAAAAAAAACCACTTGAATTTAACCAAATAGGTACAGAAAAAGCATTACGAAAGCCAAAAATGCAAAAGCTGTTTGCGGTTGACCTTCAAACTTGATTACGAAATAAGTACAACTTACTGCAGCAAAACAATGCTAACCAGAAATATTAACAATTCATCGCGCAACTAATCTCTCGTCGCAAATTCTAAGCACGGACTTATTTAAATCTTTTCACGCCCATGACTTACATTCTCATGAAAACTTGCCAAGTTTCAAAATAACTCTAGATTCAACGTAAAGTTTAAGCCAAAAGTGTAAGTTTTTTTAATGCAAATGCACTGACGAGGCGGAACTAGATTATGTCCTAAAACTGCATCCAGAACCACCGCAGGACGGGCTGCAGCATTCTCTCAGCTAACAGTGGCAGCATTCTGCAATCTCCAAGCTGCCTACCAAGCGTGGGGATTATGGAAACCCCTCCCTCGAATTCTAATTCTAAATGGGGGTGTTGAGTCCTGCACTGACGTTCCGCTTGGGATGTATTGTGCATTCCCCCCTACCAGCCTACCCAAACTAACCGAGCTCCTTGAAATACCGGAGCACCGCCTTGGGTCCCTGGCATAATTGTTCCACCCCTATTTCGCCAGGTGTTATGGTGCATGCTTAATGTGGAGTTTCCTTGCGGAGTCCCGATTTATGTTTTCTGTGGCATCGCGGTGCAATAGCACTTGCTCCACTGTCTCGTTTTCTTGTAGACGCCCCCGTCACAGCGGATTCTCTGTAGGCACACCCTCTGAAGAGGAAGGTTTTCATCCAGCAGTAGACATCTTCTGGCTGATGATGATGATCAGGTTTTTTTGATTTAGAGTCTCTATAAGATATTAAGAAATAAAAGTAAAAGCTTGCACCTCCAATATATTCTTTTAAATCTTTTTGTAGTGATCTAGGTTAATGATATGCGTAGGGGCAAGTGGTATACATAACATAAAGATAACAAAGCTCCTAGATGAGTTTAACACCGACGCAATACGTTTTGTTTCCAGTTCTTTTTTACTTTCACCTTGTCACTTTACATCGTCCTCTTTGATGTATCCGTCAATGAAATTGACGAGTAGAAGAGCCATAATGGCCATGGGCATAAGGCTCTTGTAGACAGATTTTTCTTTATAACTTTTGCTATAATGTGTCATGTGTGGTCTTTAACTGCTGGCCTATTGGATAAACTCAGAGTCACTCAACGGGCAATGGAGAGAGCTTTGCTCTGAGTTACTTTGCGCGATAAAATCTAGAACGAGGATATTCGCCAAAGAACCAAGATTACCGACATAGCTCGCAGGGTTTGAAAGTTGAAGTGACAATGGGCAGGCCACATCGCTCGAAGAACTGATAACCGATGGGGAGGAAAGGTTCTTGAGTGGCGACCGCGAATAGGCCCTCAAGTATAAGTATACTGCTCTTTGCCCTATTAACAGCATCTACCCCGTAGCCACGTTTCGTCTGATGGCAACTACTACTAGCGGTTACTCCTCAGCAGTTCATGTTGTGCTAAATATGGTGAAATGGGTCTTAATTGAGCCAGTTTAATCCTTTCTTGTATGATAAGCAAAATTCAATGTGCATAAATGTAAAATATGTACCTAATTAAAAAAACAGAAATACCCAATAGTTTTCTGCAAGCTACAAAGTGAAACTTTTCATGAATTAGTCACTTTATACAAGCACTATATTCAGACTTTTTTTTTTTTTTTTTTTAAATAACTGGTAGTGTTTTGCTAATAAACATTCTACGATATACTTTTCAATGGAACTAACGCAAATGACGCAGATTCCGTGATCCGTGGTCAACCGGATTAAGGAAGGAAAAAAATCTTCCGTGGTCCGGTACCTGTATTACGGAAAATGTTTGTATCCGTAGTTGACCGGACAACTGAACCGGACTCTAAAAGCTTCCTAAAAGCTCGTATTTTATATATTAAGACAACTTTTCTTTAGAGAAAAATCTGTAAAAATAAAAACTACACATTATACAATTCAGCATTAAATATTCAGTCGTGTTCAAAAATGACGACCTAATTTATGGTTCATAGCCATAAAATTTAATACCAGTTCCATCTTCAATCTGAACTTCAGACAACCTTGACTTTTTAGATTTGGCACAATTATTAGCTGCTCTACACTTGGGAACAGGTGATGGTATCTTTGTAAATTATTTAGGCATTTTAATTGCTTTAAAATTAAGGTGTCAAGGTCTGTTTTGAAATATAATGCCCATCTTCAAATCTGAATCAATACTTCGTAAGTCGTGACGACTTGAGCTATAAAATGTAAGTATCTGATCGGTATTTGGCCTTTCTTGAGTGAAGTAAGTATACTCTACTTACATGAAAATTTGGCCCGTTTATTTCAAACGCTTAATAATTATTTAGAGTACCCAGCACCCACACCAAAAATACCCAGTGTTGGGCACAGGTTTACTTTCAAAGGGCAATCAGCCTTCCATCTCCGGGTACGGTTTGACGATACAAATAGGCCATTTAATTTATTTTCATCACACTTGCTCGTAAAGTGGATCTTATTCCATCGGTTTTAGGCTCATAATCCAAGCTATTTATAGATATAATATTTATTTATTTATAGATATAAAAAGCACGCACGCGTGCTTTTTACTTTACATTACGGCACTAGTTCTATAATAGGTATAACCCGGTAAAGTCAAGTTTGTACGTGACTGCAATTAGACGTATGTATACGAAGCACTCTTAATATAGCCGGGTAATACTTAGTTTTTTTGTAATACCAACAAAGAGTTCTTATGCCGCTGAAGTAAATGTCAACCTGCGCGCGCATTGCTGTTTTGGGCGCCATTTTCCGCAAATTTTTGTTGACGTTTTCGCTGTGTGGTTGATTATCATCAAAAAAGTTTGTTTTTTCCTCGCAAGTGTGATGAACACAGTCGTATGAAACTCTTGTGCTATGTTAGTCATTACACTCTCTTGTATCATAATGTACTATTTTCAAACGTATGCACTACAAAGGTTTTTTTTATTTCAGATTATCGAATTCCTTTACCAAAAAGACAACGGTATGATTTTTTAACAAGATTAGGTAATAACTTTCTTGATATAGGTATAATGGAAGAATATCAAAAATATTCATGTATATATATAAATATGTAAATAACGAGTTGGTAATGAACTATATATACATAGTCGAAGAACAAACATATTGGTGGAATGCATACGAGCCTGTTTGAAAGAAACAAATAAAAACTAAAGTATTAAACATCGTTTTCCATTCCTTTCAAAATACCAACACAAAACAATAAAAAACTAATAATAGCGAGAAAATTCGTCCTTCATCCTTTAGCATTTCAACGTTGACACGTTCGCCTACGAGAGCCCAAATAAGAATATTAGTTATAGAAACACATCAATTATTGTATCTTTGGGCATCGAAGCACTGATGAGTCAGTACACCAACGCGTTTAGCAACTGACCATGTCAATAAGGCACTCAATCCAAACTTTTAATTTCATCATCAGCTAAACGCAAAGAAAAAAAATGCTTTTGACCTTTATCCTATTTAATATGATGTATCAAAAACCAGACAAAAGAACCCTGAGTACAATTTAGTTGGTAAAGATAGGTTCTAATAATAGACATCAAAAAAAATTTAGATAAAATTAAAGATTTGTAATTTCTTCTTTTTCCTTGATGAAAGAAGATTTTCTGACATTTGATATTTCAAAGCAACTTATGATGTTTTTCTAAAAGCAAATAAAAGTTCTTCTAGATTGGACCGATCATATTTCATAATTGAGTTCATTATTACTCAAGCAAGTACATTACATGACCTAGCCTTTAAACATTATGCAATCGCCTAACATTAATAACGAGTAGGCTAAAATCTATAAATCTAGTCCGAACTTCCTTATAACTCAATGACAAAAAGCTCGATTTGAACTTTACTACTTGCCTGTAATTACAGCTACAGGTTATAAATCATTTTAGTTCAGACGCTACATTAGTAATTACATTCACTTTGAATTTAACACCATGACTTGAGCTTGTGGGTAAGATTTCTGTATGTAATAACGCACTATTCATTATTATAAATCACGGCGGCTTATAAATATTTTATGATTTAGGTAAAGAAACGTCTGTGTTCAAAAAGGCTACGTCAACTTCTCGGTTAAAGGAAATTTTAGTAGTAGGAAGATGTACGAGTAAATTTTACAACGTATTATTTATTTCGAGACGAGTAAGACTTTTACCTGGTGGTAAGCGTCACGCCTGCCACTAACAGTATCAGTTAGCGATAATTAAGCATTTTTAACGTTTAAACAGGCCATATTTTTTGTCATCTATAGATGTCACTGGCACTCAGGGCCCGCTAGTGCTTGTCACGTATAGGTGGCTGTTTCGGTCAATAGGTTAATGTAATCGATTTGAACTAAATGATTAATTTATTCGCTTTGCTCAGTTACGCAACATTTCAGTTGCAGGGTTTAATTCTTACATGACCACGCATAAGTCACGACTCCCGTCTCTCGCCAAACATATCACCTTCTATGTGACACCGTTTAAGAGACAGTTATGTCACGATACTAATCGAGCTTTTCAATTCTGAATCACACGTGTCGTGTCTCGGATCCTAGATTTTATCATAAGTTACACATGCACAAATCGAGATTTAGTATAATTACGTGCTAGCAATAGTGTAGCCACTAAACTTACACTTAAATTACGATATTGTTCTCTTATTTTTATGTTCTTATGTATTGTTCTTGCTTTTTGATTTTGCGGCCTTTTGTGCCTATCTGTAGAGTATTATGATGTTTGTAATCGATGGACCGATGAATTGGACCTTTCTATTGTGTCAATAAAGTGTTATTGTGTGTGTTGTTATTGTATTCTTCGTTAAATTATTTATTTATACAACTTATTATTACACACACATTAATGTGTAACAGGAGGACTAAATACATTTCTTCCAGTCATCCCTATTGTAGAGTTGAGGACTTTGGCGTGCATAAAAACATACCTACTTCCGAACTTTGAGGTTTGAAGTCTTGCTCTGATCTAGTCCAGCTGTGGTAGATTCTGTTCTTAGTATTTTGTATGGTTGACAGGCTAAGTGTTTGACAACTACTCTCTGACGTAAAGCGATATTGCATTGCAGTCGACGATGGTAAACTCATAACCTGGAAGAGAATTGGCTTTAAAATAGAATGGTACATTTTATTTTCAAAATTTGGTCGACTAGTGACAATTACTGATGTTGAAAGTTTATTTTACGAAACAGAATAAAGCTTTCAGAGAAAGCTCGTTCTACTGAGCAAACTAAACTCACATAAAATGATAAAAAACTAAATGAAACTATAAACTTTACCTTTTTGGCAGAATAATATTATTTTATAATGAGAATACTATTAGAGAACTTTCAAGATGATATTACGCTTAAAAAAATACAACCGAAACTTCAACTTCGAATACCTGGATGATATCTTCATATTTTCTAGTAATTATTATTTAAAAACCAAACTACTGAACCGATTTCGTTAATTTATATGGGACCACATCTGTAGTAAAAAAAAATCATCAAAATGAGTTAATAATTGGCGCAGTATTCGCGTAACACACATACATACATACATACATTTAAAAAAAAATATGCAGTCGAATTGAGAACCTCCTTTTTTGAAGTGGGTTGAAAATACTCTCAGCATTATTCTGTCGCGCAGACTTTTATTTAACGTAACTCGTAAAGTGTAGGTACAGCTTTTATAACTAAAGCACTAGGCAAAACGTTTCACGATCGCAAGTGCTTAAGTGTCGCAAAGATACTATTGTTATTGAATGATAGCAAATTCTTTATTGTCTGCGTACTAAAGTTTGAGACAAGAAGGAGAACATTAGTAAAAGTCGTACAAACTTTAATTGCCTTACTTAGTAACGCACCGCGACTTCACACGGTATCTTACTGGATTTATTTGGTGGACGGTCTACTATGCAGGAAAAAACCACCAGTATCAAATATTATTGCTGTATTCCGATTTAAAGGAAATTGCAATGCCAACCATAATAAACCATACCATAAAAAAGTACTCTCAAATATTCATTTTTGAATATTTTTCGAAAGTGTTTCCACACTTTGGGTATTTCTATGTTTTCCCAGAGATTGCTCGTATGCAGCCTCAAGTCCTGCCAGAGGTTATAATTTTACTTACTGTCTATGCATAAAAAAAACATATATTCATTTGGTTAGGTAGTCGCCATAATAGCTTCATATTAGGGTTTGGGAAGTTTCGACATTCTCAAAATCCCGGGACACGAGACCACCCACGACCAAAGTTCAAATATAATTAGAATCGAGTACATTTTTGGTGAGATGTAACAATAAAAAGCAGTTTTACTAAAATCGACATTTGTTGAACATAAAATCATAAAGTTCGGACTAACAACCGAACTAATGTCGGTCAACCGGACTAACAACCGAACTACTGATACAAGAGAGTATTAATAGTTCGGTGCTTTGTGCCAACCGAACTATTATTGCCACCGAAAAGTTGCACAACCGAACTACTGATACTAAAGGAATGTGTTTAACGTTAAAGAGCGTCGCATTCGCAAGTTCGCAAAACAACCGTGGACAGATCTTCACCTCATTAAGTGAAATTGACGACTGACTGATAGACTGGGAGGACACTGTCGGGTCTGTCAGTAGCTCTACCTCATCGAGTACCAGCTTGGCACAATGATTGTAAGGAGACAGACAAAAAGTAATGTGAGCAGTAAGTAGTGTGACTGAGCTGAGTCACAAATATCTCTACAAATCTCACAAAACAATAATATCTCGGCCATTGTTCGCGAGCTCGTTTATTAGTATTGAGTAAGTATCAAGTAATTATATATTAAGCAAATAGATGGCGCTTTCAATGACGACAAGGTGCGGGAAGCTAAGAAAATTTATTACTTGTTGAAAATAAGATTATGTACAATTTCTATAATCGTGTCTCGTCTCGAGTCTCGACCCAAAAGTCCCGGGACTCTAAATTTACAAAAAGTCCCGGGACTTCGAGACGTAAGACGTTCCGGGACCTAAACCCTACTTCATATACTGCGAAAATTTCAATCCGCTACCTATAATGGTTCAAAAATAATAAGCCAGACAAACATACAGAGGCACATGGCGTATATTTAGCAATACGTTCCCATTGTCTAACATTCGGTTACTGTATCTTAAAACTGTATAAACGATCTAAGACAAGCTATATCTACTTATACAACATTTACGACAAGCCATACTTAAATAACTCCATTATTTTAAGCTATTGTTACAGGTCTGAGTCAAATATTACGGAATCAAACGTTACATCAAGGAAGTAGATGGTAACTCAGATAGATGGTCAGTCATCTTGTGTGAAAGGATCACCTCTCTCTCGGAACCGGTGGCGAAATATTAATATTAAATTTATAGCATCCTAGATATCTTAATGATTATGTATTAGTGTTAACAAATGTTGATATATTTGTCGAGACATTTGTGTAACAGGGTATTAATAGAAAGAGCCCAAAAAGTATGCCTACTTATGTCGGTCAGAATTCTACAATATTTCTTAAAATATTTTATTATTAGATGTCAAATCAAACGATATAAAATTTATGTATGATCTTAAAGTTCAAAGGATCGTCTATATTATTGGAATTTAGGACCTAAAAATTTAAACGTAATTAAAACGGCGTACAACATTTTCTTGTTAACATTTTTATTTTAAGTAAATAAGTTCGTATATGCTAAGTGGCCAGTCTTAGTGTTAACAGTTAATGTGCCGCCCGAATGCATCTGAAATGGCGTGACGGTTTTTCTTACAGAAATATATAACAAACAACCGGGATGAAATTACTTATTACTTGGTGAAAATTAAAGCACTTTATTAGTTCACAACTTTGTTTAATATTTTTGACATAAATACTTTTAGATCATTATAATGTTTAAATTGACTCTGGAATATGCATAGAAATTTGAATTGACTATGGAATATTCATATAATCTCAAATAATTATATGTATAAAAATAGAGTTTCAAACTCAAAGCTTCCCACCAAAATTGTTTGTTTCCCTTAAAAAACAATCGGAGATAATTATAACTAAGGATTACACCCAGAACCTAGAGCAGATATAGTACATCAAATTTATCAATAAATTTGTAAAAAGTGTTTTAATAATGAGTCAAACCCGTCCCAGCCTTACCTTATATTTACGAAGTAATATATGTTAATGTTACTACGTCAATACGAAATGTTTTGATTTCAAGATGTCACTGCAATATCCAATTAGTGCAACTACTGACCTTCGCAATGCTACGAAAATGATTTTTTTCTACTTTTAGTTACATAAATGCTTTTCGCATTCGTTATATATTTCAATATTAGGATGCATCATTTCAAAACATGAAACATTTACATGAAATTAAGTGACCTAAACTAATAGAACACATTAATTGGAACATCTGCATTCCCAGACGTAAATGTTACATTTAAAAGTTAATTATTGAACCGATGCACGTAATACAGCCTCGCTCAGTAGAAAGGAACCGGTCATCTTTAAAATTACATCAACAAGGCTGCAAACTGAGCCGTTCGAAATAATTATACCTATAGCACAATAATAAACACGTACCTTTACCTGGACTTTGTAGTTTACTGTACTGTGCTTGGGAAAAGACATTAATATGCATGTATGGAAAAGGGCAGTATTATATTTGTTTTTGTAGATCTACACAGAAACGTTGACTAGGCTAACTTAAGTGTATGGAATTGTATTAACAAGATCAATACAAGTGATTCAACCATAATTTTACACACATAATTTTAGTGAGATCGTGGTCATGGTCACATCCAGGCTCTTACCAATAAGCTCTGTGGAGTTTATAAGTGGAGAGTCATACCATTCATTAATAGCTTTTCAGTGAGGAAAAACATCGCAAGGAAACCAGGATACGTCCGCAGTTGACATTCAATGTTGTATATGAATGGACGCAACGCAACTGGACCAGCGTGGTGGATATGGCCCAATTGCCTTTCGAGGGTAGGCCTACGTCCGGCAGTGGACTATATTAATAGGCTGATTATGCTTACACACACACTGTTACGTATACAAAGAGCTAAATGGATGAAACACTAGCTGCGCCTCGGGGTTTCACCCGCGGGAGGATGAGAAACGGTGATAATCTTGATTAAAAGTAGCCTTTATGTTACTGCGGGAAATAAGCTATCTCGTTTCTCCATTCCTATTTCATTCAAATCCATTCAGCCGTTTTGGTGTAAGAGGTCACAAATATACACACATACACAGACACACTCCCACAGACATATCGACAAACTTTCCCGATTATAATATTAGTGTTTCTATTCATTTTAATTGTCTAAAAAGAAAAATTGTACGCGCCAAAAGTTCAGCGAGTATTATTTCAACCAGGAAACTTATTTATATCTTAAGTTGAGATGTAAATAACTGACTAGTGACATTACTGTTTATAGTACAACCACCTTTACTGAGGCATAGTTATTGTAATTTTTAATTTGTTTTTTGTCTGCTTATAGCTAGTAATAAAAACAAGACCAAAAACTCATTGTCGTAAGTATTATTTTTAGTGAACAACCCCCGGTTGTTAGCAACCGTTGAGCGCGTTACAACACAATTTGCACTTTTATGTTTTTAACTGATTCAACGATTGGTAGACATTTCACACAGCGCCATCTAGCCCCAAACTAAGCAAAGCTTGTAATATAGAAACCAGATAGCTAGTAGATAGATAGTTAGTCAGTTAGATAGTTAGTTAGTGGTAGATAGTTTTCAGTGCTACTATTTAAATGGGAAATTTTATGAGTGCGTATGTTCTTATGTTTGTTTGTAATTGTTACTTCTTTACATTGTGATTCCTCAACTGATTTGAGTGAAATTTGATATAGAGATAGTTTAATACCTGAATTACAGCACAGGCTTTTTATCCTACAAAACTGTGTAGTTTCCATAGGATACAGGGTTAAACCTACGGGTTGCTAGTTACGTAACCATGAAAACTGTTGTGGTTTTGCACATTTTTGATTTATTTTCTCAGTGCCGTATGAATAAAATAAAAAATACAGGTTGGCTCTAGTTTTGCCTTACCCGCTTGTGTTGTAATAAGTGTTGTAATAAAGAAAATAATTACATTCTCAAGTCGTCTCTGAACTTTTAAACGGTCATCGGAAAAGGTGAAGTGATAACGGCAGCAAATATTTCATTGCGATTTCTTTTCCCATAAAGGTGGACATTTTCGAGAATCTCGATTACCGAGTTTACCTGACAATTACAGATGTCCTCATTGACAGTAATTGCTCAGATCTTTCTCCAATGGTTTTTACTTATTGTTTTTTTTTTGCTTACTGAGGGAGCAGCACCTACCATTTTGTCTCTCTCTCTTTATTCAGACGGCGTGGTGCGGCGGTTGGGACGTAAGATCTGCTCCTAGTGTTATTAATCACAGAAACTTTTTGCTAACGTACATAAGGAGTACTATACTTAGAGGAGGAGCGAGATACGAGAGCTAGATCCTCCAAGCCTAAAATCAAGAGTGAGATCAGACCGGAATCGTCAATTAGGTAAGGATCCAGACCGGAATCGTCAATTAGGTAAGGATCCAGACCGGAATCGTCAATTAGGTAAGGATCCAGACCGGAATCGTCAAGGTAAGGATCGGACCGCAAATGTACATTAAAAATAAATAGTGTGGGATTAGTTCTTGTTATCAAAACAGAATACACCCTCAAAATATCTTTCTTTTTACTTTTTACACAGACCATTATCTAAAAACTACTTTTACTCATCATCATTCTCATCAAGATAAATTCTGCCTTCCCGTCCTTATCTCACGAGGTGGGGTTGGCACAGCTAAAATGTGTAACAAAAATAATATAAAAAAATAAAAGATAGTTTAGTTCTAAAATAATTTTCAAAATATTTATGTATTATGTATCCCAAAGCTAAGCGTAAGTTTTTGCATTTTTATATTGGCATCAAACATGATATAATAGAAAGTAACTGACTGCAAAGCCGTATAAGCAAATATGCGTCGCTATCGCTTTGTAACCTTATAAAAGTAAAAACAGAACAAAATTAAAAAAAATACACAAAAATTATTATTCATTCTAGAGGTCGCCTGACTTCGTCTGCGTACGGAAGAAATTCGGCTTGCTCCCAAAATTCACCACGTTTTTTAGCCCCCCCTTAATGAACCCAAATATCAATTTTCATCACTATAACTTAATCTGTCCATAAAACATTCCACCCCCCCCTTCCCCCCCATTAAATTGTCCCTGTCAAAAAAATATTGAAAACAGCTGTCAAACTGTTAGTCAGTCAGTCAGTCAGTCAATCAATCAGTCTTATATATATATATATATATATATAGATGAAATATTTACTCTTACATAAATGATCTAAGGCATCTTCTCAGTTAACAGTGGTGAGCATTCTGCGATCTCCAAGCCGTCTGCCAAGAGTCGTAATTATGCCCCCCCCCCCTTTATTTATTAAGGGGACGCCTTCATCAGCAGTGGACTTTTCTGCCTGATGATGAAATGCTTTAAAAAATTGTCGTGCATTAAGTAAGTACAATAAAATCTAATAACATCTGTGAAAAAAGATTTATCTAAGCAGGTTGGAAATCTGAATAAATTATCCTTTCGAATCAATTCGTTAATCTAATTGAAAAATTATCCAAAGATTTTAGCAAGTAATAAACTAAATCTACTTGACATTTCCTTATAGCCATCACATTACTCGAATGTGCGTATAATAAAGTTTTAATCTACAGTAACCTAGAGTTTATTAGTTTTTACGATATATTTGTAATAGAGCAAGGGTTATAATTTATGCAACGGTAGATACTAGCTGGCCTTAGTATTAATTACTTTTGTAGGTAGCGTATAGGTACATGGTTTTGCCTTATTTTTTATGGTCGGCTGGCTAGGTAGGTATTTGACTACAGCTCATCAGGTAAAATAATATTGCCATAGCCATAGTTAACAAACTAAGCTTGGATCGGCAGCTAGCTCTCAAGTGAGGCTGGAACACATAACTTTGTACTTGGCAATAACCTTATTATTACAACTACAACTACCTTGAACAGATTGTTCAGTTAGGAAGGTTCAACTTCGACAAAGATGTCGCCCGAAGAATCTAACTCGGATAGGCAGCGTTCGGGAAATAGCGTAATATCTTCTCGTCCAAAATCCCTCAGTGTCTGAAGACAAGGGTCTACGACCAGTGTGTGTTGCCAGTGATGACATATGGAACTGAAACGTGGTCTTTAACTGCTGCACTTTTGGAGAAACTCAGAGTCACGCAACGGGAAATGGAGAGAGCTATGCTCAGAGTTACTTTGCGCGATAGAATCCGGAACGAGGATATTCGCCAAAGACCCAAAGTTACCGACATCGCTCGCAAGGTTTGCAAGTTGAAGTGGCAATGGGCAGGCCACATCGCCCGAAGAACTGACAACCGATGGGGAAGAAAGGTTCTTGAGTGGTGACCGCGAACCGGAAGATGCAGCGTAGGAAGGCCTCCCACTAGATGGACCGACGGCATTGTAAAAGTCGCGGGCAACTGGTGGATGCAAATGGCAGGTTGTCGTACAGTGTAGTGGTCTAAGGGGGAGGCCTTCGTTCAGCAGTGGACGTCTCCGGGCTGATGATCCGAGTTGGATTCTTCGGGTGATAGGAACTATACTCTGGATTAATTCAAAGGCTTCTTTATATTTCAGAAAACAAGTGGTTCCCGTAGGATAGCAGGTATAAGCGCTGTTAGGTAGAGTTAAAAAAAACATATCACGACATAAAGCACGTCACGCCGTTATGGCATGCTTTTTTACGATATGACCCAATTTTTATGAGTTTTTTTTAATGTGATCAATTGAGAACAAATAGTTTTTTTTTATGTGTCACTTTGAAAAGACTTTAAAAAACCGCCTTATTCATATTTAAGTATATGCAGATGCTACTTCGCTGAACATCCCAAGGTACTTTCCCAACTTAAAAACTTTAATCACATCAGTAAGTCAAAACATCAAGTACGTATTACTACCAACGTGTCCAATCGCCCTAGTTTCTCCGGGAAGTCCAGCCAGGGTATGATCGAGAACGAGTTACAAGTGATCTTTCGATCGAGGACATCCACTCCTCTTTTTGTTCGTCCGAGTACCTGTTACTCTGAAAATAACGAGTACACTCGGTGCTGATATTATGGTAGATAGGCTAGATTTATTTAGCAGTAATTTCCGGATTGATTTAAGTGAGAGGTCATCTTAGAAATATAATAAGCTATACTATATAGGCGTGTTTGTATGGGTGAAATAGATACATTATTATTAATATTAATTGCATCTCGCGGTTTCAGCTGCGTAATGAGTAACTTTGATGATGATGATGATGATATATATTTGTCTATGTGCTATACCGGGAAATAAGCAAATAAGGTATCTCCATACAGAGTTTCATCCAAAAAAAAGTTCATCCAAGAGTGCCTACTTCAGTACCTTCCTACCATAAAATAATAAAGTTACTTATATGTGGAACAAAAATAAAGTGTATTACGAACTTATACTATATTTTACGACTTATTACTAAATGAGCTTTTTGTAAGGCACAAGTTTGGAATAGTTATTTTCATCACACTTGCTCGTAAAGTAGATCTTATTACATCGCTTTTAGGCTCATAATCCAAGCTATTACACACGCGTGCTTTTTACTTTACATTACGGCACTTGTACTATAATAGGTATAACCCGGTAAAGTCAAGTTTGTACGTGACTGCAATTAGACGTACGTATACGAAGCACTCTTAATATAGCCGGGTAATACTTACAGTTTTTTTGTAATACCAACAAAGAGTTCTTATGCCGTTGAAGTAAATGACAACCTGCGCGCGCATTGCTGATTTGGGCGCCATTTTCCGCAAATGTTTGTTGACGTTTTCGCTGTGTGGTTGATTATTATCACAAAAAAATTGTTTTTTCCTCGCAAGTGTGACGAAAACAGTCGTATGGAACTCTTGTGCTATTAGTCATTACGCATAATACCACCTCTAGTGTAATGACCAACATAGCACACTCGTATCATAATGTACTATTATGATACTAGTGCGGTAAGTTGGTTTTTACAAACGAGTCGACTTCGTCTCGGGCTTACCATAGTCACAAGTTTGTAAAAACCAATGCCGCACGTGTGCCACGTTTTACAACACATTTACGAAAAACTGATAACAGAAGTACAACAGATAATGAAACAAATTTTATTATTTTGTTTATAAATATCGGTCGGAAAATCGCTACTGAATCCTTGACATTGGCAAATGCAAACAGTGCGATGCCATAATCAAGAGACGAAAAAAACCTCGTTCTAAAGTTTGACCACGTTTCTAATATGAATATGATATTTCTAATATATGAATACAACACGAAAAGACATGTTTCACCACATTATATCTCTTGCCCACACTCTCTTGCGTGTAATTCAACACTCGATGAATAAAACACCACCATTTTGAATCCTTAATTCGCGAAAAAAACACAAGTTTAAGTAAATAATGCAACGACATGATTTTTCCGTGTTCCCGCCAAAACTCCGAATTACATCTTTCGTTTCAGTTTCTCTTAAAAGTCAGACAAACGTATTGAGCAAAAGCACTTCCAAGGAGGTTCGATCATTTGGCTCATTTATTCTCCTTAGTGGAATTCTTATATATTTTTATAGAAATTTAAAAAAATACCGTAAAGCTTACGCACGCTCAGTTGTATGGTGCGTAATGTTTAACTTTCGAACGATGTATACAGGCTTCGTAAATGCACTTTTTGAGCAAATGTATTGTAAAATGAATTTATAATGGCTGCCTGTTCGATTAATGAAAAAGGATTGACTTAGTGTTCCTAGATCGATGAGTCAGGTCTCAGGTCATTGTTATTTACTACTGACTTAAGTTTAACCAATATTCATTTATTTTATGTAGATCCAAAATGTGCTGTAGAAATGGATATTACCTAAACGAGTACATTTTAAAATTAAAACAAAATTACCATAGGTACAATACAAAGTTGTGATTGTTATGGAATACTATAATTTTGCTTTGAATATACAATAAATATATAAAAAGTTTGATAATAATAAAAGCATATCGTCAAAAACTAAATTAACTGGTAAAGGCACGGCGGCGGCGGCACGGCGCCAGCGCAATTTTTTGTGCGAAACTAATTAAGTAAATATACTGTCTCTCTTTACTAATCAGAAAAGCAGGATTTATGGCTACTTATTCCGATATTGATTAAAATTGGACGAAATAGGTATTAAATTTATCTGTCAAGGCTGTATAATTAGATGTTTTTTTTAAATAATGGATTATTTGAATAATGGATTCATATTTCGTTATATTTGGAGCAATTAAGCATTGACATTTAATCTTGATTTATTTTTAAATAAGCGTCATAATTCTAACTGTAAATTCTGCAATGACAGCACTTATAAAAAGTAAAGGTTAAGTACAAAAAAAGTCATAAAGATTAAATACTAAAAATAAAAGTAATTAACTAATATAAAGGTTAAGTACTTATTATTATACGTAATTTAACTCCAATTTATTTGCTGATGGGAATTTATTTATTACTGACATTTAGAGATAAATTAAAACGACACCTGTGCAAATATCTAATATTAAGCGTTATTACAAGGTGTACATCCTGATAGAAAGGCCATGATTGAAATAAGATACCTACAAGTTTGTTTTTACCCACACCGCAAATGTCAAAGTCGACTTAGTATAATTGTATATAAATTTCATTATTGAAATGTTGGTTGATAGTCATCGAGGTATAGGTAAAAACAAACCAAAGTCTAGGAGTTATTAATTGTGGGCTTTTAATTAATTTTATTCAAAACTTAGTTTTTGTCTATAAAATACATTAAATGGGACAAACCGCTGGATATGAATGTTTTGTTTTTAGGTTTTACACAGGTTCTAGCAGAGATTTTGTAGTGATAGGACTCTATTGCAGAGTCCTGCCAGATAATAGGGGCTGGAGAAATATAAAAAGTCGTGCAATTGATCAAACACAAATATAAATGTAAGTATCACAGAATCATTAACGTTTTGGTGAATGTCTTTTACCAAAACAAAATACCTACTATGCGTTCTAACCTAACCACATAATAATTGACTAACAAAAAAAACAACTTGGATTACATTACATAATAGATGCAATTCTAAAGATAATCCAAACTTCTAGTTGGCAACTTCGTACAGGCGGCATTGTTACGTATGAAGGTAATTATTAAAAATTATTAGATTAAACCCTTAGAAAAACAAAGAATGTTTTTGTTACAGAATACAATATTTTATTATTATTTAATTAACTTTAAGTGAAATCAATCTTCGTCATTTGCTTGACATTTTCTATTAAACCAAAAAATACATAACTTGAAATAAGTATATAAAAACCTGTTAAAACCTAGTTGACATTGAAATATATAATTCTAATGAGCTCAATGGCATTTTCTGCCACTTTTTTATTTTTTTCATTTCATTAAAACTATTATTGTTTTCTTAAAATTTGGCGGTGTTTTGTTTCTAAGTGATTTTTCAGACGAGTGATCAGAGACTTCTTAAGGATAAAAAAACCAATAGTAAACATTACATATTTCTAGACCTTTGAAAATATGCGAATTGAAACCTAGTTTGTGATGAATCCAATGAGCTATAGTGTTGTTTTAAATTGAATGGATATTTTTTGTTTTGGGTGTAAGTCCAGATGCATTTTCTTACCACTGAAGTCATGAGAGTGAAGGCACATTATCGTATGTTGAATTACCTGTAAAAATAAACAAAAACTTTAAGATCTTATAGTGGTGGGACTCTACTGCAGAGTTCGCCTGGGGAAGTACCACACCTTTGCCAGCTATTCAACCGCCAAGCAGTAGTGTGCAAGCATTACTGTTTTCCGGTTTGACGGGCATTGTTACCAGATAAATTACTGGGTATGAAGAGATTTAACATCTAATATCTCAGGGTGACGAGCGCAGTGCAGTACGGCGCAGGATTGTGTTCGCAACTTCATAATTCTAGCACTGCTACTGTTAGTGGCAGGCGTGACGCTTACCACCAGGTGAACGTATTGATCGTCTCGTCACATGATTGTATAAAAAAAAATACACAAGGAACTGACATCTGAGTAAAAGTTTTAAAAAACGATCAATTCAATGTGCGGGTTAAATTTTAATACGCCGTAATTTTTTTGCTTAAAATAATTTAAAAATTTAATTATTTTACTGATTTTACGAAAATGTCTTGCTGTTCTATTTCACTTGTGATAATATTTAGTTATGGATAACTATATTACCAATGATTTCCTGTAATTGTAAATATTAATTATCAAGTGACTCATAAAGCTTTTGTTTATTAAGTGTCGCAAGTAGTAAGTACCATTCCACTAACTATGAAAGGACAAGGTAATCCGGTGGCCTGTCTCTTATCATAGCAACACCTACGTGACAGCTATTGGAACCATTTGCTCTATATATTCTTCAAAGATGCCTGTAGCCACAAACTAAGGTGTGGCCACGACTAAAAGCTCTAAGAACTATGGTTGATATTTGAGCATAGCTATTGATTTGTGATTGATGAATCTTCACTGGATTAAACCTTTGATTGTATTGTTACGAAATTGTTATTGGATTAGCCTGTATTATTTCACTGCAGGGCTTATCGGCATGATTAAGATAAAACCTCCTTTTTTTACATAAGGTACTGTCTTTCAATTTGCAGGGCAATATTACCAGAGATATTACTAGGTATGTACAGTTTTGATTTGATTTGATCTCTAATATCTCAGGCCGACGAGCGTAGTGCAGTACGGCGCAGTATTTTCTTCACAAGCTTACAATTCTGGCACTGCTACTGTTAAGAGCAGGCGTGATATTTACCACCAGGCGAACTTCTCTCTCGTCTCGTAACTGCATTGCATAAAGAAAGAAAAAAGGTAGAAAGAACAGCAGCTGTTCAACCAACAAAAACCATCTTCATCGTAAACAGCTACCATTATTTGTTTAATCTGAAGCCACTGTTTTCATTTCAACCTCAAAAACCGCACTGTTCTGTCATCAGCTTTCATGACCCAAGTCCAAGTCACCGGTGTCTTTCTAGTGACTGTTATTTAAACTGTGACCCGGCCCGGCCACGCGTGACGCCAAATTCGCACTCAGCCGATTGCATTTACGCAACTAAACAATCATTCCGTTCATGTTTCGGTCACTTCGCGCTTATTCTGTACGGTTCTTTACTGATTGATACAGTTTTGGAGCGCTTGCTTCGATGAGGTTTACAAAGGCAATGCAATTTGATAATACGACGCTTTGCTCAGTTACATGAATTAATAATGTTCTGATTGTGCAATGCCGTGACTGTGTATTTCTCATTATATGTATAGCCGTCCTAATATTTTCAATCCAGGCTAAGTTTGTATTCTGTCTTCCACCAAGCCATCACTTAACGTTCAATTACAATAATGTACGCTACAGTGAGCTGTGGTTAAACAACCATTAAAAAACTTTCTGACTCTTATTTATTTATTTCTTTTAGTACGGCTTATAGGCCAATAACACTAATGATTATAATAATTGTTTTTTTTTTTATCACATTTTTTTGTCAACTATTGACGTGGTTGGCGTACAGGGTCCGATTGCGCTTGTCAAGTATTGGTGACATTGCCGCTCAAAAAGTTAAAGTTCCGTTAATTTCGTTAAACAAATCATGGTCGAGCTCGTAGGCCAAGCCCAAGCAAACTATGACTGCTCCAGATCTATGTAAACTAAAAAACCAGAAGAAAACCAGCCGGTTCACAAAGAGTTCACCTTCAATCCCCATGCAATGATTTTGAAATTACGCTATAAGATCATTATCATCTTTATTTACATTCACATGAGATAACTCTATAATGACGTGTTACTTTCAATTAAAGCAGCATCACGCAGCATATCTTCAGGAGCATTTGCATAATCGAGTTGAATACCTCGTCTCGCATTGCCGACCACCTCACTAGCCTATGATGTGAGTAAGGAAACTACTTCGTTAGTCGTACTCGTAGTTATGCAACTTACGCACACAAATGCAGTATACAAGCACATACAGTTAGTGTATGTTAATATTTAAAAGTGAATTTAATTATTAATTTGAATTATTTATTTTATTGGATACATTTCCGAGATCTGCTTCAGATTTGCATGATCTTAATGGACCTTGCCCATTATTCTATGGACGGCCAGGACTTCGAAAAGCGACACAGCGCCGTTCCATGGTTGATATATCAAAAACTCGTACGAAACGGTTTGATTCCACTTTTCTTTTTCTTTTTTTTTCTTAGTTATTGGCGTCGCACGTTGTGCATTCTGCTAGTGTCAAGTTTATGCATTTTATATTAAAATCAAGGCAAATATGTCATAAATCACAATTAGTCACACGAAATTAGTCAAAGTCGAGTCCAAGTCATGCCCTAGTAAAGTTGTGGCGACTTTACTATGAGCTTCTACGGAGTTTTGAAAACAACACGAATAGACACGTTTCACCACATTACATCACTTGCCCACACTCGTGCATGTAATTCAATACTCAATGAATAAAACACCACTATTTTTATTCATCAATTCGCGTAAAAATGCAAGTTTAAGAAAATAATAGAATGCAACGACATTATTTTTCCGTGTTTCCGCCTAAAAACCCATTGATTCCACTTTCTTTATACGAATTGATAAACAATGGAATGCGCTGCCCGAGTGGGTGTTTCCCATAATTATAATCTAGGTGTCTTCAAGTCGCGAGTGAGTCGGTTTCTTCTGGGCAACTGTGCCCCATCGTAGACATCATCTTCGTTTAACATCAGACGAGATGGCAATCAAAAGTAAGTCTACAAAATTAATTTAAATAAAGATACTTCGAGAAAAGAAACTCATCACCCTTCTGACCGCGCTACCAAAACGTACCGGTCACGTTCAGCTTTGGTTCAGGTCTTGACAAGCTGTCTTCAAAATTCTTACTTTGAGCCTTATACTCTTTAAACTTAGAGTGACTATTTGATTAATTATGCCATTATTTTTGCATTACATCTACGGCGTGCGATTCTGTTTTATCTATGTTCAGAGATATAATTATTGACACTTTTGTACAATATTTTCGTACGAAAATCTAGGTAGAAACGAAACAGTTATTGTAGAAGTGTTGCTAATATTGAAAACCAGAAGGTAGTATTAAATCCTAGATTGTATTTTTTGTAACAAATTCTCATTCATTCGCAAAATAATAATGTTAACTATTCACAACAATACATGATTCGAAGACATAATTAATAGGTACCTAGTTTTTTAACCACAACTTACCTATATATACATATTTATGTTTTATATATTAGTTTATTATTTAATATTAATAATGTAGGTATTTTAAGTATTAGTATGTATTTTTACTATTACATATATATTTATGTTAGCATAATATTATGGTACAAGTTTATGATTTCACACACTTTTCTTTTCTTGCACACCCCGTCTTCTATGCATTCTATAAATCCTCTCCATCCAAAGGTTGCCTGGAAGAGATTGCTTTTAGCAATAAGGCCGCCACTTGTTCCAATATTTAAGTTTATTAAATTATTTCTGTGTAATTCTTGGTGTGAACAATAAAGAGTTAATCAATCAATCAATCAACTTACCCCATGTCAAGATGTGGTCGAAATGTGATTACAAAACGATTTTAATACAATTCTTATCTGGAGTTACAAATAATAGTCTAATGAAAAAGGAGGCTGGATCGTTCAAAAGATCACTTACTGTTTTCTTAGTGCAATTCTCTTCTGCGATTGCAATGCGCGAGTTACTGATGAAATAATTGACATCACTCGTTAGCTATGATGACCAGCAATTAGTCAACATTAGAAAGGTGCTAAAGATTAGTAAAAGCAGTCGTTTAGAAAGACTGTTGACTAGAACTTTTTGGAGGGAAATTAAATATCTATTAAGGGCAAAATACATAAGAAATGTTTTGTTTGGAAGTTATTGTATAGTCTGCATCTTATGGAAAACGATGAAAGGAAGTGAACTATAAATGACGTAGCCTAGAATACTGTCTTATCAAATAGAATAACCTGATTTGCGTTTAGTCAGCACAATGCAAGCAATGCCATTCAACGTGGCAATGCAGCTGGGTACGCTGCCAACTGATAGTGGGCTAAAAGGCTTGAGGATTTGGATTGTCTCTAGGTTTTCATCGATCTTCAGGAAATCAAGTATTTTTTGTAGCTTACTGTAGTGTACTTGTGTGTATTTTGTATTAGTTAACAATTACATTAGCTCTAAAAGATAAATAAATAAGAGGAGTTCAAAAATATTTGTACAATAAAACAAGATTCTGCGGCTAATGCAGCTTTCAGACTAACGAAGCTATTATTGCATGTGAATACATGCTTAAATTTTAATTTGAATATCGCAAGACATTTCTTTAATGTAACCGATGAAGTAACATCTGATACAGTTAGAGGTTGTTGCATTTTAACGATTGTCTAGGTGACTAAGATCGTGACTAACTTGAGAAAAAATGAACTGAAGGTATTACGGGTTAAGCTTATTTTGCAATTGGCTTTAGTTAATGTGTTGAGATAATGATTTGATTCTGATAAATAAACCTCAGTCAAAGTACCAATAAGAAACTAGTATTTATGTATTTCGTTTTTGCTGTATTTATCTTTAAATAAAACAGAACAGAATGCTTTTTTAAATAAAATCTAGGTATAATGTTTTTGGACCTGGTCATGTCCTAAAACTGCACCCAGAACCACCAAACGACCGGCAGTACCTTCCTCTTCGTGAGCATTCTGGGTTCCCCAAGCCGCCTGACAAGTGTGGGTACTATGGTGGATCGGGCGTGTTGGTTACCACCAGGTGAACATCTAGCCCGTCACGTTACACTAAAACATATATATTTATAAACACAAATATGATTTGAGAGAATGACCTATTGAGTTAATAAAATTATACCTTATGGAGACGTCAATTAGATCGCTCCGCTATTAACTTATTAGGTACTGCTTCACTTAAATCAAATACCGTCCACCCATTATGATATTAAAGTTTCGCAAACTATCATCAAATGCATTAACCGTTCTAATACATTTTGGCAAACCTTTTACTGCTACAGATCATTTAACTACCTACTTCAAAAGATAAGCTAACTTATTACTGTAGAGACTGACAATGTGTTTTTTTAAAGCATATATATAAGCACAAAAAGATTATGGAACATATTTACAATAGAAAATATAATACGCTTTTAAAATAAAATACAACCGACTTCAAGTTCGAATACCTGGATGACATCTTCATATTTTCTAGTAATTTTGATTTAAAAACCAAACTACTGAACCGATTTCAATAAAATTTATATGGGACCTTTAAAAAAAATTCATTAAAAATGAACCAACGTGAAAATATGAACAGAGACATAGTCCTTCCTATAAATTGGGAATTTGCTCGGGATGATTTAAGGTGGTGAATTTTGGGAGCGGGCCAAATTTATTCCGTACGCGGATGAAGTCGCGGGCGACCTCTAGTAGGGAATACGCATGTGTTTTGATTATTAAAAATAATAGGATAAGTGGAGAATTAAACTGAATTTGATGCTTACATCGAAAAAATAATTGAAATCGGCTCGTAAAGTCCTGAAATATAAGCGTTCAATGTATTTCGGAGGGCCTATTGTTTCATTCCTATTGCACCTATATATTGCGGCTATATTGGGCCTATTGTTTTTAGGTGAACCGACGACATTGTAAAAGTCGCGGGCAACCGGTGGATGCAAATGGCAGGTTGTCGTACGGCGGTCTAAGGGGGAGGCCTTCGTTCAGCAGTGGACGTCTCCGGGCTGATGATGATGATGATGATGATTTTTTCATTGTAGTACTGCATTTATAGAAAAAAAGGACTACTTAGAAAAACTTAGCTTGAAACAATTTCTATAATAGAGCCACTTAGCAAGTAAGGTAATATTTACTTAGTTTTTCAAGTAGGTACTTTGGTGAGTCAATCCGGTGCTCGATTAGTTTCAACCTTTTGAAAGGTAAATTACTACTTGTTTCAATGAAAACTATTGGCTGTTAGGTAAACGCATATAAATGTACTATTATTGACTCTTGAATTTTGAATATAATGTAAACAGAAGTAAAATAAACTATGTTAAATAAGTACAAAAGTATGTTATTAATATCTTGATTTAGAACGAACGCTCTTTGTGAAATTACTGGGCATAAAGAGATATGTAATATTTTAGGACGACGAGCGCAGTGCCGTGCGGCGCAGGATTTTGTTCGCATGTTCTCAATTCTAGCACTACTACTGTTTTGGGCAGGCGTGATGCTTGCCACCAGGCGATAGTCTCGTTCACGTTTCTCGTCAATCCATTGCACAAAAAAATTACTAATTAGCTTTCAGAATTATATATTTACTTCTATTCATAAGAACACGCATCAGTGTTAAAAACGTCATCATCATCATCAGCCCGGAGACGTCCACTGCTGAACGAAGGCCTCCCCCTTAAACAGCCACACTGTACGACAACCTGCCATTTGCGTCCACCGGTTGCCCGCAACTTTTACAATGCCGTCGGTACCTAGTGGGAGGCCTTCCCACGCTGCGTCTTCCGGTTCGCGGTCGCCACTCAAGAACCTTTCTTCCCCATCGGTTATCAGTTCTTCGAGCGATGTGGCCTCCCATTGCCACTTCAACTTGCAGCCTTGCGAGGTATGTCGGTGACTTTGGTTCTTTGGCGAATATCCTAGTTCGGTTTAAAATATAGATACTTCATATTATAGCTATCTTCATTATTATAGAATCCATGGTTACCTACTAGGTGTAACAATTATCAAGTAACACTATACTAAGCTTACTTAGCAGCTAAATCATAGTAATAGGGTCCCGTTCCATACCCACTAATACTATTTATATAGTATACTTAGTGTACGAAATCCACAAAAAACCTTTTAGGCTGGTAGGTACAGAAAAATCAAATAAATATTCTATTCAACACAGAGTAGTGAAAGTAATAATTGTGTGATAGTGGGAACTTTGAATAGTACGAAAAGAAATGTTCAAACTAATTTATTTAAAGTGTGGCACTCAAAAAGTTATGAAACAATAGAGTCATTGTAATAATATTATGTAAATACACATAATTAATTACATTTTGGCGCTGAGAGTGCGCGAATCCAACTTGCTTTGGTTTTGGTAATGGAAAACTTGGCAAGGTTTTAATTAATTATCAAAACCAAACAAAGTTTGAAAACTTACTTCCTTACTAATGTTGTATAATTTATATATTTTTTTTAACTACAACAAACTACAAAGACTACTTAGCCTACTACACAACAAAAAACAAAAGGATTGTATCCAGACCGATGAAAGTCTAGAGACAATCCAAATGCTCAAACCCACTACCAGTCGGCAGCGTACCCAGCATGCTGGCGGCATTGCCACGCTGGATGGCAATGCTTATGCGTTGAGCCAAATAAACGCCAGCATTTTGATCATTTGTATTGTAACAACGAATCGATGTGATTTTGGCATGGACATAAATTAATGATAGGAAATGTACATAAAATATCATTTATTTTTAACCAGCCAAGATGTTTTAAAGTACGTTTTTTTGTAGTCTATCCAAAAATGTAAACAAAATGTTCGTGTCTTTTATTTGTAGGTAAAGGTTTTTTTATAAAATTGTCAGACATTAGTATAATTGTTATTTTAATTATCGTAGTTTTTATCTGGTTTACATCTGTAGAATTAGTAATTAATATTTTTTTAAATGGAGATGTATGGATAATTAAATATTAGATTAAAGAGACCTACCAAGGCTTAGGATTATGCGATAACGTAACGTAACGTAACGATAACGTTCACGGTTTCCCTATATCCTTAATTTTGTCAGTCTAAATGAGAGTGATATGCGGCAGATAAAATGTCACAGGTTCAGGTATATCCCCGAAAGGCATCTCCAAGGTTAGAATTAATTACCATAATTTATTTCCGCACACATCTATAGCATCATAAGGTGATTTAGTAGTCTAAGTAAGATCTAGCTCTAAAAACGTCCAAATTGATTTATAGTAGCTTGTAAACATGCATGTCACTTATTATGTATGCAAAAAACACTTCAAATGTCAAGTGAATCTGCTAAATAGAGCTATACTTGCACCTTGGCGCTTCATGTTTTAGAAAGGAATGACCGTTCATTTGATAGTAGGTCATCTTAACCACGAAGACAAGTCTATTTATTAGATAATATTGATTATATTTGTTTTTCAGTTTTAGCAACATCGTGCGTTTACTGACTGCCTGACCTACAACAGTATAACAGACACAGTGTATAACAGTAGGTAAACTACATACTCTAAATCTCTAAGGCTTTTCTTTGATGTCATTGACAGAAGGAACTAATTTTCCAGTGAACCTGGTGGTAAGTGGTTACAATAACAGTCATCTGTAATACCTGATAAAGAAAAAATTAGCTGTGGTAACTAAATTTTAGGTGTAGTAGCAAAAAGTCTTACGAACTATAGGGACAGCTAAGTGTTTAGAAACAACAGCTAATCGTTTTTAGCTGGCGGAATTTAGCTAAGATAGCGAAATATTTTAGCTATAAATTAGTTGCATCGGCTAATAATTTTAGCGATATTTAGCTGTCACTGCTAATTTTATTTGCTATAATTAGCTGTAACAGTAAAAACTGTTAGTTGTGTTCACTAAGAAATTATTTATGGTAGCAAAGTTTGTTTAACATAAATGCAAATTGTTTTAGTTACAAGATAAAATATCTTTATGTAGGATAGCTAACGTAGTTCGTTGTGTCACATAATAACCATATAAGAAACGAGTAACATAATTAGGGGCCGCAGCCAAGTTATTTGCTATTTTTGCATAATATCGTAGCTGTTTTTGACGAGCGGTTTAGCTAATGTTGTGATTTGCATTAGTTATCTCAGCTAAAACTTTTAGTTACATCATTTAACAACTTCCTGTGAGACAGCTAATTTAATTTGAAGCAGCTCTGATAAGATTTATTAGTAGGAGCGAAGATAATTTGCTATGCTTTCATATCATCTTAGTTGTACTATGTAAGTTGGTTACCTGATGCTCTGTACTGTGTTTGATGCCCTAGCTAAAAGTTTTAGTTACGCCTTGTAACAACTTTATGTGAGACAGCTAATATAATTTTCTATTCTTGCATATAATCTTAGTTGTACTATGTAAGTTGGTTACCTGATGCTCTGTGCTGTGTTTGAAGCCCCAGCTAAAAGTTTTAGTTACGCCTTGTAACAACTTTACGTGAGACAGCTAATATAATTTGCTATTCTTTCATAGAATCTTAGTTGAACTAGGTAAGTAGTTTACCTGAAGGTCTGTATTGTGTTTGATGTCCCAGCTAAAATTCTTAGTGACGGCTTGTAACAAATTTATGTGTGACAGCTAATGTAATTTGAAGCAATGTTGATGTTATTTATTAGTGGCTGCCAAGATAATTTGCTATGCTTTCATATCATCTTAGCTGTACTAGGTAAGTCGTAATTTGCTATCCTTTCATATCATCTTAGCTGTACTAGGTAAGTCGTAATTTGCTATCCTTTCATATCATCTTAGCTGTACTAGGTAAGTCGTTTACCTGATGCTCTTCTATATTGTGTTTGTTGTCCCAGCTAAAAGTTTTAGTTACGCCTTGTAACAACTTTTATGTGAGACAGCTAATATAATTTGCTATGCTTTCATATAGCTTTAGTTGTACTCGGTAGTAGTTTAGCTGATGCAGTGTACTGTTTGTTGCCCCAGCTAAAAGTTTTAAGCCTATAGCCTATGTTTATACATTATTATCACATCTTTTTGCTACACGTTGTATACTTATACATTTAATTAAAAACAACTTGTCAAATTATATTTAATTTTAATTCAACTATACATTTAGTGTCATTATACATGCAGGAAACAGCCTACAACGTTCGTATGTAAAAGGCGCAGCTAGTGACTGGCTAATGAAACTTGGCACAATAAAACGACAACATAATAATGAAAAATCGAAATCTGTTAATAGTGATAGTCGGATTATTAAATTTTATCGGGATGGGAGTCGCGTATTCCCGGTTTTAATTCCCACCTGGTGTAGTTTGAAGGAAAACACGATAGTATTCAGTTAAAAGTTTATTGAAATCACACAAATGAAAATAATGTGAACGTGGGTAAGAGTTTGCAGACAGTACACTAAAGATCTAAGGACTCTAGGTGATAGCGCGGGCACACTCGGGCACCGAGTCGCGGTAGCGTGTGGTACGCGTATCTCGCGGTCGGGAGAGAAGCAACTCAACAAATCAACTTTCGTGCGGCGCGGCGCTTGCGGCGTTTCGGCTCGCGGCGCGGGCGACGTTACGGAATATTCCGGAAGGTGTGCGAGTGAGCTAGCGCTATGCAGTACAGAACCTAGGGAGAAGACAGCTGCGGGACGCTCGCACCGGCCGGCGGGCATGCGGATTAGGACTTTGGGTTGCTATATACTCCCCCTCTAGTCCTGGAGAACGCCCCCGCTCCTGGACTAGGACCCCATCAGCTTTGGCTGGACGTCCGCGTTTCCTCTTAGGAATAACTGGATTTGGCAAAGAGTCGCTTGTGTACTGGGTGATATCTTTGGTGTGCTATTTTCCTATAATATCAGGTTGCTCGATATTTGCGATTTCATAAGTTGTGGGGCTTACCTTTTTTACGATACAGCATGGCCCATCGCCTCGTGGAAAAAAAATATCGGTGAGATTCTTCGAACCTTTGCTCAGCAGGTGGGACTTAAACAAAATTAATTTGCCTACTTGGAAATCGTCATATTGTCGGCGTGAAGTATCGGCGTTCTGCTTTGTTTTGTCCTGCTGGATTGCCACGATTCTCGAACAGCTGCTAATGACTTCAGGAAGTGCTTGAGATAAGGGAAATATGTGGGCAAAGTTTTCTTTCAAAATAGCACAAAGGTCATGCTGGACCTCTGTAGGCGACCGCATATTTCTGCCGAAGGATAAATACGCCGGTAACTTACCTGCACATTGGATGCTTTGTATGTTTGGTAGTGAATGCAGGCTTTGACATAATCGTTGATTATTCTCCGCATCCTTGTCAATTGTGAAATAATACACCTGTGCAACCTTTTGGTAAGTTCTATCTATACCTGGATGGCAGGCGGTCGGTGAGTCGTGTAGCTCTTTCAGGACAGCTGGAACTTGAGTAACAGGGATGACTAGTTGTGGGGATTCGTTCTCAGAGTCTGGATTGAACCGGTATAATACGCCCTGGTCCATGAGATAGCCTCTCTCTACCTACCTTTGCGCTGCAATTCCTCAGTCCCCCAAGCTCTTTGATCACCTTTTCCACTTCAGGGTCCAACATCTGCTCTTCGCGTATCTGGCTGGGCAACTTCGTGGGTAAATCGCAGATAACCGAACAGACGCAACAGTCCTCGCGAGATTCTTCAGAGCATACCGGTCTGCTAAGCGTATTCGCCACGACGTTGGCTTTCCCTGGTGTATATTGGAATTGGATGCCAAAGGCTTGCGAGCTTAAGAGCTCAACGAACTAACCTACCTGTTGGTGACTTCAGTAACAGCAACCAACGAAAAGGTTGGTGATCACTGCCTATAATGACTGGGTGGCTGTCTAGGTAAGGTTAGAATCGCTCTACCGCCCACAGTACAGCAAGGGCTTCTCGCTCTGTCGTCGAGTAGTCCCGGTCAGCTGAATTGAGGAGTCGGCTAGCCTATTCATCGGCCTTTCCTGAATACCGTCGCCCTGTAATAAAACCGCGCATAAGACGTAGTTACTTGCGTCTGTACGCAGGATGAAGGAACGACTAAAACCAGCCTGTACCATTATTGGAGCTGTGGTCAGGAGACGCTCAATGAATCACGCACGACGCAGCTCGATGAATGCTTGAGATTGCTCTGAGCCCCATTTCCAGACTTGGTTCTTTCTGGTCAACTTTGTTAGAGGCTCGGCAACTTTTGAGAAGTTAGGTATAAACTTCCTGAACCAAGAACAGGTTTGCAGGTGTTTTAAGTTCCCTAGTTCATTCATCTCGAGTACAGCACTCACCTTCCCTGGGTCAGCGGAAACACCTTCTTGTATTATAACGTAACCGAGGTATTTGACACTTTCTCTCGCAAAAAAGCACTTGAGATCCTGTTGAGATGGAGGTTGAACTTGGTGGATGCTTACCTGTTTCAATACGATGATCCGCAAACGGAGTTGGACCTCCCCCTGCTTTGACGTGCGCATGCCTGGAGAGGACGGAAGCGAGCGACTGTCGCTCGGTTGAAGAAAGGAGAGTGCTTTCATCATCCTTGAGAACATTAGTAGAAGCACAGGACACGCTACGCGATATAGGCTCAAAGCACAGGTTATACTTTACCGTATTATCATCACTGAAGTACCAAACCTCTTTGTTGAAGTCGATGACTACTACCAGTACTCCAGCGGCAGTTATAAAATCGATACCTAATAAGGTCTAGTTGTTTGTAGAATCCGGAAAAATTACGAATGGAGTCTCAATAACTGTCGTCTCTAGGCGCCTCAAGTGTGGTGGTTAAAACGTCCATCCTACGTACCACACACGTACCACACCGTCAGCCAGTTTAACTCTCTGAGAGGAAACGCGGAGAGGATGATTACGTTGTCGAAGGAGAGCATACAGCGTAGTGTCAACTAACGCGGTACCGTTGAACTCCAAAATATTTATATAAAAAATTGGTCGCACATCCCGGCCATTGGAGGGTTCCGCAGCGTCGTTATTATCCCCACTACAACATTATACATTTATCACGCATTACATATCAAATTTTTCGGAAAATGAGAATGTGTTAAACATTCTCATTTTCCGAAAAATTTGAGTTATTTCCTTTTTGTATACGACCATCGACATTTTTAGAAAATTCGTCGTTCAAACATTTTGCATTATATGGTCGTTAGCGTTTTTTGAAATTTTGCAGTTACATACTTTTAGTTGTTGGGCGTCAACACTTTTTGAAATTTTACAATTACACACTTGTTGTTGGTCGACGCAATTTACATTTTGATTATACCCACAATCATCAGTAAAGAAAATGTAAAAAAAAAATTGGTCGTTATTTTTTGTATTGGCAGGTGAAGGGTTAACATTTAATGTTTTCGTGTCTGCAGTGTAAAGTGTTAACATTTTCCGTACTGGGAAAAATATGGTGGGAATTTTGCGTACTGGCACGTGATGGGTTAAGATACCCCATTGTGGCAGTCGAGGGGTTAAGATCTCAATTCGACATACCTATTCGGACATAATATCTAGGATGTTGATTACCATTATTAGCATTCTGTAAACACATCTTATGACAATGTAAAATTGTTATTATTATACCTAAACAGAATGATTGAAAAAAACACGTCTAGTGTTACATGCAGTAATAGCGCTAGTTTCTCGCAGGGAAGAACTAGGGTGCGTTTTACTTTGTGTGAAAAAATGTCCTCCGATATTTATTTATTACATTTTACTTTAGTGCGATTTTGCGACGAGTTCAATGACCCGTAGGGTGTAAAATTATAATTTTGCTGACATTTGGGTCTGTTGATCGGTCGGTTTGGAATAATTAGTGCATGCATCACTATTCAATGTAGGCAAAGTACCTAGGCAATTTATTTTTAACTTCGTTACTAGATTTCACGGAATAAACAGATTGTTCGGATTGTTTTTCTAACTTACGGCAACGTGGTTGTTCGTGTCAGAATTTATGACAATAACTGCACTGATGACATTGTTTCCTACCTGAGGATGCATTACATTTGGGGTACCTGGCCGCGTCGGCACGGCTGGCGGGGTCGCGGCCGGCGTCCTCTGCGCCGCGCCGGGGCCGGCGGCGGCGGCCGGTTGACGTGCTCGGCCGGAGCTGGCGGCTCGCAGCGATAGAACTTTGTTTTGACTCATCGATCGCGTCCTCGATATGACGCGCTTGGCGCAGCAGCATGTCGAACGAGTCGACCTCGTCACGGTGCATCCTCTCGCAGACTCGGTTGTGAAGGAGGCCGTAGAGCATGTTGATCTGAACCTTGTCAGAGAGGTCTCCGGCGGGTATCCTCGCTTGGAGGGCGCACGCTCCGGTGACGAAGCGTTCGGTCCGTTCACCCTGCTCCTGGCATCGTCGGAACACCACGAGGTATATACGGTGCGGCGGTCGTCGGCCTCCGAAGGCGCCTTTCAGCGCGATCACGGCGTCGCTCCACGAAGATACTGAACTCTTCAAGCCCAGCCACCAGACCGTGGCCTGCTCGGTGTGGAGGAGGCTGAGACCACGGACGGCGTTGTCGTCGCCACCAACCCGGTTACCACTGGCCGAACGGCTTCTTGTCACTACCATAGTCTTATTCATGTACTTACAGTCCGTCGCAAACTAAAAAACACTGTTGGGCAGCCATTTATCGGGATGGGAGTCGCGAGTTCGCGGTTTTAGTTCCCACCAGATGTAGTTTGAAGGTAAACACGATAGGTAGTCAGGGTCTTCACTTAAAAGTTTATTGTAATCACACAAATGAAAATAATTTGAACGTGGGTAAGAGTTTGCAGACAGTACACTAGATATCTAGGACTCTAGTGATAGCGCGGGCACCACACTCGGGCACCGAGTCGCGGTCGGTAGCGTGCGGTACGCGCAGTGTTGCCATGTCAGAATTTAGGTTTACGGTGATTCCTTGTAAAAAAAAACGGTAGATTCTAAGAAATTACGGTAACTGCACTAGGAAAAATACGGTGTACTATTTGTTTGTAAAACAACAATTTGTCGTACAAATCACTATTTATTGGAAAAACGACATTATATTACTACTATAAGAATATTATTGTTATTCAAAATATTTACATGGATATACTGATTAAAAAAGATTAAACAACAAAATAAAACAAAAAAGTCTGAATCTGAACCGAATATATCCTAATTTTTTTTAATTATCAGATTTAATCAACCGACTTGAAAAAGAAGAGGTTCTCTATTCAACTGTATGTCTTTTGCGCCATTACTCCGCCAATTTCGTTGAGCTTGAATCTAAGCTCATTTATTCTGCATTCAGCAAAATAAATGAGTGAATTAAATATTTTTTTTTTTTTTGTGTGTACAATAAAGAGTTTATCTATCTATCTATCATTCACAAAAATAAATAAAGGCAGAAATGACACGATGTTGCCAAGATGACATTGTTAATTTAACGGATTATGGTTTCAGAGTATTGGAATTAACTTTTTCAATTAAAAATAAACGGGACAAGATAAAGTATTTGTAAAATTGCTCCGAACACCTTTTTAGCTCATCCAAGTCAGATCAATTTCTTTAGCATCTGGCAACTTTCCTCTTGCCTGGCCCATTATCTCCCGCCAAAAAGCGTAGGCCTTTAAAAACTTAGGTTAAAAACGTCAAAAAGATTAGCTGTAGCAGCTAATTCATTGTTTGGCAATGTAACAAAGATGATTTTTGCTACAGCAGCTAATCATTTCGGGTACCTACTTTAGTTTTAGATTAATAGGTATTTTACTTAACTTGCAATTTTTTGCGAGTAAAAGAGGAGCGTCGGCTGGCTCATCGTAATAATGTAGGTACTTACTTCCAGCGACGGTGATAATGGAATGTACGGGCCCAGCGCTTGCAAATCGTTCAAAAATAACAAGTCAACACAATCAAGCATACCTAGCTAAAAGTACTTATGCATTTAACATTTGCCGGAAAATAGAGAGATTCGATCTAATTTTATCATTGTCGCTTAGCTTAGATAAGCGTAGGGTAAGCGGGGTAGGTACCCCTACCTCGACCTACTACCTAAGGTACCTTACCCACCTACTGTTAAGATGCAACTACCTTATCTATGTCCGAGATTGTTATAGGTATTTGGTTACCTATAGAGGTAGGTTCCTAGTTATCAAGTGAACCCATCAAACCCTTGGAAAGTGATAATACATACTTAATCTATTGCTATAAGAATCTCTGTCCCGACTTAACGACTGACTGATTGATTGACTGGTTGACTGGCGCACAGCCTAAACAGCTGGTCGTACAGACTTGCAATTTGGAGGGTGTATTCGTCTTGATGCGTAGGGGCATGAACCTATAAAAAAAGTCGGACGGAACTCCCGCACAGACAACACTGTGTCACCGTAATGGCGGCGGCTATCTATGTGTGAATGAATTTAGGGTTGCCATAATTCCCAAAAAAATAACCTTGTATTATCTAGACAAATACAGGTCGGCAGACAAGTTTATTGAAACTAAATTTTGGCCGCAATTTCGTTCACTTGAACTACAATAAGGCAACCATTTTAAATTACCTCCCTAAAGTATGGAAGCTCTAAATAAAAAAAGTATCAAGAGGTCAAGCTGTATCTCCGGTTCTACCCATCGGAATTAGATTAAACATGGCTTAGATTTTAAGTTGGAGTATGACCCTATTGTATACCCATACCCATAACCCTAGGTATCAACCTATAAAAATCCCATCATAATCCGTTCAGCGGTTTTTGCGTCATGTAGGCAGTAAATACCGTACTATTTTAAAAGGTTATTGGTGGCAAAATGTACTTGAATGGCTGACCGCCTGTGAATATCGCGTAATGTTGTCTTGTTTGCAGTGAATTTTTAATCCCGAACTGAAACCCCATAATTTTTTTGTTACGGAACCCTCGGCACGCGAGTCCGACTCTCACTTGGACAGTTTTTTTAAATTATAACTATAGAATTAATTTAAAAAGTCCAATTATTTCAGGTCATATCATCATGTCTGTGTATCCCCGAAGGGGTAGGCAGAAGTGTCAGAACACCCATATATTTCGGGTAATTTGTTACAAATGAATATTGGTAACACTGGTATTCTGACGAATTATTTTGTTCTGTCGCATGAATATTGGTTTTAATGTATAAAATCGGGAACTAAGTGATTGAATTATTCATTTACCTATGAAACGTGATTCCTGTTTTTTTTATTTTGGTTACTACGGTTTTTACACCACTTTACCACACAAGACATTCACATTTTTTCGCAGCGTAGCCGTGCCGACTTTGTTGCGTTTGCCCGCGTAATGGCTGATTCTTGTGTGAATGTGTGCGTGCCGGCCTGTACGTACAGTAAACTGGCCGACTCTGAGTGACAGTATGTTGTTAGCGAGAATCTGTCCGACTTTTTTTCTAGGTTCATACGTCATGGGGTGTACTTATTATTAAACTGGTGAATATGGAGAGGTAAATAATTAGTTAATAGCCCAGCAGTATAAGATACGAGTATTTGGGAGCGGACCGAATTTCTTCCGCACGCGGTAGTCGCTGGGGACCTCTTTTAGTAATTTATATAATTAGGGTAGACGTAATAATATTATGGACCTGGGTATGTCCTAAAACTGAATCCATAACCACCGCGGGACGGACAGCCGCGTAGGTAGGTTTTTAACCGTTAACCTTTCGGTTAACGGCGCGGCGGTTTTTTTTTTTTTTAATGAATGACTGATGCTGTTGGCCTCAGATGGCCTCTACAGCGTCACCGGACTTTAGGCAAGCGCAAATGGCGCTCGGCCTAGGTTTAGGTTAAAGGCGACTAGCTCAAGGGCACCTCAGACGGTACGAACCTCGGCTTGGCCGTCGCCGGGAGTGGGGTCAGACTTGCCCTGGCACCCCAGAAGGGGTATGGGCGCGGCGGTGAGCATTCGGCGATTACCAAGCCGCTGGGCTCGAATTTTATCGCGATTTTGAATTTACGCTCCCAGTGATCCCACCTAAAGGTTGGTGCAATGAAATTTTGGTCTAGAGTTTTTTCGGGGTTAGGCCCTTTTCTTCGACTACCTGTCTGGGCTACCAGAAGTTGTAGAAAATATTCTATTGTACGTAGTGCATTGCGCTAATATTTTGTAGTGGCTAAAGTAAAGGTTTAGGACATTTTCCAGCCCAGGTGGCTTAGTGGTACAATAAGAACTAGCCCAAAATCTCACATGCCTGTACAAAGGTTGATAAAGTTTTTGGCAAAATACACCAAATTTTGTTTATAGCGGTTCAACAAAATTGATTTTGCTGCAGTACCCAAAAAAATTAGTACAGCAACAAAAAGTGATTAGTTACTTTATTTAATCATGCTATGCTAGTATCGAAAATATTCTATTGTATGTAGTGGCTAAGGTAATTTGCAAAGGTTGATAAAACTATTGGCAACGTAAAACAATTTTGTTTTGGGACTTGCAACAAAGTTTAATTTGCTGCAGTACCCAAAAAAATTAGTACAGTAACAAAAACTTATTAGGTACTTCATATAACCATACTTTGCTAGTATCGATAATATTCTATTGTATGTAGTGGCTAAGGTAATTGGCAAAGGTTGATAAAGTTTCTGGCAACGTGAAACAATTTTGTTTGAGCAGTTGCAACAAAATGTATTTTGCTACAGTACCCAAAAAAATTAGTACAGTAACAAAAACTTATTAGGTACTTCATATAACCATACTTTGCTAGTATAGATAATATTCTATTGTATGTAGTGGCTAAGGTAATTGGCAAAGGTTGATAAAGTTTCAGGCAACGTGAAACAATTTTGTTTGAGCAGTTGCAACAAAATGTATTTTGCTGCACTACCCAAAAAAATTGGTACAGCAACGAAAAAATATTAAGTACTTTATATAATTATACTTTAGTAGTATCGATAATATTGTATTGTATGTAGTGGCCTAGGTAGTTTGCAAAGATTCATAAAGTGTTTTGGCAACATTGATAATTATTTTCTTTAAGCATTTGTAAAAATGTTGTTAAAAATGTATGATGTTACATCGAAAGAAATTATTGAAATTATCTACATAATAATAGAAATTATTATTAATGCTAGTAAAACTTATTATCACTTGTGACAAAGACACTTTTTGTTGCAAATTGCAAGTTTTATTGTCAATAACAGCGAAACATTTATGAATTATAGTAAAAATTCTTTGCAGTGACTGTCACTGGGAACCTTTAAATGTATTTTGCTGTTAAAGATAAAAAAATTAGCAATTACAGTTAAACAATTAGCAAACATTGCAAATTGTTTGTAAATCCTTTAGCTAAATTTCATTTTCAAAAGTGGATAAGTGCTATTAGTTGTAGTTAACAACGCTTTGCTAATGTTACTAAGATATTTTGTGTTGCAGCAAATGAATCGGCAGCAAAGCGGGTTTAGCAACCATAGCAAAATCACTTTTTTCCGTGTGCTTTATCAGCGCGTTGCCTATCTTTGAGGATTCTTAACTCAGATAGATACAATTTGTATTTCGTCAAATCACGAGTGAATCGATTTCTTTTAGGCAAACGTGCTCCATCGTAGACTGCATCTTCGCATAGCATCAGGCGAGTTGAAGGTCTTAAGCAAGCCTATTTACAAGAAAATATAATCTCTTTACATTAAAATCATCTTGTTTGATACAAGTAGATAGGTTAGTTTGAAAAAAATATATTTAATAAATTAATTAATTAATTATTGGTACTCCGACGCTAATGGGAAGCGACGCTGTCAGTAAAATTCAAGCCCAATTTGTGTTAGTTTAGATAATACATTTTTTTTTGTATGTTAGTCAGTAAGGTCTCTATTATATGGGCCCGTGTTTTTTAAGTAACCTGTTGCCTGAAATAAACGATTTATTATTATTATAAAACCAGTATTTACTTAATGCATGCATGTTTATTATATAATACATTCTTCTACCCCACTTTACAGAAACAGAAGTTGCCCTACTGTTTATTTATTCAAGTTTATAATTATGTAATATTATAATTAGCACGGTGGCAGATTAACAGGTAAAAAGAGCGCTTTTATGATGGACACATCTGCGCTAGATTATCAAATCAGTCTCTTACACTATCGACCTTGAAAATACACAGAAAAGGTCGTAAATCAAATAAAGATTTTCTGTGATATGTCAGTTTGATAAGGTTACAGATAATTGCGTGCAAAGTGCACCTTAATGACTGTAGTTCTCACTCTAAGTGCAAGGAAATAAGTGCACTACAATGGCATGCACTTATAGTGAAGCTTTTTTTTAAATTGAATTGAATGGCGAGGTTAGCAAGACGTTCGCTGTTGGTAAACGACACGCCTGCCCTTAACAGTAGCAGTGCCAGAATTGTGAGCTTGCTACTACAATCCTGTGCCGCACTGCACTGCGCTCGTCACCCTGAGATATTAGATGTCAAATCTCTTTATACACAGTAATTTATCTGGTAAAATTGCCCTTCATACCGAAACACAGTTATGCCTGCGCACTACTGCTTGGCGTTGTATAGCTAGCAAGGGCGTGGTATTTCCCCAGGTGGACTCTGCAATACAGTCTGGACTATACCACTACATTTTTTTTATCAATATAGCTAAAACGGACTCTTCCAGATAACCCTTGGAATCAAAATTAAAAAACTGCTCATATCCGTAATCTAAGCTATCCAAAATACTTCTATAACTACTTTAAGCAGACTCTTTTGAAGATTTCGTATCTACGTAAGACCTAAACAATAAAAAGAAAGACGGAAACCATTATTGCTGACGCTGTAAAATAAATCAAAAAGACATAATAAACTAATGTAATTCTTTGGCGCAGTGTGACCTATTAGATTAGATCATCAATATCTATTACGTGAACAGTGAATGCATTTCCTTGCGTAGTGCCTGTCACTACCTACTCGTTTATGTATTAACTAGTACGTAGGTACACAGCAGCCGTAGTAGCCAAAAAGCAGTGGTAGCCTAATGGAAGATTGCTATACTTGGAATAGTAACGTTGTGGGTACAACCCCTAGGCCCGAACCTATGAGCTCTTAGGAGTTTATATACTGATTTTCATACCACTAGCTTGTCAGTAAATGAAACAACGTGGTGGATAAGGTCCAATCACCTTTGACTAAGCGTGGATTATGAACACGATTATTAACGTATTTTTGTAATTATTATTTCATTTTAGCAAGTGTTTTTTTTTTTTGTGACATACTTGAAATTAAATTTGACTTGTAACTTTGGTGTTATCAATAAACTATTTATATTTGTATTATTATACTAGACGAAACAGTTATCTTTTGAGTCAACTGTCTGTTACACCACCCATTTATAAATTAGGTAAAATAAGAGTAATAAAGCCGTTAACCGTATAACTTATCCCACTACGGGGTACATGTATCTCTCTTGATATGCCATCTGCCTCGGCCCCGTGCCAATCTGGCCCATGTTAGACCCGCAACGGTGACGATATCGTCGACCGATCTTCCAGCTGGTCGGTCGTCAATGCTCATTAACTACACAATATTGTAGAGCTTCTACTTACTAAAATAAACTATTTTTATCTTAATTGGTAACGTTTATTAAATAATGTTTTTCTCTCTAACATACCTTTACATTTTTAACACTGCCCTTGGGACCACATTTGTGAATATTTACAAATAAGTACCACCAAAATAATTATTGCGTAAAGCTTAAATAAAATAATTAACACAAAGTGACCACATCCACCCTGACTACTGGATCCTGATTATCTTTAGTATAATGAATAAGGGTTTTATATATGAAAAAATGGAATGGATTAAAAATAATTAAATTAATAAATATTAAATTTATTAATTGATTTGAAGAAAGGTTTGAGTGGCGACCGCGAACCGTCCTACGCAGCGTATAGGAAGGCCTCCTGAGACTCCTTAACTCTGAGACTTAAGTAAATCTAGTCATTAGCAAACTAAAGTATAATATTCTCGATTAAATAAATATTATCATTCTATTATATAGTTGTTTTTTTTTTCTCGCATGTACTTGGACGATCTGCGTATTTGACGAAATGCGTGTTGACCATCTGCGATTTGGACGAAATGCGTATCGGACCAAGTGCTATTAGATCAGTCTGTATACATGTCTCGGTAACTACGTTGCGCAAAACCGCAGACATACTCGTGAGATGGTCCAAAATTGATATCTGAAAGGTGCTTGCGGTCACCTGACACTAAATCGGTAGATTACGTGGGTCCTTAACTGTATGTGGTGTTTAGCCTTAAGTGGCGCTTGATGATTTTGGATAGACGGCCTGTGAGTCACATATTTTGTTTCGGTGCAGCAGGAGGAATCAACTTTTGGGATTTCAACATAAGTTCATCCTAATTCTAACTTATCATAATTATTACACATTCAAAAGCTACTATCTCTCTGTTTATCAGTTTGTTACCTTTTCACGACCAAACGATTTGACTGATCTTGATGAAAATTGACATTACAGATAACTGTAACTCTGGACAAGGACATTTTTTATTATAAGTTTGCGTTTGACCGCTAACTCGCTTGGTGTGAAAATGGGGTCTACGATGGAGGTAGCGAAGTAAAAAATGATTCACTCGCGAAATGAAGAAACCCAGATTTGATTTGTTTACAATTTCATTATCGGTTTTAATCGCAGGTGAGACGGCAAATCACTGATGGTCAAGAAGCCTTGTATAGGTGTTTGATACCTGCTATATTTATGGAATCCTTTTAAAAATATTGTCAAAGAGACGATCAGCGGGGTCTGTATTGTGACTCTCGACTTACCGACAGCTGGGTGCAGTACTAAGCCACTTTGCTATACTCTTACCAACAAGCTTGGTAAAATGTATGCAAGCCCGTTCAAATTTTTGCACACCTACATTCTTTAACATGCGTCATAAGTACAATTGGAGAGAATTTGCATCAGATCGGTATTTGATTTGAAATTCATTAAAAAGTCCATAGAAAACGTTGGTCTTAAATGTCATCTTATGTTTATGTAATTTGGTGACTTCATTTTGAAAAAGAACAGGTTATTTTAGTGATATTCGTTTTTTTTTAGATAAAATGCATGTAAAAATAATCACTTTAATTATATCAAAGCTTTTGTTAAGATAAATAGTTAAGATAATACGGTAATATGTTAAAGAAAATAATATAGAAGTGAAAGAAACGGGTCAAGCGCATCGCAGCCACAGCCTAAATAGCAGTTGATGCGTCAAAGTGAACGCGCACTGTGTAGGACAAGACCTAAAATACTGGACGCATGGACCAAATACAAGTAGATGAATGATAGTTTTAAATAAATAAATCGCCAAATTTGAAACAGCCCATTAGGTGATTGGCCTTATTTTTAAGTTATCTGAATATAGTACACATGTCTAACTGTCTAAAATTGCCTTCCTATTTTACCTATTTATTAGTTTTAAGATTTTATAGAATTACAGAGAATTTCTGTGCAACAATCCACAGTGGCCAATTACACATCTTATATTACTGTCAAATTTAACTAGTTCCAAAGGTCTCTTCAAAACATCTGAAGACTAGTTGAATCTACGCTACATATTACTTCGCCATCATTTCCAATCTTAAAGACCAATCTCGTAAAGCGTTCTTATATTAATCTTACATTAAATTGATAACCTTGTATTTTCTTTTTAATCTCTTGGTTAGCTCAGTATAAAAGCGAGCTAAAATAAAACTCAACATAAGTTTAAAATAGTAATGAAGATAATGGTTATCTTTTTGGACAGTGTGGTGCATGGTGACCTTACTACTGCCACTTTGATAGTAGAGCGCAACGCTGCGCATGTTAAATACATGATTACTTTCACGCCTGCGCCAGTGCACAATCGTTATTGGTTTAGCACTCTGCTGAGTGTCATAATTGCTATTTGACAAAGGAATACAAACGGCAGGTAAGTATTAACAGTTTGCGTGAGATTTGTCATTCGACAATTGTAACTTGTCGACAGCTAGCTTAGTAATAGCGCGTCTGCTTTAAGAGTCATAAAGGTCTCGGGGATCAATCAACATCATCAGCATCATCATCAGCTCGGAGACGTCCGCTGCTAAACAAAGGCCTTTAGAATAGACCACCACACTGTACGACAACCTGCCTTTTGCATCCACCGGTTGCCCGCGATTTTCACAATATCGTCGGTAAACCTAGTAGAGGCCTGCCACTAGGTTTACCGACGAAAGAAAGGTACCGGGAAGAAAGGTTCTTGAGTGGCGACCACGAACCGGAAGTCGCAGCGCAGATAGGCCACCCACTAACTAGATGAACCGACGACATTGTGTAAGTCGCGGGCAACCGGTGGATGCAAATGGCAGGTTGTCGTACAGTACGGCGGTCTAAGGGGGGCCTTCGTTCAACAGTGGACGTCTCCGGGCTGAAAATGGTTCCCGAATTAGCCACTGTTCAAAAGAATATTTGAGTGATGAATTCGAACATCTGCTCTGACTGGATGAGAATTTTCTTTGTCTTTCTGTGTAGGTATTCCAACATATCCCTGATACAGAGAGTTTTAGTGGAAGGTAAAACAACACTGTGATAATGATAACAATTAGGTAGCCAGTATAGTTACAGTTTGTTTTTAAGCAATTTTAATGTAATTTCTATTGGGAACAATAAATAAATCATTTATTCGTAACACGATTATCATAAGCTATATGACATGGACATTTGTGAAACATAATACGCAAATTAGCACGACCACAATATGTGGGAGGGATGCAGAAAAATACTACTACCGATTAAATACCTTCTTTTGGCTTGTGGGCTGAAAACGACACATGTGAACTTAAAAAATATGGTTTGATTAAGGTCAGTTTCTGTAATAACGGTGAAGAGACGCGTCTGGTTATTTTAGGAGACATCCATATCAATTTGACATTAAAAACAACTTGACTTAATTTTTTATACTTACTACAGTGGCAGGCAAATGAGTTCAGTTAAAGTGAGCCGAAACGAAACTGAGAATATATATTTTATTAGGAACCTATGAATACGGGATTACTCACGTTTAATTAAAATACTCCGACTATAGCTTCACACGTGACTCGGGCTCTTTTTTCAGTCTTTGAAAGCGGTCTTCTTTTCGTGATCGAAACTATAGTCGGAGTATCCGACTTAATTATACGTGAGTAGTACCGTACCAGTAAAACAAAAATGTGTCCAAACCACGTCAGTTTTCATAGTTAAGTCCATGTCTAATTACTGCCAAAGAATAAGTAGATATAGGTAAATATTACCTTTTCTGTGACCAATGTTTGTATTTTCATGTATATGTACCTACCTATAATAACTGTGAATTTACAGAAGACAATTTAAGACCTAATTATTAAGTAACATCTATCAATCAAAAGTTATCTTTACAATTATTAACAAGGTGGGTTTGATAGTCTGATGACATTACAAAGTGCCAACTGCTTTAATGTTAATGTCAAACTTTCATTATGATATGACCTTAATGTCTTACGAGCGTTGCATACAATTGCAGTCTCTACTTAACTGCTCTACCTACATACTTTTCAGTCTCTATTTGACATATTATTGTGAAGCGTTTGTGGGTATCTCACGGGCTGTTCCAATAGATCAGCAAGGTGGTCATATAATTGCATTCTCTACGTACTTTACACTACTCAAACCTAAAAATAAAATTTTAGGGTCTTACTAATAAATGTAAAGTAACTCAGATTATTTATCCGTCTTTTGTCCATAGAGTCAAAACTTTGAAACAAAGGAAAAGACAAAAAATATTCCTAATCTATTCCATATTAGCATGAAATAGATTATAAAACTTTGTCTTTTAAAACACTATAATAACAAACCAAAAAACGGTTAAATTAATAAACGTCATTAAAGTTCTGCTCAAAATTTAAACGAAGTGCGCAATGTTATTTACTTAGAGGTTATTTAACTTTAACTAGCTATTTTAAGTAAGACTTAAGTCTTTAATGGATGCAATTTAGTGCTCGCCGCGTAGCTCACGGCATAGGCGCCTTAAGATCAGCAAATATTAGTTTTGATACGATCTAATTTCGATCTAGTTAGTTTCAAGACTAAATGTACACTTCTGTGCATCGCGGCTGGTTGCAGCCCCGTGCGGCTGCAGCCATAGCGTCAATGTGAAGACGTATGGCGCCACTTCACAGGTCTGCGACAGACGACTGAAGCGGCGCCATATATTTACATAGTGCTTGTATTATAACACTATGAGGAGGGTTATATTTTCTTTAGCAATTAGTTGCTGAAAAATAGGAAATGACAGAGACTTGTCTACATTAGGTCAAGATTTTTTGTAAAAAATATGATGTAGAGGCATTATCCAGGAAGGAAATAGGGATTAATACATTACATTTGTATGGAGAATCACAGACAGTGTTCCCTCTTAATGACTAAGTACGTGTGACATTTTTCAACTTTGCGTCACCTTATTTTATGAAGGACATAATCAACAAAGTTACCACCATAGGTATTAATTTTTATGGGTACGAAGATGTGGTGTTTGTTTTGAAAGTTTCTTTATTTCATGTTCTAGAAACTTGGTTGGGTTAATGGCTTGACTAATAAAATAATTTACTCAGTGCAACTAAGACGTTTGAAACAAAGTTGCGTTCATAAAGATACAAGCTTGACAACTTTATATTATCGTCTACGATTAATTTTATCTTGATTTGTTTCGCCATACCTATATTACGCAGTTTTTGCGTTCCTTACCCGGGAGTATCTACAGGAACCTTTTAATAAGCGTAAGCTGCGCCCTCTCTCTGTCCGCCAGACACAATATTGAAGATAAATAAAGAAACGAGTTATTCTTTTATATTCTTTAGTTTCTTTTCTTAATCTAATACTTCATAAGTCAGTATTTTCAAAGTCACCTTCATCTAAACTTTGAACTTAGCTTCGATTTTTCTTTGTTTGAAAATAAGCACGCGTTTCATTGCTATGAAGGTGTTTGCGTAGAAGATACTGATTTACTCGTGACTTGAAGTATTTTTTTTTTTAATATAATAGACTGGCAATCAAGCTTGCGGCTTGCCTGATGGTAAGCTCACCGCCGCCTATGGACACCTGCAACATTAGAAATGTTGTCGATGCGTTGCCAACCCAGAGAGATGAGAGAGATGTGTGTGTGTGCCTTTTTTAAAACGCTCCATATTGTAATTCCTCGGAAAGACCTTCGTGGGGAGGACATTCCACATTTTACAAGTGAACGGAACGGACGGTGTGGGATTTCCAGATTTGCAAAAAGTGGGGGCGAGCCTTTAGACTATGGCGGGATGTGCATTGCAATTATGCATCAAAAGATATTCGATTTAGTAAAAACTGGATGCAGAGAGCTACTGACCCGACTCAATGGCGTACATTAGAAGGTGCGATGTCTAGCCTAATAAGGACAGTGAAATACTGATGATGATGATGATAATAAAGATGAAACAATTTTATTTTTATTTAGATGTAGGTAGAGTCAGTGATAGTGTTAATATAGGAGCTAAACAACCATTACTAACTATGGTTGTTTATCACATTATCACTGACACTACATCTAATTATCTTACTTAATTATTAATTAAGTCGTCTAAGAAAGTAAATTTTCTTCACCACAATAACACGTAACTGTGATACAATTTATAATTATCTCCATGTAATACATATTTGTAAATACAGTAATAGTAATTCTTATACTAATTGTAATAAGGTTTATAATCAAATAGATAAATGTCAAAGGGTTCGTACGATTCACTTTCTCCGAGGTCCAATTCCGGAGCGGGATATGACGTCACATGGAAACTAGTTTCCGATCGAATCAAAATTCATCGATCTTTTTCAATTATCTCAAGTATTTAAGTTTGTTGCTCATTTTAATCCGGATTTACTAAATAACAGACAGATGACATTCCGTTTATTTTTAAGAATCCTTTTTGTAATTGGAGAAAATTATCCAAACTCCAATTTTGTGTTACTATATTATTTATTTAATTCTTTATTGCACACATAAATATACATAAATTTGGAAAATAACGACTTGATGCTAAAGCATTTCTACCTGTATTAATAGTTTTCCAGATTTTGGTCGGTATAAAAGATATTATTCAGCTATCTCTCATTGAAAATTCATCTTTAGTTAAGTTTCGTCAATAAATGATTAATACATTTTATGTTACCTACTTTCACATGTATGTATACTTTGTTAGAACTAAGTATGAATACATTTAAAGTTCAAACACATTATTTATATATATATTATACTTAATTGAAAACTAATCATCGAGTGATCGAAAGCATCTAGGTACTTAATACTTCGATAGTATAGAAGTGGGGCGAAATATTATGGAACCTTGAAGTATACTTTATCTTAAACAACTTGATTAGTCCAAGTGGATAATTATTACTAGTTTTTTTAGCTTCCGCATTAGCTAATTCCGCCTTTTCAATTTAAAATGCCAAAGTTGTCTGATGTTTTTCATTCGTCTCAACATTGATCTAGATTAAGAAAAAATGTGATCGGCATTATTATATTGATTGACGTGTAACCACAGAGCTAAAATATATGTATATACTATACAAGCTTATAACTTACATGTGTGTTTTTTCTGTGCTCACTTAGTGATAATTAATTATTATTTTTAAGTATTTTATGCATTGGTCGCCGTACAAAAAATACATCAAACACTTTTTTATTCACCGGTAATACACAGGGTTATAGATTTTACGGAGTGTATTTTATGATTATAGGTTTTACGCAGCGGGTTTTACTAAACAGTCGAACCCGAGGTCGCCTTCCAACGAGATGGCGAGACAAAATCGGGAAGTTTAAAGAAGATAGACGGTGCTGGCACAGGATACAGACAAGGAAAAAAAGTTATTTTTATAAGTTTTAAGGTTTCGTCTCATATATTAAAGTTAGCTAGTGTGCAGCGATAAAGTTTGTGTTTTAGTATCGTCTTTAGTTTGATGGGTCCACGGGGGAAAAATCTCCGTAGTCCCACCAGTGGGTCATAGCAGTGGGTCCACGGGGAAACACCCCACAAAAGTAGGAGGTACCTTGCCTTATATGTATTTCAAGACTTTTTTATTGAAATACTTTTCAACAATGTTTTAAAATATTATGGTTGTTCACTACAGTTATTTGATTACCGAGGGTATATTTACCATGATTGTCTTCCAAATAGCAGGTATGTCCGCGAGATACCGCTAGTTAAATATGCACCCGACGACGGCTCGAACTCATTGGTGAGGGTGGCTAAAAAGCATGCTCTCTTCATCAAACTAAGTGTGAGAAAGGGAGAAAGAAAGATAAATGAGCACGCAAATTTTTGAATGTCGGCCTTTGGCTGCAGAGTTGTGTTGAAAAAACTACTGGTTTAATTTATTCCAACTATAAAAAGTTATTTGAAATGTTGGTTGATTAAACTATGCCGCTAGATAAATTATTTTAGAGTTTACATACTCCTTATGTTAATAATTTACGTCCAAAGAAGCGTCAAAATTGAGCTAAAATACGAGATGTTTCCTGGCTCAAAACTGAAAGTTTTGCAAGTTTTTACTTTTTTATCAATATACAATCTTAAATAATGAGGAGACAAATCGATATAATGCTTAGTCTTGGACTTACAACATTACATAGTGAAGTTATATTACTTCCCCGTTTCTATGGAGAAGTGACCGGCTTGTTTACTCTTAACCATATGAAATGAAAGGAATGAACACTCGGCCAAGTGTTTTGACACAACAACGTGATGGGAATCTCAACAGTTTTGTTATTCGCGTTTACTTGAAATTTTACTCGTAAACTACACGCAATAAGCAGGTTATAACTAACTTTATCTGATAGAACGTATCGCTGTTTTGAGAAGTTATTAAATAGAGGAGAGAGTTCAAAGCTTGGACACGTTATTTTTGTCTATGGTTCATTGGTAACTATCAGTGCTATCAGCTATCTAGTTTCCATATTACAAGCTAAGCTTAGTTTGGGGCTAGATGGCGCTGTGTGAAAAATGTCCAAATTTTTATTTTTTTTCTTTTCTATTCGTACATTTGTTGAAGTTCAAAAGTAGTAGGAGAAGAAGTAGTCCTAAACTAGTAGTTCGCTTCGAACTGAGACTTCGCCACGTCCAGTTTTGCAAAATTTAATTTATCCACCAAACCAAACACATCAACAGCCGGAAGACTTCCACTGATGGACGAAGGCCTCTCTTAATTGAGAGGGGGTTGCCATAATCCCCACGCTTGGCAGGCGCCTTGACTAACCTAACCAATAATCAAACTTTACAAAATTCTGTTCTGTAATTGTATAAAATTAGTACCTGACTCATGATTAGAACATATAATTCAAATTGATCCCAAAAGTTAAAATATCTACCATAGCCTTAACCGTCTTTATTAAAACCGTCGATTTCTTCGGTCAAGGTAACAACGGTAATCGTGACTTAGTGACTATAAATTAACTAAATTCCTACTTAGTCGACTTAATGTAAACATTACATGTTCATTACTCTGTGATAATTATGTCTATTGACCTCTGACAGGTAGTGCCGAGTCAGGGCTAGTTAGAAAGTTAAATTTAGCTTTTTTATGGTAACAAGTAATGAAAAACAAGACGCTCTAGTGATGGTAACGCCTGCGCAAGTCCAGTGCATCGCTGCATTAGAGCAAAACTTTGCAGTTTATGAAATAAGGCACTGACCAAGTTAAAAAAAATATTCTTGCTAGTGGTGCAGTCTGCATAGAAATGGAGAGATGGGGACTCTTTTTCTTATTAATGCCTCCTTTGAAAACACAACATACTTAATATATAGTATTATATCATCTTTGTTAATACCGATGGTTGCAGTGATAAGTAAGAGAGATATTGTAAGAGAGAGATAGAGAGCTAAATCCTCCAAGGATGTTTGTTTATAGTAACATACTTAGGTGTGTTTTGGTGCTATAAAATTTCAAAAATTTCAATGAATTTTCACACGATTTATCATTGTGATTATTTTGGAATTTCTTTTGAAACGAAGAAGGCTATGCTAGGAAACTAGTGTCTAACTAAGAAGCAGCTTTTTTGCGAGTAACTACTTTGAATTTTTACCTAGCCTACGCTCTATAAGATTAGTAAAAAATTCGGCGATATACTTTGTTTTAATTTATATTGCGAATTTACAAATAATTGTGTCCATTATGTGGCACCCCCATAAAGGCGGGATCCCCTGTCAAGGATAGGGTCCTTTGTCCAGCAGTGAACGTTTCCTGGCTGATGATGATATCGATGAATTAAAAAAAAATAGTGACACACTTTTATTATAACAATACTTTTTTTGTCTATTTGCTTACAACAAAAAAATCATAATTAATTTGTTAGTAAAAAAGACAACTGTGAAGAATTCAAATTAGCGTCAAAAGTTTAACATTGACATCGACTAGGTTAGTACGTGATAGAAACAAGCGAATTTAATAATGTCAATAGATTCGTTCCAATCGAATTGCCGACAGTTAGAGTGACTCGACTCGATTTAAACATCGATTTAGGCACGAGACGTTGATAAACAAGTGCATAACATGTTTTATCTATATGATTCGCTGAATTTTTGTCTGCAAAAGCAGCTCTTATCTCAATGGAACAAACCTACACAATTTTTACATGTATATTAGAAGTAGATGAGTTGAGGAGAGATGTATATTTGAATTGGCAATAGACAGGCTACATCGCTAGAAGAACTGATAACCGATGGAGAAGAAACGTTCTTGAGTGGCGACCGCCGACCCGGAAGACGCAGCGTAGGAAGGCCTCCCACTATGTGGACCGACACATTGTAAAAGTCGCGGGCAACCGGTGGATGCAAAACGCAGGTTGTCGAACAGTGTGGTGGTTTAAGGGCGAGGCCTTCGTTCAGCAGTGGACACCTCCGGGCTGATGATGATGATGATTAGAAGGAGCTTGTTTAGGTAGTACCACACTACTGTGACCTGTCTGGTACCTACGTACCAGATAAATATTTTGCCGCCAAGCAGTGTAATAACATTACTGTTTGCTATAAAGCAAACATTTGAAAAGGCGGAATTAGCTACTGCAGAAGCTAAATAACTAGGAATAATTATCCACTTGGACAAATCATTAAAACGTCACAAAGTGAAAACGTTACTGTGTGCTAGATTGAAGGATTTGTAGCTAGCGAGAATAACAGAATTCTCACATTTCTGGATACCGGTGCAATGGTCATGATTACGTTATCTTTCATCGTCGGGAGAAGTCTCAGTTGTCTCATTCAAAGCAGCCATATATATAGGGTTTATTATTATACAGGATTAATTCTAATCAGTTACCATCCTTTTAAGGGCATAGATGTACATCAAAACAAACAACTTCTACAATGGGGCCAACAAAAAAAATATAAAAAAAATAAAAACTATTCCATACATTTAGATCAAGGTCGATTAACTTTTTGTATGTTGTTGTTTTTTTTTTCGTGATTTCAATGTTGGCCCCATAGTCAAAGTTGTTTGTTTTGATGTACAGAATATACCCTTAAAAAGATGCCAACTGATTAGTATTGATTATAACTAACCCTGTATGGTATTGTATTGTTATATTGCTTACCTAGTCATGTCACCAGTACAAGCCAGTCAACCTTTGTTTGTATCTACTTAACCACCGTTCTCGATAAGCGCCCACGCACGGTCGCCCGGACGCACCTGGCTATTTGCTGAGATGGCAAGTCTGGCTCTCCGAGACTAGTAGAGTAAGTTTAAGCCATTCTGTATTCGGCTACTAAATGTAACGCACTTATTAATTAAATAATTACATTTCAATTATTTTAATGTGTTTTTAAAAACATTTCCGCGCTTTCCCTAAACAAGTCTGGCGCAGCCGTGCGGATTTTTCACGAGTTTCGCGAGTATCTACGGTCGTGATTTCCCCCAAATCGGTATCGCGAAAAGTAGCAGCTCGTATGAAAACCGACTTTACGCGGACGTGAAAGAAAAGCGAACCAAATAAATACGACTCCTACGGAAGCGTGTGAAACTAGCGGCCGACGCAGCATCAGGAGGCCATGGGATCGAGCAGCTTGTGAGTAAACCTTTTCACTTCCTGTTTTTCATATTCCCGTGTCTTTTCCACCTTTTTCTCGATCCTAACTTATCGAGCTTATTAATTGCGTTTATCTGATTTTGGTTTGCACAAAAATAGGCAGAACTGTTGAGCGTAATTAATTCGTATAGTGTATAAGTAGAAGTAGTTGCACTAGTATTTAGGCGTAATTGATTTGCACATAAATTGGTAAATCAGTGTAGTAATAAGAATAAGAATTAAGTAAACTCTATAAAAATGGAAAATTTCAAAACTATTCCTAAAGAAATTCTATCTATTATCCCGAAATATGACGGAGAGGAAAACCAACTGAACCTATTCCTTTCTAAGTGTGACTATGTGATAGCTGGTAGCAGGTTACCAGGTCACCCGGGACAAAATTTGTACCTTTTCCATGCCTTGTCTAGTAGACTTAGTGGTAGAGCTGCGACTCTACTTAGTGACCACCCAGATATTAAAACGTATGAAGACTTAAAAGAAATACTTACACAGCATTTCGGCGACCCGCGCTCAGAAGAGTGTATAGCAATTGAATTAGAGACCATAAAACTCAAACAAGGTGAAACATACATCCAGCTCTGTCACAGAATTCAAAACGTCAGAAGCTCTCTTTTCGCTAAAGTCAACAGACTCAGCGATGAGGGAATCAAGGCCGCAAAAATGATAGTATATAACAACACAGCCTTGAATGTTTTCCTATATAACTTACCGGAAGATATGATTAGAATAGTACGCTTAAAAGGTTGCGGTAGTTTAGAAAACGCCTTAAGCATTGTAACTGAGGAAGTCAACTTTAAATTTCAGTATGATACCAAAAATAAGTTACTGAAACAGACTACATTACAGTTGCCAAACTCTCAGAGTTCACAGCTCACGCCGAAACCACCCGCTACAACGCCTGCAGCGACACAAGGCTTTAGACCAGTGTTCAATTCACCGCCAAATAACAATTTCAAGTTCGGCTTTCCGCAAAATAACTTTAAATTCGGAATTCCCAATCAAGGTGGTTTTAGACCGAATCCAATTCAACCAGCTAGGTTCATGCCACCCACGCAAGGTTATCGTTTTGGGCAGACCCAACATTTACCTCAACGCAACTTTGGTCAGGCTCCCATGCAACGTGCACCATTCCAAAATGGTGGTTACAAGTTCGGCATCCCGAACCAGCACCAGTCAGGTAACCAGCTTAGATTTGGCATACCCCAGCAGCATCAGCAGGTTCAAGCACCCAGGCTCCAAGAATCTGACGTCACGATGCGTACGGCACCAGTACGACAAAACATGGTCGTAAACGAGTTGTTTTTCGATGACCCAACACACTGTCAGGAATACACCGACTATGATTACTATAACACTTACGGCGACGTAGAGTACTCTACTAACGAATGTAACTATACCGAAAGCGTAGACGACATTAACGCTACACATCCGGAAAACACCTTCCCGGAACACTCTGACACACCGGCACAACTGGAAAATTTTCAGGAAATAGCCTCAACGGATGCAGTGAAGTGATTAGCCTTAATTATTGCGACAGTATATTAAAATTACCTCACGTGGTAATCCCAGAGATCAATTCAAAATTTCTTATTGATACCGGAAGTAGTAGATCTTTTATAAGCCCAGCCAAGGCCCACGAATTTTTCAATGACTTCAAATACTACGAGCCATTTACAGTAATTAGTACCCACGCTCAGAGTATGCACGATGAGATTATATATATACCACTATTGAAAACCTTCAAAAGCACACAGCGTCAAAAGTTTTACATATATGACGTAGACAAACGATATGACGGCTTGATAGGATCTGACCTTCTGTCCAAATTAGGAGCTAATATTGACATGCGAAATCAAATGCTATTGACACACAACGCATGTATCCCAATTATATACAACCCACCTTACGAGATCTATATACCACCACGAACCGAAACAAGAGTTAGAATTCCCACCAATTTACAGCAAGGTGAAGCGATACTAGAGTATCTCCAATTTCAGGAAGGCGTCCGCATGCCAACTGCTCTTGTCAAGTGTGAGAACTACTTCGCGGAAACGATTATACAGAATACATCTGAAGTAAAAGCTATAATCACGTTCAAAGAACCTTTTCATGTAATACCGTTTGAAAATGAGGAATGTGAGGTAAACTTCATGAAAAACGACTGCACGATTGACGAAGTACTTAATGAAAACTTGAAAAAACTACGATTAGACCACACAAATAGCGAAGAACGTGACTGTATTACCAAACTATGTCATGAATATCGCGACATATTCTATTGTGATAGACTACCACTATCCTTCACGAATCAAGTAAAGCACAATATCAGAACTACCAACGAAGACCCAATATATATAAGACCATATAGACACCCGCCTGTCGTAAACCAGGAAATACAAAAACAAGTTGATAAACTTTTGGCAGATAACGTAATAAGCGACTCCCACTCTCCTTGGAGTGCACCGGTTCACCTAGTCCCGAAAAAACTAGATGCCTCAGGAGAAAGAAAATTTAGAATGGTAATAGATTATCGGCGCTTAAATGAAATCACAGTAGACGACAAGTACCCATTGCCTAACATTACTGATCTATTTGATAAAATAGGCAAATCCCAGTATTTTAGCACAATAGATCTTGCTAGTGGGTACCACCAAATTGAAGTAAACGAGGCGGATAGAGCAAAGACAGCGTTCACCACACAATCAGGCCATTACGAGTTTAAAAGAATGCCGTTTGGCTTAAAAACAGCACCGGCAACTTTTCAAAGGGCCATGGACAATGTACTACGAGGTCTTCAGGGTATCCATTGCCTAGTTTACCTTGACGATATTATAGTATTTTCTTCTAGCTTAGAGGAACACGTAGAAAAACTCCGTAGAGTATTCGATCGACTCCGGAAAACTAACCTCAAGGTAACTCTTGACAAATGCGAGTTTTTGAGGAAAGAGGTTCTATATCTTGGCCATACAATTACCAAAAACGGTCTTATGCCCAACGACGACAAGATAAAAGCCGTATTGAATTTTCCATTACCACGGACATCAACGGAAATCAAGAGTTTTCTTGGTTTAGTAGGGTATTACAGGAAATTCATCAAAGACTTTGCTAAGCTAACACAGCCACTAACATCATGTCTTAAAAAGAAAAACAAAATCGACTATACCAAGCAGGAATATATAGACGCATTTGAAAAGTGTAAAGAGCTTCTAACAAACGCACCGCTCTTGCAGTTCCCCGATTTTAGCAAACCATTCGTCCTTACGACAGATGCATCCAATTTCGCAATTGGCGCTGTCCTTTCACAAGGACCTATTGGTAGCGACAAGCCAGTAGCTTACGCAAGTCGCACCTTAAACGATGCCGAAACACGTTATAGTACAATTGAAAAGGAACTCCTAGCCATAGTCTGGGCTACAAAACATTTTCGGCCATATTTGTACGGCAAGAAATTTATAATTTACACAGACCATAGGCCGCTTATTTGGGCTAAATCAATCACGGAACCAAATAGTAAGCTAACAAGATGGAAACTGCGACTCTCGGAATTCGATTACGACATTAAACACAAAGAAGGAAAACAAAACTGTAATGCTGACGCTTTGTCACGAATTCGAATTAACGCATTAGGTGAAGGTGACGACGTCTCAATGAAGGTAAATTTAGACGAAAAAGAACAAAAACTTAAACGCCATATCGTGGATTTGACTAACGAAATTATACGACTAGGTAAAGATTCAAAAGATGCTCCTCGTGTCTCTACATCACGCGAGCGCACGCCGTCCCCGGTACTAATTTCATCTGATTCGGAGGAAAGTACAATTTCCATTGTAAGTAAAGGTAGACGATCTCCTTACTCTCACCCATCCTTGAGTAGCGGCACTGCATCTGCATCAGAAGGACGTGATGACGTAAGTACTATAGGTACTGTCCATTCAGCTCAAGACCTCGATACAGACGGCATGCTTATATTACAAGAAGCTATAGACACCAAGCCAAACCAGATACTAGTATATACTTGGAACAGAGACGACATATCGGTTAAAGACTTATCTAGAGACAAACAAAAAGTGTTAGAAGTTCACTTACCCTTAAACAACCCGGAACTAGTTAAACGATTTCTGAAAAGCTACATAAAACCTAAGATTAAATATTTCTTTTACTTCGAGGACGCATTACACCGCAAACAGTTTTCGGAAGCCACTCTATTCCTTTTCCAAAAAGGAACAGTGAAGTTCTACGAGTGCACCAAGAGAGTAGTTTATGTAGAGGATGAGCAAGAACAGCGCGATATCGTACTCAAGTACCATGCAGGAAAAAACAGTCATAGAGGAATTAAGGAAACGCTAGTACACTTAAGACGTAACTTTTACTGGAATAACATGGATCAAACAGTGAGTAGTATTATAAACGCGTGTGAACTATGTAAGAAAATGAAGTATGATCGTAAACCATTAAAACCGGAGTTACAACTGACGCAGACCCAAATTAGGCCATTCCAAGAACTATTTATTGATACTTTCTCAATTGACGGAAAATATTATCTTACAATTGTTGACGCTTTTAGCAAACTAGGCCAAGCATTTGAGATCAGCACCAAGTCTACCCCGGAAGCAGTTAGAGCTTTGATAAGATACTTTTCCTTGTACGGAATCCCAAGTAGAATTAGCTCGGATCCCGGTACCGAATTCAATAACACGTTAATGAAGGAAATGCTTTCATTTTATAAGATTGACCTTCATATCGGTACTCCCCATAATCCCAGCTCTATGGGAATAGTAGAGCGATTTCACTCGACTCTTATAGAGATATATCGAATTGCTAAGTACGAACAAAAGGCAACGGACGCTGCAACTGTCATGAGCTATGCAGTAATGTCATATAACCACACCATCCATTCTACTACAGGTCTTACACCGTTTGAGGTAGTTTTTGGACATACTGAGTCTAATAGCGCATTTCACGTAGATTTCAATAAACAATTCACGCAACAATTGGTAAAAGAACACGTAAGACGGACAAAATATTTGTACGAATACCTAACAGACAAAATTATCGACAAAAAACAAACCGAAATAAGGAAACGTGGCGGAGAGAAAGAGTTTGACATAGATATCGGCGACACAGTCTTTATCAAAGGAGTAAATGTTAGGCGCGGCAAAGACAAACCACGATATCAGAAAGCTCAAGTCACCGGAGCTATAGAGCGGAACGTTGTACCAGTTATTACGCATAATAGGATAACCAAAGTTCCCATTAAAGACATCAAGCGCCCTCCGCAGGTTAATCCTTCTGGTGGCCCACGTCGGAGCCCTCCATCTGCAGCGGATTGAAAAGAACCCAGGACTACTCCCTGAAAAGGAAGGTCAAGCCTTCGTCAGCCATGATACATGGACTGTAATTAAGATTTTGGACTTAAAAGTATTATACGAGGAACTAGAATTAAATATAGATAGTTATGTAAATCTGAAAAAACGAGTTTCAAGCTATTTCGAAAACAAAGCTTTTGACTCAGACCTGTTAGAAGTAGGAACACAAGTTGACTATACCATGAACATAACTATAGATAAGTATAAGCAACTGGCCCCATCAATAAGATCTAAGCGCGGCTTAATAAATCCTCTCGGTTCATTCATTAAAGCAATAACTGGCAATCTTGATAACGACGACGCTGTGATGTATGAAAAAATTATTCAGGAAGTAAAGACCAAACAAAACCTTTTAACCAATAAACTAACAATCGTTGCCGAAATGGTGGGTACGTTTACAAAAATTGCTAACTCTACCAAAAGCAATTTTATTAAAATTGAGCAAAGCATTAATTACATTAGTCAGGGTTTAAATGAGTCTAAAGTAGCCCAATCCAGTAATCGAATTGTGCATATCTATAATGTATTTATACACAATTTCCAAACCTTCTACATAAGGCTAAATGAGATTGAAACGGCTATTGCTTTTGCTAAAGTTAAACTACTACACCAATCAATTATAGATACGGATGAGTTAATATTACTTTTAAAGGAAATTGAGAAAACAGAGAAACTTGTGTATCCCGTAACTCTAGAGAACATCGTAAAAATAGAGCAATGTATAGAAATAAAAGCCTACATGAAACAAAATCAGATAAAACTAATTATGCAAATTCCCTTAATAAGGAATGAAGTATTTAACTATTTTAAATTGATTCCCTTGCCTATCCACAATGAAACCAATGGCCTTACCTCACTTATCCTTCCTAAATACCCGTACATCCTTGTGAAAGGGTTGAAAGCGAAGCCGCTCTCCCGGTCATGTACCGAAATTGACGAAGCGCGCTTCCTGTGCTTTGAGAACGACGTTTCACCGCTGATCGAAGACGATTGCGTCACCGAGCTTATGAAGTTTTCCACAAATATTTCGAGCTGCCACCCAGTTCCTGTCATCATTGGCGATGTGAAAGCCGACCTAATACAGCCAAACCGCTGGATTGTTTACGCGAAAACGGAAACACCACTCACCAAATACTGCGAAGATGAAATAACACAAGAAACTATTTCCGGAACTTACGTGCTAACTATGGACGACAACTGTCAAGTCAAGATAAAAGATTTGAAGCTTAAGAAATACCAAAGCCAAGGAAAGGACATAGTTTACCCGAAGTTTCCAGTTATCAACCTACCTACAATACTGACTCGCTCGTCAGACATTCAGAGGAAACCTATCAACCTCAATGGAATCGACCTTGCCGATACTCAGTTCCTGAATTACTTATTGCAGAAAAGTGGAAGTGAAATTAGTGATAGTGAAAGGCATTTTAGTGCTCTAGATTATAAAAGTGTTAGCATAGGAAATTTCGTGTTTTGCGTAATTATAGTAATCTGTGTTTTATTGCTAGCATTTAAAAGTAGAATTAAGAAAAAATTTACTCTTTTTATGGGGAAAACTCGAGATCATCCTCATTCCTCGGATAATCTCGAACTTACGGAGGGAGGAGTCATGTCACCAGTACAAGCCAGTCAACCTTTGTTTGTATCTACTTAACCACCGTTCTCGATAAGCGCCCACGCACGGTCGCCCGGACGCACCTGGCTATTTGCTGAGATGGCAAGTCTGGCTCTCCGAGACTAGTAGAGTAAGTTTAAGCCATTCTGTATTCGGCTACTAAATGTAACGCACTTATTAATTAAATAATTACATTTCAATTATTTTAATGTGTTTTTAAAAACATTTCCGCGCTTTCCCTAAACAAGTCTACCTATACCTTCTAAGAAAGTACCAAACAATGTAATTGAAGCCATAAACATTTTATTATTGTTATTATTTGTTAGGTACTAAAAACCCTTAGTCGTGCTGAATTCCGAAAACTATGGGATATAATGAGGCAACCCTAATTTTAACTTTGACAATGTTTTGTTGACTTGAGGTTTGCATGTATGATTAATTTAATGTATCGATACCTGGTAATAGATGTGATAAAAGTTGATAAAAAGCAACCTCTTTTTTGGCCTACTGTACTAGGCTCGACAAAAAAAATGCAGATCCGTAGGTACTTTGGCTCCAGGTTGGGCACTATTTTCTTTTAGTAACTTTGCATCGCGTTTAGTTGCTACACTCATTGGTAATTTATATTAATGCTGGTACTCTACTAAAAAAATTAAAGATAACAACTTGGCCATGGATACAAGTCCTTCAGCCGTGTTAGTACTCGATAAGGTAATGTTGCCAACACGGCGCACTTTGTTAAACTGATTTGTAGGTATAGGACCTAACCCAAATCCATACAAAGTAGCGTCCACATCAAAGTATCTTTAATAAATCGAAAACTAATTATGAACTAAACGATTTATGACAATGCGTTACGTTTAAGTAGTACTAAATCAGATAAACTTAATTGGCAACTTCATATTAAATCTTATGATTCTGCCATAGGTCAACTCTCGCACACAGTAGAATATTGTGGTTCTAATTTCCCATCAGAGGTTTAATTTACTTATCTCTCTTGAATTTATGAGATGTTAGCAAATGTACAAATAAAATTATCGTTGTAGACATTCGTTATTTTCAGTAATACCCTGTATGGCAATTAAATGATATTTTTGTAAGATTCCAATAAAAACATGAAAAAATCACGTTTATAAGACTGTATACATCTAAATTAGGCGAAACACATACAACTTGTACTTTCACGCATTCTTTGTCTAGAAATAAAGAAAGAATGAAAAGAATGAAAATAATTTATTCCGTGACAATACTAAGCATGCTTCGTTCACAATACGAGTTGTAATTTAGACATCAGAAACCTTCCCGCTTGAGCGAATACGAGATACTACTCTACTACTAGCTACTACTAATACGAGAAAATACTCAAATCTCATATTATTTGACAATTGCATAATTCCTAAGAATATTTCGTTATAATTGTCCGTAAAGAACGTTAATGGTGATATAATTCTGGGTTGATTTCCTCTCGGGTTTATTCCCCTGTTTCTCACGCTTCGCCAAGGTAAAGCCATAGTGTAGTGAAGACAGTAACACAATACTATAGATAGTAGATTTTATACAGTTATAACAGTGTACAGTTATACATTATTTGAACGAAGCGAAGCGAAGGTCTCTAAATCTAAGGGGACAAGTTGGCGTTTAAATATATATATTTTTCAGGCACAGGTAGACCCATAAATTAAATTACAAACAATATGTATATTTATGTTCCCCACCGAACCGTTGAATCAGTGTTGCCAAACTAGCCACTTCTTGGCTAGATCTGGCAACTTTTAACGTTACCGTAACGTTTTCAGTTATGTTAAGAAGAATATTTCAGTTATGTATAGAATAATAATTAGAGTTCTTTAGTCGAGATCAGTTCTATTAATTTGTGCAAAGTTTGCTTTCTGTCTCTTAAGTGTAAAGGCTTCAAGATAATGCTAGCATTGTGTGTATAACAATGTCAGGTGTTCACGGCCGCCGCGACCCCTAATGAGCTTGGCCCGTGATATATGGGCCATCGGAGCACATCCTCATCCTCATTGAGGGTAATTCAAGTGTCTACGACTGTCATTACTTGTGTGTAACAGTATCTTTAGATTACAATTAGGTATACAAAATCATTTATTGAAAACAATAAGATAGATACAATAAGATAGATAGTTAGATACATAGAAAGAAAATAAAAGTTACATACACAAAAAAAAGTAAAAGAGATTATGAGTATCTATAATTTCTTCATGAACCGGTCCCAACTCAGCGTGATACGTGCTGGTGTGTGTTGGGACCAGCAGATGACGTCACGTACCTACGCGCACCGGGAGATCACGTTATAGTATTTTTTTTTACTCTGTGGGTTTGTTTTATCTTCTCGTTTGATACGCGTAAAAATACCAATAACTATAACAAGAGAAAGAGAGCTAGATCCTCCAAGGTTACATCAGATGAGTTGTAGTTGAATGTCTAGCCTGTCAGTCATAAAAAAGATTGCTCCTTATAAAGACACATCTAACGCTACGAAAGGAAGGTATGGTATGGTGTTGTAATGGTAGGACTCTACTGCAGTCCGCCTGGGGAAGTACCACACCTTTGCCAGTTATTCAATCGCCAAGCAGTAGTGTGCAAGCATTACTGTGTTCCGGCATGATGCGCAATGTTACCAGATAATTTACTGGCTATGAAGAGATTTAACATGTAATATCTCAGGGTGACAAGCGCAGTGCAGTGCAGCGCAGGATTGTGTTCGCAAGTTCACAATTCTGGCACTGCTACTGTTAGTGGCAGGCTTGACGCTTACCACCAGGCAAACGTCTTGCTAATCTCTTCACTTAACTGTATAAAAAAGAGAGTATGGACAACCTTTTTTTTTTAAACTGTCAAGTGACGAGACAAGCAAGACGTATTAAACGTACGTAACTAAAACGGCGTATTTAATTTATGTATCAAGAAAATTAACAAAGGATGTTTATTTTACTGCACTAGCTTTGTTAAAATTGTACATCAAATCAATAGCATCTCAACACAAAGCCGACCGATAAATCATATCACAACGCATCATTATTTCAAAGGATCGTCGTTCCCAATAGAGGACGATTGCAACAGTGAACGTTTACCTACAATTTGGTTCTGAAGTACTTAAGTACCATGTGGTAGCAATATTACGAACCACGAATTACTGGAATAGCGGCTAATAGAATAGTACGGTCCGCCAGGCCGATTGGCGCAAGCGCCATCAGGTGATCGAGGTAGAGCTATAAAGCTGTGTTTATACAGCAGATGAATTGATGATACTGCATCAGCCTTTAAAATTCGCTTTCTGCATTTGCAGACCTATACTCTAGCCCTGGATCCAGCAGCAGATTCTTTAGAGTGACTGTGCCTTTTTCCGGTAAACAATAAATAAATTAATAAATATTGGTGGACATTTCACACAGCGCCATCTAGTGCCATACTAAGCAATGCTTGTATTATGGAAACTAGATAGCTGATAGAATACTTATATACTTTTTTTGTATATACATACTTATAATACATACTACATCCAGACACAGAACAAACATCTATGTTCGTCACATAAATAATGTTTGTCCTGCGTGGAAACCGAACCCACGCCCTCTGCCCCCACGCCCACGCAGCTCTGAAGACAGACATGCTACTAACTGAGCTATAAGGGAGTCAAAAGACAAAACAGGTCTGTTTTGCAGTCGTGGTAGCCCATTAGGAAAAAATCTAATCAAATCAAAGGTTCAAACCAATGGGATTTAGGGTATGAATGTATGATCATTCACACTAGATAATAATCTAATTTCCGATCAGCCTTACGAAATTGAGCGGAAACAGACATACTGCTAGGACGACATAAAAAAGACAGTCCAACTCCCCTTTCCTCCAGTTTGGATGCCTGCTGGACGGTGATGTCTCTTACATTTACTATGAATTTCACAGCAATTGCTACAGGTATTTGCACGATTGATTTTTCAGGAATTTATCATATATTATCATAATAAAGTTTGTTTCATTATCTGTTGTACTTCTGTTATCTGTTTTCTCGCAAATGTGTTGTAAAATGTTGTATGGCACACGTGCAGAATTGCTTCAGAATTGGTTTTTACAAACTCGTGACTATGGTAATATCATATATATATATGGTAATATTATATGTATATCTTATAAATTTTATAAGATTGAAACAATTTGAGCTCAGATATGCGACATCTTTCCGAGCGTTCGTCGAGACGTTACGTCGCTAACTTCCCTCAATTTTTTTATCAGCCATTGCAAATGACAAAGTTATCTCTATTACCCACAAAAACTGTCGTCACGTTCAATTAATAAATGTTCAATTCGATAATCCGAAGAAAATGCTGCGTTTGAGAAGAACTAAATATAAATAAATAAATACGCGGCTGCAACCTTTGAGCTAATATTTATAGAGTCACAAACGTACAAAATTTTTGAATGACTTGAACTACGATAACACACAAGCCCTCAAGCATACACTGAACACTATACAAGCGACATAACGTCTAAATTCGAACAATTGTGAACTATATAATGCACGTATAGGTATGTACAACGGCACTTGGACGTTTTTTGACTGTTTTCACTTAGAGATTGTGACTGTTTAGATATTAGCTCAATGGCTGCGCCTACTATAACACTTAAAAACTCTCGCATATATTACGTTCATGTGAATACTGTGGTATTATCATATAAACCACACTACTGATTACCAAGTTTCAGCTTTATCCAAAACGCTCTGAAAACGTATAAAATTGTATACGTGTACAATGTAGGTGCCTCTGCAATGAGCTTGAGGTTTTAAGAAAATAAATCATAGAGGATAAACCACAACATGATCATAGGGCCAACTGTTAGCGATTGTATTTTCTAAGTTACCTTTATGAAAGCAAGCAAACTATTATGTTATTAACGGAGCGGAGTTTAACGTGTAATGTTAAAGTTTAATATAAATGTTGTAATGTTTAGTACTTTTTTTTTTGACAAACCAATGAGTTTGTTATTACATTAAAGGTTTAGGACATTTCCTATGCGTTGGTGGCCTAGTCGTACAAATTCCCATACTTCCTTGTATGAACTAGGCCAAAATTTCACATGCCTTTAAACACACTAAGTATAAAAGATTTACTTACCAATATAAAAAATATAGTTAAAGAGGTGTACAAATAGAGCATTGCTATCATTTTAATAAATAAAAATAAAAACATCAAAGATAAATAAAATAGAGTTCTTGAAATACTTACATATTTTTAACAATTTTATTTTACAAAAAAATATTTTTGATAATTCGTGTAAAATACGATTTTGAATTCAGAATTCTATTTTTTTTAGGAAATGTATTTTATGAAAGGGGCTCATTCCAAATACCAAACGATACATAATTTAAACATTATGAAAAAATATATAAATATTTTAATTTTTAGTTTTCATACAGAAAAGAAACCTAATAATGAATATATAAAAACAAAATTAAAATATATTAAAAAATGTTGCTACAATTTTTATCTTGTATTTCTTTAGAAACATTATTTTTTTGTTAATTTTACTATCTCGGCATAAGAATCGACTCGCGCGTGTTATAATCGAAAGTACAACATGAATAAATATGTATTTTCGTCTTCTAATTGATGATATAGTACGACAATCTTTCTGCTTGAAGAGTTTAATTAGACATATTTGCAAATGTTGTAATTATCTCTTATTTAAATGGATTATTCATTAGAAGACAGACAATGAACTCTACATTATCAGCCAGGAGACTGCTAAACGAAGGAGAAGAAACGAAGGAGAAGAAGACACCCTTTTTAGGGAGGACTTGCCATAATCTCCACGTTTGGCAGGCAGCTAGGGGATCCCAGAATGCTCACCACCGTTAACCAAGAGGACGCTGCTGCCCGTCCTCCGGTGGTTCTGGATGCAGTTTTAGGACATACCCAGGTCCATGAACTCTACACGTAGAATTTAATTTATTTAGATAATGTATCGTCATCACCAGCTTTTTTTATCCTACTGTGTTTCATTTTTTTTAATTAAATGACTCTCATAATTACGCTGGCTCTGGGTAATGATTTACCTCTGTCCTGTTGGTGTTTTATTTATGGTATGGTCAAAAATGGTAACAAAGGATTTGATTTATGCTGGATAGGAAACTAGGATTTAATGATAGGGATGTCCCATAAAATCTGGCAAGATTACAGTGTCTGTGATCAGAAGAGGACACATGAAAATGTCAAAAAGTGGAGTTAGTTATTAGTTCCAACTAATGAATCCATGATCCAATTACGATTCTTTTCAATTAACTGTATCGGATGATTTCCAAACTTTATTGGATTTTGTCATCGTTAGGTATTTTTATAGGCGGAGTCAGCGCTCTATCTTAGATAATCAAAGTTTTAAGATAAGATAAAAGATAAAAATTACTTTATTTCCCAAAAAACATATAGGTACGTAAATGCTAGACATAAAAGAGAACAATAATTAAGTATAACGTTTAAAATTAAAATTCAACCGACTTCAATTTTGACTACTTGGACACAGTTTACTACGAACAAAACATTTTTCGCACCTAAATTAATAAAGTATCAGATTTATTCGCTTTCTCTACGTATATGAACATACTATAATTTTAAGGCATCGCACATTCACGACGATAACCATCAAACAATGCTAAATGTATAAAACATAACTAAATACATAACAAGAGGGACTTTGTCGCATTTAGAAGAAACCGATTCACAACAGAACTGGTTGAAAAGAAAATGAAACTGGTGAAAATGACAAGGTGTTTGTGTCTAGTATTAAAGCATAACTTTGCGTGTCACTAAAAACGTTAAGCTACGAAGAGATAATTCAAGTGAATTATGGGCATTAAGAACTGGTCAGAGAATTGTAGAAAGCAAGGTAGTTGGACTCTGGTGTAATTGTGTCTAGCATAGATATGGTTGCTGCGGCTGTAAAAGGAATGGTTGATCTTTTTTTATACAATGCTGTGATGAGACATTCGTCTCGGGGTAGGCATCGCGCCTGCCAATAACATTAGCAGTGCCAGAATTGTAAACTTGCGAACAAAATCCTGCGCCGCGCTGCACTGCGCGGCACTGCGAGATATTATATGTCAAATCTTTTCATGCCCAGTAATATCTCTGGTAACATTGCCCTTCAAACTTAAACACAGTAATGCTTGCACACCTTTGTATCGTGTGCAAGCATTACTGTCTTTGTACAGATAACGCAAATGTTTTTTTTTTTTTTGACACTTATAAGTGTGCGTTTGACCACCAGCTCGCCTGTTGGTAAGCGACGATGTGGTCGAGGATGAAGCACGCAGACTTAGAAGATACCTATGCACTCTGACCTTGAAGAGGTCTAGATTATATCTCTCAGGAAACAAGGAAGCCGGCAGCTTGTTCCACTCCTTGGCTGTACGAATTAGAAACGATAATGATAATATCGTAATACTAGCTTGCTAATCCCGGTTGTTTGTTGTAGTTTCTATAACAACAACCGTCATCCATGTCAGAGGCCTTCGGGTGGCACATTAACTCTGACACTAGGGATGGCCACTCAGCCTATACGAACGTACTTACTTAATACTAGCTTGTATACCTATTATAGATAGAGAACTGTGACTAAAAACAAAGTTTAGGTCTTCATATCTATACGTTGAAAACAATAAAACTGCACTTATGCAGAATAGGTTTTCAAATTTGCGACCTCACTACTGAGTACAGTCTACGGGTACCAACAAAATGTATATCAATTATGAGAGTGTTAGTAATGTTGTGCTTCTCGTCTATATTAGCAGAGGTATATGTTGTCATCATTGGGTCTTTGATGCTGGATAGTAAATAACAAAATTTAGTTTCTAGATTATTATATCTGAGTGTCTTCAAGTCGCAAGTGAATCGTACCTTCTAAGTTAGCGTGCTCCATCGTAGACTGCATTTTCAACCAACTTCAAGGAGGTTTTTAATTCGACTGTAAGCTTTTTTTTGTATGTTACGCGATTATTCCGCCAATTACCTATGAATTGATTCTGACGATTATTTTTTGTTTGGTAAGTGATACTTCACATATAAATTTTATCGAAATCGGTTCATTAGTTTGGTTTTTAAATCAAAATTAATGGAATAAATCAAAATAACTGGAAAATATGAAGATTGTCATCTTAGTCAAAATTGAAGTCAGTTGTTTTTTTAGGCGTAGGTTTTTCTTTAACATTTTTAGATATTCCATAAATATTTAGATTACCAGATAGTCTTAAATATGCTGCAAGAGTTATTAAGAAAAAAACCACCAAGCAACGTACTATGGTATCCTAAGCACGGTACTAATACATCTCAAAGTAATACTTTCTACATCAACCTAATCTAGATCCATGGATCCTAATCTATACGCTATGTTTTTATTTACTTTTTTTTATTTATTACGAGTATTTATAGGCTTGCGTTTGACTGCCATCTATTTGTATTATTAAAACATGATTTAAACCATTGCCATAAATGTCTGACTTTTTAAATAACTTCATTATCAACAACCGTCAGCCATGACAGAGGCCTTCGGGCGGCACATTAACTCTGACACTAGGACTGGCCACTCAGCCTATACGAACTTACTTTTTTTATCAAACTTCTCGTATGCGTATCTTACAACAACAGTTAAACCAATCAGTAATGAAGTCTAGAAAATCTCGAAACTACTCAATAATAGAATCTTCATTGAATCGAAGAAGTTGCTTAGAAAGTGAGTTAGAAGCATTACAATTCATTTGCAATTTGTACGGTTGTAAGTCGCAGTAGTTGGCGTTACTTATTATTATGTCATCAATACGCTTTCATAATTTAAAGTTTTTAGCCTTCGAACCTCTAGTAGATCACTGAACTAATAGGAATTTGGAACGTTTCAAAATTAGTTGCTATGCCCCTTGAAGTTTTGATGAGCTTGAAATTTATTGCGTGGACATGGTCTTCTTCTTTGATTCGATATCATAGCATTTAAATAAGCTAGTAATCAAAGTAAAATAATAATAATAAATGTTAAACATTCCTAGACCATTTTTGTTTTATTTATACGGGAATACTCACGTTTAATTAAATCGGATACTCCGACTATAGTTTCGATCACATCCGGTGACATTTTTCAAAGAGTGAACACAAAGCTCGACGTGCGTGCAGCTGCGTTCTGCTTAATTCCTAGACCAATTCACGTCATCAACCATAAAACGCCCACTGCTAGACGGAGGCCATTAATAGAGGGGTGTTGCCATAATCCCCACGCTTGGTAGGCGGCTTGGGGATCGCAGAATGCTCACCACCTAGACCAATTGACTGGTCTTAATTCGGTGTCTTAATTCCGTATCATAGAGAGCAATCTAGAGTTTAGAGTTATACCTAATTCGGTTCACTGCAAAAAAAAAAAATTACATGGAAGGCACGCAAATTTTTTGTCTGTTCACACGTTATCCAGTTTAGTTCCCTGATTAGGTATATAACTAATCATGTAGGTAATGTTGACGCAAGTAAGTTTTTGACTACTCTCTCAAAAATCCTCAAAAATTAAAACTGTACCTCTTTAAAAACTATTAAGGCTCTTCTTCATTGCGGCAAACGCAGTGCACGCCACGCACGCTTACGTTAGCTACGTGGATCTGTGAATGCAGTGATCCAGATTACGTGAGTCTACCTTTCCATTAAAGCTCATTCAATGCACGAATATTGCTGTGTAGTGGAACGCCCACGGCCAAGCTTCGAAAGGATGCGTGGCTTGATGACGTCACCGACACATGCGTGGTCTGACCTACGCAGCTCAATGTTGCCAATCATGCTGTGCATTGCTCGTAATCGTGGGCGTGGGTCAATATTCGTGCGCCGCATGTGATGTGTGTAGAAAGATAGACGCATGTAGCTTAAGCCACGCTGCTAACGTGCGTAGCCTCTGCGTGCAAATCCTATGCAACAGCCGTAAAGCGTGCGCAGCGTTGCGTAGGCGACATACCGGAGCAGGACACGCGTGTTTTAATGACGTCGCCGACCACAAATTTGTGCGTAGCGTCGTGGTCATGGCAGTGGACGTTATCATTGTCATACATAGCGAAGCCGTGCGTAGCATGGCTCTGCTTGGCCATGCACCGCAGTGGAGCAGCACCTTTATAGAAATAACTTTTCGAAAAGATTACAATCATTTACCTATATTGAAATTATGAGCTTAGGAACCAGTCCAGGCTCTAATTATCTAGACAGGTATAAATGTAATAGATATTAAAGTTAAGTGAACTAGCAACAAATTGAGTCTAATGCTAGGTATGACAGTGCAAACAAATTATTAAATCAGTTTATAGAGCACGCTTATTCCGAGTTTTAAACAGAGCAGATAAAAAGCCATTTATACACGACACGACCCAACCAAAGTCGACCAGTCTCTGTGTTTATTCCTTTGTAGTAATTTTCATGCCGATCTAATAAAAGAATAGGCTAAGTAATTTCACTTTTCTATGGACTGAACTGATATAATATCTTATTAATGAAATGCGTCTTTATTCTGACCAGGCAGTCCCATGTTGGTGGTTAGATATTTTTCTTTACCTCAGTGTTATTGTGTATTTACAATATTTTCCCTAACACATGTAAATCTAGTGGTGACAGTGATATTTAAATGTGCCACATTATAATATTATTTTAGAGAACTGGAGTAAATGAAGTCTACTGAAACTTATCAGCGGAATTGGAGAGTTTAATTTAGAAGTACGCCAGATATTCAAATGAATCCATTTTAGACCTAAACCACAGTAACTACAGTATGTGTTCGCTAAATATAAACAAAACTGCCTATCAGATACAAGATATCTTTCCAATTGTAACCAAATCGCCCGTGGCCAGTTCACCGAAGCCAGTAAACGTGTCCAAGTCTGAAAATGATCATGTTTTATTATTGTTGGTCGGACAACCTTGATAGTTGACCGCGCGAGCCATATTGCCTCGCTACGTTTCACAATGACTGTCATAATATTACTTTTATTATATCAAGATCTGTAAATTTAGCACTTTAATTCTAGTTTCAGCCCTTTTTAACATTTTCACACGATAATTAACAGTAATAATGATATTTAGTGTCTTGAAAAACAATTATTTTAACAATGACTCATTGGTGATATGAGTATATTTTTAAACCAACATTTGAAATGGTACCTTTAGCTAAAATAAATACTTATAAGGGTGATGATTAAAAGTGCCTTTCAAAGTTTGTTGGTTTTAAAGTTTAAGAACATGTATTCTTATGATGTAATAAATAATGTTGTCATATTATGTAAAAAAAATATTACATATTTTTGTAAAAACTATCACTTTACTGGGGCATAACTTGGACTGGACCAAGATTTGATTTGCAAAATGTTGAATATGGCTGTGACTTGTTTGACAATATTAACGTTATAAATTCAATAATTTTAACCTACTTGATTCTGGTAAATATACATTTAAAAAAACTTATCAATTTCCATTGCAATCAGATAATTGTATCTAATTTCAATGGTAACACTTTGCTTATTTTGGGATCAGATAGAGCTGTGAGATAGGTATGTCTACCAATATGAATGTTTAATACATTACATAGGTAAAACCATTTTATGCAATTATACAAACAAACAAAATCAACAAACACTGAAATTTTGTAAAGAGACAACAGTAATAATGCAATTTTTAACAGTTCGATTTTACAAAGAAACAGAACGGTTTTATTTATGACCCATCATAGCTAGCAAGTTTATATATAGTAGATATACGTTCATTAATGAATACCTTCATGTAATAGCAGTAGACCTATCAAAATACGTTTCACATCTACTTTCACATCTCAAAGCTTAGGTATTAAAGATGGTTGAAACCTAGTCACATAATGTTACGATACAATGACCTTTTCTAAATCTAACAATGTACATGTACCTAGTACTCTATTGTTGAGGTTTGAAATGTGGTGTATCAAGTTTCTTTTATCTATTTCGTGTATTTATTTCTAGAGCTTAGAGAGAAGTGCTCTTCGATGAATTAGAGATTTAGTAACATTTATTTTAAAAAATGTCCTCTGTAAAAGTTTAGTGTTCCTTAATTTAATTACAATATAGCTTAATTTGACCTGGGTACGTCTTAAATCTGCATCCAGAACCGCCGGAGGACGGGAAGCAGCGTCCTCTTAGTTGGTAAGCTTTCTGCGATCCCCAAGCCGCCTGCCAATCGTGGGGATTGTGCCAACCCCTCCCTATTAAGGGGGAGGCTTTCGTCCAGCAGTGGACGTCTTCCGGCTGTTGGTGATAGCTTAATTCGGCTAATAACTAATTTAGTTCTATCCCAATTACACGTTTCTTGTTGTCTCTATTAAGGGGAAGGCACTTTAATTATATTTATATGCAATAACAGCAAAATTTAAAATCTACTTTTATATGCCATCTCTAGATTTGACTGACCTGTGTATCTCTCCTCTGGGCGCAGGAGACAGCGAGAAGCGCAAGCGCAACCGCGCTCCATAGCACACCGACTCGCATCCTCATGCACTGTAACAAAAATAACATGACATTAAAATACAATAAAAGAAGAAGAATAGGAAAGGAAAAAAGATTTCGAAATAAGACATAGAAGACATTTGGGTCACTGCGCCAACAGATGCTATTTAGTTTTTTTCTCATAAAGAAATGTACCTCAATTTAAAACCCTGCCAAGCGTGGGGATTATGGCAACACCAGGCCTTCGCCCAGCAGTGGACGTTTTATGGCTGATGACGAAGTACAAGTCTTTCCTCACGATCAAGATTTTGTTTAATCATATAAGTAACATCAATTTTATCGCAGCTATAATATCAATAAATTTTAATTCAAATCTTATTTTATCTTAGTAAATCTTGTTGAACTTATAATCACGGGACTACTGAGTTTAATAAGCTTTACTGGTTAAATAAGCCAATAGCCAAATCTGTACTGTCGTGATCGCAGAATCTATGGCGGGTTTCTGTACGAGTATTAAATTGGCCTCGAGACGACTTATGACAATGATTTTTACGCCTTGCAACATAATGATGTCCTACGTTTAAAGTATCGTTAAACTTGTAAGTCTATGGTTATATCGTTGCGATAAACGGTCAAAGGGTCAAAGTGTTAAGGGCAGGTCAGAGAAGAGCAATTATAACGAAATTCTTAAATATTAAATCAAATATTGCAGTACAACCCACTAATTTTACGATTGGTATTTAATCAACTCTTAAGTTTTAATGTTTAAAAGTGTATTTTAGAACAATTATTGTCTCAAATTATCATTCATCCGGCAATTGACGTCTTCTGGCTGATGATGATGATAATTGTCTCAAATTAGTAAATGCCTGAATTTTATTTCTAACTGTCTTCAAAAAAGGAGGAGGTTCTCAATTCGACTGTATGTTGCTTTTTTTTACCCATATTTCTAGATACGTCGTCGCAATGGTAATGGGTAATCGTTATCTCTTAATATCACGAGAGCGACCGTCCTACTTGTTATCATTAAAAAAACTATACGTATAATATTAAGATAATTGATATTTAACTTAAAGCAGCGATAAAATACTTAATTTATGGAAATAAATGCAAAACACTTTACAAGTCTTTAGCTTATTTTGTAACGGTCTGTACTGAGAATATGTATTTATTACACTAATATTATGTGTGTAGTTGTGTGCGCGTGTTTATTTCTTTGTTCCCATTTTATATCGGAATAAACTGCATACATTTTTGAATACTATTTTGGACTAAATATTATTATTATTTAATTCTTTATTGCACACATAAATACATTTATGTAAAAATGTAGGGCTTAATGCTAAAGCATTTTCTACCAGTCATCCCCGCGGTTAAAGAGATGGGGATGTAAGCGCACAAAATAAATTATAGTTAAGAGCAAATACAGTAATTACATTTCAATTAACTACTTAATAACTAAAAATATCTATACTTAAATATTATTTATTATTATAACATAAAATATTATTTATTATTATTATCAAAAAAACATTTTGGTCATCAGAAATGGAGAGGAGAGAATGGAATACCAAATACTAAATTAAATATTTACATAAACTTCAAAAATACTAAGGCTAACTTAGCGACATATTGCCGTGTATCTTAGACTAGATCATATTTTTTATTCATTTTCATTATTGGGCAGCCGGACAAACGAAAAAAAAAGGTTTTTAAAAGGCTGTTTTTTATTTAACAAAGTTAAGATGAAACCGATAGCTAATTCTAAATTCTTGAGTTTATTGGTCAGTTCCCATACGTAAGCCGTGGTTCGATAGTGAAAGTGTAGTTAAGTGCCCATTTGACAGATTAACGATTTGCTGTGATTATGTCAAGAATGTTTATAGAAGACTTGAATTTTGTTGGGACTTATTTGGAGATATTTTCATGAAATTTAAGTGTAATTGAAGATGGTAAACATACCCAGCCTAGGAAACTGGCTCTTTAGAGACGCTACTGGAACATGGAGATATATTATCGCTCGTTATTAAGTGGAAACAGTGGTAGGACATAAGTGAACCAATCAGATATCTACCAGTGTAGACATAAGACTAGAATAGTTCAAACGTTGAACTAGTGAGTTTTATTTGTCCCAGTAGTTTAACAGTGCATTTTTTTATGAATTTTTTTAGTTTTGTTTTTTTAGAGGTGAATGTCTGGGTTATTCTTGTGGGATGAATAACTGGGATATGCTTGTAGAACCCATAGGTTTGACAAATGCAAACCTATTTTGAATATTTTTTTAAATACCTAGATATAACTTATTTTTTAGAGTGTACATACACTTGCATCTAACTAAGTAAATGTTCCGGTTGGCCACTTAAAAGGCATCCACGCACCATTTCCCTCTCAATATGCCGATTGCCATGAGTAGGCCATCGGCTGCACTGCAAAGCTGTTGCAATGCTTTCCACCGCGCCAGATGCTTTGTGGAGCGACCACATGTGAAGTAACTAATTGTAATTAGTGTTGCGGCAACTGGTTGACAGGAAAGTTTAAAAGGATAATGTTTTAAAGGAAACGTAAAAAAAATTGCTAACAAAAAACAACAGTCGAATTCAGAACTTCCTTTTTTGAAATCGGTTGAAAAATATAAAGCCTTATCACAAGCAATATCAATGTGTAGGTATAACTCTAGCGACAAGTGATATTATAGTCTGTAACTCTCCGAGATATAAAAATTTTGCAATATAGCATGACCATTACCTAAATCCAGTAAAGAAACGTGTTCAAAGCCAATCAGCTCATGAGGTGGGCTGATTGGGCTCATGAATCCATCCGGTCCTTAGGAAGTATGGATTTCGGTTTTTAACCGACTTCAAAAAGGAGGAGGTGCTATGTTCGACTGTATGTTTTTTTTTCACTGATTTCTCTGTCAATTGTGATAAATTGTTAATAAACGTGGCCTAAACTCGGTTCGCGGGCACTTCCTGGAAGTACCTTGGAAGATAGTTAGTATTGGCTGAAGCCGAAAATCCGAAGATCGGTGCGTGTGCCGCAACTTTGTAGAAGTTTTTTTTTTCTTGTGTCGAGAGTGACGAGGCCTTCGCCTGGTGGTAAGCGTCACGCCTGCTCATAACAGTAGAAGTGCCAGAATTGTGAACTTGCGAATATAATCCTGCGCCGCACTGTACTGCGCTCGTCACCCATTAGATGTTAAATCTATATATAGCCAGTCATTTATCTGGTCTGGTTTATTTTCACCAATTGACTATGACACTGACACCGTCTGATGACCGACTTGATCAAAAAACGACATCCCATCTCCCTAAGGACTTGATAGACTTACACTACGTAAGCTTAGATACTAAATTGCTAAGTCAGACAATTTTTGATGAACATTATTAAGTAAGTCTTATTTAAACTCGCTTACACACATATTAACAGTAGATTACATCAATAAAAAGTAATGTGGTCGTAATTGTCAGAAATTGTAGCCGTCAGAGTCCACTTTCACTGCTTTACTTACTAACGGGTGGTAACCAGCGAGTGAGCATTAGTTGCATTCCAATGATGAGCGGACAGAATAATGGCAAGTGGCAACAACGGGTTTTGGTACGCGGAACTATTTGGTGGAACGTGGTTGAAGGGCTCAGGTGAAACTACGTGCCAATCGCTACGAATCCGTCTTTCTAGGCCCAAAATATACGAAATACAAACGGCGCTTTGTAACAAAATAACGACAGAATTAAGCATATGCGCCAAAAACATCCGAAACTTCACTAAATTCACATCCACCAATATCCAACTATGTTTTTTAAAGTCTTTACAAATTTACTTATATACCTACCTACGCAATATAAACAAACAATAACCGGGCAAATTCAACTGTTGGTTAATGGATTTGTTTAAATGCTTCATATTTGTATTGTAAGCGACATAAACAAACAAACAATAAACACAGTAACGACAGCGACGGGTCGGCGGTGGCGGAACATTCTCTCGGCTCAGACGCGCAGCACTATAATATCCAGTTTGACAAGGCAAAAGTGCTGGCACGCGAAAAGTTTTATGTGCCTCGTAAAGTTTAGGAGGCCATAGAGATTAGCAAGCGCCCAACTTTCAATAGAACGGGGGATGGTACCTGCCACCGACTTGGAGACCCTGTCTTCATGGAGCCCGCGAGAGTGGGCGCGTATCTGAAGGCGACGTGGTGAGCTCCGCGTGCTGGAATATTCCCGACACCGCACGAGACGATTCCAGTGATGAAGAGCTCCAGAGAGCGCCGGCGCAGCACTACACTCTACCCGCCCCCACCCCCTCGCCCGCAGATCAACCGCTGTCAACCGCAGTGCTAAGCAGGACGCAGCTGCACGCCCGTCGGGCTCTGTTTTCACTCATTGAAAAAGGTCACCGGATGTGATCGAAACTATAGTTGGAGTATCCGATTTAATTGAACGTGAGTATTCCCGTATAAATAAAACGAAAACAATAAACAGTTATTTACTGTAAAACTGAAATGTACAATTTTATTAAATTAAAAAGCATGTCACGCAGAAAGAAAAGCACTGTGTGACTTTAACCTGCGCTCAAGGCACACTTCTGCTTGACTTAGGTAGTCTATTAGTGCACGGCTATTAGATGAGCACTCCCGCTACGTTCAGACACTAGCTTCGAAAATTGAAAATGTTGTGCAGAAAATGGACTACTTATGTACACTAAGAAGGCGGATTTTTGTACTATGGTGTATCGGAGAGCTTTAACAATGACAAGGTTAGAGTTAAATGAATACTAGGTATAAATTCATTTTTGGGTTAACATACTTAATATAGAACGGCAAACATACACACAACACAACAAACATACATAGAGCAGACTCATTGGCGGTCTCTTATAGGCTTAGCAAACGACAAGATTTTCTCTCTAACGTCCAACTCTATTATTGGTATTTCTCTGTGGTGTCTCAATTTCGTGTATTAATAATAATAATAATGTACAAACATTTCTAAAAATAAGTTATTGCCAGTAAAATATTTAACAAACCCGTTGCTGCCTTTCACGCCTTTTTCAACAAACCAAACTATATCGCCTCAGTGTGAGCGCATTGAGCTTCCGTGACCAAACTGCATGCTTGCCAAAAGTATTCCGATTAAACGGTATTGCGTAACTATTGTGCAAAATACTGAACGATAATGTCCCAGATACACATATGATACACATAAATGTCGTTTCGGTCTGCCACGCTTGTGTTTTGTTTTATTCAGCCTACTTAGTTATTGGAGACAATAGGATGCTTTCGACGGAAAATTGGTTGTACTGCGACAAACTTAGCTGTAGATTCGGATGGAACGCCACCATCGGAGTTTCTGAAAAAATTTGATATACTTCCACGGAAAATTTCAGTACCATAATTCAGCCAACGGTATGGCTAAGTTGGTTCCTCTGGACTTTCGTGGTACGAGTAGGAAGTGACAGTCGAATGGTAAATTATGAGACGGAAATGGGAAACAATAGATTGGTATAGACTATGCTTAGAATATTTTCTGTAATGATTGAAGTGGTGCGACATCAATGTTAGTATTTTTATTTATTTATTTACCATATATAAAGTTTCTCTGAACAAGAACCGAAAAAAGTGAGAAGTTAAATGCGGTTCAACATTGAGATATTTTACTGAACATTCACAACCCAAAAAAAAACCTTAGTAAAATTTTCCGGTTTAGGGTTTCGACAACAGTGGTAGCGTGTCTGCGTTAGGTTCAAAACCCTGTCGGGTAAATGTTTTAATGATGAATTTAATTATCTGCTTTGGATGCTAGTATGAATACAAAACGTTATTTGCAATTTTTTATCACATGTACAAAATATTGATGTTTTTAAGATTTCAGTGCATTCACTGCACTTCCGTGCCACTGATATTTACGTCAAAGCATTCGTACTTATCTATTTTTTATTTATTTATACAGGAATACTCACGTTTAATTAAATAAGATACTCCGACTACAGTTTCGATCATACTTATCTACGTAATTAAATCTGCTATAGGTTACTTATAAGCCCAGTTTAACCAGAAGCTTAACGAAATGTCAACGGAGATTTCTTGAAGTAAGATATAGACGTATACATATGACACCTAGATCAATCTATATATTCATCATACATTCACCAATGGCAACAGCGACCAAAATAATTGGACAATTGACATTTAATTGTTGATAATGTTAACAAAACATTGTACATAAAAAGTCCACAACCGGAATGTAAAAATGTCACGGACGAAGAGTAATGAAAGAATAGGTATGGTAATAGGTAATTATACGAGAAATAGGTATTTAGTTGTAGGCTAGTAGTACCGGTATGGCGTATTTATTACGGAAGCAACACGCAATTGGTACGAAGCGAGTGTTCAAGAATGTATTGCTAACTTAGGCTTACTTTGTTTCCACTTCTAAAGCTGATGGCAATACTTGTTAGCCCTAGCCATAAGCAATTAACACAAACGGAACTACAGTGTTATACTAATAATTGCCTAGGGCTAGGGTCGATTTTAAATATTCCTAATATTTAATGTAACGCTTTACAAAGAATAGTTACTCGGAACAATCAAATTACAGTTTAACTACTGTTATAATTATCTCAGTGTTCCTGTTTTCAGTGAGCTAACGAGCTACTTAAATACTGATATTTTAATATTGAGTAACATAATGATGGTCGTTGTGAATATCAATTAGGCCCTTAGATTATGTAAAATAACATAATAACTGTTATGAATATTGTTAGTCACTCCTCTAAACAGAACGCTACTGGGGTCTAAATGTAGACCCCAGTCTTAAATGTTGGTCGAGTTACATTGGCCTCGTGCAGACTATCGCGAAATCTCGCGATATACACGAATCGAGACGAAAAAGCCGTCGCTTACTAAATTGTTGAATCTTAGTGGCATCGCAAGATTTCGCGACATAAACTGACGTTGACAAACATGTACTTAGACTAGACATAAGACATCGCCTGCAGAGTGCAGGAAAGAGCTATTTCACCTCACAAGCTTCTTTCCGAGCTTGTGAGGTGAAATAGCTCTTTCCGTTTTTCCGTTCTGTTTATCATTCGAAATCTGAGTGCAAAAGTGCAGCTCTTTTTTTCAACCGACTTCAAAAAAGGAAAGAAAGAAAGAAAGAAAGAAAATAATTTATTCTGTGACATCAGCACACATTAATAGGTAATACAACCATTGATACATTTATTGATACATTTTAAGGAGGTTCTTAATTCGACTGTATGTTTTTTTTTTGTATGTATGTTACGCGATTACTCCGCCAATTATGAACTGACTTTAATGATTTTTGTTTGGTAGGTAATACTACAGAGGTGTTTCCATATAAATTTTATCGAAATCGGTTCAGTAGTTTGGTTTTTAAATCATAACTACTAAAAAATATGAAGATGTCATCCAGATATTCGAAGTTGAAGTCGGTTTTTTTTTTAAAGCGTATTATAGCGTTATTTATTTACCCGCTAGCGTGGAAACAGTTCTTAAAATACGAACCTTTCTTTTCAATAATTTTCTATCCCGCCAGTCTACTGAAAATGCATAAGTAAATACTATTTTGTATTATTTATACGGGAATACTCACGTTTAATTAAATCGGATACTCCGACTATAGTTAAACGTGAGTATTCCCGTATAAATAATACAAAAATGTGTCAAAACCACGTCAACTTTCATAAAAAACTAAATACTTATTTTATGTCAGTGTGCCAACAAACATTTTAGAATAATCGCACTGACCAGCACGAAGACTCTATGAAAAAAAAACTAGCATTTTCCTCGCTGTAGTGAGGAGAAAAGTTATGTGTTTCGCTTGGCAGCAAAGTTATTCAACATCTCGTATCTATGAAACCCTCGCTCCACTCAGGATTCTATATTTGAACCTATCCCTATTTGTATCCTAGAATCATGAGCGGAGCGAGGGTTTCAATATAAGTGGGTACTCGCGATAAAATAACTTTGTAGCCTTGCATAACAAATAACTATTGTTTGTGTTATATAATTCTAAGCAGTTTTTAGATTATAATAATAATGTATTTTGGTATCTTTCTAAATGTCTAGACCCCATTTGTCCATTGGTCCAAATTTAACGCCACAGCCGTTCAGTAATTCAAAAATCATTTATATATTATTCTGACTTCTGTCAACTAATTTAAGCATCAGATCAAAATGGGCAATAATCTGCGTTATTAGACTCATTATCTCAAGGACTGGATAGTGAATAGCGATGATGAAGGCAACTGTCAAATTGATTTGGCGTTGAAATATAGTCATTAGCGTAAAAAGCAATGCTACGCTCAATTAAAACATCGACTAACTTAACTTAGAGTAAAGATCGTACCTACTCAATAAATTTCATGAGATCATTTGATTGATGACTGAACAATTTTTCTGAAAAATACTCATGCTATAACAAAGAGAAAATCACGTGCCAGATTTTCGTTAATGCCTTAATAAAGAAAATATTATTTAGTTTTTGTTTTTCTTATTTTACATTTAAAGTAAATAACAGGTGACTGGACATCATTTACATCGCATGGTGATCAACAGGCAATCGGTGCGTTTAATTCGAATGTAGTTATTTTTGTTTGTAGTTTGTAGCAGTTATTTAGCACGAAAGTATTGATGATACGTGACGCTCCCAAATAGAAATAAAGGCAATATATTGGCAAATTAGAAGAAACTGAACGAAATGAGTAGGTACTTGTTCAAGTTTTTACTCTTACGAAAACTTGCTAACCTAAGTTTGTAGAAATCAACTATTTACGGGTGATATAAATTATTTAGCCATCTAAGTATTTTTTTTTATATAGGTCAGGGAGTTAACCTACATTAGGATCAGATATAATGCTACAAGCAAGTTAGACTAAAATCTTTGAGAAATATTACTCAATATAGATTATAGAATCTATTCAAACTGAATAAAATCGATTGAATTGCCTACAGATCGATACCATAATTGAATTGATCGATAAACTCTTCTAATTTCAGTTATTGTTTTAACGTCTAGTACCAAAACTAACTTATGTAAGTCCTCAGGCCTACGAAAAGGATTGTATTTGAATTCTACATTTTACTTAATATAATATAAGAACTTTGTTCACAATATCGTACAGACACAGCCTTAAATTATCTATTCAACTTCCTCAGATACATCCAGTAGTCATGTTACTAATTGCATAATTATAAAGTACTCTGTGACAACTCTATGTAGAGAAATTAATTATTATTGCAATTTGGCGTGCGTTACCGCACGCTACACGGGGGTTTTATGGCAGTTCTTGTAGGGTTGTCAACACAAACCCATAATGCAAGAACTTTAGTAAATAAAATTCTTGTAGGTTTTTTAAAAACAACCTAATGTTTTTTGAAATAAAAATGCGCACGGCATAGTTTTTTCCTAATCTTTCTGACGAAAAAAACAATGAAATCTTCAACATGTGAAAGGTAAAAAAGTTTCGCAGTTTCTCTTTTTTATATATCTTTGCATTAGTTGCAAATATGTTATTGTCAATTGTGATCGAGTGTTAATATGTATAAAATTAGTTGCTTATTAGTTTGATTATTTATATCATAAGGTTTATAGGATTAGATTAACATGTTTTTTAAATAATTACAAGTACCTTAATGACCAGGTTGTCTAATATACTAACTAGCCACTGAGGACTACCAGTTTTTAAAAAACAAAATAGAAAAAAAATTGCATAGGTAATAAAATCTCTAAAACGCATTTCTGGCTGTCTTTACGCTTTGATGAGTAACGGTTACTTCATTACTTAAAAAACTTTTCTTCAACAGAATATGAGATTATGATATAACGTTCATGAATAAACGGAATGGTCTACTTCCGAGTTGAATTACCATTTATACAAAATTAAACAAACTTAAACAGTCGTTTGAATTCATTACTAGTAGTTATTCTGGTGAATAACCTATAATCATGAACATTTTCTTTAAATGTGACCTATTTTCAAAAATTTTTAAAAAAAAAAAAAAAAATCTGCCTCTAGACTGTACTAGTAGTTACATAGAGACAAAATTGCAAAACCGTCCGAAACTTTACGCTGTTTAAGTAGATAAGTGTAAAAATTGTATTGATTTGATTTGAAAAAGCAGTTATTTTTTAAATATAACTTTCATAAATCATACATCCATTGCGTAGTAAACTTAACTTTTATTTAAATCCTCATATACATTTTTAAAGATGTTCTTAGATGCCTTCAGAGTTGCTAAATTTTTGACGATTTACTTCTACGTACGTTCATTAACTTTACAACCCCACACTTGACCTTGCATCAAATATTGGCCTTCAAAGTACATAATATTTGTTCTAAACACTATAATGCGTAAGTTTGTCTGTTGGTGTTTGTTTGATCTTTCACTTTATTAAGATCAACGCACGTAAAGCATTAACTTTTGGCATCGCTAACGCATCGTTGTCCATATCCGGTGGTAGCCTCTTATCGCCAGACCAAAAGTATGTTTGCCTATTTGTCCTCTATCTTATTAAAAACTCTACAGCCGGTTATTGCCCTAATTTTTTAACACCGAGTGCTCGAGGTCTGTTGCGAGGATATATAGCGTACTTGAAACCGCAAGGTGTGTCTAGTTTTATAGCTAGTTTTAGCTTTATCATTGTGGCAACCCTAATTGTAGCGTCATTCCTTGGCCGAATTTTCCAAAGTACATCCCAGATAAACCTCCAATAAAATTAGCAGCTATCGGCGCCAGCATCCTGAGACCTTGGATTGATCTCGGATAACAAACGCTTGCTTAATTGACCTCTCCAAGATTGCTATCAATCTATTGCGATCTATTAGAGCATGTATTGTATTAACATAATAATTATAGTGGACGTTATTATATTGTTTTATCTATTTCAGGATCGTATTAACGAGAATGGTAGTTAGGATTCAGTAAATGCAGCGAATGACGCCTTGGACCTTGTCAATATACGGAAGACAAAGGACAGTGACTTGAAAATAAATTACCTTAAGTAGTTAAACAAGATTTACTTAAGTTAAAAAAAAACTAGAATAGCTTCTTATGTTGCGCCAAATGTCAGATCGCAAATTGTATACATTTAAGCCCTTTCTTTTATACCAAACATGTCAGGTTTAGCTCAAAATCTTAAATTGAGATGCGTAATTAGGTCAACCCGCCATATTGGATTGACGTCATACTTATACCCTTTGTTAGGCACATGGAATGCCCAAACGCGTAAATATACATCATTAATCATAATATGATACCTAGTTTTTTTGATGCCATGTCTTGACGAGACAAGCGATACGTTCGCCTGGTGGTAAGCATCACGCCTGCCCATAACATTGCAGCAGTGCCAGAATTGTGAACGTGCGGACAAAATCCTGGGTATGTCCTTAAACTGCAACCAGACCCACCGGAGGACGGGCAGCAGCGTCCTTTTGGTTAACGGTGGTGAGCATTCTGAGATCCCCAAGCCGCCTGCCAAGCGTGGGGATTATGGCAATACCCCTCTATTAAGGGGGAGGCCTTCGTCCAGCAGTGGACGTTTTAAGGCTGATGACGTGAACAAAATCCTGCGCCGCAGTGCCCTGTGCTCGTCACTTTGAGATATTAAATAGATGTATTTAGGAGTGAACTTCTTCAAATAAATCGGAATTATAGAAATACTGTACCGTTGGTACATGTTAGGTATATTAGGTAAACTTCACATTTTTAGTACGAAACCTTATTGCTAGATAATACAAAACCTGCTTATCTTATTACAATCAGTTTAAAAGCGTAGGACTATTTACATCACAATCTAGATTTGAATAGCACTAAACTAGATTTGATTATTCAAATTAAGCACTAAAAATGCAAGACCAAGGACAAGTCTTAAAAAATAGGGCGACCTCGATACTGCATTCGAAAGTACTGCATTGTTACCTAAAAGGAACAGTTTTGGCGGCTTGTAGAATCCGATTGATACAAGGCGATAAGTGTCTTGACACCTCAATTATACAATGGGACGCACGCCGGTGTTTTGTATGTTAATATGAATGCGTAGGACAATGTTAGGAAGTCGTCAGGTGTCTGACAGCCGGGCTTGACCTTTCGTCAGGCTTAATTATTGTGATGATATAATGAATTGTTTGTGTTGCTATTATTCAAATTGAAACAAATACAATACATACGCATATTATAATAGGCATTTAAAAAAAACCGACTTCAACTTTGAATACCTGGATGACATCTTCATATTTTCTAGTAATTTTGATTAAAAAACAAAACTACAAAACCGATTTCGATTAAATTTATATGGAACCACCTCTAAAGTATTACCTACTAAACAAAAAAAATATCATCAAAATCAGTTCATAATTGGCTGAGTAATCGTGTAACATGCAAACAAAATAATAATAATAATAAATAAAAAAATAAAAACACACCGGCGAACCTAACCACCTTTTTTGAAGTCGGTTGAAAATATGAACATTTCATATAATCACGTTCTTATCCTATCTTTCTTAATAGATTTTGAATTGGATTTGTTTCATCATTTTTTTTTATACGGTCAAGTGACGAGATAAGCAAGACTTTCACCTGGTAGTAAGCGTCACGCCAGCCACTAACAGTATCAGTGCCATTTCGAAATCTGTTTTTACGAGCCGAAGTTTTGTCATACCTACGTGAGTACTCTGGGATATGGTGCTTCTATAAACTCTATAGTAATATTACATTCAACTATTATATTATTCTTTGTTTCATAAATGTTTCGCACAGAAAATAATTAGTATAAATATAACCCAGCTACAATTAAATATAATAGTGTCTCTGTTAAACGCGAGCATGCAGCGTATTATGTCGTTACCCGGGGCTAAATTGGAACGCAGCAGTCCTGCAGGGCTAGCATGCGAACCGCGAGAAAATTTTCTCGATTCTTAAAAACAGGACAAGGCTACGAATCTGTCTAAGTTTGTCTCGTTTACGCACGACATAAAGACAGGACAAAATTTTCTCGCGGTACGCATGCTAGCCCTGCTGTACTTAACTAGTCGGGTCCTACCATTATGATCGTAAAAGCATTATTATTCTTGTTACGTTGGACTTCGTCTGCTTTTCTCGAGTTACATTACATTATGAATCTTTTAGTGACTGTGTTTCGACCTGCTATTTTGCTATCTTTTATTCACAATACACACACACACACACACACATTCATTCATCACACACATTCACCACTTCACCACAGTCACACACATTAATTCACATTCATCATCCACAGCCTTCTAACCCAATGCTACAGGCCTCTTTCTATGCCATCTGCCTCTTGAACTGATCTGGTCCAGGTTCGACCCGTGATGGTAATGGTATGATATTGACCGACAATATTTCTTGTCGAATTACCGGTTACCGCAACGGAATGCGTTAGTTTTTAATCGAGATAATAATCTAACTCAAACGCTACCGTAGGAAGTCAGGAGTTTACTTTCTAAACCAGAGCGCGCGACTCCGGTCTGCTTTAGTTTACCGTTTTAACATATCAATGACACTTTCGCTGCGCTCCACGTAATGGCAACGTAATAGAGTGGATGACCGTGCGGTGAAGTTGGCGAAAAAATACTGCTCTTCATTATTGATTGTATCAGTGCATACCTCGACACCCAAAATAGATTGTATGGATTGTAGGTTAACCCAGCAAAATTACAAGAAACAGTATATCATCGTGTAGTTAATAACTCAGAGTGACAAGTGCCATGCCTAGTTTTCAAACTTCAAATTCAAAACTTTGAGTAATCTCAAGCAATAGCTTGCAATCGACGCCCAAGTATGCGGATTTCGACGGCAAGCCAACTCAATGAAATCACAAGGAATAGTAAATCTACGTGTAACTAACAGCTTAAACTTCAGAGTAATAATGCCGTGCCTAGTTTTCAAGTTCAAAACTTTGAGTAACCCCGAGCTATTATGGCTTATAACTAGAGTACTTCAAATATTAGGATTGAGCCAATAGAATTGAGTATCCAACACATGCATTTTGACTAGTTCACGATCAGAATTTAATTATCAAGTTATTCTGAGAGTTTTCTTGTGGATGTTTAAATGCTCCATAACCAAGTGGACTTTTGGGTAATTAGGTTTTGCCAACATTGGCGCGGGTTACATTAGCGGGCTGATATGTGGCGGGCTGAAATGTGGCGGACTGAAATGTGGCGGACTGAAATGTGGCGGGCTGAAATGTGGCAGGCTTAAATTACTGCTTGGGTTACCCAAACTACAGCAGCTTGTTGCGGACAGTTGCGGTAGCAAATACCAAGTCTATCACACACAAGCATGGCCTACTGTTTTTTTTATGCCTTAGGTGGCAAACGGATGGGTCGCCTGATGGTTGCCGCCCTTGTGCCTGTCTGTAATGTATGTTATATTATATTTATGGGAAACAATTACCATTGCCCATGGGTAACTGTAATACCAGGGACAGCTCAAATACGGTGCCGACTTTTTAAGATTCTGTTAAAACGCCTTTTGAAGAATTAGAAAAAAACAGCAAAAGTCGTGGACGTTAGCACGTCCGCTGCTGAAAACTGCATCAATATATGAGAATGGGCTTAGAGTACTGGCCTCAATACATACGAAAATGCATGTAGACTTTATGTATACTAAATACTTTGTGAAAATAATAGTAAGCTTGAGCACATAACAGCTGAGCTATATATAGGTGCTAATAATAAAAACTTATGGCACTAGTCCATAAGTTTATCGTGCTGTACGATCATCAAAATTTTTGGCATACTTACACAATAAATAATGTATATCTATCTATCTATATGGTAATGCTTTCTCAGGAAAAGAAATACATAAGACTTTATCGTTCATATCCAAGACTATAAAAAAGATGCCGAATGTTGCGAAAAGGTATTACTTAAATAAACCCCCTGAAATTACTTAAATAAACTTGGATACATATAAGATATAATAACGAAAAAGCGCACAAACAACACGACGATGGTTTTTCAACTGCTGCATCTTTATCTTCTAATCATCATTCTAATAATTTCGAATCATCATCAGCCAATAGACGTCCACTAAAAAAACAATGCTGGACGAAGGCCTCCCCTTAAGTCGCAGGCCACAAAGAAATGGCATCGGGCGCGGGCATGATACGGGCTCCGTTCAGATTTCATATTAAATACATTGCAATAAGGCACAATTTAGGACACACAGAACGAAGTTCAACGGGCGTGCATCGGGCGCGGACGCGCCCGGTCTGTGACATTTGGTGTGTTCCTTATTTCAATGAGTTTAGTATGAAATGGCATACCGCACCCGACGCCAATTCTGTGTGGCCTGCGCCTAATAGGGAGGGATTGCCATAATCCCCACGCAATCACTATCTATCACTCTCGAATGATAGACATTACTCCTGTCACCTTTCACTCTCATTGCGATGAATATAGGAGTGACGAGGATACAAATCTGCATTAATAGCTGTTGTAACCACCGTTGCTAAAGCATCAAGGTCACGGGTCACAACCAGGTATTCAATTCTACAAGGAACCGTCAAACAGCGTGTTCACAGAATACGAAACGAGTTACGAGTTATTATAATCCACTTTCTATTGGGTATTGCAAGTTGCAGCTGCGTTTCAACTTGACCTACAAACAAATCTAAATTAACATCAGCCCGTGCAGTTTTATCATTTCAAGGCCCAAATTAGTCATAGAGCACCGATAAAGGCTAGATAGAATGTAATAATTAGTTATTGAATTTATCGGACTACACAACGGTTAGTAAAATTACTAGTATAGTATTATATTATCTTTGGTAAAACTAAGAGATAAAACAGCAAAGTTGAATACGAGTTAACAGCTTTCATTCCAAGCTAAAATCTTGAATCTGATTGGGAAAAAAACCTCAGAGTTTTTGATTTGATTGTCTACTTCACTTCAACAGCCGGAAGACGCCCACAGCTGGACGTAGGCCTCCCCTTAATAGGTAGGGGTTGCCATAATCTTCACGCTTGGCAGGTGGCTTGGGTATCGCAGTATGATCAACACCGTTAACTAAGAGGACTCTGCTGCCCATCGTCCGGCGGTTCTGGATGCAGTTCAGTTTAATTTTAATTAATCTATCATACTCTTATTTCAGTAATACACAGTAGCGCTCGTGGCGTAGCTTGTCTAGGTGATTCTAAACGATCATCGATGTTAAGCAACGGACGGTCCGGTCAGTCTTCGGATGGGTGACCGTGAGTGGCATTTTTTTCTGAGCGCTACCGTGGGTCGGATGACACGTTAAATTGTTGGTCCCGGTTGTTTGTTCTAGTTTCTATAACAATAACCGTCAGCCATGTCAGAGCCCTGCGGGCGGCACATTAACTCTGACACTAGGGCTGGCCACTCAGCCTATACGAACTTACTTACTTTTAGTGATACACACATTAGCCCGATGCAATCTGAAAAGACAATCTAGTAGATGAATCTCTTCTTTTACTACGTTTTAACGTCTTTTACAAACACGTACATATAAATATCTGATCAATTATTATGCTTCAAAAATGTAGCTCCAAAATTATGTGACTCTGAAGAAACTTGAAATCCATTTAATGCAAATGCAAATATAAAGAAAGTTGTAGATTCTCGTGTCCTTGACTTTGAATATCTATCACATTATTTCAGATTATTTGCATTTTTGATCAACAATTCAAATAAAAGCTTATAAAATAAAACATTTTGTAGAGATTTGTTAAGCGATTCGGCGGTCTTCGTGTTTAATCTATTTTTAAAATCTTTGCTATAATATTTTTCCATTATGATTCTTAATGAATTTTACATGCTATATAATTGAATGTATACTATCAATTACATGCTTACTAATTACTTACATTATGTATAAAATCACTAGCAATTTTTAAAGTAGGTCTACTTGGCACAAATCGTGAGACGTGCATTGAAATCTTTTACACGGAACGTACAGTTACCAGTACATATCTGATTACCTTTAATTAGACTGAACATAACACAATACTTAACATTCATAATTGCAGTAGATTTGAATCCAGAAAATGTCTTTCATAATCATAATCAGCCTGTTAATAGCCCACTGCTGGACTTAAGGCTACCCTCGAAGGGCGATTGGGCCTCATCCACCACGCTGGCCTAGTTGCGAGTTGTTGGATTAACATACGCCATTGAATTTATTCTTCGGACGTATACTGGGTTCCCCTCGTGATGTTTTCCTTGACCAAAAAGCCAGTGATATGAAAATTCGTACATAAACTCCAAAGAGCTTATGGTACGGGACTGGGTTTGATCCTGCAACCACACGACAGCTGGTCAAGTGGTCTCTCGATTAAGCTTCCACGGCAGAAACAGTCTTTGCCGCGCTCTAAAATAATGTAACAGTAAGCGGCCATTGAGAAAATATGAGAGAAAAGCATTACAAATCAATTACTTTGCACGCCTCTACTTACGTCATTATAAGTGTCTATCTATAACTATAAAAGGCTTTGTCCTGACTGACTGACTGACTGACTGACTGACTGACATATAGACAACGTACAGCCCAAACCGCTAAACGTAGAGACTTGAAATTTGGAGGGTATGTTTTTGGAGAGGTGTAAACGCCCACTAAGAAAGGATTTTTTGAAAATCAACCCCGAAGGGGGTTAAATGGGGTGTTAAAGTTTGTATGAAACTTTTTATTCTCTGGTTCGATTGATACAAAACTTGGTATACATATTCTACTATAAAAATAAGAAGATACGGGTGTCACAGTATTTTCAAAATCAGCTCCCGTTAGTATAAAAAAAAACTAAGTTTTAGTGATAGTACGTTTGTTTCTCCTTAACTTTGTAACGGCTGTACATATTAAAATGAAATTTGGTATAGGGATGGGGATAGATGTGGGGATGGGGGTGGGGGTGGGGGTGGCGATGATACTGGGAACGGAGACGGGACGGAGATAGGCATGTTAATATTAAGATTACAATTGGTATCGGGATGGGGATGGGGATGGGGTGGAGATGGGGTGGGGATAGGGTGGGGATTTGGTGGGGACAGGTGGGGATGGGATGTGGATGTGGATGAGGCTGGGAACGGGGATGGGCGTGTCCATATTAAGATGAAAGTTGAAATCGGGATGGGGGTGGGGATGGGATGGGGTTCGGGATGGGGATGAGGGATGGAACAGGGATGTGGACGGGGATGGGCGTGTTCATATTAAGATGAAAGTTGAAATCGGGATGGGGGTGGGGATGGGATGGGGTTCGAGATGGGGATGAGGGAGGGAACGGGGACGTGGACGGGGATGGGCGTGTTCATATTAAAATGACATTTGGTATCGGGATGGGGATGGGGAAGGGGGCGCTTATAAGGATGAGGCTGGGAATGGGGACGGGGATGGGCGTATTTATTGGTCGGCTGAACAGATGGAGCTGCATTTTTGGATAGGTAGTTATAGCATAAGGTTCGGAAACGGACATTGGCTATTTTTTTGTAGGTCCACGCAGACGACTGTTTGACAGACATAATTATTATAGATACTGTACAGCCTAAGCTGCTAAATTATTTTTTTATATTAAATTAACTTACTTTTAAATGCCTAAACTAAATTTTGAGTGGTGTAAACTTACAATCAGCTCAAGCTGTGGTAGCTTCAGTGAGATCTAGCTCGACACACATTCTTGGGGTCGCGTGTTCGAACCCGGGCGAGCCCGTTCCAATTAGTTCTTTGAAACTTGCGCATGGATAATACCACTGGCTTTTCGGTGAAGGAAAACATCATGAGGAAACCTACATATTTCCGGAGAAGAAATACGATAGTGTATGTAAAACCGCCAACCTGCACTGGGCCAGCGTAGTGAATATGGCCCAATCAGGGTAGGCCGATATACCATTAGTGTTAAGGGCTGATGCAGAGAAACGCACACTCAGCAACGATTTTGAAAAATTTGCAAGGGGTTCAATGTATCATTAAAATACCATTTTGCCGAAACCATTCATTTAAGGCTGTTAAGTTTTTTGAATTAAGAGATAAGATAAAATAAACATAAACGATGTTTCAGAATTTTCAAACAATTTCAAAACTGGAAGGCCACGGGTCAGTTTTTCATTTGAAAAAAAATGTTATATTTATAGATTAGCTAATCGAGTGTTTATGCGTAAGAAAATAAATGTTTTAAACACATGTACTTGATCCGGTGCACGCACCAAGCACAGCGCTTTCGAAACGTCCATCCGGCGTCGGCTCAGATACGTTAAAACCCGAGTATAATGACGCGCTGTACCTTGAGCGCGCCCCACTCCAACCCACACCGAGTCTACCTAAGCGATCAGTGCAGCACTGTGTTTTATCGAAGTTTCGTAATTCTTGCGATATTTTGGTAATCTTTTTGCGTTCTTTGTTATCATACTTTTTCTGCTTAAGCTTATTTCATTTCATTGACTCTGTTGATACGGTATGCAATAATGATGATGCTGTAAACTATCCAGTTGAGTTTTTAAATTCATTAAGACCAGCGGGGCTACCATATCATAGGCTTATCCTGAAGAAAGGTACACCCGTCATGCTCCTTCGGAATTTAAGACCACCCAAATTGTGTAATGGAACCAGGTTACAAGTAAAAATGCTGCATCGTAATCTGGTTGAAGCCATCATTTTGACTGGGTGTGCCCATGGCGAAACAGTGTTTGTGCCGCGTATTCCCATGATTCCCAGTGACTTACCTTATGACTTCATAAGGCTTCAATTTCCCCTAAAAGTTTGTTTTGCCATGACCATCAATAAGGCTCAGGGTCAAACTTTAAAATACGCTGATATTGATTTAAGGCAGGACTGTTTTTCGCATAGTCAGTTCTATGTGGCTTGCTCGCGAGTTAGCTCCCCTAAAAACCTGGCTATTTTAGCACCTTCCAACAAAAAAGTCAAAAACGTTGTCTACAAAGAAATATTGTAATCTTTCGGGTCAAAGGCCCCGGCAACTATAGCGTCATTAGCAGACATTTTTAGGGTTCCGTAGTACTACGAGGAATTCTTATAAGTTTGTCATGTCCATCTGTCTGTCTGTTTAAAATTCAACAAGACGGCTTTGTTTTGAAGTAAGTATTGCAAACGCGACATGCCAAATTTGGTCATCCTCAAGCAAACTTGCAAGCGGCTTGGAAAAAATGCAATAATATACGTATTTTAGTGATTCAATTGAGTTGGGCCCCGATTTAACCGAATTCCAGTATTCAACATTACTACGCGGGCAAAGCCGCGGGCAAAAGCTAGTTTAACTATAATAGCAGTGTTTTACCTGAAATAAAACACATATTAAATACTTACCTTATTTGAAGCTTATTAGATTGAGAGTGGCCTACCTCGTTTTCCGCTTCCTCTTCCCTCTCTTTCACACTTTCCTACCCTTTTTATCTATCCGTCTCCCTTGCACATCCGTTCTCCCCACCAGGCGCCCCGACCGAGCGCGTGTTCGGGCTTGGTCGTATTCTAGTTCATTGAGTCGAAAATCTTCACCAGGCAGCATTTAAAATGTAAGCTTCAAATAAGGTAAGTATTTAATATGTGTTTTATTTCAGGTAAAACACTGCTATTAAATAACTTGACCGTTATTTGAAGCTTATTAGATTGAGACGTGTTTGTTATCGCCTGGTGTAAAGACGCCAATGTGAGAGCTGTTAGAACTTATAGGAAATCGAGTTGCTCTAGGTATAGATACTAGATACATAATTAAAACAAAAGATGTGCAAGGAAAAATATTTAGTATTATTCATAATCATAATCTTAAACAGCTTACTACGTTATTTTGTAGATGCAAACAGCAGGTAGCTAAGTTACTGTAATACTAATAGGTACAAGTAGGTACAGATACAGTTTATAGTGCTAGATTCATTATTTATGTTGTAAATTAATCGTATGTATGAAGCTTTACAAATCAATACAAAAGTCGCCGAATCTTAATTATTTATGTTGGATTAAACAATCTGGTGACACTACAGCTAGTATTCGTTGACATAACTTCTTTACAATAAAAACGGGCAAAAGTGTTATGTGATCTCCAGTTACCTCTAGACATGATTTCATCTAGGGGGCAACTATCAGACCAGTTTTTGGACGCAACGGCAGAACGTATACTGCCAGCTGAATCTACTACTCCTGCCTCGGATAGCAAGGATTTTACCCATCCAGCGATAACCGTGCGAGACGCGGCCCTTGGCTGTCCTTTGATATTAATAAATAGATTTTGACATCCTGTTTGACGTTTTTCTTCTAGTAAAGATATTGTGTGTTTAACCCAGAATACAGGGTCTAACTTTTTGTTGATAGGGTTAGAAGACAATCTCCAGCCAGACTGTCTATATGTAGCGGTATCTGTTTTGGATCCAAACATGGGCCATAGAATCAAACAACCGTCATTTTCGGACAAGTGCTTTGAATCCACAGCTAACAACGTCAAATCATGCACCCTGCGGCCCGAACAGAGTAGTAAAAGCGTTGCTGTATGTCTGCACGTTGCAAAAATACTATTCTCGTCTACAGAATAACTTCCTAAAAATGAGGCCAGCTTATCTATATTCCATACAGTAGGTTTTCGAGACACGGGCTTTTTTAAAGCGATTGCTTTTAAGATGTGACGGACTAACACATGAGAACTTAATTTATCAGTATTATCAAAATTTGATAGGGTAGAGACAACGGATTTGTGTAGTAAAATAGTATTATATGCCAAACCATCTATGATATGTAAATCTGCTAGAAAGCGAGATAAATCTGAACCTGTTGGTTGCAATGGATTTAATTCATGTTGTGCTGTCCATTTAAGCCACCTATTCCATGCTACTTTGTAGGTATTTTTAGTAGACAGGCGCCATGAGCCTTTTAAGAGCTGTAGTTGAGATTCAGTCCATTCGGTTAAATTCTTTGACCACCCCCACATTTCCACACTTCCATTGTCATCTCGTGAACTTTGGGGGGTGGGAGGCCTGTCACTGTGTCTATCAGGTGCAAATGTAGATTCTCGATCGTGAACGGAGACGCTAACGCACGGGCTTTTAGGTCTGGTCTCCAGAACACTTTCTCCCACCTCGGGACTATTATGAGAAACACGCCGGACGCTGAGTTGAGGTGCTGTAGCACCTTGGGAATCAGGTAAGGTGGTGGAAATACCCAAGCTAGAGGGTAATTCCAGATTCGGGAAAATGCATCGTGGTAAATCGCGTGAGTATCGTTCTGGTCCAGTGACACATAGTTGCTTACCACCTTTGCTCGTTCTGATGCGAATAAGTCTATCATTGGTACTCCGTAATTTTTGAAAATCTTTAATGTGCATTGAGGGAGCAGATGCCATTCTGCGAGACTCCGATGGCGTGAAAGGTGATCTGCATGGCTGTTGTATTTGCCGGGAATGTACTGGATTTTTAGATTGATCTGGTGGTGGTCTAATAGATGAAAAACTTTTTTGGCTATCTGCATCAAAAGTACGGACCTGGTTCCGCCCTCGTTTCGTAAGAATGCTACAACAGTCTTGTTGTCGCACTGTACTAGGACAGTTGACTTGAACAAGTGTGCACCTTGCTCGTCCAAAGTTTTTAGAATTGCGAGCATTTCTTTTTGGTTGCAATGAAGGTTCTGTTCTTGTTTTGTCCACGGTCCTGACATCGTGTGACTGTCGAGCTGAGCACCCCACGCTATGTCTGAGGCATCTGTAGTCAGAAAATGTGACGGTGGTGGGTAGTGAATCGGGGAGGCCCGATGACAGTTTACAAGCCACCATTTTAGATCCTCCCGTACCCCTACGGGTAAGACATAAGTATTGACACTGCTGACAGGCATTTCTTTTACGATCTTGTTCAGAAATAGCAGCGTGTCTCGAAAGTGAAGTCTGCCCCTGGGTACAGCAAAACTGGCAAAGTTTAATTTGCCCACGAGGCTTTGTAGACTTTTTAGGGACGTTGTGCCTTTGTGCAATAAGTACGACACCTTCTGCTTTAGGTCCAATATCTTTTTGTCTGGCAGACATCGCTCGTTTAACCACGGGTTCCAAAGAACACCCAGAAATATAAGGTTTTTGCAAGGGGACGTGATTGACTTTTCGACATTCGTCCGCCACCCTAAGTAGTGAAGACGTTTGAGTACTATATCGATATGGACCTGTAGCATCCGATAATCCTGATGCACGATCAAAAAATCGTCTAAGTAGACAATTATTCGAATACCTTCCTGTCTTAATGTTTGGGCAACCCAGTTTGTCAGTGTTGCGAACACTTTGGGTGCTGTGCTGAGACCAAACGGCAGGCAGGTCATTTGTAGCAATTTCTCCTGATAAATTAGCCGCAAAAACCGTCTGTGAGACTGGCAAATTGGCAAATTGAAATAGGCCTGCGAAAGGTCTACTTTGCAAAGCCAGTCTCTTGGTTGGAGAAAGTCCGGTACACGAAAAACATTTATAAGTCTGAATGGTTCTGCGAGAATCATTTTGTTCAGATTTTTCAGATTGAAAATGGGCCGGTTGGTTCCGTCGCCTTTCGGGACCAGAAACATTGTTGATAAAAAGCTTGGGGAGCGTGGAACAACCTCGAGAACCTTTTGAGCTATCATTTGCGAAATGATAGTCGACATTGGTTCGGATTCCTTGGTTTTGCAATGACTTCCTGCATCGGGCAGAACAAGAGGAGGTTGTGTGAGAAAGGGTATGCGATAGCCCTGGATTAAGCGCAGTAGGATATTTGGTGCCCCCAGCTCTTGCCATTGATTGACATAATGTTTTAGCTGGCCCGCTATGAAGTAGTCAGTACCTACCTCTTTTACCACCGGCCTGCTGATCGTGGGCGGCAATTCTCTTTCTGTTAAACTGCTGTTTATTGAATCGTTGTTGGTTAGCTCCACGAGACCGAAAGGACCCACGAGTGTTGTGGTTAGACCCACGCACACCACTTTGGTTATTACCGGTTCCCTGCGAGGGACGGTTCTGTCCAAAACCCTGTGTAGGATGACTATGTCCATAGTTCTGCGAGAACTGGGTAGGGTGTGGCACAGCGCAGCATGTTTGTAGAGTACCCTGCGAGGGTACGACAAAATTAGCTGGCCCCTGCGAGGGGTAGCGAGTAGCTTGCTTACCAATTGCTTGCGAACCTGATTTATAGCTACTGTTTTGATGTGAAGGCAAGAACGCCTTTTTAACACCTCCTGTTTTTTCTAAAGTCGATGTCAGCAGCTCGGAATTAAAAATGTGTTTATTCGAAGGCGGAATTTTACGTAGTGCAGACTTAACCAGCGGGTCGCGAACAAAATGCAATATACCGTCTCTACGCATCTGTACCGTCTCTGCGCGGTGACCACATATGAGCTGTAGTATATCAGAAGATACCTTTTGGTATTCCCCATTCGATAACAGTTCACCAATTTTTTCATGCAACTGATCCGGACTTACAGTGCTTGTGTCACGAGCCCAAGCGATAAGATCGGTCATGCTGCTTTGCAACGCCTCTTGCTGCTTAAGTACACAAAAAGTCAGTGCACCATATGCTTTATCAGCGTAAGACAAGTGTCGTTGAGAATCATAAGATTTAATTTCTTCGTTAACCTCTAACTCCGTAAAGCCAGGAGAGTAGTTGTAAGCTTTTTGTACTTCAGAGTACCTAACCTCACACCACTCACTCTTGTCAAAGTGCTGAATGTCGTTTAAAATCTTAAGATAAATCTCCGGGGTCTTGGGAACTGAAGGCTCTTTCAATTTAACCTGTATATCGAATTTGAATTGTTGGGGGTAGTTTGATTTTTCATCTTCTCCTTCATAACCATATAAAGACCTACAGTCTTCACTATCCAATAAAGATATATTGTCGTTATCATTATTTAAATCATGCATTTCTGCTGAACCGCGAGACGCTGCTGCAGATTGCGCATCCGTGTTGAAGGTACCGCCCTCATAAAACCGTTTACGAAGTTCGCCTACTTCATCGGATAATTTGCGAAGTAAATCGTCCTTGCGCTTATGCTTGCCCCCCCTTTTTTTGTGAGAGCGGTGGTGAGGACGCTTCTTTTTACGATTAGACTTAGCTGACGATGAAGTTGAAGAACTAGAGCTACTGCTACCTTCACTAGATGACGATGAGCTGGTTCGTGCACGTGGTTCACGACGCGTCCTCTTAGTTTGCAGGCCCGACGGCCCCGCAACCGACGCAGATACAGAATCACTCGGGTCATCCATCCTAATTAAGACAAAAGTATTATATCGATTCTTATAAAATATTGTTTTCCTAGTCAAACAATTCTTTCGAAATTAACGCACTCTATTTCTAGTAACTAGACTACTGCAGCAATAAGTAGGCTATAATAAGCGAAATTTTAAAACAGCTGAGGGTAGAAAATAAATTAAGATTCCACATTAATTTCCAAAATACTAATCCACATTTAAACCAGTAAAATGGTTCGACAAAAAGAGGGTAACTAAAAATTAAATTCAAATGGTAAAAACGAACAGTAACACTGTTAATAAAACTTTACCAATATACCTTCAAGTTAACTTACTGCTTTCCGATGTGAAATGGCACTTGAATTCACGAATAATGTAATGTAGGACTTTTATAAATTATTATAATTATATTATACTTTAATTTATAAACTTGAAATATATATAGTCTTGACGACGACTGGTCTCGGCGGAAAACTTGACGCCAATGAACTAGAATACGACCAAGCCCGAACACGCGCTCGGTCGGGGCGCCTGGTGGGGAGAACGGATGTGCAAGGGAGACGGATAGATAAAAAGGGTAGGAAAGTGTGAAAGAGAGGGAAGAGGAAGCGGAAAACGAGGTAGGCCACTCTCAATCTAATAAGCTTCAAATAACGGTCTAGTTATTTAATGATATGTTATCCAATATGCTCACAGATCAATTAAAAGTTCTGTTATGGTGTAGCGTTGTAGCTGTAATGCGCGTTGAAGTCTTTTCTATGAATGATAATTCGTAGCATTTATTTTGTAGGCTAGTTTTTTTTATTTACTTTGGAATACTTAACCAGTTATTGTAAGTAAGTAAGTAAGTAGTATATAAGTACTTGGATGTCATTATTGATACTTTCGAAGTTTTGTGAAAAACTAGCTACGCCCCGTGGTTTTACGCGTGATGATGAAAAACGGTGATGACGATGATAAATAGTAGCCTATATTTTATTTCGGGAAGTATAAGTCATCTCCTTTCTGAGTTTTATTCAAATCCGTTCAGCCTTTCTTATTGGGTGAAGAGGTAACAAACATACAGACAAACTTTTGCATTTACAACACAGTATTTTGATAAGTTATTATGACAATAGGGTACATGACTGATGTCTAAATCGTTGAAAACAATAGCTTTGATGAAGAATTTAAGTAAATATAGTATGTTTACTGAAAAAATAATTTAAATCGGATATTAATGTTCTGATATATAAGCGTTAAAAGTTATTGATAGAGCCAACTCTGTCCCTTTCCCACAAAACAAAACATGACGTCACGCTTTACTTGTCAGAATAGAATTTATATGGCGTACAGAGAAGTGACGTCACGATTTGCTATTTCGCCTCTCTGTCTAGCATGATATTAAAATGCTTATAAGTTGCTTATTTTTAATCAGAATTTCATTTTCTTTTCATAAATCAGCTATATTTATGGGCCACATTTTAATAGGACAATAAAATAACCAGTCATCTAGCCTATTGTTGTTGTTATGTCAAACGACTATGGTCGTTTTAAAACGTTGTTTTAAAAAGAGCAGATAAGTTATTCAAACAAGTAGGTAATCCAGAAGACCTAACCATCCAAGAAGTAATCAAATAAAACTTGTTCGCCTGGAACTGTGAACAGCGACATCTATAATCTTCACAGCAGCAAACCGATTGATACATATTCGAATTTGAAAATCGTATTTGATTGAATGACTTTTTCTACATTTCATAAAAATATGATAAATAAAACAGATATATATAAAAACGAAAACGTATAAATACACATAATATATTGCCAATTCGTCCAAATAGACTCGCAAATCTACACTGTGCTCGGTCAATACGATAATACTACAAAGAAATATAATCACGGTCTCTAAAATTACTAAAGAAGACAATATAAGCAAGTTCAGTTCAGTTTTGCTCTCTACTAATCAATTCAATAAGTAATGAAGACTTCCTCGCTCTCCATTTCTGAATAAGGATGTATAATTTGTATACAAGCGAAACTTTCACTCGTATCTTTTTAGTCAGCATCAGAACATTGGCTTTTTATTTCGCACTGTGGAATGAAATCTTCGCACGCTCCGCTGACGTTTTGAATGTCACACGTTGATTGTTAATAATTTTGAGATGTATTTAAAGAATAGCATATTTTTGCAGTAACCATTATATAATAACTAATTTTCATAAAGTATGTTTGTTTTTATAATAAAAAACAATCAAGTTCGAATAAACGAACGCGGGTTTAGAAGTTGGAGGTCTAAGGATTTTATTTTTAATTTTCCAGCATATCTATACAGGGTATATTTATTTTTATTGTAAATAATATGTATTTATTGAACTAACAACGAAATATAAAATAAAAACAGTTAAACTACCTAATTAAAACAATACTAAAATTAATTAAAAAAAGGATCTATAGGTAGCAAATAACCTATAGATAGTTTAAACGGTCTCTAATTTCGGGTAATGTGCCCTAAATGCTAGCCACGTTGCTCCGCTGGATTACGAGGCTAATTTTCTGGCCCAAATAAAGGCCAGCATTTTGGTCATAATAGTCATCTTAACTAATATTATCGTAATATTATAGAAGATGGCAGGATGTAGATCACATGCAGGTTAATGATCTAGATACAGGTTAATGATGGTTACATTCATAGCTATTCACTGCTCTTTTGGACTGCGAAAATAAGCTAAGTTTTGCAGAGTTTGCTGTTATGTGACCTCCTCGGCATTATTAAACAAAAACACCGTAAACATTCCGTTATCAAACAAAAGTTCGTCCACTTTTAATTATGTGTATATCTGAACACGTTTCTAATGTTCTTACAGATGTTAAAAGCATAAGAATTACAATGTATCTTCTGACAGTTCAAGTTTAACTTTCCATAGATTACCTCTTATAGACCTACAATAAAAGTTTATTCGATGAATGCAGACTTTTCTCCACATAGGCGTTTAATAACTAACACTTTCTTACCTAATCCGCCGTGACTTAAGATAATAATAATTACATCAATAAACTATCCAATATAGTTATGACTATTACCACACTAATTACTATTTAATAGACAGTGTGAAAAATATTCCATTGTTACTACAATATAAAAACCCGGTTAGGTTCGACCCGGATTTGCACACCAAGGGTTCCGTATCAATTACTATGTGTATTTTTATGGCAAAAAGTATAGATAAGAATGAGACGCTTTCATGATGGTTAGAGATAAGCCAACCATTACCACCTAATCTAGAGTAGTATAATAATACTTTGCCTGGTTTTTAGTTGGCGTTGGTCTTACTATCATTACGAGTATTTCCAAAAAAACGTATTTCCTTTTATTCAGATCCGGAGCCAGAGCGTATACGCAACTCACATTTAGCCTGTTTGTTTATTTATTGTTTTATTTAGGACTAAACCCCATTTGTGTGACGTAACATGCGATCTATCATGTTTACTTATCACGTAGCTTGCAACCCAGTATCACGTACCATGTCACGTATGTAGGGTTCGGCCCTTAGAGCTATGATGCTTGAATATATTACCTTAAAATTACAATAGAGCAAAAACAAATGAATGCCAGGAATGATTGAAACAAAACGTGCCGTGTTTGTATGACAGAGGAATGGGCAGATGAATGTTTTAACAAAATTTGTGACACACGCTTATTAATTGCGTCCCATTGATATTCTGTTAACGAAACCCTAAAAAGTCTTAAACATAAGCTAATTTCTCGTACGCATAATAACAGTAACTAGCCTATTGTTGAAATGTGGTTTACCAAAATCAAGGCGGAACCAGAGTTTTCATTGTTGCGTCACAATTTAACTAGTCAAATTCTGTACTATAAATAATTTGGAGACTAAAATTCCAACAAATCTAAATAAAAAAAGATGATGATATTAATGATTGGTTTCCTAGTTCTGTTTTTAATTTTTTAAGAAAAACATTTTTGGCGGGAGGGGTCTTCACTCTTTATATTAGCATGCCAGCTAAGTTTCATATTTTTTTTACTTACGTTTTCCAATTGAAATAATTTCGAGTACCAATAAAACAAATATTAAAAGCAAAACCAACTCGCGTGGCCGCAAAGAAATGCGCGAGCGCATATCAGACAGCACGCATTCACTTTCTATAAAGCGATCGATTTATATTCGGAATGTCGCTACTTTTACATAACTCTATTGACCGGTGTTTTGATGATTTTATCAATCGATTGTAAATAAAGTTTGATAGACGCGTTTTTCCTCGTGATTACTACAAATAAGGTAAGATATGTGCATAGCTAGCACGCCGAGTACTAGAAAGTACCCTGCTAACCACTGAGCTATCATCGCTCGGAAATCATACCTTGTAATCTGTCACTAAGCTGCGAGCTGTAGTGAAACACCCAACTCGTCAACCATCAAAATATCTGATTGGAAAGATTTTGAAATAAAATATTCAAAAAAACTTCATATAACTGATTTTAATAAGCCTCGACTGGCAGCGTATTTTTTCATAATTACGTTGCAGTTTTCTGTAGGTTCCAAAATTAGTACATTACATCCAAGGTTGTCAACTTATTACGAGGTGGTAAGAGATAAAATGAAAGGGAAAATAATTTCTGACCGAGTAGAAACTTGAGCATTGGAGCAACAATTTGGCGGATTTCCGAATCAGTATTGGGCTAAAATATTAAAAACTGAAATAAAAGAAATGTACATTTAATTACTGTTTTTACTAAGATCGATTGTCTCACTTTTCTCATATAATTTTACCTTGTATAAGTTTTATTGGCATAGTGACGTACAGTATTTATTATTCGTGACTATAATTGTTTTTATAAGATCATTCAAATAGTGCAACTGACTTTAATCTTCGTAGGTAGGAACGTCGCGTTGATTCCTCGGTCTTATCATTGATAGAAATGTTGATTTGATGCATTAGGATTAGGAACTTTATATTTATGCTTATAAGGTCTTCATGTGATAGATTTTAAGGTCTTCATGTGATTTATATGGTCTTCATGTGATGATGAAGGCGTTGTTTCCTCGATCAAATCATTGATAGAAGTGTTGATTTGATGCATTAGAAGCTTTGTATTTATGCTTACAAGGTCTTTATGTGATACTTACCTACCTTAGTTACCTACCTTACGTACGTATTCATTCTATGGCCAGATATCAATAGAAAATAATAGTGCCTTTCGTCATAAATGAAATCTTTTCACGAAAATCGATAGAATATTATTTTCATTAGGTAGTGAAATAATATGCATTGAATTAAAAACTTCTTGAGTGGTTTATTTAGATACATTACCGCTAGTTTATTGAACTTAAACATAATTAATACTAGAATATTATATACTATTAAATGCTCATTTAGATCATTTTCTGCATGATCCGTGTTGGTAAAAAAATAATGTTATGAAAATAAAGTAAACATGACACAACTATTTCGATACCTAAACAACTTATCAATGGATCAGTAAGCACACAAGTTATTATTCTGTTATGAAAACCACTCTTTTCATTCGTGAGTTGAAAAAAATGCAGTCGTCAAGGTCCACGGTAAGTTTTGTACGCTTGTCCGCAACAAAGACTTTGATAAAATCTAAGGTAGCGTTAAGTTGACCAATAGCCACGACATTTGCCAAATTCAAACCTGCATTGTGGTGAGTTAAGAAACTTAATAGTATTTTATTGATTTGTTTTACTAGAATGGTTGGGTTAGAATTTTATTGACGTAGCATAAAATTCTGCATACCAGAGTAAGAATTTACAGAATAAGATTGTGGGTGTATTTATTACATTTAGCACTATAATCTAAGTACTTAGTTATAGACCACGTCGTAGAGCAAATAGAGCTTGTCAAAAGACGTTGAATGTAGCCGTAACATATTTAAGGAGTGAAATAAGTAATTGCAGATACTGAACTCAAATACCTAAAAATTATCAATATATCGAAAAGACTAATGTACAGTATGTTTGAAAATTTATTTTAGGCGACTATTTAGAGTTTTCCTCACACACTAATTAGCCAAAAAAACCGTCTACTTCGAGCTTTCCTTAGTGGTCCATAAATATTGCACTGTGGGAAATCAACAACAGCCTGTATATTCGCAGATGACCAAAAACTTTGACAAACAAATGCTGACCATACTCAACTTATCTAGGTATAATGGTAAAATAAGTATATGTATTATCTACGAACTTATAACAATCAGTGTATAAAAAGCCGCTATGCCGTCGTAGGCGCCGCCCTGCTACGAAGATGCGCATACGCGTAATTTTCAGTGACTTACTGCGTGACTCACATGAGTTACATTTCAGCATATTCATTAATTTAGATTATAGAAACCTATGCACATTTAGATCGTAAAACTATTATCGCGTGACCTACAACTGTATATTTGTAATGGGTAATTCGAGTGTTAAACAAAAGTAATTCAATTTTCTCTGAGTGAAATGTCGCAAGCAACGGCTGGGTACCGACTACTGACCGTTTACTTTCATAAAACAAGTTTGTACTCCAGTTGCTTGACTTGGCTTAAAATCCAAGTGATATAATTAATTTTAGTCCAATAATATCTTTTTGCCAAGTTATCGACGGTCGTGACTACGCCAACACTCATGGCCGGTGCTTTAGAAAGCGAAAGATTTATCATTGACTTGATAATGGGGACGAAATCGTTCCAAACTTACCTTAGTAACTGCGATCTGTTATCACGAAATTCATACACTAGTATCCTTTAAGAGTTCACCATTTCTATCACTTAGAGAAACACCGGTAACACGTTCACTGCGGAATGAAACTTTTCAGCAACGCACGCTTCCCGAGTCCTACATATCGAAAAGCCCGAATCGAAGTTCCGTATGGACTGGACAGCGATGTCAACGTCCTCGACGCAATCCGGACACTGGCGTCGATTGTCGCTCGATTCGGACTTTTCACGCTCCGTTGCACTTCATTTGCAACGAAGAAAATATTTTTGTTTTTTGTAAATTTGAATGTGGCGGGAAGCGTGTGTTGTAGAGTACGTGATTGGGAGATACGCGAGGGTCTGTCGGTGCGCGAATTGCGACTGCGCTCACTGCTGCGGCGTAGCGCTCGCTCTGCGCCTGCTGGTGCCCTCACCATGTGTAAATGTTAATCCGTGATATTATGCCGACCAACCAGCGACACACGATCTTTCACCGGCAACTTACCACGTACACCTCAAAGCTCCAAAAGCACTGGCCACGTTCAAACCAGTTGCACTAGTCTCGTTTAGACAATACCCTCTTTCAGAACCGATTTTTCAGCCTCGTTTCCAAAACGAAAGGCCGATGCTTACATAAATGATGTTTTTGGTAATTTCGCTCCCCAGTTCCATAAAGACAAAGGTTTAGCATAATATTAGTGTTTGAGTTAATGAGGCAATGGTGAATGGTCAACGTTAACAAAATTTGCAATTTCAGGGCTTACGCAACGGACATATAAAGGACTTGACTTGTAGTTCCTGTTTGCATCAACTCAACAAATTTGTTGCTAATGCAATCACGTTTGCAAATATATTATCGGTTGTTATTAACCTTACCAATAATATAATAATAATATTTATTTCAGACACGTTATAAATCCAAATCAATTAAATTATGACAACAATGAATAGATTATTAAATATTACCTAACTTACCTTTTTGTTGACGGGGGGAGGGCTATATTTTCGAAAGATGCGAGGTCGATTGCGTTGGGGACTTGGGGTGCACTCGGGTTGTGTGGATGGGAAACCTACGGTGGCCTGTCTTGGTGTTTTTCGCTTTTCAGCATTTTCAGTTAAGGGGGCGACTAATGCCAAATGTAAATAAAAGGTGTATTTTTAAACACATAGTTTAATGATAAAGAACGTAAATATTCAGATTAAAGAAATACTACAGGTAGGGGAAAAACCTAAAGAAGCCGAGTAACCGAATAGAATTTTGGAAAATAATAAGGTTTACTAAAAAAATAAAATCCAACAAAAAAAATCTGTTTTAATTCAAATGCTCTAAAAAATCAGCAATATCACCACATTTTTTTTAAAGTATTTCATAGCCAAACTAATGTGTTAGCACAGCAGCTGTTAATTTTTTTTATTTCATGCCTATATTTTGAATAATTAAATAAAATCCCACCTCAATTGCTCAAAACCATCATCATCATCAATTGTATCATGCGATTTTCGAGTCTAAACTAATGCAAGACGCGCGGGTGAAATCTGATATTTTTTCTAGCATTAGTCGTACTGAGCCCTCAGCACTACATAGTACTATTATTTATTCTGTGGCACTACGCTTCAAATTTTAATATCAGTTTGACTCCCTCAAACTCAGTATGTACCTAGTGTAGTATTATATTATCTTTGGTTATTTAGGGAAGTGCGCGGTATGATATATTAAACCAGTCATAATGTTTTGTGATCAGCAAGTGCAAAAAGATTCTGTTTTCAATGTTGCCTATATGATTGGATTATTATTTCGGCAGTAGAGAAAGCGATAGGTATATAGGTAAGTACATAATACTTACTAACATGCCATTTTATACAGTTGGACTATAGAGTGGTGCTGAACAGAGAAACCTGACGAAAGAGAGTAGTTGCTTGCTCCCTGCTCTGGGAAGAATATGCTGCTAATGACAGCGGTGTTTTTTTTATACAATCAAGTGACGAGACTTGCACGATGTTTGCCTAGTGGTAAGCATCACTTCTGCCACTAACAGTATCTGTGCCAGAACGGTTAACTTGCGAACACAATCCTGCGCCGCACTGTACTGCGCTCGTCACCCTGAGATATTAGATGTGAAATCTCTTCATACCCAGTAATTTCTCTGGTACCATTGCCCTTCAAACTGGAACACAGTAATGCTTGCACAATGCACACTACTGCTTGGCGGTTGAATAACTGGCAAAGGTGTGGTACTTCCCTAGAGGGAGTCCTACCACTACAAAAACTGTGCTGACTGGCCCCAGTTTTTTATTAGGAGATTTTAGGGAATTCAAATATAACTATCTAATGCAACTCATATACGTTGAGTCCCATAAAAAGTTTTAGGCAAAGTAGCCAGTTCCAATGTCAGAGTCTACTGGATCAAATTGACTTTTACATGTAGTTACAATAATACTTTTTTATTATAATCGAATTCATAATTAGACGGACTAAACTGACATTTCTAGTCATATTATAATGGGTGCAGCAGTTTAGAAGATAATTTTACGAAATTCGCAAAGTTCGTTAAACGACTGATTTTATAAATTATTTAACATTATATTAGTAAGTGTATTAAGTTCGTCTTGACTCAATTCTGTTTCTTTTGGGTGGACCGACGTTGAGAAAGTCGTGGAAAACCGGTGGATGCAAATGGCAGGTTGTCGTACAGTATGGACGTCTTCTATCTTATGTTGATTATGATGATAAAGTTTGTCTCGCTCTCTTTACTGTCAAAACACAAAAACAAACAGGCGGCCTTATCGCTAAAAAAGATGTCTAAAAAAAAGGTAGAACACCTATTTGTAGTAACCGTAACATGCGATTGTATCTTTGAAAGGTAAGTTAGTCAATCCCTGCAGTACAATATGACCAAGCAAGTAGTTATATCTACCAATACACCAAGTGCCTCCGAAATGATCTGAGTAAGTTTATGAAGAGGCTTATAAGGTTTTTGCTAGCGAAAACATGCAGGCGTCAAACACGGCTGCCCCAAAACCTTTGGTCGAGTTAGAGTCTAAAATACTTCTGTGAATAAATCTGTAAGTAATTGTATTCTTTGGAATTAACTTTAGGGGCTTGATTTTTGAATCGTACGCAAAGTTGCACATGCGAGCGGAACCGACTTCTTATTCTTTCTAAGTTATTGGCATCGCACGTTGTGCATTCTGCCAATGTCAAGTTTATGAATTTAGCAAGTTTTTTTAATTAAAATCTAGTCAAATATGTCATGAAATCACAGTTGGTCACACGAATATAGTCATAGTCGAGTCTAAGTCATGCCCTAGTAAAGTTGTGGCGACTTTACTATGAGCTTCAACGGAGCTTTGAAAACAACACGAAAAGACATGTTTCATCACATTATACCACTTGCCCACACTCGTGCATGTAATTCAACACTCAAAGAATAAAACACGACCATTTTTAAAACATTAATTCGCGATAAAACACGAGTTTAAGAAAATAATAGAATGCAACAACATGATTTTTTGTGTGCCCGCCAAAACTGTGGAGCCGACTTTCAAACAATATTGAATCTTATTCCAAACAATACCGTTTGAAAGTCGGCTCTGCTCGCATGCGCAACTTTGTGTACCTACGATTCGAAAATAAGGCCCCTGCTCTCTAATTTGATCTCTTTATTTTATAACTATGTTATGGATAAAGTAATAAAACATCGTCCGTCATCGTCTTTGGTCGTCTTTGATTATATAGAGAGAGAGAGAGAGAGAGAGCTAGATCCTCCAAGTCCGTCATCATCAATAAAACGTCTCTCGACCTCCTTGCAAAGAAGAGGAACTTATTTTATAATATAGTGGCTAGCATAGCGCTTGCGTGGAGGATTTAGCTCATTTCACTGAGCTCAGAGAAAAATGAGGTAGGTAAATTCTTCCTCCAAGACTGGGCTAGTGTGTAGTAGCCTTAGAGTATCAATACTCTGAGGTCTAAGCCTTCTGAGAAGAAAAAACTTGATCTATAATACGGCTGTCATAAAATCAATGCTTGGAGGATTTGACTTTCCTGTCTCGTAGGTACAAGTACAAGTAAACTTAATACCTAGTAAATTTCTCTGCTTAATACGCTGTCTGACTCTGAAACTGAAGGAAGCGCAAGCTGAGCTTTTAACCTCCTTGCTGTATGACGCTTAAAATGTGGCAGCTGAAGACAGTGACGAGATTTTTGGCGGGAACGTGACAAACTCAGTCCCTGCATTTATTTTCGAAAACTTGTGTTTTTTCGAGTGCTCATGCATAAAAATGGTGGCGTTTTATTCATTAAGTGCTGATTTACACGCGCGACTATGGGCAAGTGGTTCTTGTAGTGAAACAGATTTTTCTTGTTTCCAAAATTCCGAAGAAGCTTGTAGCTTTTCACGACTTTACTAGGGCATGAATGGACTTCACTGTAACTTACTAAGTGAGACTTAACTCATTGAACTTTAAATTCATCAAAAAATGATATATCTAAATACTTGACATTGGTAAATACATCAAGTACGACGCCATAATCCTCTCAGGAGGAAAAAGAGATAGTGACAGCCGCTGTCAAGACAAACGCCAAAGCGGCTATCAAAATAAGACGTCATAAATTATTAAATGCATCTAGGCCAGAGATTGTAAGCCTTTTTCGAATCTTTTCTTCTAGACCATAATATACTTAAGTACTTCAAATATTGCCTGTTTTCGAAGAAATTACGGAGGCATGAACAACAAACACAATAAACATTTATTACTATAATAAACATTCATGGAATGTTTATTATTATAAAAAAATTACAGTCTATACAAAAACAAGTTTTTTCTTTACTTTAGGATTTGAATAAGATTTTTATTCTGTTTCCCGGTTTACACAGATATATTACAAGATATTACCCATGGTTCAGACAAAAGCCTACCCATTACGAGCATTCAAAGTAATTATAATTTTAAATAATATTTTGAGTTAAAGAGCTATGTAACTTCCACTATATTATGCAAGTTTTCAAAATATTTATCTGATTGCGGTAAGTGGGAAAAACTGATTTGTCTCCACTTTCATAATTGATAGCAAGCAGATGCTTTGATTATCTTGAGCGTGGTCTAGTTCGAAATAGGCCAAACATTATTGGATCATGATTTGTGGAAAAAAACTTACAAAACCTCGCTAGGCGTTTGGGTCAAGGGTCCGATCCAAAAGGCAGTGATTCGTGACACGGCTCGCACTGTCAGGAGTTTCATCACTCTGCAGCCATAACCGTCGGACAGCTTAAGTCCTGACCAGCCGTACACGAGGCACAATACTATACAATAACACTTTATTGACACCATAAAAAATAATACAGTACAGATAGACACGAAAGGTGGTCTTATCGCTAAGAGTAATCTCTTTCAGACAACCTTCGGATGAATACAAAAAGATAAATTAACCACCCTTGCTTATAGGTTTTATTTGGCAGATGTAAAAAAAAAACAATAAAGATATATATTATAAATTGATGTTTGGATGTTGGTCGTGTTTTTCAACAAACCTTGACAAAAGGTATAGGTTAGTACTACAGGTTCTACAATTTATAAAATCTTTTTACCGTCGGCGATATTTTGATAGGAGAGGTAGGTATTTCCATAAAAAAGGGGGAAGTTTGTTGCCGTGCTATCTACCAGCCGACTGGGTCCACACGACATAAAAGTTTGTGCTCGTGAGGTCCACAGAACTACTGGCATTGTAGGTACTTACATAATTTGCCTACACTTACTGCGCAAGACCCACTGTGTCTTGGTTAACGGTGGTGAGCATTCTGCAATCCCCAAGTCTGCCAAACGTGGGGATTGTGGCAACACCTCCATATTGAGGGGGAGGCCTTCCTCCAGCAGCGGACGTCTTCTCGCTGATGAGTGAGTGAGCTGCGCAAGACCAATGCAAAGGAGCAGTTTTCTGACAGGCAATTATTAAAATAATAGTTCATAAAAATGCGTTATATGACGAGACATGATTCAAAATTATAGTATCACAACCTAGTCTGTGGTTCTGAAGATTTTCAATGAATGAAGCAAGGTCAAAAGGTAAAAAAAAAGCTTATTTCGTTTACATCGGTTCTGTCATTCTTTTTTGTTGTTATTCTTTATCTAACAAAGTATTTGCCCATGGTATTTCACATGATCCAATAAAACAAGGTCTGCTACTCCGGGAGTGATAGTTGCTTACGTTACTCCAGTTGCCACTTTATGGCGACAAAATTGGAAAATTGGGAATCAAATCTGTTAATCGTTTATTCATTATAAAATACAGAAATCATTTTAATTGTTATTTCGTGTCCGCTCAAGCGAAATGATTCAAGTTTAACACAAATTAACATAGTGTCAACCAAAATCACATAGTTTTATGGGATTCCCACATTCCCACATTTCTTAATATACGGAAAACGGGGAGTTATGATTTCACGCTACTGGTCATTTCACGTCGATGACGTAGGCTTGTGTCACCCACGTGACCTTTATTTCTCGGGAGTTTCTGGCGGAGTATATTATTATACCATACCATGGTATTTCCTATGTATTTGTTCTTCCACAACACAAATTAGTAAGTGTGGATTAGGTGTGCACTAGTGTGTTTGATTTTTCATTAAACAAATGCGAAAAAAGAGCATCTTAATCTCGTCAGTACCATCTAGCTTTGGCTACGTTTAGAACTATGTGCCGACAGCACAGCTGACAGAACAGAAAACCTCCCATTGCGATTGCAAACCAGAGTACGAAAAGTGAAAATGTTTACAGCTACTGGATTGAGTGAGACTGAGATAGGCGAATAGCGAGCGATAAACTTACGTCATCTTGCCAAAAGAAACGAAACATTTTTTCTGAAATATCCTTGAAATAATTACCTACTCGCTTCTCGTATGAATCAACTTAATTCTCATCTACAGTCACACACTCAACCCAACCGGGCAACGAGCCAAACACTATTTCATTCATCACCACGCAGCAGAAGTGAAAAACTACGTAAAACTTAGCGTTTAGTAAGTAAAGTTTTCACTAATCGTTGCAAAAAAGTTTAGAGGTCTTGTGCGTTCATCCGCGAATGCTACTTCCGACTATTCCAAACGGCATCACGTACAGTCCCAGACGCCACCAATTTACTACTGAGTTTTATTATCAGTATTAATCTTATCAATGTAGATTATGTACACAAGTGTAGGATTTGTACCTTGCAATGGACAGCACATTACATACCAGCACGCCAATGGGTGGGCGGTCCTATCTCGAGTGCCAGAAGACTTAGATTGCACACAACGTATGGAACGGAAAGAGTTGACATTGAGTTTCCACAACTTAATAAAACGAGGTAGCATTGTGCATTTGTTTATTATTAACCGTGAAATTGGAACTGATAAGTTTCTATAAGTTTGATTAATTTGCAAATAGTGGTTTAAGTGAAAGTGAATTCAAGTGAAGTAACACAAAAGTGTAACATAAAAAAATATTATCAGTGTTTTGTAAAGAGATATTTACAAGGATGGCATGTTATTATATATTATTTGCTTTTCAAAATCTTTTACCTCTCCAATCAATGTGCTAATTAACTGTCTGAATATTTACAATATTCATTAAATACTTCATTAAATTGTTCGTAACATAGCAACTAATAATACCAAAATACTTAACTATTGTTTTCCTTGTAATGGAGTTGTGTCTCAAAGTACCTAAATCGTTTAAGTAGATTTTGAAGTGTTAAGCTCTATTTTTAAACATGTCCTATTCAGCTGCTGAACCTCTGCAAATACAAAGGCCAATGGGTACAACTGAGTCATAGTCCATGTTATCATCTATAACCAGAAAACTTCCACTGTTGGACGAAGGCCTCCCCTTAATAGAGATCTCCCTCCTTCTTAGTCCACATTATATTAGCTGTTTATTATTATTATACCTTATACATTACATATTATGCCAGTGTTTTACTAAAAATAAAAAATTATAATTAAATATTTTAGTATAAATTATTGGTACAAAATCTATGTTCATTGCCATCAATTGTCATCAGTAAAGAATAAAAGTTATTCGAGTGTTATTTTATTATCTAAATTGTTGATTAGTGGTTAATGTTATCTATTTCGTATATTTGTGCCAAAACATTTACTAACAATACAAAAAGATTTAATAACAAATGATATAGCTATGAACAAGTGAACAGGAAGGACTGTGACAGCCATATGGTATCTGTTCACAACATTTTGTCAATGTTACAGTTTATTCTAATGGTGATTGATCGATTGTGTTACTACTATTATTGAGTTACTTCCTTTTTAGTGGGGTAAAAAGTAGTTGTTGAACCATTACTACCCTTAACAATCATGACATAACCGCATCGCTATGCCCTGTATAGGAAGGCACCAAAAACCACCAATAATAAAAGAGGGACTTACAAATCGGGTATCGATAACTAACATATATTAAAGTTTTTGTAGGCCATATTTTTGTTATTTATAAATGTTCTCATCTAACAGAGCCCACTATTGTCAAGTATTAGTAACATCAGCCGTCAAAAGGTTAAATTCAACAGAGAAGTCGAAGCTATGTGGTTTCCATAATACGAGTTTTGCTTAATTTAGGGCTAAATTGTGCTGTGTGGAATACCTATCTATATTCATTTATTTCTGATATGAAAGTGAGGATTTAAAGGACAATAATATAATTATGGGCATGATACCAAAACCTAACAAACAATGTTTGCATTTCAGATGAACAGTTATACGGTTACACAAACCACGGGATGGAGACCCCAACGACTCCCGGGGACTGCATACCGGGACTGTTCCAGGCCATGGACTCCCTCAGTCCCGGCCTGGACTCGGACTTCGATGAGAGTCTCGCCATCCCGGAGCAGTTTTCTGATGAGAAGATCAAGGAGGAAATTGATGCTGGCCGTATGTGTTTTCTTTTTTCATACAAATTGTAAAGCGAATGAGACTTGTGATGGTAAAAGATGACCATTGAAGCAGTATTCCAAAATGTGAGTCACAAAATAAAGTCCACAGTATCACCAGGGTAGATTCACTCCAATAGAAAACATCTCTAAACTTAGAAATACCTACCTATAACTACATCAATGTCATATTCAGTTCAAGTTAATTTGTACTTCTCATCACACTTGCTCGTAAAGTGTCTCTTATAGCATGAGTTTTTACATTATTCGGCTTGCGCGCCATTTTCCGCAAAAAAATGTTTTTGTTGTTGTTGTTTGTTTGCTCTGTGTGGTCGATTATTATCAAAAAGAGTTTGATTTTTAACTCGCAAATGTTATGAAAATCATTGTATGGAACGCGTGTGCTATTGGTAATTACACGCTCGGCTCCCTTATCGCATAATACCTCCTTGAGTGTAATGGCCAACATGGCACACTAATTGTATCATAATGTACTATTATTTGTGTGTTGATTTTCCACTGTAGTGTTGACTCCTTGACGTCACACGGCTCATGACATGATTGTAGTTATAGGTTCAACTATGTTTAAACGCGTTTTCTATGGGAATTAATATTCTGTACATAGTACTATTCTATTTTCTGTGGTATTTCTGCATTGACTCTGCCTGTGAGTTGTAGAAGGTTTGATTCCCACCTTAGACAAACATTTACTGAACTGAAATCTATGGTGGGAGACCATAGATTTATGTTCTGGGTCTGAGTGATATAGGTGCACATTATCATAAGTCTGATGTTTACCATCAGACAAATGTCTTGCCCGTTTCGTTACTTAGTTGCTTAAAAATAGAGAATCTATTTTTATGAATGGTAAGATTCGTCATCAGCCATAAAACGTCCACTGCTGGACGAAGGCCTCCCCCTTTATAAACGGGTGTTGCCATAATCCCCACACTTGGCAGGCGGCTTGGTGATCGCAGAATGTTCACCACCGTTAACCAAGAGGGTGATGCTGCCCGTCCTGCATTGGGTCTGGTTGCAGTTTAAGGACATACCCAGGTCCATTTTTTTTTCGGGATCTTTTTTTCGCGAATTGAGAGTTGGCCCCATAGTAAAAGTTGTTCATAACTATGGGTACGATGATATAGATAATAACTTAGTAGTACCACAGAATACATAATAGTACAATACAGAAGACAGAATGGTAAGATTAATAAATTTAAAATGCATTTTTTTTAATAACAGTGGAGCTTAGACAATAAAGGTGTAAGAACAGTTTTAATACAATAACAAGTCCATAAGGCTACAGGTTGCCTAATGTTCTTGCGATTACAGTTTTATGTTCTTGACCCAAAGCGAGATAATTTAAACCAACAAGTACCCTTGGACGGAACCATTGGTTTTTATCCCATACGGAAGTACAATACAAATAGATTTATTTGACATAAATAAGTAGGTAATTTTTTTTTTTTTTTTAGATTCAGTAGTTCCGCCTATGGTACAATAGCTGTATGATGATTATCTTAACAGAAGTAATAGGTATGCTACTTAATAACAGGAAAACAAGAAATCTTGATTTAAAAATAGGTATGGCCAGTAAAAGTTTTGAACTTTTCAATGGATGTATCCAATAGTCTGGTCGCGAGTAAATTGGTTTCTTCTAGGCAATCATGCTCCATCGTAGACTGCATCTTCGTATAACATCAAGCGAGATGGTAGTCAAACGTAAGCCTATAATTAAAAAAACATATTAACTCTTAACAAAGATTACTCATTATTTATATAACATATCATTGACTCTTAACAAGTTTTATACCACTGAATTTTTGGTGATGTAAAACATGGTGCGGAAACCTGCTTACGTCAGGAGAAGACATTCAATGGCATATGTGAATCGAACTAACCCAGTAACTGGACCGGGGAAGCCAAGATAATAAGCCTTGTGGATAAGCCCCAATCGCCCTTCGAGTTTATTATTATTATTTAATTCTTTATTGCACACATAAATACATTAATGTACAAAAGGAGGACTTAATGTTAAAGCATTTTCTACCAGTCATCCCCGTGGTTTAAGAGATGGGGATGTAGGCGCACAAAAATAAATTATAGTTTAGAACAAATACAGTAATTACATTTAAATTAACTAGTAACTAAAAATAACTATATAAATTTAAATGACCAATAAATAAAATTTAATATAAATAATTCATTAGATAATAAAATAAACCAATAATATATACAATATATAATATGAAAAACAAATATTTTTGCAATAAATAAATAAATACGAGTGATCAAATGGTTACAAAACTAGAGCTGATTTTAAATAATGTTTACGCACAACTCATTTAAAGACAGTTAGGTCTACGTCAGCAAGTAAGCCAGCGGTAGACTATTAAAATGGCTGATTATGTTTATGATCTTATTGGGCTAACAGACTTGCGTGGTCTATAGATATAACATAGTATACAAGTAAACATACATTTTTGGCCATTCTATTCGCTAGAGGGCAACTCTAGATGTTTAACATCTCTCACTGATGTTTAACAGGGAATAATTTTGTATGTTGTGATTAGGGTTGCAACCTTTTTTTAAGCAAATAGAGTATATTTAATTTTCTAGGCTAAAAAAAAAAAGTACAACTTCTGAAAATAAAGTACTAATTATTTACCAGACTATTTCTCTTCCATACATATTTTTAGTTGCTTCTAGCAACATCCAACAAATATTTGTTACTCTTAAATATATTAACGGAATCTTTACAATCAATCCCTAAAATCTTTAAAAGCAGTCCGGTCCGCTCCGTTACACGTAATAAATAGAAGTCCATTTAAAAAAACTTCACAGGTAAATATAAAGTATTTTCACGTACTTTACTGCCCTCATAAAGTATAACTATAAAGTACGTTTGGCCAAAATAGAGTACAATACTTTATTATAAAGTACGGGTGGCAACCCTAGTTGTGATTGGTTGTGCGATAAAAAAATATCCTTCTTTCGTCTTCGTTAGGTATAGGTAACTATAAATTTTTATTCAAAAGATAACATCCAAGACGTAAATGCTTCTTATCGTTATTTTGCTATGACTAATATTAATATTTATAATCATCAGGATCTAAACCATTATAAAAATTGGTATTTTCTAGTATTTGTCACCAATTTTTGCTTATCTCTTCTACTGATACTATATCGATTTAAATGCGTATCATTTAATGCAATAGGACTCCATGTTTAATTTAATAAAGGGGGTTCCCTAGCCTGTCCCCTTATGCGACAGTCATTGGAGTAAAATTTGCCATGCTATAGGTAGAAGTACGTAATATTTGTTAATCTGTGGGAACCATGACGCTTTTCCTCGCGTGACGCATTGATTAATTGCGTAAGGTCATCGGAAATCTGTAAATTGTTACAAGTCATAGTTTACCACGCCACGACAGTTATGTTGCCGCGTAAATTTGCTGGTCCAGACATTTTGTCAAGGTTGCATTTGCATTACATTTTGTATGGAACAGCTGATCTTTTTTCGCGAATTCAGAGTTGGTCCCAGTAGTAAAAGTTGTTCACAACTATGGGTACGATGATATAGATAATAACGTAGTAATACCACAGAGTACATAATAGTACAAGTACAGAAAATTCACTCCGCAAAATCATACTCTTGCTACGTCACAATAAAGTGCAACTCAGGACGTGCCCTAACTACCTACAGTTATATTTACCTAGAAGTTGCCTCTCTGTCTAGCGCGTCACTCTTATCTCTTCTGATTCTGACTGAATTCTTTCCACGGCATTGGCCCGTCTAGACGGGCCCACCACGTACTTATAGCTTCATACCTAAAGTGCGGAGTGCGCCAGGCCTGGTAGTACCGAAACTACGCGTGATCTTGGGAACAAATCACTCGCTCTTAAGCGCTTATTAAATAAGAACGTTAAGAACATAAAGCCGCGCCGTAGCAGCAGTTGGGATGCGGATGCGCAGGATTCCCTAATTATGTATATTATTTCGCGTAAGGCGAGTGACTTGTTTAAGTGCAAGTGTAGTCTCGGTTCATCCTAGTTGTCCTCTTTACTTATGGTGTTACCACAGATAACATAAAACATAACAATAATGTACAGAAAGTACAGAAGATTCACTCCGATAGAGAAGGTGTTTAAAACTAAACATAGTTGAACCACAATATATATGTTTAACTACAATTATGTCGTATTCAGTGCAAGCTAATGTGTACTCTTATTTCGATAGCATATTTTCTATATTCTACCACATCCGGAGGGAGCCGCGTGACGTCAACGAGCCAAGCGCTACAGTGGAAAATCGAAGCACTGTATCTTACAAATAAAGTACAAATTAGTTTGCACTGAATACGACATTGCTTGTTACTATGGGCATAAATAGGCTTTTAGACGCGTTTTATGGCTGATTTGTCCTGTCCCAGTTAGATAATGTTTCGAGTAAATTTAAAGGCGAACTTCAAAGATTAAAAGCAGCGAACCTTCATGTCTTCTCGATTTATATGGTCACGATCTTGTAGTAAATTTTTCAACTGGATAATTACTTACTTGTTAACCTTGACTTGTTGGGTCGACATGCTATGGCTTTAGTTTTAGAGTAGGTAAGTAAGTAAAATTGTTATACCTAAGTTTATAATAATAGGGTAGATGACTGATGTTTATATAGTTGAAACCAATAGCCTTGATGAAGAGTTTTAGTAAATATAGTATGTTTATTGAAAAAAATATTTAAATCGGTTAATAATGTTCTGATATATGAGCGTTTAAAGTTTTTGTCAGAGACAACTCTGTCCCTTTCCCACAAAACAAAAAATTACGTCACGCCTTACTTGTCAGAATAGAATTTATATGGCGTACTGAGAAGTGACGTCACCATTTGCTGTTTCGCCTCTCTGTCTAGCATGATATTAAAATGCTTATAAGTTGCTTATTTTTGATCAGATTTTCATTTTGTTTTCATTAATCAGCTATATTTATGGGCCACATTTTAATAGGACAATAAAAAAATACGAGTCCTCTAGCCTATTGTTATTTACTAAGCACTAGTTTAGAGGATAAAGGTCTGCATGTTCGAAATTAATTAACAAAGACGTCATAATGAGGACGATGGCTATTTGTCACAGATTGTGTAATAGTATACTAGTACAACAATTTAGAAAAATGCCAAACGTGCGACTCAAACTTTTTAAGCCATGAATCGTACAATCAGAGAAGGTGCCTGATAGCAAAGATAATATAATACTAGATCATCGGCGCTAATGGATATCTGTCATGGATGGTATTTGGGTCGGTCAACTTTTTAACCGACATAAGCTTGTCCCGACGATATCGCATTCGAAAACGACTTAATTAAGATAATTTAAAAATTATTTCTATGTTCCATTCAATTAACAGTTCAGTAACCTTAATAATAAACATATGATATCTAGATAAAATTAATAAATAAATGTTAAAACTATGGTAACTCGGCATACGACTTCTTGCCTTCCATACAAATTACAGCTGTCCCCAGAGCGAGGTGGCTATATGTAATTGCTAATTTAAGATTTTTTTTCCTTTAAAACTATTCAATTCTGCTAATAAATTGCATATAAATTAAACAAGGTTTAGTTTGTACTTTGTTAAATATAAAAATAGGTTATGATTTTAAAGAAAAAAGGCCTTAAAACTGTGTCCCGAATTCATCCTATTTTGTAGTGTATGCAGAGTGACCGCGTAAAAAGTAAACAAACATTATGCTACACGTCACAAATTTCTAGTGAAGAACGGCGGTACGACTTTTGTCCTCGGCCGCGCGGCGGCGAGCCTTTGATTTCAGCCGTCGCGCCGCCAGTCCGCGCCAAGCTCTCGAGGAGTGCGCGTGTGGTTATTCAGTGTCGGCGGAGTTACCGGATTATTTCGATGAACAGGTAAATATTTTTATATTTCTTTATCAGATTTTGAAGATCTCTAAGGCTGATTTCCTATGGGGCAATTCAAAACGTTCGCAATATTAGGAAATTTTAATTTACAAACAATCACGTAAAAAATGTCAGCTGAGTTACCTGTATACTGCGTTACCAAGAAGGTAACTCTAAAGAAAATTTAGGTAACTCTTTAGACATCACGCGATTTTCAAAGACAAAGTGACATAATCAATTTATTAATTGCTTTCAGATTGTAAACTTACTAATAATGGCGTTAACAGCGGCCGAAAAGCAAAAAAGGTACCGAGAAAAATTAAAAAAAAATCCTGAAATATATGAGGAGGCAAAACGAAAGCACCGTGAACTTTATCATAAATCTAAAAGACTTGTCATAGATTTAACGCCAAAAGAAAAGAGAAATGCTAATATTATATGGAAACTACGCCAACAGGCATACCGCAAAAAACTGAAGTCTTTACAAAATGTTTTGAACGTCACACCTCCGAGTTCACCAGCTTCTAGTGTTCACAATATATTTGAAGGTCAGCAGACGCCACCTTTATCTCCTGTCCCGGATTCACCGTCTGTTAGGGGACGAAAGAAAGTTAGAAAAGATAGAAGCAAAGTTTATAGGGAAAATGAAGGTTTGAAAAAAGAAATCGAGCAGTTAAAGAGGACGGTTGAAAAGTATAAGAAAAGAGCGCAACGGGTAAATTTAAAGGAAAACGTTGAAGACAACATACTGCATGATATATACAAAATTTTGACTTCAAGCATTAAAAATAGATACCATGCCATGAAAAATCGTAAAGGAAAGACCATTTTGAAAAACATTCTGAACACGGAACAAATAGAAGAGTCCAGAAGAAAGACACAATTATTTATAGATGTGCTAGGAATCAAAAGAAAATACAACTCCAAAAAACAAAAAACTACCAAGACTGATTCGCTGAAAGAAAAAATACAGAACTTTTTTCTACGGGATGATATTACAAGAGCTACAGCAGGTAAGAAAGAAACAGTCACCAAACATGGAGAGAAAGTTCAAAAAAGATGTCTTCTTGAAACACAACGTAATCTATATAACATTTTCAAGGTGGAAAATCCGGATCTTCCATGTTCTTACTATTACTTTACAAAAAATCGACCATTTTACGTCGTCAAACCATCCGTTGATGCAAGAGAAATGTGTTTGTGTAAAAAATACTCTAATTTCTCATACAAAGCTGAAGCTCTTAAACAAAAAAATGTGATAGACGATGATAACTTAAGCAATATTATTCGAGATACAGTATGCAACGACCTTTCTAAAGATTGTATGTATGGTGATTGTAAGGAATGCAACGATATGAAAATTCAATATAATGAACAAAATATTAATGGAACTATACAATACAATGAATGGATCAGGAAGAACGTAGAATATGAAAAGGATGGAAAACATTGTAAATCAATTAAGAATGTTAGAGAAGTGAAACAGGAAGAGACAAAAGAATTAGTTGGAAACTTTGAGAAGGATTTGACACATTTTAAGAAACACGTTTTTAACATAAAATCGCAATTTCACAATTTTCACCAGTGCTTGAATGCTCTTAAAGAAAATGAGTGCCTGATCGTCGCTGACTTTAGTGAAAATTATGAGTGTAAATATTTCAAGGAAACTCAAGCGCATCATTTTAACTCAAGAAACCAAGTGGCCCTTCATACTGTAATGGTTTACACATGGGACGCAGACACAAAATGTAAAGCAAATTCATTTTGCACAGTTTCGTCTTCAAACTGTCACCAACCTGCTGCCATCTGGGCACACTTGGAACCTATTTTGGATTGGATAAAAAAAAAACATACTTCTGTTGATACTGTACATTTTTTCTCGGACGGCCCATCGACACAATATCGCCAGAAGCAACATTTTTACTTCCTTTGCACGCGATTTTTCGACTATGGATTTTCCTCAACCACCTGGTCATTTTTTGAGGCAGGGCATGGAAAAGGCCCACAGATGGAATTGGTGGGTATCTAAAGCGCACAGCAGATAGTCTTGTTGCAATGGGACGGGATATACCAGATGCAACTCAATTTTACGAGACTATGAAAGATACCAGCAAAATTATGATGTACTTGATTGATGCTCAAAAAATTCAACAGCATCAAGCAATTTTACCAAAGATCATTCCACGTTTAATTGGAACAATGCAAGTCCATCAAATTTTTACAGAAACAAGAGGTCAATTGAAGCACAGGATTCTCAGTTGTTTCTGCGATTCAGGCAAAAGGGGATTTTGTGACTGCTTTGATCCAAAAATCTTTAATGTACTCAGCAATGGCACCGATAGTGACGATTTACCACTGAGCATCTTTGCAGCAGGTCGAGTTGATACACCACCTGCAGAAGATATGCCATTAAATGACAACGCTGTACTTTATGAAATGCCGAACATCCCTCGTCAAAGTATCTACAAAGCTGTTTATGGATCCTCATCTGATGATGACGAAGTCATGCACGAAGAAGGAAACCTAGCTTCAATAAACAATAAAGACAACATCATGCCCATGCATGTTGATGATGTTTGCAACGATCCACAGCCGTCAACAAGTACTATGGATGTCCCGAAGCAAGTGTCTGTTGGTGATTTTCTACATGTAAATGTTTATACAAGCGCAAATAAAAAGAAGATTTATTCTTATGTTTGTAAAGCTTTGTCTGATATTGAAGAAGACGGTGAAGTTAAAGTTGTGTTCCTCCGAGCTGTGACTAAGGATGCAAATAGATTTCGGCTAGAGGAAACGGATATCAGCTACGTTGATTATGAAGATATTCAAATTCAAATTCAAATCCTTTTATTTCGACTAATTTTTCAAGTCATAAACATAGTCGTAGTCATAGTTGGTATTATAACTATCTTACCAACTCCTGCAATTGTAAAAAGAGGACACCGAATTTACTACGAGTTTAAGACTGCAATCAATATTTTTGAAAAATAAGACTAATTTTGATCTCTTTCAAGTTATTTCCTACTTGTTATTTGTATTTTGTGTTTTGACGTTACGAGTATGTACCAAAAAAAAAGATTTATTTATATTTTGCCATTTTAATAGATATAGTATAATAGTTATGTTCAGAAGTATATAGATTGTTAATTAATGTTGTCTCCTGAGTTACCAAAACTGTCTCATGCGTTACGATTTGTCCCTAAATTTGTGAGCCGTTTTTGTAAGGTAACAATATGTGATTGATTTTATTTGAATGATTATTTTATGTTAACGGTAAAAGAAGATTATTTACTTTAATTTCAGAGAAAAGTATAGTTTTATTTTAAGTTTTTAAATTAGTACAGAGAAAATTAACAATATGTATGACTCATTAGTAACTCAGCATACATTTTTCTCATATTTTAAGGCCTAATTTTTAAAATTATATACAAATGCTGTATACCAAACTATTCGATTTTGCATGGCTGAATAAATCCAACAAAATAAAAATTGAAGTATTTTATTGTTTAAGAATTGCAGCGTAATCACTTTGAGTAACTCCGGTGACAAAACTATGGGTCAAGATTTATACTTTTGAGTTTTTCAATAAGAAGTAGTTCATAAAGTTCGCTGCTCGATTAAGAAACCGTATCTCAGATATATTTAACACACTTCTGAGTAAATAAAATAGTTAAATACACAAAAAAATATTTTAGAAACATGCCGATATTTTTTGCCCATTATGTCGGTTAAAAAGTTGATCGACCCATTTAAAGGACATCAGCCATAAATACAGAAATAATTTACCGACCTTTTAAGACGAGAGCCATGATATGGCAGATTATAGAATGTATGTTTATTATGATTAGCGAGAAATTAGGGTTAATAATTACACTATAAGGGCATAATTAAGTAAAGCTATTTAAGCCTATTATTTGAAACTGTAGAAGTTTTAAATTTTGTGTCTCCTGTCATGCTATGCAACGGTTATGCGCGAAGCGCTTTCCATCGAGAAAGAAGCTGTCTTGCCTCTGTCGTATAAAAATTAAACCGAATTATTTTAACTTTTTATTTTTATTTTTCAGCATCATCGTCTTGCATCAGAGCGGTCCCGTTTAGAGTCGTCCACGACCCTCCAGTAAAATTCAACGCTGTGCAAAGAAAAGTATTCATTCCGGGTGTCGAGATAAAGGTCAGATTCGTGGAGAACGAGAGGAGCGTTACTACACACCTGCTGAACCCTAATTTGTAAGTACATATGAAGAATCCGTTCCTGACCTATTTACAGACCAACTAGTTGACCCGTGGTCGTAGAAAAATTACCAAATTAACCCTCTAGATCTAGACTCTAGAGAATAACAGAAGATGATCACTAGAGTTATTTATTTATTCAAACATCATTGTCTGCAAACAAATATTGGACGCGTCCGTAAGCTGCGACTGTTTACGTGATTGACTCCTATGCAAAATGTGCACCAGCGAGCTAGACGCGTTCGGACGTCCGGCCGCTCAAAGACACGTCCGCGAGTTTTGACAGATAATATACACAACTATATAAATGTAAATGTGCTACCTACCTCGCGTCGTTTATTTTTCTTTAGTAGGCTTTTACTACCCCTTCCCAATCAGCCAGAAAACGTCCACTGCTGGACGAAGGCCTCTCCCTTAATAGAAAGGAGACATTTTCTACACGCAAGAGAAATTCCGTATAAAACTTTTTTTACTCGTACTTAATACGTTCGCGTTCGACTACCAAGTCACTGACTGTTGGTAAGCGACGGAGTTATCGAAGATCACCCTGATTTCGCTCTAACCTCGAAAATTTCTGGATTGTATCTCGCTAAACATAGGAACTGGTAGGTTGTTCCATTCCCTGACTGTACGGATTTGAAACATTGGGTCATGGCGCTTTAGTCGTCGAGGGAAAATACTCTATGACTCCATGTAGAGGTAATATTCGGCCGTCTTTCTACTTGTCCTATAGTGTAAAAAAGGATGGAAGGATAACATCGCACAGCTCTGTTTTCATATTTCCGAAAGGAATTCTATAGAAAATGTATAGTAGCTTTACCGTTATGACGGAAGATAACACCCACTTCAGTTTAAAACGTTTTTCTACCTCTAACTTCTAATTGGTTTGGTCTCCACTTAATTTGCTTGAATTAAATTGACGAGATGTGTAACAATAGACCCGTTTTATCACGCGCAAATAATGCCATTACACGTTTTCTTACTTCTAATCTAGAGAATGATTGTGTGCGATAAAAGGTATCGATATCATAGGTCATAGACATCTTGGTATAACAGTATGGATATACATTAATATCCACTTGCCCCACCGAGGCGTAGACAAGGTCTAAGGTAGATCACGCTTGCCCAGAAGATACCTATTAACTCTTCGTTTGAAGATCCCCAGATTATAGGAGCTTGGAAATATTGTTGCTGGTAGAGAGTTCCAAACCTTTGCGGTACGGATTATAAATGTGCTTTCGAAGCGCATTGTACGTAAACGAGGCACGTCTCTGCAAAGGGGTGGAATGACTCCCTATCTTGGACGTCGTGGAGCGGAATAGAGAGGGTGGAATCAGCTCGATTATCAACCATCGATCAATCGATTTATCTATAGATGATCAACACCATTCATTATGAATTATAAAAAGTTTGCTCGTAAATTTTTATGTTGGAGGTAATCTACAGAACAACTGGTCCGGTTACAGAAAATTTAACCGACAGAAAGCGACACTATTCCTGATTGACATTGGGTGTAAAATAGTGTATTTTTCAAAATTTTGCCGTAGCGCTAAAGCGAGCTTTTCAAACTTATTACTGCGTATTCTGTCACCATCAAAAGAATTACTTTTACTTTTCAACCGACTTCAAAAAAGGAGGTTCTCAAGTCGACTGTATGTTTTTTTTTACTTCATGTATGTTACGCGGTTACTCCGCCAATTATGAACTGATTTTGATGTTTTTTTTTTTGTTTGATAGGTTATACTTCAGAGGTGGTCCCATATATATTTTATCGAAATCGATTCAGTAGTTTGGTTTTTAAATCAAAATTACTAGAAAATATGAAGATGTCATCCAGGTATTCGAAGTTGAAGTCGGTTCACTTTTTTTTTAAACGTATTACAAATCCCACATTTTAAGGTACTGATTTCTTCTGAATATATTTTGCTGTTTTGAATGTCCCTCTGAAAGTCTTTCGGTAGAGTTACATGAGCCGTATTCAAAAGTAAAGTATGTCTATAAAATCAGGTTTATCACGCGAACAAAACAATTTATTATTTATTTACATCGACTTATCGGCGCTGTTTTATGCGCAATTAAGGCTCGGCCATAAACGTAATTGAGTTCAATACGTGAGTTTGGAAGGTGTCCTGAACATGTCTTCGGGATGGTAATCCATTGATAACGTCATGTTCATAGGTGGAAGTTGATTACCATCAGGCAAAACGCCTGCTTGTTGCTGATCTTGATATCAAATGCGGACGATCCGGCAATGAATGTAACAACTCCAACATCATCGCAATTTCTTTTAAACACACATGCGTTGTATCCCTCACATTGAGCTGATATCTAAAGAGTCACAATCTCTAAACGAAAACAGTCAAAAAACGTCCGAGTGCCGTTGTATATACAATCTGTCCGGGCATTACTTACCGATATTTGAAGGGGGTGTTCTTCAGGTTCATGTATGAACCGCTTGTGTGTATCGTAGTTCAAGTCGTTTAAAACTCGGCGCACGCGATGCAGTGCGCCGAGTTTTGGCGCGGACATTTTTTTTGTGACTATAGATATTAGCTCAATGATCCCTATTGAATTAAACAGTTGGTTGGTTACAGACTGACTTGATTTTCAAACGCAAATACAGTGCAGTTGCGTGCGTGACTATAACTTTGACTATGACGTCGTTAACTGTTTTTTTTACTGGTGTACATGCACGCAATCTATGTCAAACAGACAGTGGCATCAGATCACTTATTTTTTGTCTATTCTGTGTGTTCTTGCGTAATATTTACGTCAGTGCCACATAATAAATATTAGTATGACGTATTAGGAAGCCTGTATCCGTCTCTCTCGTGGTGGCATCCTGTATCAGTGATAAAGTTATTTCTGTTTATTTATTAAACACTGTTTTATATTTTAAGAACTGGATAACGGTCTGAGTAGAGTACTGTGCCCGCCGCTTATCGGTACGTGCAATGTACGGTCGCTGTTTTTCTTACCCGCAGAGAAGTTTGTTGACGCCGTTTTTAAAACGCTTCATGCATACTTAAGAGTACACAACAAGCCGGGCACTTCTCCATAGAAACGGGAAAGTAATATTACTCCACTGTGTAATATTGTAGGTCCAAAACTAAGCATTATATCGATTTGTCTCTTCATTATCTAGGAATGTATATTGATAAGAAAGTAAAAACTTACTAAACATGGAGGTTATGAGCCAGGAAATATCTCATATTTTAGCTCAGCTTTGCGCCTCTTTGGACGTAAATTATTAACATAAGGAGTATGAAAACTCTAAAATAATTTATCAAGCGGAATAGTTTAGTCCGTTAACATTTCAAATAAATTTCGTTGGAATAAATTCAACAGTAGTTTTTCCAACACAACCATGCAGCCAAAGACCGAAATGAAATTGCGTGCTCATTTCTCTTTCTTTCTCCCTTTCCCACACTCTGTTTAATGAAGAGAGCATGCTTTTTAGCCAAGCCCACCAATGACTTCGAGCCGTAGGGCGGTGCATCCTTAGCGCGTCAAAGACATTCGACATCTTGCATTTCCTTAGAAGAAAACAACGAATAAGCCGGATGATGCGGAGCCTCCAGTACCCTTATCATGAACGTTCGCGATTCCGATTGCGATAGCATGCCATCCTGCTCGTACCAACCCACTCGCGCCATGCGCGCTCCTGCTCGCGCACGCTCGCAATCAGAATCACGAACGTCCATGATAAGGGTGCAGCTTAGCAAGATGTCGAGAGATTAGGCTCCTTCGATGTTTTTGATAAATTACCAGTTATTATAAAACACTACTTAAAAGGCTGGAGTACTCATAGATATGTTTTGATGTATTCTACAAAACCACTAACTATACGAAAACTGTATGAAAATCAAGCGTGTCAAATTTTTCGTACGTTCTTATAGTCGGGTATTCCTTAGTAATTTTAGTACCCAACTATTGTCAAAATATTAGGTTTGATAGACGAAAGGTAATGAATACAAGTCGTCTTACGTTATCTATTTCATAACGTTTGTGAGAATACTTCATTGTACTGTCTTTAGTCCAAGTAGCCCTAGTATCCATACTGTTAATATCTATAAGGTGTGAGTCAATATCTGGACTGCGTCCAACACTACGATACGATATGCTGAATGAAATTCCCAGACGGTCGTTTTTATGTAGATCTTTTATGCAATGCAGATTTCGTTTTCAGTTACGTATTAACGTAGCTGAGATAAATAATAGGTAAGTGCCAGTTTATCATGTACGTCACCCATGGAGGATAAGGAGTTGCGATGAGCGACTTGCACCCGCAGATCCTATTTTGCGGACGGAGTGTGTGACGTCATACTTATTTGCTCAGTCTGCTAACGTCCGCCTCGAGTCACGGTCATTCAAACTTACATATTAGACGTACGAGTTTTTATGTTTTTACTCAGTAACAGTAAAAATGAAATAAGTTGCTCTGTTTCTTTATGTAAAAATGACCGAGGGAAAAATTCCGATGACGTGATAGGCATCTAATTTCATTCGTAAGTAATTTTATTAATTATAATGCATATAAATTCTATATTTAGTGATCCGTTCTATAAAATTTAAAAACGCGACATCTAGCGTGATATTAAGAAATTAAGTGTTAATTCAGCTAAGTGTTAGTTCACTAGTTCGATTCTCGAAAACTTTTCCTGAAAACCGCTAGATGGCAGTACAATTAGTCACTCCTCCCGCGAGCCTACACCTCCCCGCACAGTCGCGCGTCTTTCTAAGGAAAAATCCTTTGATCACATCTCTGCTTCTATTACTCTGTGACGTCACCGCTGATAAGTTGTCAGTCAGACGGTTTGTTTATCCGGTGTCATTGTTTTATCTATAGCTGTCTAAAGTTTATCTCCCACAGAGGGATTAAAAAAACTTTTTCCTTTTATTTTCGTTTAATCCGGTTTATTACGTCTTCGACGTTTGGCAAAGACTAGAAAACCTATTGACTGAAGCACTTTTTTCTCGCAAAACTTAAGCACACGGTCGCGAAAGTACTTTCTGTAGGTACGCCTTTGTAATAAGGGTCAGTTTGGAGTCTTATGGTCAAATTCAATGTCATCTGTCGAGCGAATCATAGACGACGATAGTTTGAGTAAACTTTATTATTTGAGCCCATTGAGCTAATATCTACAGAGTCACAATCTCTAAGTGAAAACAGTCAAAAAACGTCGCGAGTGTCGTTGTACATACCTATTCGTGCATTATATAGTTTACAATTGTTCGAATTTAGACGTTATGTCGCTTGTATAGTGTTAATGTATGGTTGAGCGCTTGTGTCTTGTCGTAGTTCAAGTCGTTCAAAAAGTCGGCGAACTGCATAGCGTGCGCCGAGTTTTGGCGCGGTAATTTTTTTAGCACGTTTGTGACTATAGCTCTCTATGTTTGAGCCTCAAGGTTTAGTTTCAATATTTTATTGTTCTAGAAACTGATGCCGCCATATGCACGTACTAAACCTAGTTTATGAACCAATGAAATGTAGAGGCAGGTTATATCAATGAAATATACTTATAATGAAGTCATTGCGACTTAATCAGGTGTAAACAATTATGTTATCACTTTATCAGGTTTTAGAGGTCTCAGTTTAATCTTTGAACGCGCCGATCACCTGCTGCAAATGTTTATAAATATTACAGACATATGAATAAAAAATTTACGATAGCCTGGCAAAACAAAAAAAATACAAATTCGCACTGTCGCAAATAATTTTAAATAGGGTTGCTAGAACCCTGTTATGTGTCTGAGGAACATGGTAGACTGAATTCTCCCACTGTGGATGTCGAAAACGCTGTGATAAAAAAAACGTGCGAGCATGGATTGCGAGTTAGGCTAGCGCAAAGATGGTTCCGTACTACCACAAGTTCCACTATTATGGTCTTTTCACAATACGCGGATACCTAATTGATCGGTGATACTTAATTTTCTTTGCAGGCAACCGTTGGATGCAAATGGCAGGTTGTCGTACATTGTGGCGGTCTAAGGGGGAGGCCTTCGTTCAGCAGTGGACGTCTCCGGGCTGATGATGACTTAATTTTATTATTATTTTCCTGGGTGATAAGTTGGCTAAATACGCTTATCAAGTTTAGTGCCTAAAGACACAATACAACAGAACCCTACAAAATCAAAAAAAATAAAAACAACAAAATTGGTTCAGCCGTTTTGCTAAGACCACTCTCGGTCAAGTCACCAATCAAACAAAAAAAAAATTCCCATCATTTCGGAATCGAGTTCAATCAAACTCAAATAACAAACATTATCTAAATTCCAGATACACGATATCCCTCCAACACGGCGACTTCGAATGGACAATCAAGAAACGATACAAACACATTCTATACCTCCACCAACAACTGACCCTATACAGAACATCTCTAGACATTCCCTTCCCGACCAAAACGCACAAGTCTCGACGAGCGAGTTTCAAGAATACTTTTAATACTGAAGAACAAGCTGAAAGGGTGGCCTTGGAAGCCATACCGAGGAGTAATTCTAAAAGAAAGGATGGACGACCTAAGAAGAAGAAAGGAGCGCTTCCCAGGTTCGTTTTGTTAGAATCAATGCTTTTTTTGACCAAGTTTTTATTCAAACTATGTTGTACTCCCAGGTCTCGCAGAGAGAACAGTGTGATTCTAATTCATTCAGAAATAGGGTTCAAATTCAAATTCAATTTATTTGAGTAGGTGGGCCTAGGTTACAGAGTTGGTATACATATATGAAACGGTGAGAATCTCTAGGTCCCGCCTTGTCAGCGTACATGCTAATTGTTTGACATGTTTAGACAGGCGTGCGGTCAGCATCGATTTGAGACAGCCACAGCCAGTACCACACCTTTGCCAGTTATTCAATCGCCAAGTAGTAGTGTGCAAGCATTACTGTGTTCCGGTTTGAAAGTCAATGTTACCAGAGAAATTACTGGGTATAAAGAGATTTAACGTCTAATAGCTCAGGGTGACGAGCGCAGTGCGGTGCGGCGCAGGATTGTGTTCGCAAGTTCAAGATTCTAGCACTGCTACTGTTAGAGGCAGGCGTGACGCCTACCACCAGGCGAACGTCTCGCTCGTCTAGGTTGTATAAAAAAGTCATATTTGAATTTCACAAAACGGAATGGTGGAATCTCAAAAAAAATTTGGGGAAAACGTAATGGTATCATCTACGCCGACGATCAAAGAAACTCGGCCTACCTAAGATTCCGTCAAAACTCGCCGGTGCAGCAGTATGCATTCAGTGAGAGTGCGTAATGCGTTTAGCCGTCGTTTACGTCATGACAAATAGTCACTTACTTTGTATTCATCATCAGCCAGAAGACTACTGGCTAAGTTAATAATAAAGAGGGGCTGCAATAATTCCCATCTTTGCATTATTATTAGACATTAAAAAAGTAAGCAAGTCACTTACTATTAGCCTTAGGGTCAACCCACACGTACCACAATCACACCACATCGCAACGACAAAATGTGGTGACGCTGTGGCTACGTGTGAATAGTGTCACTGCAGCTTTTTGCAGTTGCATTGTGGTACCAATAAAATGTCAATGTGGTTGCGTTGTCGTTAGCAGTTGCGATGTGGTTGCGTCGTGTGCAGACACAGTTCGACTCTGGCTTTCATAGAGCGCGCACTGTCGTTGTGTCTGCGATGTGGCCGGCGGTTATTTCACTGTGTAGCTGGGGATTGCGTTGTGGTTGCTATGTGCTTGCGATGTGGTCGGTATCAACCACGCGGTCGATAACGACGGCAAAATATGGTACGTGTAAATTCTGCTATTCATTTTCAATACAAAATATGCGCCCGACCACGGGTTGTGGTTGTGGTACGTGTGGGTTGACCCTTAACAAATTAGCTTAGAGTTGCTATTTGTTTAAATATCTAAAAATGCCTCTATTCTCGCATTGCATGTACATCATGTGATGTCCGCTGTTTTTTTATTCGTAAATCTAGAATGTTCCCTGTCCATGTCTCTATGGGGAAAGTGTATCTCTGGAGAATAAATCGAATTATGGTTTCTTCATTAAGAACTTCCTGAAATTACAATATTGACAATGTTTGTTATAAATGCCATGTCAAACGTTCTTAATTTTTATTGCAGATTTCCAAAGAAACCTGAAGTTATGATAACGTACGAAGGCATCCAGCTCAGAATGAAGCAGCTGGAAGAATATTTGTACAACTTACTCAACATCGCATTATACAGAAACCACCATGAGACCGTAAGCATCATTATACTTATTTGCGTAATCTATACTGTATATTTTTTTTGTAGTGGTAGGACTCTACTGCAGAGTCCGCCTGGGGAAGAACCACACCTTTGCCAGTTATTCAACCGCCAAGCAGTAGTGTGCAAGCATTACTGTGTTCCGGTTTGAAGGGCAATGTTACTAGAGAAATTACTGGGTATGAAGAGATTTAACATCTAATATCTCAGGGTGACGAGCGCAGTGCAGTGTGGCGCAGGTTGAATTCTGTCACTGCTACTGTTAGTGGCAGGCGTGACGCTTACCACCAGGCGAAACTCTTGCTCGTCTCGTCACTTGACAGTATAAAAAAATAAATGGGGTGAATCAAAATGACGGTGCGAATAGATATAGGACGAATAAAGTCCTCATCTTGTACATATAGTGTTGGTCTGAAGCCGCGGCCACATTAGCAGGATACGGCATTAATTCGTATTATCCTGTTATTAAGTAATGTGTCCAAAATATTCGTCAAATCACAACTAATTCAGGCAAACACGAATGCCTATCGAAACAGTGTCGGTAAAATGGCGCACATCAAAGGGTTTTATCGTGACAAATTTCGTGCAAATGGCTGAGCTTGCACAATTTCGAGAAAAAAAGTTTGATTGTGTCACACATAAATTCATGTTTCCTTCTCTTTATCTTATGAAAAAGTAAGCGATACAATAGTTCTTTTTTGGCACCACTAAAAGAACATTACACCAAAAATTTACTAGCTTAGACTTGGGCTGTACTAAGGGGGGCAATGTACCCATCATTGTGTACAAGTTTTACAATTGGGCAACCCAAAAATAAACCAACAAAATTCACAAATCGCGTAAAATATCAGCTGTCAATGAGCCCCTAGTTTTAAACATTTGGATAACAAGGATCTAGGATTCTTACAAACTATTGTTATTATAAAGAGCATGTAAAAGTAAACATTTTAGAATCAAAGTGCCCCTGAGAAGGGGCACTTTGCTTAGGCGTAGCCTAAAATAAGATACAGATCTTATTCGATCTTCACCCTGACGAACTGCCTCAACAAACTAATAATTCTACTATTAGATCTTATAGAAAAACATTATGAAGCGAAGATTTCCTGCTTGTTTCGTCAGACTATATAGGGCTAGTTTTAATCAGTTATCATCCCTTTAAGGGCATATTCTGTACATCAAAACAAACAACCTGTACTATGGGGCAGCATCGAAATCACGAAATAAATTCAGCTGGACAAAATGTATGGAACAGCTGCGATTTCAATGTTGGCCCCATATTAAAAGTAGTTTGTTTTGATGTACAGAATATGCCCTTGAAAGGATGCTAACTGATTAGAAATAACCCTGTATAATGCACTTTAACACGACTGCGCAGCGGACGAAATTTTTCGAAAAGTGTACACGTAGTTCGACGTATAACGAACACGAAGTCTTATCGCAACAACGCGACACGAATATTCGGATTCCAGATAATGTGGCCCCAGCATAATGTTATATCTCCTTTTCAGGTGAAATTCCTAGAAGTATCAAACTTATCATTTATATCGGAGCTTGGCACGAAGGGCAAAGAGGGCATGATCCAGAAACGCACCGGGTCCACGCAGCCGGGGCAAGCGGGGTGTAACTGTTTTGGTCTTCTACGGACTATGGTTTGTGTTAGGTACGTAATAATAAGTTATGCCTGTAGTCACCATCAGCCCGGAGACGTCCACTGCTGAAGGAAGGCCTCCCCCTTAAATTAAATTAAATTAAATAATCATTTATTTCAAGTATCATAGACTCATATTATAAATCATCAATTTAGCAGTCACATTAATAAGTACCATACACACAATTGAAATTGAAATTATATTTGCAATTAATTTTGAAATTGAAATTAAAAATTGAATTTGGAATTAAAATTGAGTTTGAAATGAAAATTGAATTTGAAATTAAAATTATGAACTTAAAATAATCAAATTATAAAAATGACAAGACGACTTAGACCGCCACACTGTACGACAACCTGCCACCTGCATCCACCGGTTGCCCGCGACTTTTACAATGTCCCCGCCCACCTATATATTTATATAGTGGGAGGCCGCGTCTGCGCTGCGTAGGACGGTTCGCGGTCGCCACGAGAGAACCTTTCTTGGTCAGTTCTTTGAACGATGCCTGTAGTGGTAGGACACTATTGCAGAGTCCACAATGGGAAAGTACAACACTTTTACAAGTAATTGAACCGCCAGGCACTAGTGTGCAAACATTACTGTTTCGGTTAAAAGGGCAATCAATAAAATTAATAAATGTTACCAGATAAATTACTGAGCATGAAGAGATTTGACATCTAATATCTCAGGGTGACGAGCGCAGTGCTGTGCGGTCCAGGGTTTTGTTCGCAAGTTTACAATTCTGACACTGCTACTGTTATAGACAGGCGTGATGCTTACCAGGCAAACGTCTCGCTCGTCCCGTCACTCCATTGAATTAAATGGGGGTCGCGTCGGGAAATAAATCCTTTCCGAATTTCATCTAAATCCGGTTAGCCGTTTTGGCATGAAGAGTTGACATTAATAATCGTAAACACACACATACCGACAATTTTGCATTTATAATATTAGAGCTATGTTATCACGAAATATTTACCGTGATTATGTCGTGAAATGAGCTCCCGATATTTCGGTGCAGTTGCATGCACCATGTTTACAGATCCAATCGTGATACTTTAAAACAGTGTTTTAAAATATTAGTGTGTTTATTTTAGATGTAACTACTTCTGCACGGGCCTAGTGTGCGCGAAGTGGCAAGAGCGGTGGCTGTTTGTGAAGGACACCTTCTTTGGCTACATCCGACCGAGAGATGGCGTCATCAAGGGGGTCATGCTGTTCGATCAAGGGTCAGTATTGTAAATTTTTATGGTTAATAGGCTAAGTGTTTGACCACAGCTCAGCTGAGATCAGGTGACGAATGTGATCGGGCCTGAACCACAAGTATGGTATACCGATCGATAATTTGACGCTAGACACAAAATTACCAAAAGACTATTTTCGATTTAAAAAAACAAACCATTTTAAATTGATAAAGCTGATATCGTCGATAAAAACCTTGTTAGAGCTGCTGGGAATAGAACGGAAAAGTAAGTTCGTATAGGCTGAGTGGCCAGCCCTAATGTCAGAGTAACAAACTGAATACTATGTCACAACAAACACTATAATAACTATATAAAAACATATGTATTAAAGATGCTGTGGTAGTCTAGTGAGTGAACAGTCGTCTTAGAATTGCGAGGCCGTCGCGTCGGTGGTGAGGAGTTTTAATCACCGTACCAATGAGCTCTTCGAATCTCATTGGTTCGTATCACTGGCTTTTCAACCGACTACAAAAAAGGAGGTTCTCAATTCGTCTGTTTTTTTTGTATGTATGTTACTCCGCCAATTATCAACTGATTTTGATGATACTTTTTTGTTTGGTAGGTAATACTTTAGAGGTGGTCCCATATAAGTTTTATCGCAATCGGTTCAGTAGATTGGTTTTTAAATCAAAATTACTAGAAAATGTGAAGATGTCATCCAGGTATTCGAAGTTGAAGTCGGGTGTATTTTAAAAAGCTTATTATCGGTGTAGGAAATCAGTGAACAAACCTACGTACTATGAAAACTGACGTGGTTCTGACACATTTTTGTTTTATTTATACGGGAATAGTCACGTTTAATTAAATCGGATACTCCGACTATAGTTTCGATCACATCCGGTGACCTTTTTCAAAGAGTGAAAACAGAGCCAGACGCACTTGCAGCTGCGTCCTGCTTAGCACTGAGGAAAAGGTCACCGGATGTGATCGAAACTATAGTCGGAGTATCCGATTTAATTAAACGTGACTAATCCCGTATAAATAAAACAAAAAACCTACATACGTTCGGTGAAGAAATTCAACGGCGTATATCCACCAACTCGCGACTGGGCTAGCGTGGTGGATATGGTACAATCGCTTGAGGGTAGGCCTACGTCCAGCAGTGAACTGTTTACAGTTGAACTGGTTATGCGGTCCGTTCTCACTAATTCTATTTGTTGTTCGATTGATGGAACTTGTTTGACTTTTTTTTTTTCAAGTAGCTCCATTACTTTCTGCAGGCGTGTATTAATGGCGCGTAATGTGCATTAATTACTTCGAAACCGCGTGGGACGCGTCTGTGCTTTGATGGTCTCTATTGAATTAAATAAAGTAATTCGTGTTGCATACAGCAGAACTTTCAATAGCAATTTCCGTGTCACTTGTTTTCATTTGGTTTCACTGGAACATCCAACGTTAGGATGTTTTTGAAACCACCTAAGTGGTTTTAAGTGGCTTATATTTTATTAGACGTAACCACTGACCTCTATTATACAGCGTACTTTGTATAATAGAGGTCAGCGGACGTAACTTAATGTATTACGACTGAATTTCCAATTGCTATGCTTGTAGATATTTTTGTTTGTTAGAAAGGCAAACTTCTTTTCTCTTGGCAAACGGTCTTTTAAACTTTAGGGCTCAACATTTAATTTAGTAATGTCCAAGCTTTGACGAAATTCAAATATCTGTATAATAGGCTAGATGACTGTTTTTTTTTTATTGTTCTATTCAAATGTGGCCCATAAATATAGCTGATTAATGAAAAGAAAATTAAAATCTGATCAAAAATAAGCAACTTATAAGCATTTTAATATCATGCTAGACAGAGAGGCGAAACAGCAAATCGTGACGTCACTTGTCAGGACGCCATATAAATTATATTCTGACAAGTAAGGCGTGACGTCATTTTTTGTTTTGTAGGAAAGGGACAGAGTTGTCTTTAACAAAAACTTTAAACGCTCATATATCAGAGCATTATTAACCGATTTAAATAGTGTTTTCAATTACCATACTATATTCACTTAAATTCTTCATCAAAGCTATTGGTTTCAACGATTTAAACATCAGTCATCTAGCCTATTCTGTAACTGGCAATTTCAACGTTTAGATGATGAAATTAATGTGTATTTTTGTCTGTATGCAGCTGAAAGAAATGTGAGTATCACAAAATAAACAAATTTTTCGTCACCTTATCATTGAACTTGCAATTAGTAAGAAGTCATTTGTTTTTAAATTGTTTTGCGCCTAGTTAACGCATCCAGTTGTGAATAATTAAATATTCATGTAATATTTTGTTTGTTTGTTTGTTCATGAGTTACTAAATCTAATATCGAGTGTTTCTCAATTTGGCAATGATCAATATATATAATGAGCAATACCATTATGTAAGCTAACTACGGCACGCGAATCATTTATTTACACCATAATTTAGTTAGCTAGGTATTGGGTGATTGTTTTCGCCACTGAAGAGAGAAGTGAATAGAATGGAAATGTGACGGGCCGCGCTAGCCGGCATTAAGTGCAAATGCGCTTCATGACAATTCTACCAATATACATGTTATAAAACTGAGAATACTCAAAAACACAATTTGAATACACGCGTAGGAAACCAAACCACATTGCAACGTAATTAGATCAATTTTAATCTGTTACTAAATGGCATTTCGAGCGTTTTACTTCAAATGCGCGACCAATTATTGGCATTTTTTCGTCGTAGTTTCTATACAAATAAGTGTGAAACTGGCGATAGCGGTTTTCCATACAATTGCTTTACAACATTGTTGTGACAGCTGTTCTAACCCAAGAAGTAGGGCTTTCGCCTTTCTGTGGTTTTCGCCATCAAAAACTAAGCTTCGTTAATAAAATCTAAAATTCGGCGCGCTGTTATTTTGCTCGCACATTTTCACATTTGAGGTTAACATCTCAATGCTTTGCTCTTAAGTCATTGACTATTCGCTACACAATAATGTGTCTTATTAGTTAGTTGGTAACATATATATTTGATTCAGATTCGAAGTGTCCAGCGGCATGTACTCGACAGGGCTGAACCACGGACTACAGATATTGAACCAGAGCCGGCAGATGGTGATCAAATGCTGGACCAAGCGGAAGAGTAAAGAGTGGATGCAGTACCTCAAAACTGTTGCTAGTCAGACCGGTATGTTACTTGAAAGTTTTTGCTTATGATTTACTAGGTTGATTGATGGACTTTGAATAAAGGCCAATACAAAGCCGCGGGAAAACTGCGCGGGACGGTTTTATTTTTATGTTAGAGTTTATATATAAGATTTTATTACAAGACACACAGAAAGAGGGCGCGACCGCCGCCTATTGTATGGCCCGTCACGTGTCGCGCCGCGCTACCGCGCCCTGTGTGACTCGACTATAAGGGCTGGCGTCCGATACCAAGAGCCGCCACTAGTCTGTCCTTTCACGGGACGCGAACATCACACTCTAATAGCTCTTACCACCAAGACGACGGCCTGTTTGCCTTTCTATCTTTTTTAACTACTAGTTTGCAGCGATTGGGACCTCGCGATTTCCACGTCTTCCAAGCTCCTTGTCCAATTTGGTTCATATTCGAACTTGATAATTGTATATGCAAGAACTATTTGCTAACAAAATGTTATAAAGATTGGATCTACGGTTCGCAAGTTATCGTCGAATAAATATACATACATAATTACATACAAACACCGACTTGCCCCTTATGACTGGATTACATACGGATTCGTAGCTATGCTTCGTACTAATGCTTAGTTCTAATACATTTCGTAGTAAGTGACAGTGCAATTGAATAGAACCCGATCCTATTTACTAAGCGACATTAAGTGTCATTTTTATAAATAAATAAATAAATAAATAAAATTAACCGATTAGTACTAATGATATGAATACTTCGAGATCTTTGCTTCGCTTCTGTAATTCGTAAGCGGGATAAATGCCACTTGCTGGTGGAAATGAAAGACGACTCCGTGAAACTGCCTATTATTCTGAAGTTGAATTTCTCGAACAATATCTTTATTAATGCTCTATCTAAAAGCAGCTATTGCTCTTACGCAGCGCGAGACTTCACGTTCCCAAACGTGCATCATTCGTTCGCCCCCCCGCGCGCCGCCACCCCCGCTGCGACCTTCGTAGACGGCTCGGCGTACCTCGCCGCTGTCGCCGACGCTATGGAACTGGCCAGGTGAGGATCGTTACATTTTACAACTTCTCTAACAATTTTGAAACATATAATGATTTAAGGCGTTAGCTAACCGACACTAGAGATGGAATTCAGATGGGGTATTCTAAACCAGGGTCGAACCTGGATAAGATCGACTTCGGACCGGGATGAATCGCGTACAAGAAGAGAGGCCTTTGCTCAGCTGTGGGCAATTACGGGTTGAAAATGATGGTTCTAAACCCAATCGGAAAGGTTTCCACTCGGAAACTACATTGACTCATTGTCATTAGATGGAAACGGTGATAGCCGTTTTCGAATCGATTCCCATTCTATTAGGTTTAGAATACGAGAGCAAATTTTCTAACATGTTTAAAGAACAAAAATGAAATGTGCAATATATGTTTAACGTCACTTAACACTAAGCGGTCATTTTAAATCTGTAAGATATAAGTTTTGCAAAGAGTGAGCTCATGATTGACGTCTAAATTGTATTTTTTGCGTGAGTCTATCAAAATTAAGCCTCTTTGCTTGTAGGTTTTAGTAGGTATAACGTTCGTCCATCGAAAACCCATTTTGCTTGCCTCAGTAATTTACTCTTTTTTACACGACTGCTCAAAAAGGGGTATCATATTGTTTTCAGGGTTCACATATGTATCAGAATTTCTTTATTCCACCATAACTTCTAAATGCCTGAACGATTTTGGATGTATCGTTAGAATCCATACATCATTCCGAGTGACAGTGCAATTTTGCATTTTTTTAATATATTTTTTGTGTTCTTTCGTCTTGTCATTTATTTATGTTTCTTCACTTACAATTCGTTATATTTTAGGGAGGAGATATTTATAGCAGACTGGTGGCTGAGCCCAGAAATTTACATGAAAAGGCCAGCATTGAACCCAAACTATTGGAGACTTGACACCATATTGAAGAGGAAAGCAGTAAGTCACTATTGGTTGAAACTGCAATTTGATTTCAAATACAGCAGCAGCGTCCTCTCTGTTAACGGTGGTGAGCTTTCTGTGATCTCCAAGACGCCTGCCAAGTGTGGGGAATATGGCAACACCCCTTCCTATTAAGGGAGAGGGTTCCGTGCAGCAGTGGACGTCTGATGATAACTCTTGTTTTCTCGTTTTTAGGCTCAAGGAGTAAAAATATTCATAATGCTGTACAAAGAAGTTGAAATGGCTCTGGGAATCAACAGCTTCTACAGCAAAAGCAGACTGGCCAGCGAATACATCAAAGTAAGTTGTTGCACAGTTTAATAGAAATGCGAAACTAAACTGTCCCTTTGTTATCTTTTCATAGAGAAATATCCAAGAAATCTGTAAAAAAAAACTTTTATTTAGGGACATGGAGCCATTTTTGACTAAGTCAGTCCCATGGTATACAAACAAAAAAGAATTTATACATAACAGACTCTGTCTTTGATGCTTAAATGAATTATGGCAACACTTTGATATGTCATAAGAAAATGGCTGAACGTAAAACAGGCTACTACTTACTAGATAATTATTTAGTCACATCTCACTTGATGTTACCCGGCTGAGAGTCGAAGATGGTAAACACACCTAGCTTCTAATGAGCCAACATGGGGCACCGTAGCCGCATCTCGTCTTGAAATGTTCTACCATTGAGTTCCCTAATAACGGATGCCAGTCCATTTTGTGTAAATGTAAATAAAATGCGTATTATTCTAACGTTAGGTTTTCCGTCATCCAGACCACGCGAAGGCTGGCGTGTTGTTCTGGGCGCATCACGAGAAGATAGTCTGCATCGACCAAACTGCGGCCTTCCTCGGGGGCATCGACCTCTGCTACGGACGCTGGGACGACCACAAACACAGGTCAGTCACGCTGGTATGATCACCATCACAGGTTAGTCATGCTGGGATGTTCACAAACACAGGTTAGTCACGCTAGGATGTTGACAAACACAGGTCAGTCACGCTAGGAAGATCACAAACACAGTTCAGTCACGCTGGGATGTTCACAAACACAGGTTAGTCACGCTGGGGTGTTCACGAACACAGGTTAGTCACGCTAGGATGTTCATAAACACAGGTCAGTCACGCTGGGATGATCACAAACACAGGTTAGTCACGCTGGGATGTTCACAAACACAGGTTAGTCACGCTGGTATGATCACAAACAGTTCACTCACGCTGGGATAATCACAAACACAGGTCAGTCACGCTGGTATGATCACAAACACAGGTCAGTCACGCTGGGATGATCACAAACACAGGTTAGTCACGCTGGGGTGTTCACAAACACAGGTCAGTCACGCTGGGATGATCACAAACACAGGTTAGTCACGCTGGGATGTTCACAATCACAAGTCAGTCACGATAGAGTGATCAGATCGGTCACTGTAGGATGACCACAATTTTAGGTCCGTCATTCTAGAACGATCTCGATTACAGATCAGTCACGTAGGGATGGTCATAAACTCAAATCAATCATTAGGATGATCACAAATACAGGTTAGTAACTCTGGGACGTTCCCAAACGCAGGTCATTCATTCCGGGAAGTTCCCAAACACATGTCATTCTTGCTGGGAAGATCACAAACAGGTTATCCAGGCGGGATAGTCACAAACAGGTCAGGTCCGCTAGGTTAACTACAAACAAATCAATCACACTGCAATGGCCATGGGCAGACGTTATTACTTACATTCAGAAGAGCGTTACGTCCTTCTCATTACTTGTTAATATAACAACTCCCGCTAGAACGACCGAAAACACAAGTCAGACGACGATCACAAACTTGTTAAATTTCCTGTTTGGACATGTGTATGTGCTAAAACTGCAACCAGAACCACTGGAGGCCGGGCAGTAATCTCGGTTAACGGTGGTGAGCATTCTGCGATCGCCAAGCCGCCTGCCAAGCGTGGGGGTAATGGCAACCCCTCCCTATTAAGGGGGGAGTAGTAAACGTCTTCTGGCTGATGATGTGAGACCTGTTAAATTTCAGCTGGATCGGATCAGTTAAAATAGTCTTAAATCCATAAAAATAAACTTTAAATAGAGTCGTCGTGAAATATGTACAGTAATATTTTACTGCATTGACGAGACGAGCAAGACATCTGCCTGGTAAGCATCACGCCTGCCCATAACAGTAGCAGTGCCAGAAATGTGAACTTGCAAACAAAATCTTGCGCCGCCCTGCACTGCGTTCGTCACCCTGAGATACCTGTTAGATGTCAAATCTCATGTCCAGTAATTTCTCAAACCGAAACGCAGTAATGCTTGCACATTAATGATGACTCTTTCGAAAAATTATTGCATTCATCATCATCATCATCCCGGAGACGTCCACTGCTGAACGAAGGCCTCCCCCTTAGACCGCCACACTGTACGACAACCTGCCATTTGCATCCACCGGTTGCCCGTGACTTTTACAATGTCATCGGTCCACCTATATATATATATATATATATATATAGTGGGAGGCCGCGCCTACGCTGCGTCTTCCGGTTCGCGGTCGCCACTCAAGAACCTTTCTTCCCCATCGGTTGCCAGTTCCTCGAGCGATGTGGCCTGCCCATTCCCACTTCAACTTACAATTGTATTGAATTCGCTTAACAAATTGTATGTTCAGTCATCCGTTGTGTATTCCAGGCTAACAGACCTGGGCAACGTGACCCAGCCCCAGAACTCGATCCGCACCAAGAAGAAGACATCGAGCTCGCCCGGCGGCGGCCGCCTGTACGTGCCGCACGCCAACGGACTGGAAGCTACGATAGAACTCGCCAAGACTTCCAAGGATCTCGTTATCAGCCTCAATGAGTAAGTTGCCAAGTTTTCAAGCGTATGCTAACCACACACAGTGATAATGTTCCGTAGTGTGGTCTTAAAGCTCGATGCTGATAGAGTTATACGGTTATTACATGTTTGTGATGTAAGCTTTCACAAGGTTTTTTTTTCCGTCTATCGTGATGAAGGCCTGGCGTACTATGAAGGTATTACGACGTCGAGTTCGAGTGGGGCTCGCCGTGCCCGCGGCTCAGTGGCTCAGTGCAAGTGCATAAATATATCGATGGAAATTTTTCACACAGCGCCATCTATCCCCAAACTAAGCAAAGCTTGTAATATGGAAACTAGATAGCTGACATAATACTTATATTTTACATTTTTTTTTTGTAAATACACAGAATAAGTATCTGTAAATTCGTCAAAAGAAACTCCAAATAAATTGTGGTACAGTTAAATATATTTCAATAACTTCTCAATTATTATTACCGTTCGTCCTTTCCCAAAAAATCATCCTCTCAAGAGTGCGCCAGCCTTCCATCCTTTTTTTTTGCCTCTTTTCTTTTTTATTTTTTTTATTTACTTGTCTGTGTTGGCTATGTGTTAATAGCCAAACCTTACACTCGACCATCCTGATAACGTGTATGACCCCATACACGCTTCTGTTGAAAACCTTACATATCTAAGTGTCTATGGGCGGGAATCGAACCCACGCCCTATAGCTCTGAAGGCAGCCATCTACCAACTGAGCTATAAGGCTGTCAATATGACTAGTGATTCTGATTCCAGCCGGTCGTGGTGCTTTTTCTACTGGAGTGATTATTTTGTGTGGAGTACTATTTATTCTCTGGCAGAGCTATCGTAATTTTCAGACAAAATAATAGTCTGCTTACAAAATAGAACTGTATTTTTCCTACGATTAAAATTATGCGCCTCGCTAATTAAATCGATCACGAAACACGACAATTTGTTTGCATAACTAACCTCGCCTTCTCAAACTTACAGCAGCACATTGAAAGTCGAAGAGAAAAGCAAAGGGGACTCCTTAGATGAGAAAGAGCCCCCCGACCCTGACGGCGGCGACACGGAAAACGTACCCCAAGCGAACTTACCAGTACTAGAGCCGGGAGACCAACTACTCATCACGGGTCCCGGGACCCACCAAGATTTGACCAAGTAAGTTTAAATTAGTTTGATGGAACTACTCGATTTCTGAGACCAGAAAACGCCATTGGCATTAAGAAAATGAATAAGATAAAATTTGCCAATTTGCACTTTTGGGTAGCAAAGAGGTTATCAAATTTTCGTTTGAAGCAATATATGAATATGAAAGTTTTTTATTTTTTTGTTTTAGTCACAATAAAGCTGACTGCAATAAAACAAATCATCGAAAGTAAAATTTTAATATGTGCACAAATAACGAAGTTACAAACATTTTAGTTTCATGTTAGACATCCCTGTCTAACATGTGCTCTCCCAGGCACTATACTAGGTTTATGTCGTCAAAGTTAACGATTCCAAACAAATTCTATATTATGCACGTGTTTTACTAGAAAGGGACAGATGACTCCCTCCCAAATACTTTGAACGCTTATATTTCATAACTTTACCAGCCGATTTCAATAATTTTTTTGACGTAAGCATCAGATTTAGTTAAACCCTCCATTTATCCTATAATTTTTAATAATTGTAACACATGCATATTCCCATGTTGAAGAACGTTTTTTTTTTGTATGCTATGGTATGGAGTGACGAGACGAGAGAGACGTTCGCCTGGTTGTAAGCATTACAGCGGCCCATAACAGTACCAGTGCCAGAATTGTGATCTTGCTAACAAAATTCTGCGCCGCACTGCACTGCGCTCGTCACCCTGATATGTTAGATACCAATTCTCTTCGTTCCCAGTAATTTCTCTGGTAACGTTGCCCTTCAAACCGAAACACAGTAACGCTTGCACACTACTGCTTGGCGATTGAATAACTAGCAAAGGGGTAATTCCCCAGACGGACTCTGCGATAGTGTCTTAACACTACAGTTGTTATCCATGACAGAGCTATTACTTAAGGAACTTCTAAAGAACATGGTATCTAGTTTGATCTCATTTCTTTTATTAGCGAAGCCGTTATATTTATCTTGCATGTTAAATGTTAAGATTAAACTTAGTTAATCTGTAACAAAAGTATCGGCTTGGTGTTTTTTTGGTGTTTTTAACATTTAATGTTTTTCTTTGTCACTGAGCTTTCATTGACATTAGTTTTATTTATTTATTACTTGGATTACAAACAGCTAACACAAAAAAAAATGTTAGGACATAGAAAAAGTATGAACAAATAACCCAAAAAAGTTTTCATAAATAGCATAAAATCCAGATGTAATTAAAACAATTTATAACGAATCTAGTACATCGTCCGTAGTAGATTGCTATCGTTCGCTACAATATTATACAAAACGCTTAAAAACACAACAAGAAAGAAAATACATTGCAACAATAATGAAATGTACTGTAAGAGTAAGATGTACTATATGAATAAATAGATAATAAAATAAAAAACATACTGTAATGTTATTTTTCATCACACTTGCTCGTAAAGTGGATCTTATTGCATCGGTTTTAGGCTCATAATCCGAGCTATTACGCACGCGTGCTTTTTTACTTTGAATTACGGCACTTGTGCTATAATAGGTATAGGTGATAGGTGTGATGAAAACAGTCGTATGAAACTCTTGTGCTATGTTTCAATACACTCTCGGCTTCCTTCTCGCGCTCGCCTGCGGCACGCGCGCATAATACCGCCTCTAGTGTAATGACCAACATAGCACACTTGTATCATAATGTACTAATAAGATTTACATAGAAATGCAAGAATAACTAAATGTACTATAAGATGTACCATGTGTAGATATTAAAAAAACAAAAAAAAATCATTTAATGTTATTAGATGATATAAATAGAACTATTCTTCGCTGAAAAAAAATTGGTGAGATTATTTTATTGTGTATGTGAAGATCTTGTGATTCTTGGTCTTTTGTTCCCTAAAATTTAATTCAAATCATGCTTTTAGGTTTGAAACACATGAAGTGCAAAAACGGAACGTACTGAACAAAATCACGGACCGAGGAAAAGACATGCTAAGCATCATTTACCCGCCTTTCGAAGAAGAGAGAATAGAACAGAAATTCGACGATTCTGAGAGAAAAAAGGCCGAGAAGTATGCCCTGTCCAACGACCAGATACTCCTAACTGACGCTTTGGGTATAAAATCGACGGATGTTAAAAGGACGGTAATTGAAAAAACGCCGCTAGCTAAAGTCATAGAGGGAAGAGTTATAACGGAAAGTACAAAGGATGCCTTGGAGGACGTGGAGGGGAACTCGAAATTGTGGATCGGGAAAGATTACACAAACTTTATTGTTAAGGATTTCAATAATTTAGATCTGCCTTTTGTAGGTAAGTCTCGCGCAAAGCGAACTTTATGTTAAATATCTTTTTTTTAAATTAAAACCGACATCTATTTTGGACATCTTCATATATTTTCCATTAATTTTGATTTAAAAAACTAACTACTGAACCGATATCGATAAAAATTATATGAGACCGCCTCTGAAATATAACCTACCAAACAAAACAAGAATCATCAAAATCTATTAATAATAGCCGTAGTAATCGCGTAAGAGTGTTTGTCCACAGCGGCCGTCACCGAGACGTCAACAAGAACGAGATGACGTCGCCGAAGTCCACGTGCGGTGGACACGCGGCTATAGTAATCATATAGTAATCTCTATTCCGCTACTTCGATGACGTCATTTCGTTCTCGTTGACGTCACGGTGGCGGTAGCGAAAATGGCCTAATATACATATAAAAAACATACAGTCGAATTAAGAACCTCTTTTTTTGAAGTCGGTTGAAAAACAAATAGGGTTACTTTGTCTTTGTATTTATAAATCTATAAAATTATCTTTATTGTATTTCAGACCTAGTGGATAGAACCTCAACGCCCAGAATGCCGTGGCACGACATAGGAGTGTTGGTACAAGGCGCGGCGGCAAGAGATGTGGCGAGACATTTTATACAGCGCTGGAACGCTATCAAACTGGAGAAGGCTAGGTAACTATTCAAATACAGACCTTATGATCAGCGATGAAAAGTTTAAAGTCCGAATTTAATAACACAACTACATTCGTATTTAATTGGCTTTTAAACATGATTGTAATGTTTCAGGCAAAATGCAAACTACCCATACTTATTGCCAAAGACCTACACTGACATCAAACTACTGCAGGATCTGGACAAGATGCTTGATGTCGAAATACACAATGTTTCATGTCAGGTAAGAGTATACAATCTGTATCAAAAAGGTTCAATAATACTGAAGGGTATGTATGTACTCATCATTTTGAACAACTTTTACTATGGGGCCAACCATGACCCCGCGGAAAAAAACAGCTGTTCCATACATTTTGTCCAAGGTCAATGAACTTTTTGTATGGAACAGCTGATTATTTTTTTGGTGCCCATAACAGTTGCAGTGCCAGAATAGGCTGGATGACTGGTTTTTTTTAATTGTCCTTTTAAAATGTGGCTCATATATATAGCAAAATGAAAATCTGATCAAAAATAAGCAACTTATAAGCATTTTAATATAGCAATAAGCATTTAATATGCTAGACAGAGAGAAGATTATGACGTCACTTCTCTGTACTCCATATAAATTCTATTCTGACAAATAAGGCGTGACGTAATTTTTTGTATGTGGGAAAAGGACAGAGTTTTCTATACCAAAAACTTTAAACGCTTATATATCAGAACATTAATAACCGATTTGAATTATTTTTTCATCTATAACTATAAAAGGCTTTGTCCTGACTGACTGACTGACTGACATATAGACAACGTACAGCCCAAACCGCTAAACGTAGAGACTTGAAATTTGGAGGGTATGTTTTTGGAGAGGTGTGATTGCCCACTAAGAAAGGATTTTTCGAAAATCAACCCCGAAAGGGGTTAAATGGGGTGTTAAAGTTTGTATGAAACTTTTTATTCTCTGGTTCGATTGATACAAAACTTGGTATACATATTCTACTATAAAAATAAGAAGATACGGGTGTCACAGTTTTTTCAAAATCAGCTCCCGTTAGTATAAAAAAAAAACAACTAAGTTTTAGTGATAGTACGTTTGTTTCTCCTTAACTTTGTAACGGCTGTACATATTAAAATGAAATTTGGTATAGGGGTGGGGATAGATGTGGGGATGGGGGTGGGGGTGGGGGTGGCGATGATACTGGGAACGGAGACGGGACGGAGATAGGCATGTTAATATTAAGATTACAATTGGTATCGGGATGGGGATGGGGATGGGGTGGGGGTGGGGGGGGATTTAGTGGGGACAGGTGGGGATGGGATGTGGATGTGGATGAGGCTGGGAACGGGGATGGGCGTGTCCATATTAAGATGAAAGTTGAAATCGGGATGGGGGTGGGGATGGGATGGGGTGAGGATGGGGTTCGGGATGGGGATGAGGGAGGGAACGGGGATGGGGACGGGGATGGGCGTGTTCATATTAAAATGACATTTGGTATCGGGATGGGGAAGGGGCCGCTTATAGGGATGAGGCTGGGAATGGGGACGGGGATGGGCGTATTTATTGGTCGGCTGAACAGATGGAGCTGCATTTTTGGATAGGTAGTTATAGCATAAGGTTCGGAAACGGACATAGGCTATTTTTTTGTAGGTCTACGCAGACGACTGTTTGACGGACATAATTATTATAGATACTGTACAGCCTAAGCTGCTAAATTAATTTTTAATATTAAATTTGGTCATCCTCAAGCAAACTTAAAGACTTGCAAGCGGTTTGGAAAAAATGCATTAATATACGTATTTTAGTGATTCAATTGAGTTGGGCCCCGATTTAACCGAATTCCAGTATTCAACATTACTACGCGGGCAAAGCCGCGGGCAAAAGCTAGTTAAACATATTATACTTACTTAAATTCTTATTCATCAAAGCTTTTGTAGTTCAACGATATAAACATCAGTCATCTACCCTATTGTGAACTTGAGTAAAATCCTGCGCCGCACTGCACTGCGCTTGTCACCCTGAGAACGTCATCATCAACAGCCAGAAGACGTCCACTGCTGGACGAAGGCCTCCTCCTAAATACAGGGTTGCCATAATTCCCACGCTTGGCAGGCGGCTCGAGGATCGGACACTCTGAGATTTTAGAAGTCAAATCTCTTCATTTGGTCTTCAAACCGATACACAGTATTTTTTACAAACTATTGCTTTATGATTGAATAACTGATAAAACTGTGGTATTTCCCCAGGCCGACTCTGCAATAGAGTACTATCACTACAATAAATGTTTCTATAAAATGCTATGTTTTTAAAGCTTAACAGTAAGAAAAAATATGTCCTCTGGCAGAACTTAACCTGCATGTACGAGCAGTCTTTGGGTTTCCGTCCCAACTGTTTGCCAATTGAGCTACAGAAGTATCATGTGCCTTACTCGTCATAATTCTCAAACTGTTTTAAGCTATCAAGTAAAGCGTTGATGCCGCCATCTGTAAATTTTTGTAACACAAATACGGACGGAAATCTAGATATTACTCGTAAGCAGGTTCGAGTCCTGCCAGAGGTCATATTTTTTTCTTACTGTTTACGCTTTAAAAACATTGAAATACCCAAAGCTTATGTCCAGCAGCAACGCTTGAACCTCCGGATAAACGTTTTTTTTTCTTCTTTGTTATTGGCATCGCACGTTGTGCATTCTGCTATAGTCAAGTTTATGTAGTATTATCAATTCAAATATGTCATGAAATCACAGTTAGTCACACGAAATAAGTCAAAGTCGAGTCCAAGTCATGCCCTAGTAAAGTTGTGGCGACTTTACTATGAGCTTTTACGAAGTTTTGAAAATAACACAAAAAGACATGTTTCACCACATTATATCACTTGCCCACACTCGTGCCACCATTTCTAATCATTAATTCGCGAAAAACACTAGTATAAGAAAATAATAGAATGCAGCGACATGATTTTTCCGTGTTCCCGCCAAAACTCCGGTTTAACGTTTTGTTTCATCGTAGGTACTCCGGAGCGTGTCGAGCTGGTCGTGCGGCTTCCTGGACCCGGACACGGTGGAGCAGTCCATCCACGAGGCCTACGTGGACTCCATCACGCGCGCGCAGCACTACATATACATAGAGAACCAGTTCTTCATCACGCAGTCGCGCTCCAGCCAGGCCGTGCGGAACCAGGTACTCAGGAACCAGGTAGAGGATCTCACTAACTGGTGGCGGGTTACTCTCTAATATAACCTCTAACGATACGAGAAAAACCAAAAGTAGTACTCATCAACATTGAGCTAATATCAATAGAATCACAAATGAGCAAAAAAAATTACCACGCCAAAACCCGGCGACTTTTTGAACGACTTAAACTACGATAACACACAAGCGCTCAAGCATACATTGAACACTATACAAGCGACATAACGTCTAAATTCGAACAATTGTGAACTATTAATGCACGTATAGCTATGTACAACGGCACTCGGACGTTTTTTGACTGTTTTCACTTGGAGATTGTGACTCTTTAGATATTATCTCAATGCCTGTGGCACATAAAATAAAAACTTGACAACACAGACAAATCTGGTCAGCGCCATCTACAATGTACTTCTTTTTTTTTGCCGTGTCGCTGCAGGGTGGGACGCATTGCAAAAATCAGCGCAGATCGCTTTCATACACTTTATATGAACTATCGTACACTGCCGGGGCGCAGCCGGTGGTGGTGAGGATTCCTGCCGGTGGGTGCACATGGCAGTTTGTCGTACAGTGTGGCGGTCTAAGGAGGAGGCATTTATACAACAATGGACGTCACCAGGCTGATAATGATGATGATGATAATTGAAAATATAAATAACTCGAAATATTTGGAAAACTAAAAATAATATTTAGTCCACGTTTCCACAGAGGCCTCGTGAGGCAGAAACATCTCTATGAATATATGAACACCTAGCGAAGCAAATAAGTTCAGAATTTGACGCACGTTTCGTTGAAACGCACCCACTGACGTATCTGTCAGTATTATTACTATTATTTATTTATTTAACTAATACGGTAGACACACCAATTACATTAGATAATTACATTCTTTAATAAATGGTAGGCACAAGTTATAGTATGTGCGGGTACACATTTGTCACGTTTAAATTAAAGAAAAAATAAAAATTACAATGCAAGAATGACTAATTTTACATAATTATTACAAATAACGTCTAAACTTCAAATATAGGTACCTAATTATAATAAATTCAATGTCAAAAGATTATAATAACAGCTAGCAGTAATTTAACAAATGTCAAAAAGAAAATAAAATATATATATTAGTCAAAATAAATTACCAGAAATCAAAGTCACTCTTGACACAGAAACTCCCACTCATCGTCATCATCCATATCCATCTTCTTGCCCGCATCATCTCACAGTATTCCAGACACTTTTTATTGCCAGCTCAGCTATAGTTAGCAAAGATAAACACATTTTTCTTTTATTTATACGGGCATACTCACGTTTAATTAAATCGGATACTCCGAGTATAGTTTCGATCACATCCGGTGACCTTTTTCAAAGAGTGAAAACAGACCCCGACGCGCGTGCATCTGCGTCCTGCTTAGCTTGTGTGCTGTGTAACAAAAATGTGTGAAAACCACGTCAGTTTTCATAATAAAAGATAAACACGTAAACAATACATTTCCAGATAGGCGAAGCTCTGTACAACCGCATAATGCGCGCGTTCCGAGCTTCGGAGAAGTTCCGCGTGTACGTGGTGATGCCGCTGCTGCCCGGGTTCGAGGGCGAGGTGGGCGCGCCCTCCGGCACCTCGCTGCACGCCATCACGCACTGGAACTACCAGAGCATCTGCAGGTGAGGCTTCAGGGCCTACAATCCGCTAGATCCTATGTACCGTCGCAGAATAAATAATAGTACTACGTACAGAAAGTTCACTCCGCAAAGGAATTGAAATAAATAAGGACTCTATTTACTAGGCAATAAAGTAGCAATTCAACTCGCACAGCGCTGGATATCGCTCGCTATATTCACCTAGATATACCGCTCTCTTTCTATCACGTATGCTTAGTTACGTGCGACGAGGCTAGTGTGTGGGCGGCGACTGACGAACCCTTGCATTGTCCACCCGGACGGAGCGCCGACCGCACATACCTAAATTGCGGAGTGACACCCCCTGGTACAGTGGTTCCCGGTGGCATGATACGAAACGCATTTTGTATTCTTTCTTCTATTTCTTAACACATCCATCAAACGAAAATCAGAGCTTGTACGGGAGTAGCGAAACGCAGTTGACAGCAACTGTCATGCACCACGCACTCGTCGAATGGGAGCTCTGGATACTAGACCGACAACCGCCATCTTACCGGCGCGCGCGCAACACCAAGAAAACCTACGTTAAAAGTGCAAAGCTATCGAAATTCAACTAAAGGCAATCAAAATAACCGTAGTTAAAGTGATGGCGTCATCGGAGGACCGGAGCAGTCCCAGGTACGTGATAGTGCATGTGTATTTGCTACTGACCTCAGCTCTGAACCGATACATCCTATTACTAAGCCGTTTTTCGTTACCGCGGGTGAAATTTCGAAACATACACGACTGCCCTTCGTCTTTGCCCTGCCTTATCAGAGGCAAAGCTAACACAACGTATAAAGCGGACACTGTTACCGCGAAAGCGAAGATAAAAAATTTCGGTATGCGTGTGTTTATTACCTATTCACGCCAAAACGGCCGGATTTCGATGAATCTCAAAATAGAGATAGCTTGTTTCCCGGAACGAAACATCTGCTAGATTTTATATCTTCATCATCACCACAGGGGGGAACCGCAGGGCAGCTAGCAGATAATAACACTATCCATTAATATTATGCAAGATTTTTTTGTGCAAATGCTAGGATCAATTCATACATTTGTTACATTATTCTTAGCTTATTCCCGGAATAACATAGGGTACTTTTGAACATCATCAGAGAAACCGTGAGGCGCAGTTAGTTTTTAAATAGTTTTTGTAATTTGTAGGAGCCGTGAAGCAATAATAACTCGTCTGTACGAGTCTGGAGTCCCCGACCCGTCCGAGTACATCACGTTCCACGGGCTCCGCACGCACAGCACGCTCGGCGGCGAGCCCGTCACCGAGCTCGTCTACGTGCACTCCAAGCTGCTCATAGTGGACGACAAGACCGTCATATGCGGCAGTGCCAATATTAACGACCGCTCTATGCTTGGGACGAGGGATTCGGAGATTGCTGTACTATTACAGGTAAAAACAAAAACTTCAAGATTCGCATTTGTCCCGGAAATAACCTTTATACGTACTCACTGATAAACGCATTTATTTACTGAGCGCTACCGTGGATCGGATGACACGTTAAATTGTTGGTCCCGGTTGTTTGTTCTAGTTTCTATAACAACAACCGTCAGCCATGTCAGAGGCCTTAAACGTGCATTCGAAGCTGCTCATAGTACATGGTACAAGTCATTGGAACTACTGCGAATTTATAATTTTGACAATTTCCAAACTCATATTGGACTTGCAGTTGTGTCAACTATTACATACTGCATCTGCCTTTATCAAGTGGTTTCATTTGCCATGTGGTGCTGCCGTCCGTCATCAATCAATGGATCGTCTCAACTTTCCCACTGTGTCCAAAACACCACACAAATAGACCTGAATCTGGCCACCTAGGATGTGCAGGCGGCCAGATTCTGATCTAAAAACATTTTAAAATAACAGCCTTGTCTTGGTTTTTGTTATTTTTATTGTATTTCGGTACAAAAATAACATGGTGACGAGCGCAGCGCAAGATTTTGTTCGCAAGTTCACAATTCTAGCACTGCTACTGTTCTGGGCAGGCGTGACGCTTGCCAGCAGGTGACCGTCGCGCTCGTCTCGTCACACAATTCCATAAAAAAAACTGATATTATTCCAGGACGAACAATTCGTCGACGGCTCAATGAACGGCGAGACGTTTCCATGCGGCCGCGTCGCCGGTGCACTACGGAAGCGGCTTTTCAAAGAACACCTCGGGTACATGGACGTCGATACGGAGAGGATAGGGGTATATTTGGACGACCCTGTCTCCGAACACTTCTACAGAAACGTCTGGAAGGCAACCTCGAGAAATAACACCGAAGTTTATGAAGAGGTGAGTATGTTTCTCTCCCCTAAAGGTTTTTTTTTCAGGATAGATATTGGTTAACAAAGGCGTATCTTTATTTTGATGCAACGGACAGCGGTTTTTTTGTATGCAAAACTGCATAAGTATTTTCGTTGAACCTGCAAAACTCCTTTCCTTTACACTAGCCGATAAAAAGTTGCAGCGGTTCTTAAATACTGAAACGTGACCTCTTAACTGGTGCTCCTTAATTAGTGCGCACTATATTAGTGTGATAAGTAGCACTAGAAAAATAATAGTATATAGTAATAAGTAGCACTAAATAAATGTGAATGTTTTTCGGTATGTGTAAATGTGTATATGTGTTTCTTACCTCATCACGCCGAACGACTGAGCGGATATGGTTGAAACACGGAATGGAGTTTACGTATTTCCCTTAAATTATAACATAATATACAGGCTACTTTTTATCATCATCATCAACACCGTTTTTCATTATCACGCGGGTGAAAGCGCTGGGCGCAGCTAACAGAACATCAAATCGCAAACTGTGTTTAATTTTAAAATATAATTCGTCGTCAGCCATAAGACGACCACTGCTGGACGAAAGCCTCCCAATAGAGGGGCGTTGCCATAATCCCCACGCTTGGCAGGCGGCTTGGGGATCGCAGAATGGTCACCACCGTTTACCAAAAGGACGCTGCTGCCCGTCCTCCGGTGAGTCTGGTTGCAGTTTAAGGACATACCCAGATCCACATAATATATAATTAGTTCTTATACAATAACAGTTCCCCCAAAGCCGCCTGCCAAGCGTGGGGATTATGGCAACACCCTCTATAAAGGGGAGGCCTTCGTCAAGCAGTGGACGTTTTATGGCTGACGATGAACGAACAGTTCAGTCAGAGGGTTAGCTTCCCTAAAATATTTGTCGACTACTTACCCTCTTTTTGTGTAAAATTTAACATACAATTATAATCTTCACAGGTATTCCACACAATACCGACAGAATCGGTCCACTCGTTCGCAGAACTGAAGTGCTACCAGGAAAAACATACGGAAACGCTCTGGCGGACCGACCCGGTGCTTGCTAATAGGAAAATCGACATGATACAAGGGAACCTCGTCGATATGCCTCTGGACTTCTTGTGCAATGAGGTGCTGACGCCTAGGGGGACCTCCATGGAGGGTATGATGCCCACTTCGTTGTGGACTTAGCCGTATTTTTGGATTAAAGTCATCTTTGTGGGCCTAGGCCATATTTATGGACCTGGCTTAGCCATGTTGATAAACCATGATACCATGTTGATAAGTTGTTGGTACGGGCTAAACACACACTATGCCATAACGCCATAACGTATGTATCATAGGGTAGATGACTGATGTTTATATCGTTGAAACCAATAGCTTTGATGAAGAATTTAAGTAAATATAGCATGTTTATTGAAAAAATAATTTAAATCGGTTATTAATGTTCTGATATAAAGTTTTTAGTCCGTTTAAAGTTTTTGTTAGAGACAACTCTGTCCCTTTCCCACAAAACAAAAAATGACGTCACGCCCTAATTTGTCAGAATAGAATTTATATGGAGTACAGAGAAGTGGCGTCACGATTTGCTGTTTCGCCTCTCTGTCTAGCATGATATTAAAATGCTTATAAGTTGCTTATTTTTGATCAGATTTTCATATTTTTTTCATTAATCAGCTATATTTATGGGCCACATTTTAATAGGACAATAAAAAATACCTGTCATCTAGCCTATTATAAAGAAGCGCCATATATCAACTTCCTCGGCACAATTTTTTCCCATTTGTCTTATTATTCTATCACACTGGCGGTTTGCGAGCGTTTTCTAAGCGGAGAACGCGGACGCGCAACGAGCACGCCGCGCATGCGCAACGAATACATCGCGGTCGCGCAACTAACACGCTGCGCCGCGAACGACATTTTGTACATTCTCGTTCAGAACCCTTTCGAGCTTGAATGGTTTCGTTTTCTGCGTCTTCGGAGTAACAAAGCCAACAGAAGTGCTTCCTCGTTGGAATCCATTCTGTAACTGAGTGTATTGCACGTCGTGAACTCGCCGCAAACAGGCGACGAAAACGTTGCGTAATCGCCACGTTTCCGCGACGTGTTCGCTGCGAGCCCGCTACGCTTTGGAGGACGCTCGCAGGTGTGATAAGACACTTAGTGAAAAGTTTTTATTGTACCGATAATATTACAGTTTTGGAAAGCACGTTTCGATCTTTAACGTGATATGCAGAAGTGGTTACGGAAGTAGGTGCTTAGATTTCAAAAGTAAATAGGTGCTGGTAAAGGATTCTCTCTCTGTCGGACTCAATGAAATTTAAATGAATACAAAAGAGACCGAAACACCTTGAATCGTTTACGCTGATTTGTAAAGAAGTATTTTCTGTAGTAGCTATCAATGCCGTCCAAGATGTCTTGTCAAAATTCTGTTACGTTTTTATACAGTAAGTAATAATAATTACTGTGTAACCTACTTGTACCTACGTTAAGTGGCTTAGCCATTTTCGGCTAAATAATAAGAGCAATTTAAAAAAACCGGCTGGTTCGGTTAAACCGACAGATGGCGACAATACCATAACCGTTCCAAGTCCTAAGTTCTATTTATCTTTTATTATGGCTTCTGCGGTATGGTCGCAATCTCGCCAAAAATCCTAAGTTTTTTAGGCTTGACCAAACAAAATAAGAAATAAATTGACATCCTACCGCGTGAATGGTGCGCGGCGCGCCGGAATGTCATTTAGTGAGCTTGCCGATAGATGGCTCTGTGAAAAGCTCTCATTGTGTATTAAATACACTCGCGTGCAGCTAAATCGACTCACCCCGACAAAATGTATTTTTTTCAAAAAGGCTAAGGGTAAGAGTAATGTATATAATGTCGTATATTTTTTGAAAACAATGGCATCATTTTAGAACTTAAACATTACTTTTTCAAATAGTTTATAATTTTATGTACTTTACTTCAGTATTTTTTTTACCCTTTTTGAAATAAATACATTATGTCGGGGTGATTCGATTTAGCTGCACGAGAGTGTATATAGAGACTATAGAGAATAGACATTAACTTTCCAAACTATTATTCCGTTCATCATTTCGTTTATTAAAAAAAACATATTTTGTTTCTTCTAATAACCTTCATTCCTACCAATACTAATGTTTATAACATGATTGTAATGACAGAATATTTAGAGTGGCCAAAGTTGCATTTTTTTATATCCATTCCTACTTCTTGCCATAGACAATACAATAAATAATTTTTATAAACTGACTAACTAAGAGTATAGAGTTTATGTAAGAAATCTCTACTTTCAATGTTATGATTCTGAAATGAGATTATAATATAATTTATGATTTACCTAATTATTCTATTAAATATTGTGTACATAGTGTTTAATTATTATTCGACAATGATAGTAATTAATCTTAATGAATCGTTTTATTTTTGAAAGTTTTTTTTATGCAATATTTTTTTTGATGTTATAATATTTTTTCTAATTTATCGCTTCACAATAACATTCTGAGGCTGCTGTACCGCCATCTTTTAACGTGATTGAAAGTAGGTTCATAAAAACGTTAGATTAAGATTATACGTTGGAGAGATTCACCGACTTTTGTTTTTTAACTTACTTTAAATCGCGTTAAGAAGTGGGAGTAGAATCCCTATACTAATTTATGTAAGGTTAAGTGTCAAAATACAAATAATTATTTCTATACAATACATTTAAATGTAGGCGTCTGTAGGATCGCATCAAACGGATCTTATTGTCGAATTCATACTGACTACAGGCCTAGCGCTTATCTGAGTATGTTACTGCAGCAGTGGAGGGGGGGGGGGGGGGGGGGCATGTGATGTAACAGGACAGTCTGTTAAGGGCGCCACAGACGACGAAGATGCTATAATATTTCATGTTAAGATAAAAAGGCTCCGACGCAGAATGTCCCTTTCCTAAAATGTCTGCTGCACACAAAACGTCCCTTTCGCACAATGCGCCTAATATCGCTTATCTAAATAATAATCTTCGTAACTTGTACTGTCAATGTAATGTATGAATAGCAATATTGAGATATTTTCTAAGATAACATTAAATATTAAAGCATCTTCATCGAATGTGGCGGCCTTAAAGCGGCCTGTCCAAATAGCACGTGTTGATGACAGCGGTATTGACGCGCGACTGAAGTTACCCCGCCCGCACCGTTCCACTACAGCAGGAACATAATCAGGTACAGTCCGCGAGGTATAAGCTGAGCTTTGCATTAGTGTGAGTGATCACCAAAAGTACAGTACAAAAGTACGCGCCGCGCCTCAGGCCGGTTACCCAAAATCAGTTTAAACCGTTTTTACCGGGCGAAAATGGCGCCGCGCCTAAGGCCGGTTATCACACCTACACTATCCATGTACACTCACACAAATGCAAAGCTCAGCTTATACCTCGCGGACTGTAATGCCCTTACTATGACGATAAATGCCACAGATTGGTTATCGGTTGATTGTGAACCTATAGCAGGATTCATAATTAGACGGACTAAACTGACAGTTTGAAATGTCACTTTTCAAAATAATGCTGCCCAGCTACAAATCGTAGGTAGTGATGGATATAGTTCAGTTTTTATCGTTTTAAAGAATTATCGAGTAATGATGATTAACTGTCGTTAAACATTTAAAGTGCTGCCACTGGAAGTATAGGTAGAAATGGGAAAACATATTGTGTTTTAGTTATTATGTTATACGCCACAGGGAAAAGTAACATTATATCCATGATTTATAACCTTGAAAAGATTGAAATCGTACGTAAGGAACTACACCAATAACAAAGACTGATATGAAAATAAAGAAGTAGTTCACTGGTGTGAAATAATTAAATTTCTTAACATAAGTTAACAAACTTAATTTTTTTCTCAGCACTGTTTAAATTTTATCAAAAATGTACAATTCTCGAAATGTCAGTTTGGTCCGTCTAATTATGAATTCGAATAAAGGCCTTATAAGACATCGTTTCATTCATGGCGGGAAGTTCAAACAGTATTTTTGTACTTGTAAGTAGGCCTGGGCCCTGTTTTATAAAGCTACAAGTACAAGCTTACAATTGTACTAGCTTCTTGTACCAGTAACTACAAGTTTACACACGGTTACAGGTAGATGGTTTGTCATTCACTTATGTACAAGTGCTTGTACTTGCAGTTTGTACACTGCTTTGTAGCTTTAGAAAACGCCGTACTCAACATATTTTGCGGTGTTGCCAGTTTTCACTACAAGTAAAAGACTTGTAGCTTTATAAAACTGGGCCCTGGTAACTATTGCAAATGATCACGTCTGCGGCAGCCATCGATTTAAGAAACAGGATATCGTACGTCTTATTTGAAATGGCAAAATAGTGGCAGATTTTACCTACACAAACAAATAGCAACTTTAAGCTAAGAAGATAATGCTAACAATGCTATACGAGGGCGGCACTGAAAATTTCGGGAATCAAGGAAGTGACACAACATTACTATTTAAAAATATATTTATTGCTTTTCGAAGTATTCTCCGCGAAATTTGACACATTTTTCCATACGATGGAACCAATCATTGAAGCAACCATTCCATTCGGAAGTTGGGGTCTCCAAAATGGCCGTTTTGTAGGCGTCCACAGCTTCTTCAGGTGATGAAAATCTCTGTCCACGCAATTTATTCTTTATTTTAGGGAAAGTATAGAAATCATTAGGGCTTAGGTCGGGGCTGTACGGCGGATGGTCCAATAATTCTATGTTTTCTTGCTCTAAAAACTCTTTTGTTCTGTGCGCGGTGTGAGAACTCGCATTGTCGTGATGGAGGATGATGCGGCGGTTGCAGTTCTCTTTACGGAGTTCAGAAACGACCTGTGGCAAACAAATGCTAGCATACCATTCTGCATTAACCGTTCTTTGTCCCTCAAGAGGAATAGTCGTAACATGGCCGGTTTTGGAGACAAACGTGGCCACCATTTTTTTTGCAACACTCCGTGAACGAACAATTTTTGTTGGCTTTAACTCATTTTCGAACACCCAAACTCGTGACTGGTTTTTTGTTTCGGGTTCGTACGCGTATATCCAGGATTCGTCACCTGATACGATGTTGTATACAGCATTTGAGGATCCTGCGTGGAATCTTTCGAGAGTTCTGACGCACCAAGTAACGCGAGCCGCTTTTTGCTCTTCACAGAGCGAACGCGGTATCCATCGGGAAAACAACTTTTTTACACCTAATTTTTCATACAAGATTATTTGTATTTGACTCATGCCAATGTCTAAAGTTGCCTGAATTTCGCGGTATGTCACATGTCGATCTTCCTCAATCAGCTTACGCACAGCATCAACGTTTTCTTGGGTGACTGCAGTTTTTGGACGACCTTGACGGGGATCATCACTGAGCTTGACACGTCCACGTTGAAATTCAGCAAATCAGCGATAAATTGTGGTTTTGGATGGGGCTTTATCACCAAATGCAGAAATCATCCGGTCAACACACTGTTTTTGTGTTAAACCACTTCGAAAGTCATAATAAATCATCGCTCTTGAATTTTCTCGAGTCAATTCCATTTTCTCAACGACTAAACAAGTTTGACAAAACCTTGTGACAAGACCGAGAATATTTTTTTAAATAAATAAATGGTATTCGATTTTTAAAACCAAGGAGTTTTCAATTAAAAAGATTTTAATATGACAGAAACAGTGGAAATATTCCATTCCCGATACTTTTAGTGCAGCCCTCGTATATCTGGTTATCACGGCTCTAACGACAGTTGAACGTCGAATTGTATACAAACTGGTGCAGCGGAGAGTTTAATGTGTGCCGCGGTTGAGCAGCTGGTGAAAAGTCCTGTTTCTACGATTGAAGGCGGCAACTGATTAAATATTCCATAAAATTAATGAGTTTAGCTATTTATCAGTGTTGTCTACATTCTTCGATAAACCTATTTTTTAGTTAGGTTTTAGAAAAAAATACTTATGTCCTCTACACTACAGACTACAGACTGATTAAAACTTAATGGCGGCTGTTAAGTGAGCTGCAAGCGAGACTGCAATTGTACGCACACCGCACGCGTCATTTTGCTACTGCGCAGCGTCTTGCGCCCAAGTTCACAGCCGCCATTAAGTTTGAATCAGCCTGTACTAATAAACAGCTTGACGTGAAAATTGAATGATCATCGATTGCCGCAAATGTTGCGATCATTTCTAATAATCACCCTAGGTCTAGTACCCAGCCTAACTACAAAGAAAAAAAACTGTTTGGAAAAAAAAGTCCCTTCGTGAGTGGAACGATGAACCTTAACGATGCTGACCTGTGGATGCCTACCTTTATAATGACTTCACAGTACAAATGAATCCATTCCAATTCTAACCGCCGTTCAATAACAACATTCCTTATTAATAATTACTTTTTCATCACACTTGCTCGTTAAGTGGATCTTATTGCATCGGTTTTAGGCTCATAATCCAAGCTATTACGCACGCGTGCTTTTTACTTTATATTACGGCACATGGTGCGATAATAGGTATAACCCGGTAAAGTCAAGTTTGTACGTGACTGCAATTAGACGTACGTATACGAAGCCTTTTAATATAGCCGGGTAATACTTACAGTTTTTTTGTAATACCAACAAAGAGTTCTTATGCCGCTGAAGTAAATGTCAACCTGCGCGCGCATTACTGATTTGGGCGCCATTTTCCGCAAATGTTTGTTGACGTTTTCGCTGTGTGGTTGATTATTATCAAAAAAATATTGTTTTTTCCTCGCAAGTGTGACGAAAACAGTCGTATGAAACTCTTGTGCTATGTTTCAATACACTCTCGGCTTCCTTATCGCGCTCGCCTGTGGCTCGCGCGCGTAATACCGCCTCTAGTGTAATGACCAACATAGCACACTTGTATCATAATGTACTATTAATGCCCACCCAAATAAAGGAAGTATAAAAAGTCAATATTACGTGGTGTTGTTAAATTCCCTCAATGTTCTGGTTGGCTTCAATTTGATTCTCTTATTTTCTTTTTACTTTGTAATCTTTTATTCTTAATCTGCTGTTTTCTCTATATTAAATTGTTAAAACGAACATTATCAACGTGTTTTTTTAAAAGTTCAGACATGTTATTTTTTATACTTACGTAATTAATGTGGATTTTTTGTCAGTGTGGTAAGTTTTCGATGGATAAATAAATAATTATTTATTGTTGTATAAAAACATTGTTTTATTAGTATAACATTGCCAGAGCACCGTGGTCAGATTACTAGTGGCTAGGTGACATTGATAATTTCTTTACGTCGCGTCGCATAGCATAAGGCTTACCGCCCACGCATTCGGCACGGCTTCCGTCAGGCACCGGTCCACTGCTGGGTGAAGGCCTCCCCCTTAATAGAGGGGTGCTGCCATAATCCCCACGCTTGGCAGGCGGCTTGGGGATCGCAGAATGCTCACCACCGTTAACCAAGAGGACGCTGCTGCCCGTCCTCTGGTGGGTCTGGTTGCAGTTTAAGGACATACCCAGGTCTATTCTTAACTCATCCTTCTTGCCTTCTTATCTCATCCGACTTCAATATTTTTACACATACCACGGTTTGTGCTGTTTGCAAAAAAATACAGTGTAAGCTTCCTCTAACATTAGTTTACTTATTAGTTCAACTTGGTTGTTTAACCTTAAAACCTATACATTACACTATAGCGCAACAGCCTTTTTATGCTATGTATCACGAGACGAGTGAGACGTTCGTTGGCGGTAAGCATCACGCCTGCCCATAACAATAGCAATTACATAAATGTGAATTTGCGAATAAAATTCTGCTTTGCACAGCACTACGCTCGTCACCCTGATATATAAATTGTCAAATTTCGTCATGCCCAGTAATTTATCTGGTAACATTGCCCTTCAAACCGAAACACAGTAATGCTTGCACTCTACTGCTTGGCGCTTGAATAACTGGCAATGGTGTGGTACTTCCCCAGACGGCTTTGCATTATAGTCTACCTTTACTTACAAACTAGCCATTCTCTATTGCGAAGAAGATGTTAATATTTACGATGTATATACGTATAGACGTATATTTACAGAAGTATTCAACAGTGTAATTGTTTTTATAACCAGCTTATTAAAGTTCTTAAAAGGTTCCGATTAATTCTTTGTGGTGCCGAAAATTTCTACGGATATTTGCCGATATTTATGAGGTAATAAATAAATTGTAGTCATCATGCCTGTTATACTCGTTAAAATATTACGCTTCTGACTTGTACAGCTTTCTAAGAACTAAGAAGTTTAATAATGCTAAGTTTTGCTGCTATCCATACCTTTCTTAATTTTTTTGTTTGGAAAAAGCGTCGGATGACACGAGGAACACATTCCGGATGAGTTAAGAAAATAAATTAAAATAATTAAGCAAGTTAAGAATACTGATTTAGGATGAGTTGAGATAATTTAAAAAAAAGGATTAGTTAACCAAGGATCAGGAACAACTTTTTTTCTCTGATATTGGTAGGTATAATCTGAAAAAATACATCAAACTCAATGCCATTCTTGACCAGACCTGATGACGGATGAGTAGTGTTCACGAACGAGAAAATAAGAAAACAGTAGATTCGCCCTCTAAATTCAGTAGATTTGTACTTTTTCCAAAAAAATAGGGGCAGCTGTATCATATGGGAAGTTTGTATCACTAGGCCACCTGTCTATTGTTCTAAGCCTTTATATTTACTATGTACCTAGCTCATTGATTGTTAAAATGTGTAAAACTGCCACCTACGATTAATATAAAAAACTTTATTTCGAAACCTTTCACTGACGCGCAGAAAACAGCAGTACCTAGGCAGGTAATTTTCTAGCTAAAGGATGATTTAGTATTACGTAATGTCGTTAGATGGCATCTGCCAAATCATCTTGCAACTGCTAATTTCGACTTAGTCATCCGCAATAAGCAATAACGCTTCCCCGTCCCCGGATGACAGCCAATAATCCGTAATTTATAAATAGATATTAGGTAGTATATACCAAACATATATTATTTACTACTTTATTTGAAATCAATTTGAAAGAAACCTAAGAACAGGAACAAAACATTTCTTTGCAAGTAAGTCTTGAATGGGGCCTCCTTCGAGCCTTCGAGAATGCATAGCCTACCTCGCCTATCTCATAGAGAAGAGTAATATACATACTGATACTGCGAGGCTATCATGTAACTTTTCGGGATCGCGATTCGGATACGAGTTGTCAAAAATTGACACTTGTCACTGTCACTGCCAAAACTCATTTGACCCTGCAGGGCAGGATGAAACGCCAAAAGACCGACGGATATGCTTAACTTAATTAAGGAAATCAATGCATTCGTTCGATAACAATGGCGAGAGAAATCCCTCCGTCATACCGTGAAGCTGTGACAGTGACAAGTGACATTTATGACAAATCGCGATCCGAATCGCGATCCCGAACAGTTACATGATTAGCCTGGACTAGTTACCAGACCAGACCTGCACCCTTATCATGGACGTTCGCGATTCCGATTGCGATAGCATGCCATCCTGCTCGTACCAAACCACTCGCGCCATGCGCCCTCCTGCTCGCGCACGCTCGCAATCAGAATCACGAACGTCCATGATAAGGGCACAGGCTGGACCTAGTATAATTATATTAATAGAGGGCCTGCTGACGTGTCACCTAAATATCTGGCGATCCTAGCACCATCTTTTAGACATTCACCTATATCTGCTGTTGATGTACCCTGATATACCTACTTATACTATGTTTCCATACCTACCTATATATACTATGCCTACGTAGGTACGTCTACCTATCTATACTTAGCCTACATATGTATAGGCGCTTTATATATATACCTATATAACGTGTATTAGATAAGCAAACTAAAACCACATATAGCATACACCTTTGGTCACTTCAGTAATCAATTCAGCTCGAAAATTACTACACTAATAATAATACACAAATACACAAAATATACAATAGTAAATAATGATTCGTTCATTCATTTTAGCAACAATAAAAAACTACAATAAAGTCAAAGTTCATAAAATTCAAAATCATATCACTGCATTGTATTATTATTATTTGCTTCGTTATTGGCATCGCACTTAGTGCATTTGCCAATGTCAAGTATTTATACATCAAGTTATTCATACAATTTCAAGTCGAATAAGTCTTAGAAACAGTAAAGGTCACACATAGTAAGTCACAATCAAGTCCGTTCATGCCCTTGTAAATCCGTGCCAACTTTACAGTAAGATTCTTCCGAATTTTGGACACATCTCGAAAGTACATGTTTTACTACATTATATTACTGGCCTACACTCGTACGCGTTCAAATAATGAATATAATGCCACCAGTTTGATGCATTAATCCTCGAAAAACACAAGTTTTGGAAAATAATACAATGCTGCGACATGATTATTTCGCGTTACTGGATTTGACTTGTTACTTGTTGGACACATAGACACTGATAGCTCTAAGTAGTCGCTGCGTCGTTGCGACATCTATGAGTGGCGCGACGCGTCGCTACTGCTCTTAGATTACGGTGATTTACTAAGAGATCACGCGCATTAAAATCCGGTATCCCTACCGGAAGTATCCGGTAGGGAAGTATCCCTACCCTAAAGGTATCTTTCCAGGCTACCTATATGGCGGCTGGCGGCAACGGCTGGCGGCCACGAACTGCAGCGCGAGTACCGTTACAATGTCGCTAAATTTGACGTGTCGGTATAGCAGATTTACTTAGACGAATTTGAGAATAATATACCAAATTTTATCGAATTATATCGATTTAAATGTCAAATATAACGATCGTCAAGAACGGTACTCGCGCAGTGGTGTCGGTATTGGTGATTGTCCATGTCCATCCACCACAGTTTCCGTATCAAGAATCATAGGTACCTATTTGCCTGCCAAGCACAGATTTGACGGATGCAGAGCGAGCACGCCGAGCGTAGCTGGTACAAAGCAGGGCGGGGCGCGGTGGCGAGGTTTGTGTATCTTGGGTGCATGACGATGGAGTAGCGGCGCGGTGGCTCTATAATAGCGTGGCAGGGTCTAAAGGAGTATGTACACAGAGTAATAAAAAAGTACATTTCTTTTTCTATTCCTACAAAAGACGTTGGGCGCGGTAGGCCCTTGACGACGAAAATGTGTGTCGGGCAGCGGGCAGTCGGGTGCTTTTGGGGCCTACCTTGAAATCGCGAAAAAAAATAAAAAGAAAGAAAATTTACCAATTTCAATGAACTTTTTGTATGGAACAGGGAACAGCAGATTTTTTTCGCGATTTCCGGTTTGGCCCCATAGTAAAAGTTATTCATAATGATGAGTGCATGCATACCCTTCAGTATTGTTGAACCTTTTTGTTAAATATTGTGTTTATTTGACTTGATACTTTATAAACCTATTTTATACTTGAAAATTCATAATTATACTTGACACTGGCAGAATGCATAAAGAGCGATGCCAATAATGAAGGGGAAAAAAACAGTCATTTTGTCACCCAATAAAACAAGAGCAAGCAAGATGCAAGGCTCTTTTTCTAAAAAAAAATATCTGCTCTTATTAGTCGAATCCCAAGGATCTTCTTCACTCACCTAGTATTCAGGGAAATGTGAAAGAGACAGCAGTACTAGAGGGGCTGGATCAAGGATAAATAATGTAAAAATAAATGGCAAAACAGGCAAGCAAATTGATGTTTAGAATTTAGATTCAATTTAGTTATTGGTAGGTACGGTGTGGTATTGGTGTTAATTACAAATTACATACAGTTTTGTATGTAGGGAGAAAATTAACCTTATCATCGTATTATTTTATGGAACAGTACGGCCACTTGTTAGCCCTAAAGTACATTGGTCATAAAAAATATTTTTCTCCCAAATGGGTACAACCCCCTGGTGGGGTTCAAGTCAAAGGGTCATAGCCATGTCATAGCTTTAAGTTATAAGCAAATAAAACCATTCATTAGCTGCCTAGGTAGGTACTTAAATATTAAAGTGACTACAACTCATGTCTTAAATCTGCATTAGAAAAAAAATCTGTTGAACAGTAGCTACCTAAATACCTACATTTTGGACAAGGGTGTAAATAGTTTCCTATGTCCTAGGTATGTGCCACTGTTACTTATTTACTTTTTAATATTTTGGTTCTTTCATGGTCGTGCCTTTGATCGTATGTGTGTAAAGTATGGTAATTAAGCCACATTATTTGAGAACGTTAGGGCTGGAAGGGCCGTCCCTCTTGCGTCGAGTCCTACGCTCCCTTCCGCGCCCGTATCTGAATAGGCGAACGTTGCGTAACCCGCGGCCAATGACAGCGACTGTGCACATGCACGGGGCGGGGCGTTACGTCACCGCGGTCTGCCCCCGCAGCCGCGCAGCCGCCGTGACGTCACGTTCCTCGATCCGTCCCCCCGCACCTGCAACGCGACACCAGCGCTCGCCGCCGGCCGCGGCGCTTGCCCGTAACTAGCGACAAAACACTCGCGCGCTCAAAGATGGCGGATGGGTCGCCCGAGTACCGTGCCGGTCTGCAATCTACGAACGATTTAACTTTTTCCGCGTCCAAAATAACACTTTGTGACTCAAAAAAGTGCAGTGCTCAAACAATTGAACGCGATAGTGTAAAGTTGTCGTTCTATAGGGAACTGGATGCGACAGAATCGTGCGAGAAAAGTGAGACGCGCGGCGTGGCCACCACTTGTGCGGTCGCATTGGATTCCGAAAAAACATCGCACGCGAACGCAGCGGACGGCGACGAAAGGAAGAAGCGATGCATCGACAGATACGACAGCTCGGAATCGTCTGACAGGTGAGTGAGAGTAGATTTCAGTCAGCAAAAACTAAAAACACTAGCCGATTGTTTGTTTGTGGTCGCGACGTTCGAGTCAATGCTCCAGTGACCGGAGGCTGTTCGATTTCGATGTCATGGTCATTGTGAAAAGTTTGGTGTTGCTAAGCCGCCTCTGCTCGGTTGAATGCCCTCAAAATGGCTCGCTGGGCCGTAGACGCGCTCTCCATTTGACTGCTTAGCTAATCGCCGTGAATCGGTCTCGTAATATTACGCGACGGCTGGGTCTGCAAGCAAGGCGCGATGACACCCGATTACAGAGTAGCGGCAGCAGATTATCCTGCCTAATCGTCTCCTGACTGCAATTTACGAGGTATTCTACTTTAGACCGAGCCAACTTACATCAGAAACTGTAACCTTGGTTTTTAATTATCGGCGAGGTTGTTACCACTAATATATTACTTTTTCACGTAGGTAAGCAAGTGAAGCACCTCTACCAGCTTCGATGCATACGAAATAGGTAATCATGTTTAGCTGTAAATTGAACTTGACTTGATTTTAATATCAAGGTAAATGTTACTCTTTATCACGGAATGACGCAAAAATGGCTTTGAGATATGATAAGAATGTATGTAATCTTTTGTCTGTTCATAACACATTTGCAGTAGGTATTTAACCAGCCTGTTCCTATCTACACCATATTTAACTGATAGGCATAATAATAGCCTATATGCCTGGATTTACCAAAAACATTGTATAGGTATATACAATAGCCTCAGGTAGGTATAAGTATAAATTTGGAGCCAATATCATGTTAAGAAAGTATGTTCCAATTTAAAAAAAAACAATTAACCTGTGGTCAGTGTTGTAGGTACATGGCTGAGAAACTGGGTAGTTTGAGAATATTGAATAACTATTTAATCCATCCATAATGGCAAATGGAGTTGTGATTTTGAATAGCTGCCCTTTTTTAGTCCCCCCAGTGGTAATTTCTGTAGTGGCGACGCAGGCGCACTTACCGGAGTTTTAACGCCAACCTGGTCAAAATGGTCATACTAATAAATATTAATTATACCTATTAAAGTTTACTTAGCTAAAATTAAAATAAATTAATATTTCTTTCTTTTGTGATATTTGTTTGCTAATAGGTATTTTTATTGTTAGAAAATAACTTTATTGTCAATTTTATTAAAGTTACTAGTGTTATAAAACCGACCAAGGCTAAATGAGTTTTTAAAATTAAGATTATTTATGAGTTTCTAAAGTTTGAATAATGTAGGTGAAAAACACAGTATATTTTATAGATCTTAAGTTTATTAGTTTAAGAAGTATTAAGCGTGTTGTGATTTATATAATATCTATGTTTTGTTATTAAAGAGACACGTATTTTTTTAAATCTAATCAATTAAACTTAGCTTGTCCTAAAAGAATGTGAAAAATCTTAGTTTTAAAAATCCCGGACCGCGAGACCAGAGTTAATAATGTTGTTCGTTAAATTCACATCACTAGTGGCGGGTTAATAGCCCTACAGACTAGCTAAATTATTGCCTCATCTGAATGGTACAAAAAGGAACAAACTGATAAACGCAGTTTGTCTTTTTTACTGCTATTGAATTCATGACTAACAGTTAAAAAGATATCCATGTTGCCATAGAAATAATAGGCTTAGAACCTGAGTTGGCCCAAATTAAGTGCAGCAACTTCAAGTAAGCCTTAAAACGCCGTGTACAGGAACTCAACCTGTTTATCTCACAATGACAATACATACATTCTTTTCTCGCCTCTGTTCAATTTTCCAACTAGAGAAAACGTCTGTTTATTTGCAACTAACTAACCCTTTACTTTAAAAACACCTTTAAACCTATACTACTATGTCTATTGTTTATCTATCTAAGTAACCAAAATCACACAATCATTATTAAACACATAGCACTAAGTGTTCTTTGTGTGTTGGCAAGGGATCTTAAGTGCGAGTCTGGCATGCACTTGGCTGGTTTTATTTTTCCACATAAACTAACTACTAACAGACATACAATATACACTAACCACTAATGAATTAGTAGACATACTTATGTATTATATATTAAGCCAAGTGTCTATGTAGGTTGGTACCTACAATACCTACATGACTATAAACATAAAACCTAAGCTATTTCATGAAAAAATAGTGATAAACTTAGATGGTCAGAGAAAAAATATAGCAAACACTTACAATTCTAGATATTAAGATATGGGGTAACTTTAAATTAAATGTTACTAAAATTTGTCAATGCAAACATGCGGAATGTTTAAATTTTTATAAACACGGTTACAATTTTTTTTTATGTGAACAAATTAAAAGCTTTTAAAACATTATTTTTAAAAATATTACTCCAAACCAATATCAACAAAAAAATTATAGCCACCTAACCAGGCCCATGCTAAAAGCAGTTAGATACCACAGTTAGATAAAGTCACTGAAGTGCCGTATGTAGGTCACCTATTACGGGTGATAACACTGCCCAAAGCAGGGTGTGGTGACCGGCAAGTTGATTGTGCCATTACACTTATTTATTGCCCTGTAATGTAAATCATGAGAGTGATATTACACATGTGAAAGTAACACTGGCTGAAAAACATATGTGTACATATATTTTTATCTGCAACCAAGTAATAATATGTTATAAAAATAATCATCGATCTATTTATAGAAAATACCTACATAGATTTCGGTTTAATACATTCTAATGTTCAGAGTCTATGTATTGGCATACACTTAGGTATGTACCTACCTATGAAAATACACAAAAAAAAACACAATGGTTATCATTATCAGGGAAAAGGGACCTTGTCATCGGTTATAAATTGTATGATTATAAAATCATTAGATTTCATAAACCTGTAAATAGATACCTATCTTGGAAACTAAAACCCACAACAAGGTCTCTTTCCTCTGATAATACCACATAAGTAGGTATATGTATGTATATCAAAGAACATAGCTAATATTATAATAGGGAATATGCATGTGTTTCAATTATTAAAAATAATAAGATAAATGGAGAGTATAGCTGAATCTAATGCTTACCTATGTCGAAAAAATAATTGAAATCGGCTGGTAAAGTTCTGAAATATAAGCATTCAAAGTAGGTATTTGGGAGGGAATCATTTGTCCCTTTCTAACAAAACATGTGCATAGTATAGTTGTTTTTGGATTCCTGAACTTTGACGTAATAAACCTAGTATAGTGCCCACCCTGTGTAACATGAAACTAAAATGTTTATAACTTCGTTATTTATGCACATATTAAAATTGAACTTTCGATTATTTGGTTTTGTTGCCAGTCAGCTTTATTGTGAGTCAATAAAAAACACACATGCTTTTTTTTATACTTTCAAGTGTCGAGACGAGCAAGCCTACCATCACCAGATGGTAAGCGTTACGCCTGCCACTAACAGTAGCAGTGCGAGAATTGTGAACTTGCGAACACAATCCTGCGCCGCACCGCACTGCGCTCGTCATCCTGAGATATTAGATGTTAAATCTTTTCATAACCAGTAGTTTCTCTAACATTGCATTTGCTTCAAACCGGAACACAGTAATGCTTGCACACTACTGCTTGGCGGTTGAATAACTAGCAAAGGTGTGGTACTTCCCCAGGCGGACTCTGCAGTAGAGTCCTACTACTACAAAAAATATTAGCTTATTCCCTATTATGTACTTATGTCATCATTTAAATTGATGATGCCTAATTTTTATGCAACACATTTAATAATTACAAAATTAAATGTGTTGCAAAATAGTACATTATGATACAAGTGTGCTATGTTGGTCATTACACTAGAGGCGGTATTATGCGTGCGAGCCGCAGGCGTGCGCGATAAAGAAGCCGAGAGTGTATTGAAACATAGCACAAGAGTTTCATACGACTGTTTTCATCACACTTGCGAGGAAAAAACAAACTTTTTTTGGTAATAATCAACCACACAGAGAAAACGTCAACAACCATTTGCGGAAAATGGCGCCCAAACCAGCAATGCGCGCGCAGTTTAACATTTACTTCAGCGGCATAAGAACTCTTTGTTGGTTTTACAAAAAAACTGTAAGTATTACCCGGCAATTATTAAGAGTGATTCGTATACATACGTCTAATTGCAGTCATGTACAAACTTGACTTTACCGGGTTATACCTATTATAGCACAAGTGCCTTAATGTAAAGTAAAAAGCACGGGTGCGTAATAGCTTGGATTATGAGCCTAAAACCGATGCAATAAGAACCACTTTACGAGCAAGTGTGATGAAAACGACTATTTATAGTTCTGCAGTTTTAGTCTACCCTTGAGTCTATTCTAGTCTATTGAGATATTCATAAGCACCTACAAAGTTGCCAAATATTAATACAGTATTGACGACAGTGCAGTAATAGGAACATGAGGATAATACAGTAATAAATTGAATTTTTGTAGTCTTGACGAATACGCGTATTGACTATGTAATGTGTCGTAAATCGTTGCCGGGTATGGTATCTACTTAAACTGTCTGAATGTCTATTCATTTTTAAAGTAAGTATTTAATGTGCTTTAAAACATCATCATCATCATCGTAGCCATAAGACGTCCACTACTGGGGTTGCCATAATCTCCATGCTTGGATCGCAGAGTGTTACCACTGTTAACCAAGAGGGCTGCCCGTCTTCCGGCGGTTCTGGATGCAGTTTTAGGACATACCCAGGTCAAAATAGGCTTTAAACCTAAATTGCACAAAAACTGAAATTTGGTAAGACATACTAAACTGACTTTTGATGGCAATTTGGACTTTGTGTAGGTTACCTCTCTAAATACATATAGCAAGTACATCACAACTTAAATAAAATGTACTGAACAAAAATATGTAGGAGTAACATCTGCTTGGAGTACAATAAGACATACATGTAGACACACACACAAACACACACACACACACTCATTCATACATACATATAGACATGTAGATACATGTAGATTGATTGCACAGTGCAACATTAAATTGAAATCTAATGCCGTCTTTATTGAAAGTTGAATGATTGTCTGAATGGCACAAATATAAATTAATTATGAATACTGATGCTATATCTGAGGTTGGTGAACTAAGATGCACTCGCTTGACTTCATTAGGTACCTACATCAACTTAGCTGATTAAATCAGGAAGTCATTTGTGAATATCAAACTTATTTACGACATATATTCATAACAACATGTACCTACTAATACTCCAACTATGGACCTGGGTATGCCCTTAAACTGCAACCAGAACCACGGGAGGAAGGGCAGCAGCGTCCTCCGGGGATGAGCATTCTGCGATCCCCAAGCCGCCTGCCAAGCATGGGGATTATAGCAACACCCCTCTATTAAAAGGGAGGCCTTCAATGCCTTGGATGTTTTATGGCTGATGACGATGATTCCAACTTTGTAGTTGTGAACCTTTAAAACCTATATTGTTATCTTTATTTGTATTAGGTAGGTACTGTTATGTTCAGTTGGATTACAGCAATCCCACCCTTGTTAGAAATCTGTTCATCCCTTCGTTAACTAATATTTTATTCAATAGCCTCTTAAATAAGAATATGGCCAATCTTTACATATGTATGTAGTACTATGGGTAATTTTTTTACCCGTGGTACCACTGGTAGTAATACTGGTAGTACCACGGGGGGTAGTAACAAACATGTGTGACATATAGTTATAATCTGATATACTTAGATAATTTGATCTTAAATGTATTAGGGACTAAAATACATAATCTGTTTATGAAATGAAAACTAAATTTCATAGAAAAAAGGCACTTATAGATTTCCTATCAATACAACTTCCATGGAAATCCATGTTTGTAACATTATCTAGGGTTAACGCAGAATGATAAGAACTCTCTTGAACCATTCCATATTTGATAGGCCCGCATCGATATGCACATAACAAATGTAACCGTCAGGTGGTTATTATTATCACTAGGTTTTTACCATTAAATTGTTAAATAAATATAATGAATGATTGAATAGAGGGGATTTGACTCCTTGTCTTGTACTCGCCACTATGGTAGTATGATACACTAGAATTCTAGTAGTACTACATGTAGGAATTTATAGCACAGATTACAAAAAACTACACCAGGTGTTTCCCGTAACGTACAATATGGGTATCTTCAAATCTAGAGTAAATAGGTACCTTCTAGGTAAGCGTGCTCCATCCTAGACTGCACCGTTGCTTACCATCAGGCACGCACGATAGGGTCAAACGCAAACCTATTCAGAGTGATTAAAAATATAACTAGGTATTGTAATACTATAGTATAGTAACCACCAACTACTAAAGGTTGCCTGGAAGAAATCGCTTAAGGTGATAAGGCTGCCCCTTGTCCTGCCAAATAATGTTATTGTGCCCTGATTATTTTTAAGTTGTTCTATATTTCTGGTGTGCAATAAAGTTATATTGTATTGTATTGTATGTTGTAGTACTACTTACTACCACTAGTGTAGTTGTATGTTATCTGTGCAAAAAATTACTCCTCTATAAAATGATGATTGTACCCAGTCCCGGCAACATTTATGTAAAATTGCGACATACATAATCAATGTAGAATATAAATAAATAAATAAATTTCGGGGGACATTTTTTCACACAGCGCCATCTAGCCCCAAACTAAGCAAAGCTTATAATATGGAAACTAGATAGCTGATAGAATACTTATATACTATTTTTTTTGTAAATACATACTTATAATACATACTACACCAAGACACAGAACAAACATTTATGTTCGTCACATAAATGTTTGCCCTTGGTGGGGATCGAACCCACGCCCTACAGCTCTGAAGGCAGACACACTACCAACTGAGCCATATGGCTGTCATAATTATGTATGTCGCTGGTTATATTAACCAGATAGAAAAATCTATTCATTGACTACCCAGTACTGATCACTACTGACTACTGGCTATTAAATCATCCTCCTAAATCTCATCCAAGTGTTTTATTTATGGTTTTTTTTTCCGGTAGTCCGCTTTATACTTTAGCTTATACCATAATATAAGCATACCATAAAAATCTGATGACTACCAGTTATGGGCCAAATTTTTATCAAGTTTTTAGTGCTGTTAAAATTTGGGCCCATTGTAAATTGGCCATACTTTTTTATATTCCATACATTAGTAATACCATACAAAAGTAACCTTGCCACAGTCATTAATAATGTGTAAATTTGTCCTAGGTAATTAATGTATATGTTAATTTGTCACAATTCTCAATTTTGCAGAAAGTAGCGTCAGCAAAGAAGGTTCTAGATTTTAGTTAGGTATATTTCATTGTTCTAGTATATAAATCAAAAATAAAATGGAATATGTTGATTATTATTAATACATTATTACTATGTATGTCTATGATTATTATCTAAAAATGAAATGAAAGAAAATTACGAACTACTACTATACAAATAGCGCCTACCCTTTGTTAGTTAAGTGTATGTCTGGACTTAAGAATATCTTTGTGACAGATTAATTAATTATAGGTAATCTTGGCACCTATTCAACTTTGACGGCCTGATAATACAATGTCTGATGACAACCATCTATACCTGATGATCTCTAGTTTATCATCTCAAGGTTCTCTAGAAGTGGCCGCTGTTACCGATGAGACCGACTTCAAAAAAGGAGGAGGTTCTATGTTCGAATGTATGTATGTTTTTTTTTCATTGATTTTTTCGTTCATTGATTTTGCCGTCAATTATGGACCGATTTTGATTTTATTTTATTTTATTTGAAAGTGTATACCCGAGGTGGTCCCATATGAATTTGAAGTTGGTTGTTTTTTTTTTTGTAAAAGTTACTTGTCACAGTTCGCGTTCATTGGTGAAGAGCTTTTCCAAGTTTTCTTGTATCATCCATTTATCTGTATACGAGGGCGGCACTGAAAATTGCGGGAATCAAGGAAGTGACACAACATTACTATTTAAAAATATATTTATTGCTTTTCGAAGTATTCTCCGCGAAATTTGACACATTTTTCCATACGATGGAACCAATCATTGAAGCAACCATTCCATTCGGAAGTTGGGGTCTCCAAAATGGCCGTTTTGTAGGCGTCCACAGCTTCTTCAGGTGATGAAAATCTCTGTCCACGCAATTTATTCTTTATTTTAGGGAAAGTATAGAAATCATTAGGGCTTAGGTCGGAGCTGTACGGCGGATGGTCCAATAATTCTGTTTTCTTGCTCTAAAAACTCTTTTGTTCTGTGCGCGGTGTGAGAACTCGCATTGTCGTGATGGAGGATGATGCGGCGGTTGCAGTTCTCTTTACGGAGTTCAGAAACGACCTGTGGCAAACAAATGCTAGCATACCATTCTGCATTAACCGTTCTTTGTCCCTCAAGAGGAATAGTCATAACATGGCCGGTTTTGGAGACAAACGTGGCCACCATTTTTTTTGCAACACTCCGTGAACGAACAATTTTTGTTGGCTTTAACTCATTTTAGAACACCCAAACTCGTGACTGGTTTTTTGTTTCGGGTTCGTACGCGTATATCCAGGATTCGTCACCTGATACGATGTTGTATACAGCATTTGAGGATCCTGCGTGGAATCTTTCGAGAGTTCTGACGCACCAAGTAACGCGAGCCGCTTTTTGCTCTTCACAGAGCGAATGCGGTATCCATCGGGAAAACAACTTTTTTACACCTAATTTTTCATGCAAGATTATTTGTATTTGACTCATGCCGATGTCTAAAGTTGCCTGAATTTCGCGGTATGTCACATGTCGATCTTCCTCAATCAGCTTACGCACAGCATCAACGTTTTCTTGGGTGACTGCAGTTTTTGGACGACCTTGACGGGGATCATCATTGAGCTTGACACGTCCACGTTGAAATTCAGCAAACCAGCGATAAATTGTGGTTTTGGATGGGGCTTTATCACCATATGCAGAAATCATCCGGTCAACACACTGTTTTTGTGTTAAACCACTTCGAAAGTCATAATAAATCATCGCTCTTGAATTTTCTCGAGTCAATTCCATTTTCTCAACGACTAAACAAGTTTGACAAAACCTTGTGACAAGACCGAGAATATTTTTTTAAATAAATAAATGGTATTCGATTTTTAAAACCAAGGAGTTTTCAATTAAAAAGATTTTAATATGACAGAAACAGTGGAAATATTCCATTCCCGATACTTTTAGTGTAGCCCTCGTAAGTTTATGATGTCAATAGAGTGTTATGTTTTTTTTTGTATAATCAAGTGACGAGACGAACAAGACTTTCGCCCGGTGGTAAGCGTTACGTCCACTAACATTAGCAGTGCCAGAATTGTGAACTTGCAAACAGAATCCTGCGCCGCACTGCACTGCGCTCGTCACCCAGAGGTATTAGATGTTAAATCTTTTCATACCCAGTAATTTATCTGATAACATTGCTCTTAAAACCGGAACACAGTAATGCTTGCACACTACTGCTTGGCGGTTAAATAACTGGCAAAGGTGTGGTACTTCCCCAGGCGCATAATGATGATAATGATATGTAGACGGTAAAATTAAATGGTTTGTCACAACTCCCAAAGTCATCCGTAGACTCTTTGACGATCTTAAAAACCCACCCATGCCATGAAGCAACCTAATCAACTAGCTACCCACGGTAAACGACCAGACTTAAAAAACTGCGTGCAGCAATCGTTAAAAATAAACTATTCTTCGGTGAAAATTCATATTAGTCTGTCAAAAGTTTTGGAAGGTACCAGCTTAAACCCAGCGCGAAAGTTTTAACTGGCGTGGAAGCAACATACAAAACGAACAAGGATCTCAGGATCGGTAGGTAGATAGTAGGGCGTTCACGCGAGCCTAAGCCACAAAGGGTGAGCAGTAAAATAAAAAGTTAGGAGTTCTAACCGGGCGCGCCGGGGGACACCGAACGGGTTACCGGACGCGCTGTGGTATGTTACTGTCTAAGGCTGTGTTTTTGAACTAAGCGGGCAACGGGGTGTAGCGGCTCGCTAAAGCCGCTGTTGTAGCCGCCGAAAATATGTCCTTATTTGAATGCCTTACGATGTACGTATAGGGCGCTGTTACTACGTTTGTCTTATTTAACTCTAGAGTTAGGGAAAATAAACGAAAGCTGCAATTTTGCTTTTGCTTTACCATTAACAGTTTTGAGCATGAACTGTTTGTATAAATATTAAAGTAAAACCTTTTCATATTTTATAGTTGGCGTAGTTGTAGCGCTCGTGGCGTAGCTTGTCTAGGTGATTCTAAACGGTCACCGATGTTAAGCAACGGACGGTCCGGTCAGTCTTCGTATGGGTGACCGTGAGTGGCATTTATTTCTGAGCGCTACCGTGGGTCGGATGACACGTTAAATTGTTGGTCCTGGTTGTTTGTTCTAGTTTCTATAACAACAACCGTCAGACATGTCAGAGGCCTTCGGGCGGCACATTAACTCTGACACTAGGGCTGGCCACTCAGCCTATACGAACTTACTTACTTTATGAATATTTTTTTACTTGACGAACTTACTTACTTACTTTAGTTGTCATATAAGTCGAAAACATTTGATACCTATCAGAAAAGTGGTTGCTTGACAGTATAACTGAAATAATTAAGATTTTACATAAATTTTTGATGAAAAGGTTGCTGAATAAAAACTTTTCATGGGCCAATGGAAACTCGACCTCCCAGCGTAGTTACTTTTATTTGCCAGAGCCCGCTACATACCTTGGCGCATTAGAGTAACCGGTCGCCCCCTCCCCGCCTGCCCCCAGTTCCCTGTCATTAGAAGCGTGCGCGGGCGCATTGGCCCTCGGCTGCTGGTTATGCCCCGACTTACTCGCACGGCCTCGGAAACCACGATGATAGTGATTTGAATTTCGAATGTCCCAGGTCAAAAACGGTTGTTTGACGAGTCGCTCCATTTGCTGGCGAAATACTACAACAAAACTTCCAGAAATCGGACTTTTGCAAACGATTTCCTGTGTTAGCAACCGCGATATGGTCGTCCATGTCTGTTTTAGCAAATTGCGAAACCTATAGAAGTTTTAGACTCAAGTTTTACTGAACCAAATTATTGCTTAATCAAATCCTCGAAAAGCTCTTCATCATTTGAATGTTTAACAAAAAAAAAATTGATCTAAGACTTAAAGCAATCCCAAAGAAGGTTCAATATTCAAATCATATCATTATCAGCTTTCTTATTCTTGGTCCGTTGTTGATCTGCTGTTGCCTAATAGATCATTTTAACCTCCTAATACTATATACACACTACTTACCCACAACCTCTCGCTTGTTAGATAAATCAAAGCACGCTAACGTCATTTATTTATTTATTTTTATGCAATGGACGAGGCGAGCCTTTCGCCTGGTAGTAAGCATAACGTAACACTAACAGTGCTTGAATTCTGATCTTGCGAACAAAACCCTGCGCCGTACCGTACGCTCGTCACCCTGAGATATTAGATGTCAAATCTCTTCATGCCCAGTAATTTCTCTGGTAACATTGCCCGAAAAACAGTAATGTTTGCACACTACTGATTGGCGGTTGAATATGTGGCAAAGGTGGTGGTACTTCCCCAGGCAGACTGCAGTAGAGTCTTATAGCACTTATACTTGTTGTTTTTGCACGCCAGTTTACAGGTCACTTCAGCTAGTTTAGAGCATTAAAAATTCTTGATCCCTACAATGAAGAAGATGAAGAGAAATACTCCTAAGAAACCGCATAATCAAAAGCGGTCTATCCACAGAAGGCCAAAGAATAGGCTAGATGACTGGTTTTTTTTTATTGTCCTATTAAAATGTGGCCCATAAATATAGCTGATTAATGAAAAGAAAATGAAAATCTGATCAAAAATAAGCAACTTATAAGCATTTTAATATCATGCTAGACAGAGAGGCGAAACAGCAAATCGTGACGTCACTTCTCAGTACGCCATATAAATTATATTCTGACAAGTAAGGCGTGACGTCATTTTTTGGATTGTGGGAAAGGGACAGAGTTGTCTCTAACAAAAACTTTAAACGCTCATATATCAGAACATTATTAACCGATTTAAATAATTATTTCAATAAACATACTATATTTAGTTAAATTCTTCATCAAAGCTATAGGTTTCAACGATATCAACATCGGTCATCTACCCTATTACAGTCCGGTGATGGTACGGAATTCCTGTGTTGTGGTGATCACAGACGAGTTTACAATAAAAAGACTTGGGTCAGGTAGAAACTGAGTCATCAGCGTTCTTGGTCGTTCAACTTTCATTATTCTTTATTTTATATTTTATTGTTCGACTTGACGCGTGCGTTAAAACGACCGTCATAAAGCGAATGCGGCCTAAATATGAACTAAGAAGAACAAAGGATTTCTTCGAGTAAACCTGTTACCCGAGTGTACAGTTACTTAAACAAATTGCACTGCTTGCATGTTCTTACGAACTAAATAAGAGTAGGCGACTGGCGAGTGTGAGTTTCGTCTCAACCTCTTTACGTGTTATGCACTAATCACTTTTAGGTTTGGAGCAATCTCTTTCATCATTTCGACCTCTATATTTTGCACCGTTTGAACGAAATATCCAATTCGGTGAAATTGATGTTTCGGCCTCTTCCGTGTTCCTTTAAGCTAAAAACGTTTAGGTACTGGTTTTGTAGTCATTATATGGTTTTGCCGACATTCCTGATCTTCTGATAAAGCTGGAAGATAATACAAGAATTCAAAGATAACGATTGCCCGTCGAATTTGAATTCATTTTTGTAGTGGTTTGACTCTATTGCAGAGTCCACCTGGGGAAGTACCACACCTTTGTCAGTTATTCAAACGCCAAGCAGTAGCAAGCATTACTGTGTTCCGGTTTGAAGGGCAATGTTACCAGAGAAATTACTGGGTAAGAAATGATATAACATCTAATATCTCAGGGTGACGAGCGCAGTGCGGTGCGGCGCAGGATTGTGTTCGCAAGTTCACAATTCTGGCACTGCTACTGTTAGTGGCAGGCGTGGCGCTTACAATAGACAATAGAATATATTGTATTTGTAGAAAAAACACATTTTGTACACAAGACAAGACAATATAAACAGTACAAAACCAGGCGAACGTCTTGCTCGTCTCGTCAATTGATAGTAAAAAAAAAAAATTTGTAGCCGCGAGTTATTTTTGACACCCCCAACCCCATAGAAGTTTTTTTTGTTGTTAAGCCTAAGAGTGGCCATTGAAAGTTTCCATTGAATAACAGTAAATCAGTGAGTTTAGGCAAAGCGAGTACGTATTTAATAGTTAATATGTCAATTCAACAATGAAAGCCTATACGAAATATTTTAATACAATATGTACTTGTCCTATGCTGTACTAGGTACTGTCATTTTATTTGTCCTGTAATTCGCACCTATCTCTACGCAATATCGCTTCCTCGTACGTTAGTCGTTATCACAATTAGAGCTTACTAACGCTCGCGAAATAGTTTTCAAGTAGACCTATCTCTAAGCTATCACTAACAGCTGATAACTGATATCACATCCACTAGCCCTAAGGCCCCCACGCTAACGTTAGCGGTACAACTGCACAATAACGCATCTTTTTGGAAATATCTTTTCAATCATCATTTTCAGTCTCCGTTATTCCAAAGCTGGTTAACGCGAGAGGTTGTTATACCACAGACAACATAATAGTTATTACATGCAGATTACTTACATCCATATAGCAAACGCGACTAAACTTAAATGAACCACAATATATCTATAATAACTACAATCATGCCATATCCAGTGCAAGCAAATTTTTACGCTATTTATATAGAATAGTGTCGATTTTCCACTGCAGTGCTTCAAGCTCGCGCACAGCCGGCGCGTGCCGCGTGACTGCCGAGCCGAGCACTGCAGCGGGAAATCGATCCGCTAGCTAATACATATAAGGTACAAATTTGCTTGCACTGAAAGATATATCTACTCGTACGCTTACACGCGATTTATAAGGGAACGCACCTACACAGGTTGTACCAAATGCCTCAATCCTGTGTGGAGTCTGTGGTCTTAGTTCCTAATTGGTCTTAGTTGAAAGTAGATGGGGATTCCGGGAGTCTCTATGCGTGCATGTATACTTCTACCATAATGGTTCTGTACAAACTTTAGCATTGGCCATGAGCTTGATAACGCTAGGCGTGTCATAACCATCACAATAGTCATTTTAGGAAAGGGACATTCTGCGATGGAGCCCTAGGTTCCTCACGACAAGTACACCGTACAGATAACAAGACTGAAATTGTCTGTTTTTGATTCAGGGCTAGTCTTGTCCGTTTTAAAATTCCGTTGAATCCTTACTTGAATTTAGTTAACGGTAATAGAATACACAGATCTAATGCGAGCCGTCTAAAGCAAAGTCAGGTCACGCAACTAAGGCCCCGGTGAATGTGGAATGTGAACAGCCTTGGGAAACACTGGCCTATCTGTGTTTCCCTAGAGATTGTTGTATTGCTTAGAAATCCATGGAGAGATCAAGTCGATCACTCCTAGGTCGGTCTGCCTCTGTATTGTTGGCTAATAAAGGTAAGTACCCCTCTATAAAGGGGGAGGCCTTCGTCCAGCAGTGGACGTTTTTATGGCTGACGACGAAAGGTAAGTAGCTAAAATATGCTGACTCTTGATTGCTTGGCTACGTTAGCTACATATGATGTTGATTGATTGCCTTGAGTGAGTTTACTAGCCTTCTAGGTCTTGGTCTCCTCTTCTCTTGGTGATCTTTGGTCTACACATCGAAGGTGTACACCAAAATGATCTTTATACCAACTAGACTAGACTATAAATCCTGTTGACTGATCGTCCGACTTCCCCTCATACTAAAATTTAGTGTTGTAGTTTAAAAACCACTGCTAGCCACTGCGAGTACGTCAGAATCTCATTGTATTTCATAACTCAGATTGCTTCATCCCAGTGATTGGCCAATCGCAAGCATAGAACGTTACCTCGCCCTCTGCACGCAACAGTGAGTCGTGTTTTTAGGAGAAATTTTGTTCACGAGCCACATCTACAGGCTATATGATCTGGCTTAATTCACCATGTTACAATGATCTTTGAGGGAATGGTGGGTTTTATTTTTGTCATGTTAATTATTTTGCCTGCTAAACTACGTGCGCTCTATGTGACGTTATATAACGGTAGAGCGTGGGATCAGGCCTTGCGATCCGAACGGAATACACCGTAGTTACATATAATTTATTAATTTAAAGTTGCAGAGCTTATCGTACAGTAAACCACGCCCTATCAATTGAAATTAAATAGGTACCTTATGCTTCTGGGGATTTTTGGTGAGTTTTCTGGGGTTAAGCTAATTAGATTACTAATTATCCTCACCACATAAATACTAACCATGTTCAAAAATTTATTGAGCTTGTAATTTTCTTACGAGTCGGGTTATTTTCACATTTCGATTTATGTCAATCTCGTATATTGGCGTTCCATTGCGGCTTAGTAAAACGAAATTTTTTGTCGAAACGCCATAAAATACTTCGAGTGTCAATAAAGTTAATCAGAACATAAACACGGGTCTAATTCTAAAGATGGGATTACACCGAGCCAACATAAATAATTCCTAAATTTTTGGTGTGAACAATAAAGAGTTTCTATCCATCTATCAATATTGCAGCTTTCGCGGCTTTGTGGCATACATCGCCGAATATCGTGTTCTCTGTTCCATTCCGAATGTCATGCTTTGATTGGGTGCTTTATATACCAATGATAATGCTACTGCAGCAGAAAAATAAAACAAAAGAATTTCATCAAAATCATTCATAATTGAAAGAAAACGAATGACAAAATAAGTAACTCGCTTAAAATATTACTCATAAAACTAGTAAAACTAAATATGCCTACTTAGTCATAAATACGAAGAATATGTCATGGTGCATCAGTCCGCACAAGATACCACAAATAGTGCATGGTGTTCGTTCAGCATGATTCTTCCAACATTGTAAATTATTATAGCCTGAGATGATATACTTTACATGCCACGCTAAGCGAAGCGGCTGTAATATTCACTTTTTTTCGCCTAATCTCCAGGTCTCTCCACTACAGAAGGTTGGTTGGTTGGTTGCCAAGCGGAATAGCTGTTCTACGCTAGTTCCCTGATGCTGCGCAACTAAGGCTTTCCCTTCTCCCAGGGCTTCGTTTTTGCCTTTAATTTCTCTCATCATTATTCACTGGATAAGCTGGTATTTTTCTTATCACATACGTGACCAACATGCCTATTATTTATTTTCTTTATATGTTGGACTTAGAAAAGCACAAGATAATCTGTGACATCACGTCAATCTCTATAACTGCTCGGTTTGGTGGAAACCAGCCCTTATTTGAAAGATTCTACCTCTCTGTATAAATTTAGCTTTACGTAGAGGCTAATCACCTTATACCTACACACTCGTATGTTCTCATGTTGCACGTCGAAGGGAATCAGTGCAGTCAAAGGGCACTGATGTCCAAACCGGTTCTCGACTCAACTAATGCAATTATCGACTGGCTCGTCCGGCCCGCTCTAAGTGACTGCCGAGAATGTTTGTGGTAAAAATATAGGCTCTAGGGTTGGCATCATCGAAATCAGTATTTTGATAATTTAGTTTGACGAAACTGTCAAACGAACTGTTCTGTACATTGACGCTGTGATTTAGATGAAGGTTTTATGACGAACTATGGATTGGGAAAGACTTTGGTTTGCACAAGATGAAATTTGCAAGATGTATTTTGTTTTTGTCAAATAGTAACGTGGTGAAAATAAAACCTATCAAGGCAACAAGTAAAACTTACAAATTCAATATGTTAGGTTTTCGCTTTTCTGTGGTTTAGCACCAACTATAATACCAGCACTTGGTGACAAGTGCCAACCCACCACCAATATTTGACAACCCTAAACCCACAACACTGTCGCTATGGAGCTGTAACGTGTAGTCGGATGGCTATCGATTTAAACAATGCCTTACCTTACGCGTCTGGTCCCTATTGCCAACTTCCTATAACACACGAGGCAATATCGAAAAAAACTTTCTTCGGTCCTGTTATGAAATATTTTCCTAGAAGACCTTTTTTAGAAGGTTCTAATATCGATACTGAATGATAAGGCATCAAACTGCATTCCATTTTGTATTCGTTAAAATTTATAAGTTTTTACGCGACATGTGAATGTTGTAGAAAGTTAATCACATGTTTAACTTGTCCGAAAAAATCAGCAGATTCACTTGAAATGACGTTTTATGCAAAAAAAACATTCATCCGTAATCCGTAATCATATACAGAGACTAAAGTATTCATTTAACTAGGATAATGTAAATATTCAGGGGAGACCCTTTTTATAAAGCAAAAAATAGAATACCACACAGGTCGTACGATTATTCCATGTAGTGTTTATCTTAAGAGGGGAATACGGTCTGCGATTCTCCATACAAATATATTCCCCTATTTAATAAATTACTAATACTTAAAAAAAAAAAAACCTGGATAATGCTTCTAGAGCAATCATTTTTTTAAAATTAAATCTAAGGTCTACTGAAGACATGTCTAGCTTAGTCTAGTTTAGTGTTAACTCGAAAAAGGGTGAATTAGTGCCAGGGATTGCAATACCGCAGCTCATTCAATCCCGCCTCTTTGAAATTATGTTATAAAAACAAATTGAAACTACAGATTTTTGTGAAAAAACAACTTTTTACAAACATTTCTTACATTAATCAACAGTAATTATTTCTTTTCTATTAATTAAGTATAAGTAATTAGTAATCTGTTTTCTTAGATTCATCTTTAAATGCTTGGCATAGTTTAATAATTTTACCCTTAGGTACTCCTCTGAGTGAACTGCTAATATATCGTGATTCTGAAAACGCTCTCTCGGATTCTACGCTAGTAGGATGAACCGTCAGGGATATATTCATATAGGCGTGCGTCAGGTACTCTCCGCTGATACCTACTATCGGACTCAAAGAACGTCATTTCTTTCTTCAAAATTTCTCAAAGTCCTTTTGCTTGTTGTCCAGCTTTTTCGATAGTCAACGTTGCGCTTGTGCTACTCGCAGTTTTACGCGAAAGTTTTAGTTTTTATTTTTAATTTGCAGTATCCGCGGATCCGCTCTTTGAAGGTGCGGGATCCAGCAGATTAATAAAAGCAGCGGGAACCCGCGGGAATGCGTGATCCCGTTTTGCGGGATTGCAATCCATAATTATGGTCCCATCCGGCAGAAAGCATGAAACTTAGCATGGTTGCAGCTTTTATATGTTATTTGCTTTAATTTAGGAGTAGAAACATGCCGAGAACTGTTTGTCCCCCCTTCCCGCTCTTTTGTGTCCCTAATCGTGGTTTTTATTTATTTGTAAAGAAATCGACTAAAGCTCTATAAACTGACACAATATTCAACTAAATTCATCCATCCGAATCTACAACTTGATAAATGTATGCATTTTGCAACCATTCTCAGAATCAAGGATCTCTTTTTATACGTTATAATTAGGAGGTGTTATAAAACATCTATAGAACATCGTAGTTATTAACGATGCTACAGGTTATTAAGGATTTCTTGCTGCATTCTGTTAATTATTATAAAGTACATAGCCGCATTTGTATTGTCTAGGAATGTTAATGCTATTATCCGACGAAGTTTGTAACTTACGATCGATTATCTCGTTTCCAAAACCGTTCATCCGAACCGAAACAACTGGCGATGTCGCGTCGTGGTTAAAATTTCTAGGAAAAACTGAGAAAAGGAACGTTCTATAATTGATTTAAATCTTAGTTTTATAGTAATCGTCTTCGTGCATGTGTGCCTCTTTGTGATTTTAACAGCTTTCAACTTTTGGTGTAATTTTTTGTATTTTAATTAAAACTTGTTAACAACGCCATTCATTATATAAATTGTATTCTGTTATTGTTTTTCACAGTAATTACTCGACATTACATATCGCTTCTCGATAGTAATTTCTTATAGGCCGTATTTCTTTAAAATGTATCGTGCTAAGCGGCTGGGTGTTCGCAGCTGCGCAACACCTGTCTTTTGTACCTTTGACATTTGACAAAATTTTATAGCGTCTGACAATTTTATTTGCAGTAACTGCTTCTCTTGTGTACTTTCTTGTATTTTCGTGTTGAATATTTCGATAAACTTGTTTGACTACAACAATGTCTTACTCAGATATTTTGTTCTGGGTCTATACAAATATTATTTTCAGTAATGCTTGCACACTACTGCTTGGCGGTTGAATAAATGGCAAAGGTGTGGTACTTCCCCAGGCGGACTTTGCAGTAGAGTCCTACCCCTACAAATTCTTCTTTTGTTACTTACTTGTGTTCGTGTTGAATCTTTCGATAAACTTATTTGGCTACAACAATGTTTTACTCTGACATTTTGTTCTGGGTCTAAGTATACAAATATTATATATTATTTTCTACTAATATGTCTAGTGGTCTCAGTTTGAGAATCATCCTCAACGTATAATTCTAAAGATGGGCTAACCGATGGCATATCTGTAATTAGCGACCGAGCGGTCGAGTTCGCATCGCCGATTCCGAGTAACCCTTTGTTATTATCCAAATTGTGAACGATTAAAATAAATCGCCTGCGGCCGACGCGTGCGCATTTACGTCATCAGACTTGCATAGGCGATTAGCTGTTTTATGATCGTTTTTACCTATCGTGGTTTGAAGGACTTGCAAGGACGAGCGGTTAATGATGCAAAAAGAATGAGGATTTTACAGCTACGTTCTGAGCATATCAAAAGTATTTATTTTTTATTTTTTAAAGTATTTTGTTTGTTAATCAATGTGTAGTTATGTTCATTTCGTAGTCTTCTTAGTTATTCAGACAATGAGAAACGTCTCCCTAATTCCATTGGGAAATCGACGTTTAGACAATGCGATCGTCTAGCCCAGACTAGACTTGGAAGAACGCAGAGAATTCAGCTAGACGCAGACATGACAATCTAATCCTTTACATTCACTTAGATACATTTCTATTGTATTCTAAAGATGTTCACTTATCGATACATTCTACGTATTCAGAGATGAAAGGGAAACGTTGTATCCTATTCTCACACTTTACAGTTCGCTGCGAATTCCCATTCAATATGAACTCGAATATTTCTGTGAAATGTTGGAACATTTTTGCGAAGCGGTATAGCCGTTGGAACGAGTTAGCGGGGTTAATACAAGCCGATCAAAGTTTCAAATTGTAAAAAGTGAATTTTATTTTTGCTAGGGCTACGCTACGATCTGAAAAGCATCGTATTCGTAATTTGGCTTTCAGAGTTTTCGATGCTACGGTGTATGATAGTATATATTTTGTGCTTCATTCTGACTTCATATAAGAATCGCAATAATCCAAGGGATCACGGGGCAAGGTGCAGAGGTACCAAAGCCAACAATTTATTGGATCCCATCTATCGTCACGGACGTCGTCGTATTGTCCAATTGCATTCCTGCTATTTAGTCGGCTATCGGGAATTTACTGACCTATTCAACTGTCTCCTCTTTATTAATTGCTATTACATAGAATTATCGAAAATAATGAACAAGTTTTTTTTTGTTAAGCTTTTCAACAAATTCTTAAACTTTTCAACCGACTTCAAAAAAGGAGGTTCTCAATTCGACTGTATTTTATTTTATTTTTTGTATGTATGTTACGCGATTTCTCCGCCAATTATGAACCGATTTTGATGTTTTTTTTTGATAGGTAGGTAATACTTCAGAAGTGGTCCCATATAAATTTTATCGAAATCGGTTCAATAGTTTGGTTTTTAAATCAAAATTACTAGAAAATATGAAGATGTCATCCAGGTATTCGAAGTTGAAGTCGGTTGTATTTTTTTTAAAGCGTATTATCTGTATAACTACTATTTTATTCTATCAACGATTTGGTTTATATAATACAAGCTTTGCTTAGTATGGGCCTAGATGACGCTGTGTGTAAAATGTCCCCCAATATTTATTTATTTATTTAAATGGTTTGTATGCTTTGCAGTGACAGAAATATGCTTGCGCACCTTAAAAAAAACTCGCTGTCGTGTTGCGGTCATCTTCGATGAAATTATTCCTCGAATTTGATTGTTACAATTTTGAGCAGCGAATTCATTTACAAACGGCAAGTCTGCTGTTTAAAGGCTGGTTTGACGACAACGTTAGGTCGAGACCTTCGTTGACCAAACCTGTTTATTTTATATATTTTTTGTCATTTATTTAAATCAATATTAATTACACAAAATATCTATTATTATGGCAGCAAATATCTATGTTGCCTTTGATTTTCCTTTCTGTTACAAGATACTTGTTATCATAATTAATTTTGCATTGCAACCGTTTCCAATTTCGTGTGATATAATTTGGGAATACTTGCCCCGGGCGCGGGGTAAGCAGCAATTAATCCTGGCAACACGATACGTTGCCAAGGGGCCGAAGGAGGGGTTTCTCCGATGGCAGATTGCTGCATAATCCCGCTGCATTTCTACTGCTTCCGATGCGAGGAGAGGGCGTGATGTGGGGGCCCTTTGAAAAGCCGTCACGCCATGCGAGGACTAATGTATTTTTCTTTTACTTCATTGTTTGTCCGAGTATCGATCTCGAATAGCTTGCCCTCGGCGATAATGGACGTTAAAAGCACTTGATTGAAATCAGACAAGCAAGGGTATTTTAATAAACAAAATTGTATTTTATGTTGCTGGCTTTTCAATTGTATGAATCGTACTTCATTTGAAACAACCGATCGGTCCGTGGTTTGGAATTTTATTGTTACTCTACTACTTAAAACAAATCTCATTTCGCCAGCTCCAAATTAGAATAACCGACCGAAGTCATAGAATAACTTAGTGTTTAATGTGTAACTGCATATGTATGGGTTTAAGTGAACATACCACACACACGTTCAAACAGTGCCTTCCAGTCGATATCGCGTGAAGGGTTTGGGGACCCAAACTAATGGAAGTTTTTTTTAACAGTCCCTTCTCATATCATTGTTTAATTTTGCTTCTTCACGCTCGCTGTCATTTGTAAAGCTGACTTGACATTTCCGAAAACGCGTTTAACTTCAAACGCTATTGAGCAACGATGTGGAACTCGAGAAGTTTTGGAAAAGTTTACGATTGCCTGCTTCTCCGTCTCTCCCCTTTCCGTCAGCCGAGAGAATCTCCGAGGTATTTCGTAATTACGCCGACGGAATACCGTTAGAAATTAACATTAAACTAAAGAAATTGCCGCTTATCTCATATCTTTATGTACGTTAACTAGTTAGAACTGACAGATTTCGCATATAATTACTGGACGTTTGAATAAATAGTGGATGTTTTTATGTTGGATGTTTAAAATATATTGGGAGTTATCATGGTAGTGTGAACGTGTGTAGTTAAAGTGTGAATTAGTCTCCTGCAGACACGGGACTTTACAGCGTCAGTTTCAATGAGTGCTAAACTCAGCAGATTACTACAGTCATGCTAATCGATTACCTACATTACGACAGTGATTTATGTCATCATGTTGTGCTCTAGATGGTGTCGATCGATTTATCAGGACTTGTTATTGATTCGTCTCAATGTGTATGTGTAGTCGTCTCGAAGCTGTGATTTAAAGTTTTCATCAATATTTTATGACGTTGGAAAGAGACCTAATTCTGGACGCGCGTGCTACCTAAATATTATGGAAATCTGCCAGTAGCAACCTGTTTCCACCGACCGATGAATATTTGCCCGTGTCTGCATATTTAAGGATTCAATGAGCCAACAATGTGACAGTAAGGAATATTATACCCGAGTCTTACGTTGAAATTGTATGATAAACTTGAACAAAAAATCATCGTCAATTTTAAAGTTTTCGCAATCAAATTCGAATTATAAAATAACTTAAAATTAAAAGTAAACTAGCATTTCGGTATCATCGTTAATCGATCTTCGACAATAAATCGGCAGGATGTCTGCCTGCGCTTGACCGTTTTATTAAATTCCTCGTTTAAATACCCTCCGTGGCGATAAAGGCAAACGTTTATATTATCGCGATGTCTCCACACCTCGTCGACTCGCCCCGTCGTAATAAGTCCGCAGTCCCCTTGCCTCGTGCTCACCTCGATTTACACTGAATAAATGTTGTTATAGTTCAAATTCCATCAACCCAGCGAAATATACACGAATTCTATTAACACGTGTTCAATGAACTAACCTCAATTCAGATCTGCACAACACTCATTATTATTAGTCGGGGCATTGATTGGCTCACCTGAAATGGTGTAAATTCTAGATGTAAGTACCTATTAGAAATGTCGTTACAGCCGATTTTAATACCCAATACCTATTTAGATTTCATCTAATACCATAAGAATCACTGTCCTGCCTTAAATACTGACTGACTGACAGACAGCCAACGTACAGCCTAAACCGCTAGTCGTACAGACTTGAAATTTGGAAGGTGTATTTGTCTTGATTCGTAGGAGTGTACTAAGAAAGGATTTTTCGAAATTCAACCCCTATAAATAAAAATAAAAAGGGGGGTAAAAATAAGTAAAAACTTTTGTATGAAAATCCTTTGTTTTTGAACTTTAGTCGTGAAAAATTGTATTTGGATAGTTCATATGAATTAAAAAATGCTGTTTTCTATATTATTTTGACATGGATTATTTAAGGTGGTGACAGCGGGGATGAAATTTTGTATGGAAAGTACTTTGTTTTTTAATTTATACTGTTGTAAATTGGTATTTGGGTAGTTCATTGAAATTAAAACATGGTAATATATTTTTTGACAGGGATGATTTAAGGGGACGAAATAGTGTATGAAAAGCTAATTTTTTTTAGTTGTAGCGATGAAAATTTGTTTTTAAAAAAAGCTGGTTTTAATATTTTTTGACAGGGGTGACTTAAGAGGGTGAAACTTGTGTTTGTAAGTTCTTTGTATTGAAGTTATAGAGATTATTGGTATTTGGATTGCCTTTTTAAAACAAAAACAACAATATTTTTTGCTAGCGTTAATCTAAAGTGTTGAATATGGAGGGAAAAAAATCGTAATTAACCCAGCGTTAAGAAAGATATTTGGGAGCGGGGCGAACTGCTTCAGTACGCGGGTGAATTCGTGGGCGACCTCTAGTATCATATAGAATAAGATAACAAAAATCCTGCCTGTCGCCGCCAGTTAGCTAAAGACGCATATTTAACCAAATGACACTAGATAATTTTAATTAAACTAACTAAGAAAAGGATCAATGAAGGAAATGGAACGTTGCCAACAGGCAGAGAACCGAACCATTAAAATTACAGTATTCTCTTAAGAGTTCGCGCAAAATTATATTGACAATTAAAACCACTAGCTTGGCAACCACTCGGTTCTTGGCTACACCTACGATTTACGTGAAACCTTGAAGAAATTGCTAAAGAAAATCGAAACTAAACAATTCAAATATTGTCGCTCAAATAGAATGATTGTGTAATCATCATACGTCGTAAGTCGTTCTAAAACTGTGGGAACCTCTGAAATTTTAAATTCAAGTCGGATTCGTCTGCTACACACTTGGAGGATCTAGCTCTCTCTCTCTCTCTCGTATATAATCAAAGGCTACGTATGATCTGCGTCACTTACGTTTACGAATATAGTCTAGACTAGACTTAATATTATGCTGCCGCCTGCCTATAACAAGATTCTGCTCGTTTCTGGGCCACGTTGACAAATCTGTTTTCCTTTACGAAAACTCTAATCTTCAATACCTTTAAAACTTTTTGTCAATATTAATTTATATGTCTCAATATTTTAACAAGCCCGGCGAAGGTATTCGTCCCCTCGGGACGGCAGGTGCTGCAGCCGGTTTAGGAAGCCCACATTGTCCCAATAAACGTGGAAGCTACGAGACCTGTTCCACTAATGGGACCCTCCTTCTCCCGCTGCGAATCGCCATAAATACTTATTACTGTTACTGCCTAGACCGTTATTTCTATTGCGATGCAATCAACGAATGTACCTAATACTACGCTCTCCAGAATTGCAAACCTATCATTTTCGTTGTCGCATGTCTTGTATATCCAGAAGGTCTTATTAATCAACAATAACATCATATATTGCAATTATTTCTAATACTGCAATGCTATCACGAATGTCGAGCAGCAATAACAATAAACACAGCTTATCGTTGTCCATCGTTTTTATCATAATAACATATTTTTTTAAAGTAAGTATACATAATTGTAACTAACGGCAATATTAACTTCAGAAAGCGTTAGTTGAAAGAAAAGTTGAGGAAATATGATTATTGCTACAACCGCAGACCAATGTGAGCATTAATATGCTGTTTTGACTGAATTATGATACTGACAGTTTAATATCCGTATTTAATAGGTTTATCAACATAATCTTTGTAAGTTGTTAAAATTATTCTATAATTTTCCAAATACCATCGAAAAACATAATCAGACGATGTTTTACTTTTTAACATAATTATGATCAACGATAACTTCTGAATTACACCGAGTAAGCGTATGTAGAAAACGAATATTATTATAGGAATACGTTTACGGAAATAAATCGGTGTTTGTATGTTTGTTTCAGGATAACAAAATTTGCTTATATGTTAAAGTTGATCTATTATTTATTTATTAGAATTTGCCTTGAATCACCGAAAACGATATTTGCATATGATTGTAATCTTTATTTTTTATTGAATGACAAGACGAGTGAGAGGGTTGTCTGGTGGTAAGCGTCACGCCTGTCCATAACAGTAGCAGTGCGAGAATTGTAAACTTGCGAATACAACATTGCACCGCACTGCACTCAACACCCTGAGATATTACATGTGAAATCTCTTTATGCTGAGTAATTTCTCTGGAAACATTGCCCTTCAAACCGAAACACAGTAATGCTTGCACACTACTGCTTGAAGTTGAATAACTGGCACAGGTGTGGTACTTCCCCAGGCGGACTCTGCAGTAGAGTCCTACCACTACAATCGATCTATCCTAATTATTTTGATATAAGATTACCATTACCTGAAACTTAATAGAAGTCATCGAAATATGTACTATAATAAAGTTATTGACAAGAACATAAAACAAGTGTGGAGTATATTAAACACCCACAAGGTGTTGCAAAACATCTGGACAAGTAACCTTATTTATTGAATACGATTAGCCAAAAGGCTTGAACAGCGACTTAAATTGAGGCTGTATATCGCTATTGAAACAATGTGTCAGTTAAACCTACCCGGTCCCGGTCGTAAGTCCTAACGCTGACAACTAATGTCAATGGCTGTTGGGCTGCGCACGCGCGTACGACCGACGCATTTTATCCTTTGCTTGTTACAGAATACATTAATAATGGCATGTGCAAGCAAAGGCACGCGACAGGGCATAGAAAGGTCTAACGTCGTCGACCTCAAACATCTGCTGTTTTGCATGAATAGCATGTTCTAGAAAACTGCGCGTTTGCCACTGTTGACACTTTTAACCTTCGCTTAAGTCCATAACTTTATCGTTTACAGAACCGCTGTGCAGTTGTTAAATCGCTTTGTATAAGTAATTTATATATACGAGGGCGGCACTGAAAATTTCGGGAATCAAGGAAGTGACACAACATTACTATTTAAAAATATATTTATTGCTTTTCGAAGTATTCTCCGCGAAATTTGACACATTTTTCCATACGATGGAACCAATCATTGAAGCAACCATTCCATTCGGAAGTTGGGGTCTCCAAAATGGCCGTTTTGTAGGCGTCCACAGCTTCTTCAGGTGATGAAAATCTCTGTCCACGCAATTTATTCTTTATTTTAGGGAAAGTATAGAAATCATTAGGGCTTAGGTCGGGGCTGTACGGCGGATGGTCCAATAATTCTATGTTTTCTTGCTCTAAAAACTCTTTTGTTCTGTGCGCGGTGTGAGAACTCGCATTGTCGTGATGGAGGATGATGCGGCGGTTGCAGTTCTCTTTACGGAGTTCAGAAACGACCTGTGGCAAACAAATGCTAGCATACCATTCTGCATTAACCGTTCTTTGTCCCTCAAGAGGAATAGTCGTAACATGGCCGGTTTTGGAGACAAACGTGGCCACCATTTTTTTTGCAACACTCCGTGAACGAACAATTTTTGTTGGCTTTAACTCATTTTCGAACACCCAAACTCGTGACTGGTTTTTTGTTTCGGGTTCGTACGCGTATATCCAGGATTCGTTACCTGATACGATGTTGTATACAGCATTTGAGGATCCTGCGTGGAATCTTTCGAGAGTTCTGACGCACCAAGTAACGCGAGCCGCTTTTTGCTCTTCACAGAGCGAATGCGGTATCCATCGGGAAAACAACTTTTTTACACCTAATTTTTCATGCAAGATTATTTGTATTTGACTCATGCCAATGTCTAAAGTTGCCTGAATTTCGCGGTATGTCACATGTCGATCTTCCTCAATCAGCTTACGCACAGCATCAACGTTTTCTTGGGTGACTGCAGTTTTTGGACGACCTTGGCGGGGATCATCACTGAGCTTGACACGTCCACGTTGAAATTCAGCAAACCAGCGATAAATTGTGGTTTTGGATGGGGCTTTATCACCAAATGCAGAAATCATCCGGTCAACACACTGTTTTTGTGTTAAACCACTTCGAAAGTCATAATAAATCATCGCTCTTGAATTTTCTCGAGTCAATTCCATTTTCTCAACGACTAAACAAGTTTGACAAAACCTTGTGACAAGACCGAGAATATTTTTTTAAATAAATAAATGGTATTCGATTTTTAAAACCAAGGAGTTTTCAATTAAAAAGATTTTAATATGACAGAAACAGTGGAAATATTCCATTCCCGATACTTTTAGTGTAGCCCTCGTATATATTTTGATGACGAATTTGTAATACATTAAATATTGATGTATAATAGTAAGTGCTCTCTCTAGTACTGGATAAAAAAAAACGGCTGAATTGAATGAAAGTAATATCAATACTTACTTATCTATAATAGGCATGGTGACTACAATTTTTTTATTATCTCATTAAAAAGCTGATCATCAATAGAGCCTATCAACGAAAACTAAATTTAAAATAACTCAAAAATAAATAAGTTCTAAGTATTTTAATTTCAAGCTAGACAGAGAGCGCGCTATACTGACCTATGACGTCAAGCCTCAGGCGCGGCATACAAATGCTATACTAACGCGTGCTTTGCGAGAAAGGGATAGAGCATCCCTTCTCTATCCCCACCTAAAACTTTAAACGCTCATATCTCAGAGATTTATCAGCCAATACAAATTTTTTTTTCAGTTTTTGTTATGTATTTAGTTATATTCATCACTAAGTCTGTTATTTGTCATAAATTAAACATTAGGCCACATGCCTATTAGGGTATACAAATCATTAGGTCATCTGACCGACGAACTTATTAATCTAAAGAGTAAATTGAATAAAGATTGCAATTTAATCATTTGGCAATTCATAAAACATCCTTTATTTTCGATTTGAGCGGAATGGGCGATAACCCCCCACCCAGTAGTAGGGTCCTCGAGCTTAATGTCCATTAGACACGGTACAAGCACAGCTGCTGAATGAAGAAAAATTATATCTTATGCAGAAAAATCAAATATATCTGCTTTGATTATATTGACTATGTTGTTGTGACAGGAAATTTCAAAGGTCAACAGTTTAAATGCATAATAGTTGGGAATGGTTTATTAAACGTAGCTGTTTTTGTTGTTTCCATTTCCAATAATGAGAGGGCAGCTGTGGCGCTGCGGGGGAGAAATGTCAGGATCCGCTTATTATTTCAATGGAACATCAATATGAACTCGTTGTTTGGCTCGTCTAAAAGTACAAATATAATGCTTACAAAATGATAGGTGTTAATTTTAAAAGCATTGTATTTGTACTCTTAAAAGATCCAAACAAATAAAGAATTGAAAACGCGTGAAGATTAGTAAAATGGACGTGACAAGTGTTAAAATGACTGGTATGATATTTTATTATATTATAAGTTATAAATCGTTACAGTTTCTTAAAACAGCATTGGAATTACATTAGCAATATTATTTTATAAATCCCATGTGTAAGATATAAGTAATTCTTCACAAGCAAGGGTTGCTGGAATCGATAATAACAGTTACGAAATTAAAGGCATATGGTGTGTTCTAAACCGGATATAAGTTCAAGGCCAATGTAAAAAGGCTATGAACCTCGCTTAATTATGACGAAACCTCAAATTTTAAACCTACTCCGGGAAAGGTTCGACCTGAACAACAAAGGCTATCTGTTGAAAAACTGAAATCGATATTTTTTTACAGCTATCATTGAAATTTGATTTATTACCTGCATTAAAACGACGATTGCGTAATTGAGGCGCCTGCACTTTTAAACTGGTTCGATATATCATAGTAGGATTTCGATTTTATAGTGTTTTGCCCCGGGAACGACATTAATATGCATCGGAGGCGCGTGCCGGGCGGTCAGCTGTTTCTTCTATGCGGTCTCGCAAGCTGTGCGCTCCGTAAATGGAAACAAGACTCGTGGATGGATTACGTCGATTACATCGCAATTATCCGTACGAGCCGCCTCGGATGCTTCTACGCAACGTCTCGGAGCACTTTCGCGATCTTTGTTCGCAGCGACATTGACCTTGCCGCCTGCTTCGCGAGTCTTATGTAACATTTTTCGGAGGCATGCGGCGCGCCGCCGTCCGTGTTCTTGCCATTGAACTTCGTTCTTTTCATGTAACGTTCGTTAACATGTCGAAGATTACAGATTTTGTTATCGCGTACACGAGGTGGCAGACGTACAAATACGGATCCTTTGTGTAGCTCCGCGTTGGCATTATCGTGCCGTAATCGTAACGCGATATTCGCATGCGCGATGCGATCGTTTTTATCGCCCGCCCCTGTCCTGACGAGCTACAGATGGCATTCACGATGCAGGCTCGAGTTTTTTACTGGCGCGCCGTCGCTACACTTGGACAGTTATGTCGCTGACTCTTTAGGAATCCAAAATTTTCTTCTCATGTAATGCCTGTGCTGATAGCGATCATCTACATACTTAAACTTGGTTTAAATCCGGTTCTTGCCATCAACGTACTTTACTATGCGTTCCAAGCACATTGTAACAGTCGCTGAGTAAAAACTTCATTGGTAGATTATTCTATGACGGGATTTGTAGATAATCCCGCAGGTAACGCACGGTTGAATTTAAACTGGCAGTAATGGGTCTATTGTCTGAAGTTTTAAATTAAGATTGCTGATAATAATGAGATCAGCGAAGCGTGACATTTGTGTAGTGAAACCTAAGGCACAAATAACAACTTATTACTACTACAGGAAAGGAATCTGATTTTTAATAAATTCCTTTTCTGACAATTCAGTAACCATGTCGTTTAGATTGAGATTTAGAATCTTAGCCAAGTGATCTCAAACGTCTGAAACATCAATTAAATTGAAGCGAAGTAAACCAGTAAACATAGGTAGCTCGACACTTGAGACGTCTCGCCGGATCATAACTTGAAGAGAAGCAAGTTCTCTAGCAATTACTAAATCATTTGTAACTTGGGAGCCTAATGTGCTCCTTGGGGAACACCGGATGTGGACTGCTATTTTACAATTAATAACGTGTATTTTTCTCTCTTTTACAGGTATGTGCCTATATAGTTAGAGCTGCTACGAAGGCCATTCGCCTCTCATTCGTCGGTTATTATAACCACAAAATAGTAAAGTTGCAAAGGTCAGTAAAATTTTTTTATTGTGTGTGGATTCCATATGCATATTTTATTCCATCCTTATATAATATGTATAATATAAAACGTTAATACAAAGTGAATGCTTGTTTATCTATAATTAAACCTAAGAAGAAAGCAGGAAACTTGTTTTGGAATGGTGCCAGTAACCAAAGTTTACGAGAGCGGCTTGTAGAATGACTACAGCTAAGTCAACTATCTGAATCCCGGTGAATCCTACATGATTTAGGATCGCATATCGAAATAACATGGAAATTACGATACAACTGAAAATTATGTAGCCTCCAAGGCTCTTAGAACTTAAGAGGGAATCCGGTGTGCGATTCTCCATACAAACGTATTCCCCTATTTTCTTCCTCGACAGTGTCTGGACTTCCTCCAGACTCAAGAAGGCACGATTGAAAAAAATGACACTTAAAAAATTGCTCTAAATTCTAGAGCAATATTTTTTTTATCCTTGGTCTACTGTAGACGTGTCTATGTTATTTCCTTTTCCCAGCAACTAATTGCTAAAAAAGATTTAACTCATCAAACATCTTAGTAATTTTTGGATGGTTATATTTATTTTTTTTAGCAATTAGTTGCTGAAAAAAAGGAAACGACAGAGAAATGTCTACAGTTGACCTAGAATTTATAAAAAAAAATTGCTTTAGAGAAATTATACAGAAAGGAAATAGGGGAATACGTTTGCATCGAGAATCGCTTACCGGATTCCCTCTTAATGAACGACCATTTTTACAGATCATTCAAGACACGCTTTTACTGAGTCATTGTCCGAACGAAACAAATCAGAATTCGGTCACTGATACAGAAAAAAAATATAGAAAATTATATCGTTTAATTCAATGTTATGAGCAATGGGCGATTTTCGGACAGCCAATTGAAAAAATATATATATAGTTCATAACAATCAGTTCGATGGCAATGAAGAGACATTGCCCTGAACAGTTTCACTATCTAGTCTGTGGTTCGGAAGATTTTTAACGAATGAAGCAAAGTAAAAAGGTTTAAAAAAAAGTAACCTTACTTATTTCATTTTCACCAGATCTGTCATGTGTAGTTTGTGGTTATTGTTTGTCTCACAAAGTATTTGCCCATAGTATTTCTTATGTTTTTGTTATTCCACGCAAATTAGTAAGTGCGCCTTTCCAAATAATTAGTTAATTACTTTCAATGAAAATTAAAATAACTATCGTCATCAGCCCGGAGACGTCCACTGCTGAACGAAGGCCTCCCCCTTAGACCGCCACACTGTACGACAACCTGCCTTTTGCATCCACCGGTAGCCCGTGACTTTTACAATGTCGTCGGTCCACCTTCCTACGCTGCTTCTTCCGGTTCGCGGTCGCCACTCAAGAACCTTTCTTCCCCATCGGTTGTCAGTAAAAGTAAGTAAGTTCGTATAGGCTGAGTGGCCAGCCCTTGTGACAAGTTAATGTGCTGCCGGAAGGCCTCTGACATGGCTGACGGTTGTTGTTATAGAAACTAGAACAAACAACCGGGACCAACAATTTAACGTGTCATCCGACCCACGGTAGCGCTCAGAAATAAATTCCACTCACGGTCACCCATCCGAAGACTGACCGGACCGTCCGTTGCTTAACATCGGTGATCGTTTAGAATCACCTAGACAAGCTAAGTACGCCACGAGCGCTACTTGTCAGTTCTTCGAGCGATGTGGCCTGCCCATTGCCACTTCAACTTGCAAACCTTGCGAGCTATGTCGGTAACTTTGGTTCTTTGGCGAATATCCTCGTTCCGGATTCTATCGCGCAAAGTAACTCCGAGCATAGCTCTCTCCATTGTCCGTTGCGTGACTCTAAGTTTCTCCAAAAGGCCAGCAGTTAACGACCACGTTTCAGTTCCATATGTCATCACTGGCAACACACACTGGTCATATACCCTTGTCTTCAGACATTGCGGGATTTTGGACGAGAAGATATTACGCAATTTTCCGAACGCTGCCCATCTGAGTTGGAATCTTCGGGCGACCTCTTTGTCGAAGTTGGACCTACGTAACTGAACAATCTGTCCAAGGTGTTGTAGTGGTCGACAACTTCGAGAGTATCGTTCCCAACGACAACCAGTACGGGCACAACATGGACATTGGACATGATCTTTGTCTTGTCCATGTTCATTTTAAGATCCACCTGTTGGGAATCGTTACTGAGGTCGCTGAGCATAGTATTGAGGTCCTTCAGCGACTCTGCCATGATGACTATATCATCGGCAAAGCGAAGGTGAGTGATGTATTCGCCATTAATGTTGATGCCGAATCCGTTCCAGTCCAAGAGCTTGAAAACGTCCTCCAATGCGTTCGTGAACAGTTTCGGAGAAATAACGTCTCCCTGTCTCACGCCTTTCTGCAATAACTATCAACAAAAAATAATAACAATACGTACAGTAACAATAAAAAAATATCAGAATTTCAACAAAATGATACAAGTAAACTTGGAAAGGCACTTCACCAACGAACGCGAACTGTGAAAAGAAGCAGTGAAGGTGAGTGAACTGCTTATTCACAAGAAAAATGGGAAAAATTGTGAGCCATATCGCGCCAGCGCGGCCTATCATTTGGCTGTAGAACTACGTTCTGACAGCTGTTAGAAAACTTCCCATTGGTTCAACACTGAAAACCGTAAATACCTCAAAACTGTTCCTCACACGCCTCCCGATAGTATTAAATTTACTTCCCTATGATTAACTATCTCCGATAATAGTTCCGTCGACTGTTTTGAATCACGCGAGATACACTTTCCTCTCATCTCTCATGTATCGACTTGGTAATATTACGCAACAATTTTACCCTTATTTTGTAGGGTATAATGATCTGATTCGCTTGGTATTATGTTGTCCGTAATCGAAATGGATAGTCGAGATGTCGAGTTACATACAATCACGCGATTGCTAACTTGCCTCATGTAGAGATAAGCAAAAACAGATCCAGAACAGAATCGTGGGAAGATTTATCTATAAACATTAGAAGCAGCCTGGCATCACATTCGCTAATGGTGATCAATCATGACATTCATCGATAAAAATTACTGCCACCAATAAAATGTTTGCTAACACAGTTACCAAACCTTGGTAAAGAAACGTGATACTGTTGGTTAATTACGCAGAAATCTTAAAGAAAATTCAGCCTGGCAAAATGCTTCCCAGGAGCTCCCATTACGAACGCTTTTTGCTCCATTTTATGGCCTTTTCAATAAGACAGACTCATAAAAAGCGTTGCTAAACGATAACTAACCAGTAATTTGTTGATATGCATCGATGTTAGATAGACCGCAAGTTGTTGGAGCGGTTCGGATAGATACGGAATCCGCGGATATCATGCGAGGGTACAACAAATGGCAAAGCCCTAGGGCGTTCTCCCCTCTCCGACAAAGCTAAATTCTCATTTGCATAAGCCATAAGAGATGTTGTTTGCAGAGGGGACTGATTAGCTTGCAGCTGAATTAGTAGAAGCCATTGCAAAAATAATCATGGACCTGAATCTATCAGCCAAATTTAGCAGCAGGAAAGCAGATTCTATTCTAGCCGATATTAGCAACTTTAGTGGCGTGTTCAATTCGAAAGATACTGCCAGCACATAATTATGAAATACGACTATTACTTCCTTCCTTGGTTTTAGCTTACGCATCATGTATCAAGTCGCCCCCTTGTCTCGAATCATTGGAGCCAGAAGCGTCTTTGCGAACTCGGTCCTTGGGCAACATTTAGGTGGAATTAAGTGCGCTTAATCGTCGGCGCGAGCGATGGCCTGGGAGCACAATTTGAACCACGGAACATGCATTCATTATAAACCCATAGTTTTTTACGATCAGCTCCTTCTTTATTTCAGTTAGCCAGACTGCACTTACCGCAACGCCCCGCCGGTACAAGTTAATATGCTTTTAAATACAGTAGTTTGGTGAAAGAACATCAGTGCACTTTGCATGTTCCAAATTATGCTGTATCGTGAAATAAGTTTACATGACTGCTTGCCATTACTGAGACCCAACGTATCGTCATTAAAAGAATTATTATATAATATAGTTTTCCATTCCATGCTTATTATTTTACTGACCATGAACTACATAATGGTGGAATGGTGGAGCTAGCTGGAATGACTCGATTAACTGCAAAACTCACACTCACAACCGCTATGAGTTTTAAATTGCTCCGAAGCAACAAGCGGTGCAAAGTTTTTGAATCGGATGGAAATGCTGATTACTTGCCGAGAAAACTATACATCATAAAATATGTACAAAAATGCAAGTGTCAACAATATTCCACTGTCTAGGCGTTCGTTACAAACAAACCGTTGTTTATTTTCAATAACACTTAACGAACCGCGTATGTCATAACAGTTGCATCGACTTTCTCGTTTCCGACTGCGTCGACGCCCACCTTTTAAGCTCGGGGGCTTCTGTTATTTTTCTCATAAAATACGAGGCCAGCACCAAAGTGCGTGTTCTTTTGTGGCTGTTTTCTTTACAATAGTGCGGTTTCATTATGCAGGCCGAAGGAAAAAGGAACGAAACAGATGTACGGCGCTGGTGCATTCGCGGTTCAAACAATAGTCACGAACAGCTCGATCGATCGCTGTCGCCTTTTGTGCGCTGAAGACTCCAGTGACACGCGGCCCTGCAGCTGGTGCCCCATTACATTAGATCCGTGGCTTCGTTCCGTCTACAGCATCTTCGGAAATCTTATCGATTCTGCCGTCACGACACGCCCGCAGCCGACATCATCTCGAACAATGCTCGTTAGGTTAGCGAATACCAAAACAGTCACAACTACAATAGATTACGCGAAAGCGGTTTCCATAACATAACATTCAAAGCGTTTTAATAAAACGAAGACTACCATTAACTAGAAGCTTTAAATGACAGTAAACTCATGGATTCTGCAAATTTGCAAGTGGTTTTAGAGGGCATGTCTTGGCAAGGAAAAATGCGGGCTCCCGGCTGACGCGGTGCAACGGCGCGGCGGCGGCGGCGCAGCGGTCGCGTGCGTGTGCGCCCGCAGCGGACGGACGCGGTGGAATTATGTGCACTTACCGCAGCCCGTCATTAGCGGCCTGAGCCTCGCGTGCTCTGTCATGGGCGACTGTTCCGGGCTTTACGATTTAAAAAGCTTTTAATTTCGGGTCAATTCGACTATGATAATATTAAAGAAATCTAAATTTTTCTTTGACTTTTAAGTAGGTTTTTGACTTGATCTCGCAAACCATTGAGTCGAAAAAAACACTGGTTCACAGAGCAGCCGATTCGCATCGGACTATCAATTAGCACACTTAATTAAACGAACCCTTGAAAGATTAATATTGAGTGCTCTTGCAATATAAAGCGCATCTACCGTTACGCGGCCGACGCGACGTTCGGCTCGCGCAAGATTTTTAATTAAAACATTCCCCGTCGAGGAAATCTCACCACAGAAGAAAAAGGCCAATGGTAACTGAAAAGAAAAAAACGTTACCCCTCCTTTTCATCCTTAATCTGGTAATTGTCGGTAGATTTTTTGTACATCGAAAGAAAAAACTTGCCCTTTGTAGATTTTACCCTCGCACGTGTACCGACGAATATTTTTAACCAATCGCCAACGTGAATGTCAGAACTGTGAAATTGTATGACGAAATATTGTTATCTGAGAGCTCCATCGGTGCTTACAAGCTTGAAAATCATTCTGGTTTTATCTATCTCGATCTAGGCGATGAATAATGAATACAGCTAAACAATGCACTGCAGGAAGTTTGAATGTATAAATATTTATCCAAAGTAAATATTTATCTAAACTTCAATTGGGCGTCGGAAAACGAGACGATTCTGTTAATAGGATAGTAATTAAGCAAAACGGGGGTGAGGTGCTATGGGAGGAGGGGACCGCAGGTGCGACGCTAAGGGCGTAACCTTTACAACAGCTGTTCGATACTAAGGAGGAAATGGCTACACGCCCGATCGAGCCGATGAAAAATAAGACGAATGGATCTAATCCACTCCCACATTATAAATTAACGTGCAGGCACAAATGCTATTTTATTATCGTCGTTAAAGCACTTAAAAATGGTACTAAGTTGGCAGCTGGTCGTAGCACGATGCCTTGTGGTTAAGTGTTTCTAAAGGGCAACCTGCAGCGGTCGCAATGTTTACACAAGTCCTATGAGTAGGTCTAACACAACACACCGCAGCATTAATGGGACTAATGCCACGGGATCCCGTGCACTGACCGCCCAAAGCCATTTGAATATTAATATCCACTCGAATTCGTTTAGTCGTATATTGCCACTCGCATCCATTACCCGTTATGGGGTTATAAATATTCAGCTGTAATGATGACGGTCGCAGTCCCAGTAATGTGTTAATGTTATTTGTGGGCAATCTCTATTGGTCATTATCGTAATTGCTGTGTTTATTAAGGTCCGAGTGCTAAACGCCTGCGCAAGAAAGCAATATGAATCAGCGAATTGAACCATCAAATCGCCTTGATCCTATTTCTGAAATGATACATATCGCTGACATATTGCCTCTGCCGAATTATTTTTCCCATTTGCGGAATTTCCGATAAACACGCGGCTGCAATTTACGATAAAGGCCCACCATCCTTCACTTCCTCTTCTTGGGACTTCAAAATCCTTTGATACATTACTATTTCATCTCTGGATTTCGAATTTTGTGCGAACTTGGTTTCACCCTCGCTTTTTCGATGTCTCGGGATCCTCGGGGGTCTGAATACTTTCCCGTTTCCCGTTGCCTCGGGAGCAGTAATCCACGGGCCAGGGCCGGACATTTTGCGTCAGGGGTTTTTAATTTGGTGGCCGCCTGCTGTGAACGGATTATCAAGCCGGGAGGCTCGCAATTAGTCGTCGTGTTGAGGTCGCTCGCAGTCCGCCGCCCGCCGACTTTTTGAGGATTAACCACCAGTTGTGCACAGAGCCCTATCATTTATTTAGAGTTTTTTCCATTACATGCTATATTCACCGGTAGGTCGTTAATATAAAATCACTCAAAACGAAATATACTTACAGCAATAGGCTAATATCTCCTTGGGCTTTGTGATCAGGTAAAGGTAACGAAATTTAAGCAAAAGGAATTTTTAATTTAACCCAAACAATATGAAGAGCACAAACATCCAAAAACAATATCCGTTTATCCAACGCCCCTACTTTCCTGCCTTTTGTATTAGTGATGGTCCTTAGCTTTGCAGGATATTATATCGATAAAAATTCCTTCAATATAATTTGAATACTTCTATGTCATGTTGCACTAGTTAAAAGAAAAGCATAGCTTGTCTTAGCATTCTGCGATCTATATGCCGAGGGTGGGGATTATGGCACAACCCAACAATCTTCAGCAGTGGCGTCTAATGTGTGAAAAATTATAATTACTGAAACAGTGTTTTTAATCAAAAACGTTGTGCCATAAACCAATTTTTCGCTGTCACTTCCACAGGAACGTGAATTTCAACATCAAACAGCGTCGCCCCATGGGAACATCGAGGCTGGCGTTCTTTTTGTTTGTTTTGCGCAGTTGTGATGGCTGCTACAGGATTATGAGATGATCCCCTGCACTCTTTCGATTATCATATTACGGTCGGTCGATCTCGTCGTTTTGCCGAATGAATTGGCCACGCTCCAAGTGAAGCTGCCGAGTGTATCAGTGGTAATTGACATATTTGCCTGAAAGCACTTCGCCTCCCTCTTTGTCTTTGTATGCTTCTTTTCGGATTAAAATTAAATGCTTTTTAAAATCTTTGTCATCAGAATAACAAGTCTTCTATAAGTTCTTTAATACCTTTCGTTCTTATATTAGATGTCTAGGCTTATTTTACTAAACCTCCTCTCCACAGAGAGGATCATATATATCTCATATACTAAACCTCTCCACAGAGAGGAGGTTTAGCAGATAAAAACGTAGAGAGGAGGTTTTAGTATATGTAGTGTCTCTAGGTAATTCTAAACGATCACCGACGTTAAGCAACGGACGGTCCGGTCAGTCTTCGGATGGGTGATCGTGAGTGGCATTTATCTCTGAGCGCTACCGTGGGTCGGATGACACGTTAAATTGTTGGTCCCGGTGTGTTCTAGTTTCTATAACAACCACCGTCAGCCATGTCAGAGGCCTTCGGGCGGCACATTAACTCTGACACTAGGGCTGGCCAGTCAGCCTATACGTACTTACTTACTTTTTTACCTCCTCTCTTTAATTTTCTTTTCTTTTAAGATTATTATTGTATAGTTTCATAATGATTACTTCCATTATACGTATATCTAACGGTCGATTACGCGGTTCTCATACTCCTAAGAATCATTATGATACTGATGACATAACCGCCAGACAGTAACCTTATTATGATGACGCTCTTCCGTTTTATCCGAATCCGAACATATGACTACGCAAGCATTCGCGCTTACAATACGGTCATGTGTTCAAATACTAGTTTTTACGGCTGTTACGTCACTCATTCATCACGATAACGTACTGTATGTATAGCTGTGTAGTGATAGTACAATGGTTATGCTAATCGTGTCGAGATTGCGATTAACAATAATAGGCCCAGTCGGCCGTGCCTACTGCGAGTACTCGATCGATACGCGACCATCTGGCGGTTCTCTCGATGCGAACTTGCTTCATACAAACTTTTTTATCCTTCCATAGCGTTCTTAGTTAGCAAACATTCATTGATGATTTGCATTTTGATTAATCATACTCACTCTTGTGATTGTGAGTATTCAAGACGTATTGTTTCATTTCATTTGTTTGTGGTCCTGGGTATGTCCTAAAACTGCAACCAGTACCACCGGAGGACGGGCAGCAGCGTCCTCTCCGTTAACGGTGGTGAGCATTCTGCGATCCCCAAGCTGCCTGCCAAGCGTGGGGATTATGGCAACCCCTCCCTATTAAGGGGGTGGCCTTCGTCCAGCAGTGGACATTTTCTGGCTGATGGATGGATGGATTGTTTCATTTTGTATTAGTCTTCGCTGTTTTAAATTTCAGTAAAAAAAAATTGTTGTTCATTTCTGGTGATCTGTTGTTATTGTTGTTAAACTCGTAAGAAATGTTTGATGTACGCTTTCATTTTTTGGAACAAAAGAATGGAGAACTTAGGGAACAACCCGTGCAAACGGCTAAATAGTAAAATGCGCTGCCTGAGTGGTATGGGTGTTATCGATAGTAACAATTTGGGTGTCTTGAGATAATCGGTTTCTTCTAGGTAAGCGCGTTATCGTAGACAGGCGAGACAAATACAAAGTAAAAAGGTTTAGTAAGAAGTCAATTTGTCGTACATTTTTATGCTATCTCGTTCCGGAATACATATTTATATTAGTTAGATGGTTCTAACAAAACTTTTCCTGACACATTTCCGAACTTCAAACTGTGCTAAATTTTCGCACACAATAAAGTAATCCCCCGATATGCCATCGCGCTTGCTTGAGCTCAATATTGCATTAATGAGGCCTCCAACAATGACACTTAATTCTCTTCCCAAAAGAATCCAAATTAAATGAAAATTTTGCTATATTAACTACCTTATCTTCACCAAAATAAGTTTCAAAATTGCTAGAACACCAGGTTATGCAGAGTTTCTGTCTAAGGATTTTGTACTATTATCAACTCTGTAACATGTTAAATTTAAGGTTCAATATTCCAGTTTGGGGTAATTTCGCGAAGGGGTGGCTCGCAAGACGGGGGTGGACTTCTGACACGTGCACACGCATTTTGCGTATTACCTAAATAAATAGCAGTACTCCATGTCTTGTTTGTGTTTTGAGGTTCTCACGAATTTGTCTTCGTTAATTTTAAATTATAGAAAGGGGAACTCTTACATAATATAACAGAGGTAAAACAAAATCGGTCGAGAGCTTTTATAACAGTTTTAAAATTCGTAAGTACATTTTTGTATAGTATTAGTCAGCGACGGTGATACGACGACGACGGGCCCAGCGCTAGCAAATCAATCAAAATTAACAACACAATATAATCAAGCATAACTAGCTAAAAGTATGCATATTACATTTGCCGGAAAATAGAGATAGTGAATCTAATTACTGCATGACAAAAAGAGAACATATATACATGTATTAGAAGTTTGTATGAGAGCTGGCGCTCAACATATAGTCTTCAAAATCCGTGCGCTTATTTCCCGTCTATTCATCTTATCATTGTCGCTGGTGTTAGTTATATACAATACATTATTTTTATACTCCAGTAGCAAGATTGATAATGGTAGGGAAACAAATGTGTTACAACCTTACAACCACGTCAGTTTCCACGTCATAATCATAATAGGTATAATAGAAGGGACTAAAGAAGGACTACGACATAAAATTTCCAAATCTAAAAGTACTTTATTTTGCTGTTATGGAAGTTACCTAGTAAATAGCTCTAAATATATCTAACTAGGGGTTAGTTTAGCTCTAGCATCGTTTCCTTTTCTTCATCGCATTAGTCAGGTGTATTGTCTAATTATAATCCACTGACCACTGCAACTGGACCATTGCACACTGGAGCAAAAGCATAAATTTGCATAATCCTGCATTTGAATGCACACGTGTTTAAAAGCCACGCGTCTCTTTCAAAGCAACCCTTTGATGCGTCCTTTGTTGAGATATGATTGTAATGAATTTGATTTTATTTGGGCTCTATTGCGCGAATGTCGGTCGCGAATGGTGCGAGGGGTGCAGCGATCGATACTGTGTTGTCCTGTGAGAAAAACAGTGGTAGTTTTTGGACGAGGGCATTTTGCAAACCGCCTTTGTATTTGCAATGAAATAGTAAGCTAGTTTTTGTCTGTTCTGTACTGATTATTTGAGATGGTTGGAATTGAATTAATGTACAACCAATGATTAACTAATTCCGTACCAAGATATAACATTAAATTTCAGTTTAATTCGGCCTTATCTTCTGATTGATCGTCTGACTATGATTTCTGAGTTACCCACAGCAGATGACAAAACAATCTGTCACAATTTGCCAGTTTTCCCTTCACGAAATTGAAAACTCTCTCATCAAACCGAGATTATGGCAGACGGACCTATCCATCAGACCTTTGAAACGATTGACGACTTTCAAATATCAACGAATTGCAATAGAAAGTTGCGTAAACCGCCACGTCCTTGGCAACGTTTCGTAATATGTAATTCTCGGACGTACTCTTGCGTATTCTGTGTTTGGGGCAATCGGCCGTGGCGGCTGCGAGGGGTGCGCCCCACCCGGTGCGTTCACACACCGCCCCTCTGACACCCTTGTTGGAAAACTTACTCTCAAGCTGCTGGAAGAGCTAACGAACTAAAGATAATGTTTAACCGAAACCTAGGTCCACCAACAATGAGATGCCGACAATTTCGACGGACGATGTCAATAAGACAGTGAAACTGGTTGCGATTGGCAAGACATCGATAAGGCCGACTGATTTAATAATAGAAATGAACAATATCGTGCTTTGTGATAAATTGATATTCCTCATCTATTTAATGAAGAATATGATGTATTAGGAACGACGAAGGAACTGAATTTATAGAATTAGTTTATTCACTTTTGTCCTTTTCATTTTCCACATGATAGTTAAAACTCATCCAGTAGCACTTTATAGCAGTGGTCCTCCCTCGTGTACTCGTATATTGGGTTACCAGGGCCGGCCACAGTCACAGTAGAGCACAGTAATCCAACTACCATAGTTTATATTATAATAATCTCGTGGCTCGATCACGGTTCTCAAGTTTCAATTTTCTACTGGAAATATCGGAATGGAATTACATTGTAACACTAACTAATCTTCCTTCCTTCCCGATTTTCATGTGTGATACACCCGTTGCTAATGAATGCGTCCTTAGCCAGCTGATGTTTCGTGGTAGGACCAAGCATTTTTTGTATCTTGCTCAGATAACTTTGCTCTTGAACTTGGGATTTTCGGTTTGGTCTCTTGGACTCTTCAATTTGCCTTCAAGCCGATCTCGCCTTTGTTATCAATATTTTCAGCATTATAACAAACATACTTTAGTATGTACTTATACGTAATTAATTAACTTTGATCGATTTATCCTCTCTGCTACACCTCTGTCTTGGTCCTCAGTATGCTTAGTAGAGAAAGCTTATTATACGATGAAGCCGGCAATTGTTACACTAGTTTTAAACAGTTTTATCCTATGTGAAATTTTTGGTAACAGTAAACAGTTTATATCTCCGATCTGTCAGATATATCTCCGATCAAAATAAGCTTTGTTGCCCAACTGGCTGCACTTTCATTCTGTGTCCCATTGCCGAAGGGGAGCGCAGGGCGGGGCCATCTGATAATATCGACTTTTCTGCCGCTATTGATCATTTGCTGTTGATTGATAGTTTTTAATTAAAACGATAACGATTCACATTGTTTTTTTATGACGACATGTTATGGGGGAATGTGAACGTGTTAGTTTACAAGATTTTTGTTGCTTTGAAGTTACTCAAGTAAACAGCTATATCGTGTACGAATTTGTTTAATTAGATTGCAAAACCTATAGTTAATTAACATGAATGTATCGTCAACCCTTCAACCGATTTTCATCAAGAGTAGATAGACTAGTGGCTAGTGGCTAATGGGTAGATGAGTGGGTTCTTACAATGTAGTTCTTAACTTCTACACAGGTAAAAAGAGGAAATTACCAACAGCACGTGTCTCGTGGGGTATCATTGAGTAACTCATTTAAAAGTCAATTTAAAACATTTCTTTAATTGCGTTGTTTGTAAATAAATTATTAATGACAGTATCATGTTGTGCCCTATATTTATGTTCGAATACGGTTCCCCTGCATTTCATCCAACTGAGGTTTCACCGGCTCCACATCTTACAGCCACAGCCGACTTACCGAGCCTATAATGAAAAATAGGTATGATCGATAAACTTGATAAGGAGAGTAAGAGCCCGCATGTAGTACAGTACAGACCTGCAAATCAGACCCGATGCTCTGTCTAGACACTTCCCTAGGCTTTACGGTTCAAATTATATTTATATACGGTCATTATGCGAGGGTAACACAATCGATGTCCTCGACGACGATGTCGTGATTGACTCTTTAATTTACCCTTCAAATATGCACCCTGGTGTTGCAAAAAATACTGCTCTTCATTAACATCCTGTTAGTTGTTTTTTTGCTGACTGTATTTTCAAAACGCGTTTTAAAGGTTCGAACTTAAATTACGACCTTATCATTAAAGCTTTTCGTTCACTCCAAGAGGGACCATCGTAAAAATATATCACACCATAAAGCGTAATTCTCTTAAAATAAATCTCAATAACTGTTTTTTAACTTCAAAACTGGCGTTAATCACTTAAGACTCAGCTGTTGAAGGAAATTTCTCAAAGGAGAACTCGCCATCTAAAAGCTAAGCCACAATGACAAGACACTGCGTTGCTCAAATCCTACGCCCTAAACCACGCTTGAATCATTGAACAGCGTATTTTGACTCCTATTCCCAGTTAATAAAAAAGACTGTCGTTTGCCGAGCAATTCACTCAATTCAGTAGCCGAGATTTAGGGGTGGTTACTTCCCATAATTTGTCTACGAAATTTCAAAGCAAGTACAGCGTATTTATGAGAAAACTTTCCAGTCCCGCTCTATCTTAAAAGATACCGTTCATGTATACTGATATTATCGCAATCAACTTTTTCGGCCAGCTTGAAAAGGTCTCGAAATTTTTAGGTCGCAATTAAAACGACTTCAGACATAAAATCCAACTGCCATCACCTGACCGGTGCCTTAGGTATTAAATTAATTCCCAAAAATTTACTTCAAACCTGATTTACTGTCCAAAAAGATCTAAAACGCTGCAAGTTAAACTCGGTGCCTCTTGGGATATTTGGTACAAAAAGAATAAAGAGGCAACCCTAATCCTCGGATGTAAGGGTCTAAAACGCATATAACAGGGAAACAGTTATCGATTTCTAAACCAATTCTAACTTGTTATATGCATAACAATAGCAGAAGTTGGCTAAGAAAATTGTTGTTTATTGATGAACGGCATACGACCGGTCGAGTCAGGTCAGACGTATCACTACTAGAACAGATGCTTTTGATTATTTACTGCCTTTGACACAGCGTAATATTCCCTTGGAGAGTTTAAGTAGACAGATTATGATAAGTTTTTTTATTTTTTATTATACACTTTCAAGTGACGAGACGAGCAAGACGTTCGCCTGGTGGTAAGCGTCACGCCTGCCAGTAACAGTAGCAGTGCTAGAATTGTGCACTTGCGAACACAATCCTGCGCCGCACTGTACTGCGCTCGTAACCCTGAAATATTAGATGTTAAATCTCTTCATACCCAGTAATTTATCTGGTAACTTTGCCCTTCAAACCGGAACACAGTACTGCTTGCTTGCACACTACTGCTTGGCGGTTGAATAACTGGCAAAGGTGTGGTACTTCCCCAGGCGGACTCTGCAGTAGAGTTCTACCACTACAAAATTGTACTTATGTTGCTAGGTAATTTTTAGACTAAGTAAATAGAAATCTTTACTTTACTAGAACAGCTTTACAATCCGTTAAATCTGCTAATGAAAATGAAAGTTTCGAAAAAAGCAATTAGGTCAAAAATATGACGAACTAGGAAGCTTAATCACTGCCTTCCAGCCGTAGTGTGATGCGGAGCAAGGGTCTGATTGCTCATTAATCACAGAGGCCGTAATTACCGCGCCGGCGCACACCGATGGAGGTAATTTGATTTTAGAACTAAGAAATACATAATTCAACCTGACTACAATAGCCTTATACTTACATTGTTTATGCTAAAGCACAGGGCTTCATCAGGTCAAATAGAGGTAATGTAGTTTTGATATCGAAGCAATGATGGCTATAAAGTAATTAAATTAGTCTAAGAACGAATCGAACGTAGTCGAGTCCGAACTAAGCTTGAATCAATTATGATTAGTTTTTTTGTTTGTGATTACGGTTTTTTTTTGTTTTGTTATTATTGGATACTTTATCAAAACAGCTGATATACATCAAGCATAGTAAATGCTTGACCCCCAGTCAAGTCCCCAGTCTTTTTGTATTAACATAAGATATTATGGTTACCTGGAATAGATCGCTTTAAGCGATAAGGCCGCCAATCGTGGCACTAGCTCGTAGGGTTCTTGTTGTATTTTTTGTATTTTTTTGGTGTACTCAATAAAAATCCTTCGTCATTTGCGTTGTGCGTAGTGGTAGAAAGAAAACAAACCGATTGGCAAAATGAAATTAGATACGTACACAAAGTAGGTCCTAACTTTTAAATTGCCACGACGTCAAACTTATCAAATAAAGTAATTAAATGCATAAATGCTTGTTCGAATAATTGACACATTATAATTTGAGCAAAATTTCCGCAGTTCATGACATATCTTATCGGGTATCGATTTATAACTGTCCATTATTATTAACGAATTGGTTGACCCTTAGATGTAGGGTATCACTGAGGTTATCCTAGAAAGTGTCGAGATAATCATGATTTAGGGCTATTCTCATTATGAATGCTAATTTATTATCGTTTGTTTAAATATTTGTGTGTGGTTTGAAGTTTAATAGCTATAATACCTATAATATGCATTGACATTCTGAGTTTTGAGGACTGTCGTGGGGTTTGGCAATAATAGGAACTGCTCTGAAGTCCCCCATGGCGTGTATTGAGCATGGCTCTCTCCCTATCACCCGTATAATACTAGAACCAGTTCCTAGAGTAAGTTCGTTTTCATCGTGATTGCTTTGGCCAGCCCCAATTCTAAAGTTAATATTATGTCATGTAAAGGCCTCGGTGATGCCCGGACGATTATTGTGAACTAGCTCCTTAACTTTTATAGATCGCTGGCAATGCTCTTTAACAAATGCTACTGGTGTTCCTTCAGATGTTCTGTAAACAAATATTTTAGCTTTAGTCTGATTACTAACAGTGTTGAAAATAGCTCCAGGAAGCGAGAGTTTTCAATTTGTGGTTTGGGAGATATTAAGTCTCCTACAAACTAACGACTTGAGCTCATTAGTTGGTATTCGGTTACCGTCTGATTTAATTAATTAAAACTCTGATGTCTTAATAATGCTGGTGCACGAAAATGGCTTTATAAATCTGGAAATGCATTAGTGGTTTGTCGGCTATAAGAAATAGGCTTAGGTTAATCTCTCACATCTGGCCAACGTCTTCAAATATATTATGTATCCATCACAGGACTATTATGATTTACAGTCTATACTGTAATTTGTCCACAATTTATCTCATGTTAAGTAATGTGCTTAAATAATACACAATAAGTGCTTAGCGATATATTTTCAACTTGAACTTGTCGACTCGCTAGCTCGCTACAGCCGAGCACAAGAAAGAGCGCTCTACCACTTTGCTACGGTTTCCATCAGACGTTTCCCTTACTGTTGTCAGCTCAAACTTATTGTTGGGTTTTGATTGAACCCTGCAGCGTGTAATTCAAACATGCCAACCACGTTATCATCGCTCATAGCGTAACAATTTTACTATCAGAATTATAAAAAAAACACTGTCCAATAAATCTCAGTAGTTTGATTAATGGTCCTTACAGCACTATTGTGATCGCGCACCGTGCTTCGGTCATCACTCTCACCTGCCTTAAAACCGGACGCTATAAATTATAAGAAAACAAAACTCGTATTCTCTATATCACCCCTATGTTTGACTCGTAGGTAATTCCCTTGATGAATCAAAGAATACATAATACAAAATACAGAATACATAATACAGAATACAAAAAGAATACATAATTATATTGAGGTATACTCGCATAAATTTGTACCGTCGGCAAGGCGTCGTAGTCACATTCCAAAAAATTGCAAGATTGTAGATAATGTTGAGTTGATTGCTAGTTTTCTTTTTTATTAGGTCTGCGGAAATCTCTGACTATCATCAAATAAGATGCACCTATTAGGTATATTTCTGTCTGTGAGTTGGTGAATAAACGACTTCCTTCCAGAACTGTTTGAAAGTTCAAACCGTTCTAAAATTAGTTGGACAACTAATGATTTCGTTACCGCCATATATCAAGCTCTAGATGTTTTTGATCACGACAGAAATAGGAAGGCTATAAATTGCTGCCTACAAAGACACCGGACAAGACAAATGTACTTACAAATACAATGTTTCAACAGCATGGACATTGGACAATCGATAAAGCTGGTTTGAAATCAATACGGGACATCTAAACATCAAAGCCGATACCAAAGATATCTAAAATCATGCTTTAATCATTAATAAACTAAAATATTCTAAAGAGATCTAATCTTCTCAGTTTTCTTTTCTCACATTTCAGCACGAAGAAGGCAATCATTGCCGTGCCTTTACACGAGTATATAACAAAAGCAAATCGTGGCACTGTTATAACTGGGTTGTTACTAGAAACACAACCCCAGGAAACGGTCTTACACTATCTTGCGTAATTATCGGGAGACGGAATTAACGGGAGCCCGGCCACTCGTCTCTGTTTATCCGCAGAGTGAATCCGTCGACACCCGGAGACCTGTCGTGATAACACTCCCATTGTGTAAACTATAAACATTGTCTTTTATTTTTATACTAGCACTTCCCACGGATATGCACTGCGAGCGCACGGCGCCCAGACTACGGTTGATGCTCCATATTATGTCACAGCGGGGTGCTTCATGGCATCATTAGTTCGAATAAATAGAAACAGTGTAATGGTCTAACAGAAGTTAGTACTTAAAAAAATCGGTGGTTCTTTAATGACCAACGTGTACCATAAAAAATCTATTGGTCCTATATTGGTTCCCTGAGTTACTCTCCTTGAGATAAGAATATACTTTAGACGTGTCACGCGAAACCACTAAAAGTATAATTTTATTTTTAAAGTAGAAACGACGGAGAACTTTTTTTATCTGTATGGAAGATGAAAACAATAGATACAACAATAGGCTGTTGATAGTCAGGTAGCTGATATCTACAATGTTTATTTTTTGTATGGCAGAGTACAACTGCTACGACTACGACTTAAGTATCTTCTTACACTTTCTTCATCCTACAAAGCCTTTTAAGTGTTTGATTCTTAAAGTGATCATTAACCTTATTTCTATTTATATTCAGGTTGTTATTTACTGTTATCTTAGTCGCGTGTTATTTATCCGTCACCCACGTCCTCGTTCTCAAACTGAGTTTAGCATTCCGTCGCCGCGTCGTCACGAAAGCAGTATTATCTTGTCCACGTAATTTGTTTTATGGAATATGGTATATTGATTCCTGCACTGATTGCTCGCCCCAATCTGGGTGGACGCGACTAGCGTAAATTGGCGTAGGTTTGTGTGGAATTAACTCAAAACAAACCGGACAATTTGTTTTATGTGATGGCGTTGTGCGGAATTGCAATTGTAACTAGTCAAAACTATCTACCCTCGTTTTCGGCTTCTATTGGTGAATTTCAATACAACTCTATTAAAACAATTGTGTTTATTTTATAGTTTAAAACATTTTGTGAATAAATCACCGTAATTTTTATAAAAAATATTTTAAGTGATTTAAAAAAAAATACGCATTTAGTAGTGCCGTAAGCTTCTTGAACGTTATCCTGCCTGATTCAGACAAATGTAATACTTAATTAAATGCTTGATTCATCAGAAGACACCCAGATTGTATTTACCATATTATTTATTTTTGTTGTATTCAGGGTAATGTGTGCCCTAAACGCCGTAACCTACGCCGCTTTTTATTCTTTTAAATTACGATCCTTACGCCTACCTTCAATTTTACTGTAAAAATTAAGCGCTAATTACTTCAACTGTCATTATCATCGTAATTTCCCTAATTAACAGACTTGGTAATAAACTTGCAATAATAGTGTTCGGCGTTTATTGTGTTGTAAAATTAAACTGATTTTATTCCTTATACCTCAATTAACGTTTATTGACTATAATTATATCCATGCACATATGACCACATTTTATTTAATACAAACTTTTTACCATCGGCAGTTGTTACAAAGATATGCTTAGATACAGAAATGGTTTCAAAAATTCAAATGACGAAAACATCAATAAATATGGCAAAGAACCAGGCGCACAGAAGCGAAGAGGAAGTATTCACCGCGAGGGACCGCTGGGGCTCGAACGCCCGAGGAATATTAAATAGGGAACACGGACGAGATCTGAAAACTTAGCTTTATACTTGCGAACGAATGTTTCTTCCCAACGCTCTCTTGTTTAAGTAGTGAACGCAACTTCCCAGCAGTTAACTTGTTCTAATAGAGCTCGGAAGCAATTAGTGTAGCGTGCTCTCTACCTCTTAACTTATTCCGTCGAAGTGTTAACGAATTCTTTGTAAATGTAAAAGTTGTGGTTGATCTCTACAAACTTTCGTTGTTTGTTTCAGGTAAGATTCCTACAAACATAATGAGTGCAGAAAGTTACGTAAGAAATAAGACAACTCGGACGTCGAAAGTTACTCCTGAATAAGATTATTCGGAGCCTAAAGATATTTCCAAGGTAATCCTAAGAAAATTAATGTTTGTAATACTGGTACAAAACAAAAGGCTTAGAATACTAAAATCGACCGTCTACTTGGTCCTAACAAACTTTTTGTCAAGTCCGTAGCTGCCGAGGACAAACGACATAGGAATGACAAAAAGGCTGTGACACCACCTTCTTACTCCAAATTAATTCACACTGGTACGCCTAAAAAGGCACCTGATTAGACATGCTGCATTGATACTTTGCTTTACTACATAGTAAATCAGGAACAGAAGGTCCGTTCAGGTGATTTTTTCTTTAAAATTATCTTATGTTTTTTTATACATATATTGGCCGCATTCGTTCAGCTGGAAAATTTGCACTAAATTATGAACTAACACTTCTCTTTTGGAATAGTTTGTATTGGAATAAGTATGATGAGTGATGAGAATGCTGATAAGGAAAAAATTAAAGAGCTGTTCTTCTAAAAGAAGCTTCTATTAATTGAAATTTTCTCGTGCTTACAGTTCTATAATATCCTGTTTGTTCTATGTATTAGTCTATCAGTTTACCTACTGCACTATGTATGCACTGTTCGACAAAGACTCCGAGGCAAATCGGAGCCCGGGGTCAACGGCTGCCAGGTACGAGCCCGAAGTTTTTTGTAGCCCCTCCCCTCTCGGATTTCCCCCACCCCTACCTCCGGCTGCTACCGAATTAATGTCACACTTCCTCCACACTTTAATTCAATTAGTATGCCTCTATTAGACCTTACGACAGTTTTTACTTGTTTTGTGGCGCCGAGCTGAAGTTGTATACCTGTTAATGTTTTGTTCTCATTGCGTTGCTGATAGATTTCCAGGATCAACCTTAGTTGCCAACGGTTTTTGTGGGTATAAAGTTAACTTTAACTTTGTAAAAAATTTTGATTGCATGACAAAACTTTATGCTTAGTGCCTCTATTTCAGCATTGTCCGTTTCCCATTTGTTTTGTTAGGTTCCATTGTGTTGCGTTGCCGGGAACTTTAGTACCTGTCGGAGTTTAATTTTCATTACTGTCAGTTGTTTAGGTCCCTTTTTGTTTGTGCATTGTGGCGTCGAACACCGTGCACTCAAAAGAAAAGAAAATACCTATTATTTTAGGTTTTAATTTTATGTTAATGTCCTTTCTACAATACGAAAAACATCAAGTAATGGAAAATACGTAATAATATCTTCTTTCAATTACTTATGCAAGCTATACTCAAATAAATCTTCACACTGTAGGCGACTAGGCGTATTTAAATACCAAGTCGTTCTCACATTGCATTTCTTAAACCTCGTATTGTTGCTCATAAACTATAGGTAAAGTATGTCAGCAAATGTGTTTTTAACGTTTTAAAAGACTATTTAGAATTGAAGGAAGTACTAGTTATTTTTTTCTGTTATAAAGCCAATGTCAAAAAGAGCTATAATAAGCACCCAGCAGTACTGTAACTAAACCGGTTCATACTAAAAGTGATGTAGAAGACGACGATTTGCAAGGCTTTAATCGCACGGGATAGTTGCGTCACAAGTCGTCGTCACAGTTCGTAGGAAGGAGGTCAGAGAACTAGACTATTAGCGCTCGCCCACACCTCAGCGATAACCGTAGGTTCCCATAGAGCCGGACGGAAATAGTGCTCGTTGCCGATTCGATTCTACGATTACATTACTCACGGGCGGGCCGCTTGCTTCGTGCGATTGTGAACGCACCATTCATAAAAATCTGTCGATTGTCGGCGACCCAAGTAGTTAGAAAAATATTCTCGCAGTCTTCATTTTTGTCGGTATTCTGTCTGTCGTCTTCTACTTCCTTGGCACGTTTAACCCTATTGCTGGGTGTATAGGTGTCCTCTCTTATGTGCCGTTATTCCTGTTTTCGGTTAATATCTCATCCACCTGCGCCACTTGCGCTGAGATTAACATCTGAAGCCTCGGCCTATATTAGGATTTACTGCCTATTGGATGCCTGTCTGCCATACATAAATACGCTACCAATGCCATTTCTGCCAATATATCGACCTACTGTGTACGATTTCTGTTTTGCTATTCCGAAGAATATTACTTTACAGGAGATTTGCTGAATCACAATTTAGATCTACTTAAATGCATTAATATAACCTAATTTTATTCGTTTGTACCCAAAATGTAGATAAAAAAGCTTTCAGAATGCTATCGGACATTGCCAGATCCTACTACTGCATTATGTTTAAACATCATTTCCTTCACTGTTGTAACGATAAATCAATAAAAATATAATGAAATTCAATACATATTTAAATTGCTAACGTGGTATCATGTTATATCATCTTTTGACCAGTTCTGGGTTCTGAATATTTTTAATAGCCCAGCGAGGGGTCGGAGAACGTTTCGCCAATATGTTAGCAAGGAATTTCCGTGTCGAGTCTTTGTTAAAAATGCGTTATCACGAATCTCATTATAATGTAACGTTAATTTTCAGAAACAAACTTGAATCACCGATCACAGCCTTCTTTTTTATACTAATGATTTTTTGATTTATGTCATATTCGTATACCTACTGCTGTTAATGAGATTTCCAAACATCTGCAACAAAAACGCATAAAATTCGTGATAAATCAATTATACCGAGTGTATTTTATACTTATTTCTTTTAAAACTTTCCTTTAAAGTTTGCAAATCAATTTATAGCAGAGTTGTAACAACGTTGTTGTATGAGTCTGTGGGAGTCCCACTGCTGGGTTAAATACCTTTTCTATTTTTTCTACTTTCTATGGACCTGAGCTGACTCGTGCCAGTTTCTGTCAATGATGTTAATATCTTCATGCAACCACCTGGTCGGCCTCCTAGAAAGCCGCACCGATGTGGGGCTCCACTAAATGGCAATTTTAGCCCAGAGCGTTAATGGCTTCTGGTCTTAACTCGCAACTATTTAGCTGGGCGTCGATAAGAGGTAGATTTGTTATTTAGTCCACCTGCATTACACAAAAAAAACTGGGGTAAGATAGCGTTGACTACAATAGCTCTGTAAGAGCTAGACGACATTTACGATAAGTCTAGCATGAAACGTTCGTAAGGCGAGTGCCGAGTGGTCTGACCTAAATCTAGCCTTTCCGAGATAGCACCAAGCACTCTCGGTTGCGGGCAGCCGCCGTAAAACTCTTCATAAAAGTCATAAGGAGGTCGTAAGCTGTATGAGACGTTCGTCGGTAGCATCGCATGCACTCTGATGGTTTGCTGGTGCGGTGCCGTTGACCCTAGCATTGTTTACCGGCCGGTTCTGTACGCCTACCATGTTTGTCTGCCGCGCTGTTGGAACAGTAGTCGCAGCTGTATTGATAAACGGATCAAACTCGCTCCTATTCATTCATAAATCATCCGCAACACGGCTCCATACAATATTGTTTATTGCTTTTAAGATGATAACAACTCTAATAAATCTTGTATTGCAAGACCACAAAATTGGACTCGAATCTGGGAGCTGTACGTTGGCTGTGAGTTAGTTGGCGTCAGGCGAATGTTTGGTGACGTGGCGTTTGACGAGTCACGCACTCTGAAACTCTGTGAGAGAGTAAACAACTGTGCGTTTAACTACACACTTGTGATTTGTGGGGCGCGACGGGCCCATTGCATGGAATTCGGGTGGGCGTTCCCGGCCACTACATGATTACTGTCATTTGCGATCGACATGTACTCACTCTAGAAAAATAACAAATACCACGTCATTGTATTTAGGTACTTGCTACAGTCCTTGGCTTCGGTTGCGTTGTCTACTACTCAAAGTTACAAACCTTTACAATACAACAACCACAACACACCACCACCTTTTACAATATTTGTGTAAAAATAAACATGCCTAGCCGGTTAAAAAAACTACAATTCATAATAAATAATCATAAATGGTAACAAGGAATAGCTTACAAAGCCACTCTTAATTGCATCCAAAGGTTGCAGACTTTTATTGTGTTCAAGTTTCCTATTACACCGACGACGTTGGTATCGCTGTATAGATGCAGTGCAGTAAAACAAAGCCACCTACGTTAGTAATAAACCTTTGCCGGTGACTGGTGCAGCTCAGGGTCGCTGGTGTAGGTCGGTGCAGGCTACTCGACACCTCTGCAGCTGGGAACGTACAAATTGTGAGATCGAGCGGAATCGACAGCACAAAGAAAATATACGTCCTTATACAAGACATTCTCGAAAATTCTTTTGTTGCCCTAATGGATCCCAATTGAGAATGCATTGATGTTTAATAGATGACAATCGGTAGTTGACTGTGTCGTCGCAAAGTGGAATAAAATCTTTTTTTTTTGTTCCCATCATAGCACGAAGCCAAAATTTTGATTGGTGCATTTTTGGGAATATGCTAGGTGCTCTTTTCATTGGTGCTGAAATGGGAATACCCCGGATTATCTAACTATCGATCACCTTTGAATCATAAATTCGTACCGTAACAAGTTTTTACGTGTGAAATAACATTGATAGGATTGATATCCGATATACATAGACCAAATTAAAACACGACGCAATAAAAGACCCGATTTAACGAGCTCCTTGAAAAAATGACAAAAAACAACGTAATAAAAATGAAAGCTCATAACTTGTCCAGTTACCTATCAATGGCAGTCAAAGACAAAGACTGTGAACGTCTTTAAACATTCTATTTTATGGTACATGCGCTTCTCGACCTTCGGCATATTATTGCAAGCAAGTTCCAATACCATCGCATTGCAATCACTGCAGATCATAAATAAGGCAATTTAAAATACAAACATGTCTAAGCGAACGAAAATGGCTCTACCGGTGTTGATTACAAAATAGAATTCCGGATGCACTCAAATCCAAACGCACGGCTGATTTGTGCTAATAGAATACACTAACGCCGATTTCTTTATTTATATTATTTTTATTTGGATCCCATTATGTCTACTGCTATTTATTGTCACATCGTTCTACGTCCCATCGCTCTCAACGACGACCGCCGATGAGCGGATGAAGTAGCCGTGCGACTAGGGTTACCAGCTGTGTAAGGGAGCATGCCTGTCCAGGGCGTACAAAATGCCTGATTTACCAGAAAAATGCCTGCCTATTGAAAAAAAACTATGTCATAAAAAAAAATACGCAACAGATAGTTTTAAAGGCTGAATTCCTTTCTTTAGTTTTCTTTCTGTGTAGCGCGCGCGTAGTTTGTTTTTATAGTCAGTTTCATACTGGCAGGCGGGATTCCGCGGAAATCAAAATGCCTGTCTCTGCTTTATTTCTAAACCGTAAAATGCCTGTCAAATGCGGCAAATGCCTGTCAGATGGTAACCCTACGTGCGACTGAGTTCTTACTGGAGAGGAATATCCTCTTGCACACCATTGACAAGTCTCCATATGAAGTAATGTTGTATAATAACTACGAGTTTTATAAAAGTATAGTAGTTTTTAATTTTCATTTCATTTGAACCATCTGGCCCCTTTTTTAAGAGGGCAAAAAAAAACTTCACGAATTTACTATTAATTTTAAAGTAAGTTGTACACTTTGATGGTTTGATGGTTGCATCAACATTCTTATGTATTTTTGCACTATCTATACTTATATGAAACAGGTTTAATAAGTCAATTATTATTTATATGCATGTATTTATATTTTAGGGATCGCAGAATGCTTATGAATGCTTAGAATGTCCTCTTAGTTAACGGTGATAACACCGTTAACTAAGAGGACGCTGCTGCCCGACTTCCAGTGGTACTGGGTGCAGTTTTAGGACATACCAAGGTCCGCCTGCCAAGCTTGGGGATTATGGCAACCCCTCCCTATTAAGGGGTAGGCCTTCGTCCAGCAGTGGACGTCTTCTCGCTGTTGTTGATTTATATTTTTGTCAACCTAACGTTGCCGTTGTTATAATCAAGAGAGAAGGGCCGGCAAATGCTACGCCAGTCGAGTACCTAAATACTCGAGACACGTAATGATGCGACTAATCGCCGAGCGCTCCAAGTACAACTCCATGGCCAGTAAGAACACTCGATATTTTAGCAAAACTAAATTGAATCCTGGCAAATGCAAGCTTCGATTTAAGCGTCTCTACAACAGAGTAATTACTCGCCTATTGGCAAGCGACGACTTGTTAAGTATGTAGATCTAGATACCTTAGTCACAATTAGACTCGAATGTATGTCCTTATGTAGGTGTATCTTTGTAGTTGATGCACTTGAAAGCTCAGTTTTTGACTTTGGTTTTGCAAGGTATCTTGCCCCTTGTAACTAGATCTAAAACAAAAGAAAAACATAAGCTTTTGCCCACAGAGAAGCGAAATCACTACCAGGGGTAGGGTTTCCTACTAAAATATTAAGACAATAGGTATATAAACAAAAGTGTTTCCGTAAATGGCTTTTGAGCATGGATACAATAACTCGGTTCAGAGATTTGAGTACGTTTAAGCACGTCTAAGAATAGACGAGCCCCGCCATACCTTAGTGGCGTCGGAACTCTGAACATAGCACTGCTTTCTTTCGAAGTATCCTTACTATTTATAGTTCAGCTACGAACGGCATAGTCACGATGTAGGGCAAGTCGGAATAGTATTCAATTTCTGAACTAGTAACAAATTGTCTTGGCTGACGTAACCGCTGGAAGCGTCACAAAATGGACATGGATTTACGGCACTCGTTTACATAGTCTTGGGAGAACTGGTTGTGATATTTAGATGTAGTCATTTGTGTTCCCTATTTATAATATTTTCCTGATTTTTTTTGATGTTTCCTACTGCTCCGTTTTTACTACGGCATAATATTTCCTGCATTATCTAGGTTGCACAGATTTCTCCGAGATACTCCTAGTAGCCTTTGGCCAGATGATAGGTCGATGGCATCGGAAACATCAAGGTACGAGCTCGCCTTCTTGACGTTTCTATCATCACCTATTCTTAGCAGGCAGCCTGTCCAGCTTAGTCTTTGGCCGTTAGTCTTTTCCATGATGGTCCTACTCAGGAAAGAGTTCTTCAATCTTCACATTTTCTCTAACTCTGCTTCTCCAGTCTTCTCTTTGAATTGAACCATGAGTCTTAAGAACAAAACCTGCTCAAGTCGTTGACTGGTAAGACAATTCGGTACCGGGGTGTGACCGGGGCCGATTATTTTGATGAAAGATGCAACTTGAAATAATCAATGGAACTCCCTGAGTGTTAACGAACATCACCGTCAGCTTTCTTAAGACAGCGGCTCTGCCATGTGTATGGTTTACCACCTTTGTAAACAAACAATGATTGTTACACTTCGTTTCGCGTCGTCGTCGTGAAAATAAACAATTCTGGGAAATAAAAAAAATGCCACGTTATTTTTAAGTAGGTTACTTGTTTTAACGGCGAGTCCATGCAAGCTTGCACTTGCAGTAAAATGCACACTTGACGCGCGGGCCAAGGCTCTACACTAGCTGTTTGTTATTCTGTGACTTTTGCCATTTCGCGGAAACAGAAAACTGGAAGAGCCACCGACCCAATCTGGCGGCTTTATTTACAGACAAAATAAAAAATTAAATATTAAGACCGTACTACAGGGTGCTCGTATCGCATTTATGGTAATCTGCTCTGCTTGGGAATTTTGACTTTCAAAACTGGGTAAGCAATCAATTCTTTTGTAAGATAATATTAAAATGTGTAGAACAAAAAACCAACGAGCCGTGTATTTGAAAGTCTATGAAAAGCTAATCGCGTTATCGCTGCCCTGTCCCTTCCAACTATATAGCCTCATTGTCCCGTATTTTATTATTCACCTACATTGATTTACAGCGTTCCCTTTAAAACTCCTCTTTAAACGAAACGTCCTTTTGTTAGAACCTCCAAGTTTTTCTAAAGAGCTTTGTCTTTACCATTCCCATTGTTTTTGTCGCTTGCCTGTAAAATAAACAGTTTGCCTTTACTGCCCTTTTGCCCTTGTGTTTTTTTGGCTTTAAAAAAATCTATTCAAATTCATTCCTGGACTTGTGCACATAATCGTTGAATGCAGGTATAGACTACTAGTTAAAAAAATTATTAAAAAAGTTAGACGGTAAAGTTTTATTATCATCATCAGCCAATCATAATGCTGCCCACTGCTGGACGTAGGACTCTCCCATGGCACGTCACTCAGCCCGATCCGATCTTCGGTTTTCCGCTTCCGATCATTGCCAGCTGTCCTACGTATTTCTTCACTCTATCTAGTTTCAGGGTGTCCTACGCTACGTTTGCTGATTCGTGATCTCAACTCTAGAACAAAGTTTAATAGGTGCTAAACTTATAAAGAGCTAGTTGTTATTGATTCAAGCGTTACTTTGCGGAAGTCCATTGTTACCAAAATTTGTTGAGTCAACACGTCCTGAGGATGCCTCGTGCAGAGGTAAAAAAAAGTAAGTTCGTATAGGCTGAGTGGCCAGCCCTAGTGTCAGAGTTAATATGCCGCCCGAAGGCCTCTGACATGGCTGACGGTTGTTGTTATAAAAACTAGAACAAACAACCGGGACCAACAATTTAACGTGTCATCCGACCCACGGTAGCGCTCAGAAATAAATGCCACTCACGGTCACCCATCCGAAGACTGACCGGACCGTCCGTTGCTTAACATCGGTGATCGTTTAGAATCCCCTAGACAAGCTACGCCACGAGCGTGCAGAGGTGAAACACGTGTCGACAACCGAGTACTTCTAAAGGATTAAGGGTGAAATAATTATTTTTGTTTTATTACTTATTGATCATATTATTTTTGTATATTAATAATTATTATCAATTTACAGGTAGATCATCATTATTTTGTTTTAGGAAAATATTACATTGAAACAGCTTAAAATCATTATTTGTTTTCAGAATTAATTAATAAATTGCTTTCAGGTTTAATTTACTTTTTGTTTCAGGTTTAATTATTTTTTTGTTTCAGGTTAGGTTCAATTTCAATTAACGTTGATAGTTACAGTAGATTTTAGTGTGTCCCTTCATCCTATAAGTACTCGAAACGATATTACAGCGGAAAAACACTAGAAATTAAGACTAATTTTGGTTTTTGAGAGCTAGTTGTTTATCCTTCAACCCTCAACCAATTTTGCTCAAACTAGGTATCGGAACTTAAGAGGGAACTCGGTCTGCGATTCTCCATAGTTCAAAGATTTTTTTTATTGGTACTAAAAATAGGTAACGTCATTGTAATACATTATTAAAAAAACATTCAATAATATTATACCGAAATCTAATAGTAATAGGTACATATTCCTACGATACAATTTCAAAAACATAAGTACATTAAATTAAATAAATTAAAATGTTAAATTCCTAGACAAAAACCTAGACTTTGTAAAAATAAAAATGCTCTAGAGGCATTATCCAGGAAGAAAATAGGGGAATACATTAGTACGGAGAATCACAGACCGTGTTCCCTCTTAATAATACATTTACTTACACTTCAAGAAAATTGCTCCAATTGCAATTGTCGTCAAATAAACATTCATTTTAAACTTCGATTTGTCAACATAGTCTCGCTCTGACAACTAAAATAACTAATTACATCATTATAGTTATTCCATACCCAATACCCACCTAGAGATCTATTGCAAATTATTGTTGCCGGTATTGTATTTGGAGGCGCCCTCTGGTGGACCGCACTGGAGTGTTATTGAAACCGCAAACTGTTTGCAAACTCCCTATACACTATACAGCTAGTAACATAATATCTAGACTTAGATATAATAGAAGTAAGTGTACTGAAGATTATAGGAAGCTAGGTAGAAATATAATTTGCGTCAAGTTGGTAGAGTTTGGGGGGGCTAAAAAAATTGCTCGGGATAATGTAAAGTGGTGAATTTTGGGAGCGAACCGAATTTCTTCCGTACGCGGACGAAGTCGCGGACGACCTCTAGTTTATTATAAAACTCTCTTCGCCTGAAACACAGGATGACCTAGTTCAGGCACACGTGTTTTATAGACCTACTAGCTGACCTGCCCCGGCTTTGCACGGGGACAAAAACCAAATTTTAACCGACTTCAAAAATGGGAGGTTACTTTTCGACACTAATGTCATACGAGTTTCATTATTTGCTTTAAAGTTTATTTATACCAAGTTTTGAGTGAAAAAATCCATACAAACTGTAGAACTCCCTTGCAAGTCCCCTAGGGGTTTTATTGAAAAATTAAAAAATACGTGTTCTATGTAAATACGTGTGCGTTATTATTTATTCTAAAGTTTATTTGTGTCGAGTTTTGATTCAATCAAACCAAGGAATATAAAACACCCATCCATTTTTGAAAATTAGGCTACGCTATGTCTTATTCCAGAACCTAAACTATCCCCATTTAAAATTTCATTAAAATCGGATTAGTACTTACGGAGGTACGTGGTAACAAACATTCACACGCACAAACTTTCGCATTTATAATATTATAGTAGGAAGTTAGGACCTAAGTATGTTACATAAATTCACTAACCTAATCTGATTAGCCAAGCCGTACAGCGATCTGGTTGCTTTTAGTACAGTTTATAATAATATGAGGACTAACGTAGTAGTTATAATAGGTAGTAGATGATCATGATGACCCAATCCTATTTCTAAATCAGTATCCAACCCACGCTGCTCATGTTAAGATAACAAGACGTGTAACTCGGAAAGCTTAGCACTAGAACGTACAGGGCTTAGCTCGTGAAAGCGGTATTTTGGTCCATGGCCAACGCAGCCGGCGAATGCAAGGCCCTGCTAACTGTTGCAACCACTGCAGGCGGCTAGGTACTATCGAACCGGTAACTGTTTGTTTCGAAGGTACTAGTATATTTGCATGAGAAACTCCTAATGGTGCCTTACGACGAGATAGAATTGTGTATCATGGTATGTTAAAGGAAAGTGTTGCAATGCAACGGTGCTAGAACACGTAATCTATGTAAGATGTGTTAGAATTTCAGGTTGGATAAAATTTGGCTTCAGCGACCAAGCAAGCGCACGTTGACTAGCTCAGAGACAGTTCGATTAACTGCTTTTATAATTAATACAATTCAATATTTTAAGAGTTAAAAAAATCCATTTACGTCATAAGCCCTAAGTTGATCATAATACTCACTTATACTTTTACATTTGTGTTTACCTTGCTCGTTACGACGCTTGTACAAATACCTACTATACCACTAACCTCATTTTATAACAACGATATACAGTAATACTTGATGTCAATGTTTTCTTATTTAAAGTAAATTAATAATTTGAGAAAATTAAAATTAAATGTCTTAAACAATATACACTACAATAGCCACTTTTATATGACTGTGTATATGCTTGTGCATTATATATTTTCACGATATATTTCATCATCAGGGGGGCTAAAATGGTTGCGTTTAGCAATTCTGCATATGATCCTATGATGATTCATTTAGCAAATCGTAAAACGGTCACCTAAGCGCCAATTCATACTATGATTTTGCAAACAATTGTATTACGGAATTCATTAGTTTGTCAGTTTTCTATAGAATGTCGTAAAATGGCCGATAAAAGATGAATTGCATAAAGTCAACTAGCAGATTCGTTAGAAGTTACTCGAGAGCAACTTTTTACAATTCATTCTGCTAAGAATTCATAAGATGAATTACTTTTAGGGGAATTGCTTAATGCGGCCATTTTAGACCCCCAGACCTTAATTCGTCACTTGTGGGATAGGGCTTTCCTAGATTTTGAACTTTTCTCGGATTTATTCATCGTTTCCATTGAGCTATAGTAATATAATTATAAATATTATAACGCATTATAACTAATACTATAAGAATATCTGTCCTGACTTACCGACTGACAGTCTGAGAACCGCTGGTCGTACAGACTTGAAATTTGGAGGGTGTATTCGTCCTGATGCGTAGTAGAAAAGATTTTTCGAAATTCAACCCCTAAGGGGGTAAAATTGGTAAATTATATTAAACTCCTTTGTTTTTTAACTTTTAGTCATGAAAATTTGTATTTGGATAGTTCATTTGAAATAAAAAATGCTGTTTTCGTTATTTTTTGTGTCAGGGATGATTTAAGGGGGTGAAATGAACATTTAAACGGAAATTATTTGTTTTTGAAGTTATAGTGATAAAAATTGGTATTTGGATAGACTTTTTAAAACAAAAACAATAATATTTTTTGCTCTGGTTGATCTAAAGTTGTCATAAGGGGAGGAAAAAAATGACTACATTTAACCCAGTGGTATGGATTATACGAGTATGGGAGCGTGGCGAATTTCTTCCGTACTCGGATGAAGTCGCGGGCGACCTCTAGTTGTAATATAGTAGTGTAGTATAGCACTATAGCTCGATGATCGTTTCCTTATTCTTGCATGCCCCTGGACATCTTTTTGATGTCGTCGGACCATTTCAATTTAGGTTGACTTGGGTTCAACCGACTTACCGATCAAACCCTACTAAAAGACGAGGATTATTACCCCTATGGTAAATGAAAACAGAACACGGATAGTCGCTCATAAATATTGACTACATTCTATTGTTCTGTGAAAACTGACAATGCCGCGAACGAACGTTCCTTTGGAGACATCAAATAAGATGATCAAACTTTACAGCCAAGTTCCTCGGCAAACCACGGGTGGCATCTTTATTGGTTGAACAACTATTTATACTTCACTTTCTAACATTATTCACATGTGATGAATATACGTTTATTGCTATTTTACGTCCCGAGTACATCTTACGCTCTACGGGAGACGTATCTGATTAATAATTTCAAAATGCTGTATATGTTATCACCTACTCAAGCGATGACTCGGTGTTGAAATTTGAGTTCAATACCAAAATAACCAAACTGATTGAAATCCTGAAGTCATCATCATCATCAGACTGGAGACGTCCACTGCTGAACGAAGGCCCCTTAGACCGCCACATTCTGAAATTCTGAAGTGCTTGCTCCAAATTGCTAGCCACGACTAAAGATTTATTACGGTTGCGCTCTGCTTACAATACTACATTAGCATTTCCCATGGATTTTTTGTTTGTACAGCGTTGACAGGTAAAACCGTAAAGAACGGAAATCATGACCGTTTCAAGTGTCAACATGAACTACACAAAAAAAACAAATGTTAACTCACTTTAACCATATTATTTATTCTGTGCGTTAACGTTGATAGATCGTCGAAAGTAAAACTGTTTAATGGCAACATAACTGCACCTCAAGGCGTCTTGTTCGGCAGGGCAGGGTAATAAAGTTTTGTGAGCACACTACACAAGTTATATGAGTGTGTTGTCGTGGAGGCGATCCAAACTGAGCCGTAATCTGACACAAAGCCTCTGTAACAATGACGGGCTTTGGAGCTCGGACGGCTGTGTGGGCGAGCGCATATTTATGAAACTGCCTGCTTAAAATATTAAAAGCTTGAGACGAGCAAGGGCGTAATCTAAACTTGCACAGACATATCCAGATAGACTTCAGTAGTCTTCACATAAGTTTTTGCCTTATCGTGAAACGAACAACAACAGTGTTGATAATATTCAATAAATCGATCGTGCCTTTGAGAAGGTTAGTTTGATAGTTTGTATACTGCGGTCTAAACAAAGGATATTGAAACGTTTACCTCAAACCCTTGCGGTTTGCGAAACAACACTTTATGCAACTATCGCTCTAGGCATAAGTTTCCGTGACCAGCGCCAAAGATCCCCTTACCTCATTTAATGGAATCATGATTCCATAGATGCGAAAGTTCATAACAAACTGGTTTGAGCTCAGGGATCCGGTATCTTGGAGTCTCCTTCCCAAGGTGTCTAACTAAACTGCCATTGAAATTACTTCCATTGACTTGTTTAATGTTCTAACTTCAACCTATAATTTGTGGGGTTTTATCGAAGAGAAAATCAAACTGGAACGGACGAACGAAATTCGTACCGAATTGATTCGATAGTGTCAATCTTTTTTTTTTATTATAAGGATATAAAAACAACCCCTTGAGTCTTATAATGAAGTCAGTAAAAGCTATTTATAATTTAAAGAATAACAAAAGATGAGAAAAGTCTTCGTTCCAAGGCAAAATCCATTTTCATAAAACAGGCACGGTGTGAGCGAAGCGAATGCATTTAGGGCTCGGTCATCGTACTTTGGCGGCGCGGGCGCGTCGTGTAGGTGTCGCGCTCCGATGACGACGATCTTTATCGGCACACAATTAAAACGTTGTTTCGCGACCTGTTGCGTCCCCTCGCCCCCCTCTAAATCACCGCTCCACTGGTTACGCGGACCCTTCCAACCAACCTGCGGATTTATTACACTTGACCCAAAACGAGCGAGAGCTCGGATCTCGATGTAAGTGCTACTGAAACGATGAAAATTGAAAACGATACTTTGTCTCGACCGATGAATAATCTCTCAGCGCGACGCTACGTCAACTTTGTCGGCGACGTAACAAATTGCACAATAGACGATTGTTTACATGATCTCGATACGGGAGCACACGTGCTTTCCAATAAAAACTTTGGAGGTCAAGTGTAGTAGGCGTATTTATATCTGAACGAGGCTGCGCGGGGGCGGTCATTAACTGGGTCGTGGCGGTACAAAGGCCCCCGACCCTGCTGAGGGGGAAAACGGGGTGGTTTCGCTTTCCTCGCTCTTCGGGCAAACTCGGAGACGGCCGGTGTTGTTCGGCAGTTTGCAATAAGCGGAACAACCTCGATATTTCTGCGAAACGATACTACGATACCTACGATTCGCGTGGAAAATGAAATAGCTCGGTCATGGTTACAGGATTGAGTAGGAGTGTCTGCTCGTATTAATTTTATTTATTTACATTTCATATGTCTCATTCATAGTCTCGTCTCGTGTAAATGCTTGTGCTTTAGGATACATTATTTTGATAAAAACATACTATGACTACGACTCTATTAACAGTACTAGTGGAACATTCTCAGTGGTACTGATTTACTGGTGCGATCAAGTATATTCCACACCATTGTGAACCCAACTTTGGTGGCGAGTGGTTGACATACTGAAAGCAATGAGACGCTGTAACGATTCTAGACGTATTATTTGGATCTTTGGTAAATTCCCATCGATTGGGTAGCGATATCGACATCCTTTGGTTAGTTTTATTTGTACCTCCCCGTGTGAGTTAATTACAACGCGATCCATCGATACATCCGGCCGTTTTGTTTCGGCGCTCCGCAACACGAGGGCGACCTCACTGAACGAATGCATAATTTTATTCAATTATGCAAATCGACGACACGATGACGACAGACGACAACGACCCGACGCTATGCGTCGCGCTGCAGGAAATCGGTATAGTTTACGGAACGTTTGCAGGGACCGCTGCATTTCGCTACAACTTTTTCGGTGTCTTGTTCCAACAATCGAATTACAGTCACCATGCCACAAACATAAAGAAGAAGACGTAAGAGCAAGAACGCAAACGCTTCGAATGTTTCGATAAAATCAAGGAATTTTGCACTATCCGTCCGACCGCATCCTAATAAAAACTCTGCCAGAACGCGCCGGTGCAGCAGTTTAGTTATAGAATGGAATACGACTCCAAATTGCAGAAGTTGTCATAATCATATATTAAAATACCTGTTTGCTGGGTTGGCAGCGGCCCGTAATCACTGTGGCGAAATTTCGTTCGTATCACGGCAGTGGTACTTAGTGATTAGAGTCAAATCAGTAAATACCACTAATAACCAACCACCATGAGATTCAACTTCCTAGTTCTAAAATACCAAATGGAAGGAGAGTAGTGATAAGTTCTAATAAAACCCAAAAAATCATCATTGAAGTGACTCTGGTAAAACTTGGATATCAAAAATGTTATATCCATTTGATGGAACTTTCCGATGATTCTCCACGCTGTTTTTTAATTGCTGTCTGATGTTTTTTGTTCATCTAAAGGTGTTCTCATACTTTTTAACCGACTTCAAAAAAGGAGGAGGTTCTGTGTTCGACGGTATGTATGTTTTTTTTATGTATGTTCACCGATTTCTCCGTGAATTGTGGACCGATTTTGAAATTATTTTATTTATTTGATAGGGAATACTCCCGAGGTGGTCCCATATTTATTTGAAATCGGTTGGTTTTTTTTAAAGTTACTTGTGCATTATGAATATTGACAAATCAATAATCAGCCATTATTATGTCGTCAGTAAAGCTCTGGTTTCATACTGCAATAGTCTCAATTTTCATCACTATTTATTCCTTAACCTAGCATTGTTATCAACATACATTCATAATAAAAGACACTGGTCTACCAATAAACCAATAATATACAAATAGATTTATTTATCACTGTATATTTTACAACACATTTGCTCGAAAATGTATTAACGAAGCCTGATTTTTACAAACTCGTGACTATGGTAAGCCCGAGACGAAGTCGAGGGCTTACATTCGTCTACTCGTTCGTAAAAACCAACTTACCGCACAAGTATCATAAATAACTATACTTGTCATGTAGTGATACATACATACATACCTATGTCACTTATCATTATCACCCACTCGTCCAAACGTCTCCCTATCCACCACAGATCATACAGCCTGTTGATGGCTCGTGAACTTATTTTCTCCTACAAACACGGCTCATCGTTGCGAGCAGGGGGCGAGGTAACGTTCTATGCTTGCGATTGGCCAATCACTGGGATGACGCAATCTGAGACATGCAATACCATTGTATTTCATATCTCAGATTGAGATTCAAATGAATGAGATTCTGACGTACTCGTAGTAGCTAGCAGTGGTTTTTAAACTACTAATTTTCGTGTGAGGGGAAATCGGATGATCAGTCAATAGGATTTATAGTAATAGCTATCCACCAATATTAAATGAACTTTAGATGCTGTTGCCAGCCACTATGGACCAGAGAGGAGCACTATGGAGTTTTGCATGTTTATGTTTTCTCTTACGTTTGACAAAAGTGTCAGAAAAGTTTTCGTCCCAACAAAGTTTTATCTTTGACCATGTCCCGCTTGATGTTAAGTACCAACGCGTTCTAGGAGAGTGCACGCTTACCTAGAAGAATCCGGTTTCCTCTGAATTTCAAGACACTAATTTTGTACTTTTGCGGAATTTCGGAAAACACAGACTTCGGCAGAGTTCCACATCCTCGCTGCTCGAATAATAAACATGGAATCAAATCGCTTTGTGCGTACATTGGGAATATCAACCAAATACGGGAGACGCTTTTGACACGTACGTCTGGCCGTCTGGAAATAAACCACATTGTGGGCTTCATCGTACAAGCACCTTTATTTTCCACATAACGAATAGTAATGCAGCATATCTGTTCAATTAACTATGCGTCTGTGTGCCGACGTCTGATGACGCGGCCGGCCAATACTAGTGGCACGTTGCGGCAGGTCAGTGATCGCGATTCGTTCACCGTACTCGGTGCTCGCAGACACTGGTATGCCTCGACAATTCCTTGCAAACAAATCTAGTGCTTATAATGTTGTGCTTCTATCCAATAAATCTCCTCAGCAACAGCAACAGTCATAGATGCCGTGTCCTTAGGGTCTTCTAGAAATTAACATCACATTCACCTAATCCATTTCGCTACTATGTTCACTTTCCAAACAGAGAAACGATTTCATCATATTTCTACCTTTCCATCGCGTTGGACTAAGGTAAGTTATATCATAGTCATAGCGTCTCATGTGGTACCGCGTCCGTGACCTTTTCCTCCAGAAACAAACATTATATTCACGAAGTATAAGGTATGTGTGCGTGTGTGTGTGAGAACGCTCGACGTTAAATTGTGAGGTCGTTGGTTCAAATCACGGGACCGTATCAATGAGCTCATTTCGGCTGTACGGTGAAGGAGAACATCGCGAGGAAATCTGAATACGTCCGGAGAAGAAATTCAATGGCGAATGTGAATCCACTAACCCGCAACTAGACTATGGTGGATATGGCCCAATCGCCCTACGAGGGTAGGCCCTTAGACTGGTAGGCCTATGTCCAGCAGTGGACTATTAAAAGGCTGATTATGCTATTATTCACCTAATCCAAACGCAATCGGTGAAAGTACTTAAAATTTAATTTCAAAGCATCAAAAAATAAAATCTTTATCTAAGATAGTTGTAAATCAAGAAACTGGCAAAACCTAAAATCGCAATTTTAGGTAAGTAGTAATACTTGTTTAGATAAAAAATATATTATTGCAGAACCTTTCAATTGTCATTCTCAGCCATTTACCGATTAAAATTTTTCATAACTAAGTATATTCAGTGCGTAGGATATCCGTATTTCAAACTTTGTAGCATGGTACGCTGTCTTGCACAGTTTCCTTGGTGAGCTTCACTGTTTCGGAGCCATACGTCATAGTAACGCAGAACACATTGATTAAACAGACGGGTCTTCAGGCATTGCGGCATTTTAGGACCTAATAAACATTTTAGAAGACCAGTCCAACAGTGGATTGACGACATCCGGAAGTTCTGAGAAAGCACAAGACGGCAAGATCGCAAGAGCGAAAGAGGAAGATGCTTATGTCCCTGCAGAGGGCTGAATAAGCTGTCAATGATGATGATATTCAGTTATTTTGTATACGATATGAAAAAAATTTGAAATGCGCGTACGAAATCTGGACTTTAGATCACTCACTCGCACTTTAAATAACTTATAGAATGTAATACGTGTTTTATAAAAGTTAGTTCCAATATTGACTTAATAATTGAATTAACTAATGCATTAATTTCCATTGTTTCAGGTATGACCAACTCTTCAAAAGTCGTACGATCGGTTACAGTTCAGCTAATTTCGTATGTGGAGCTTATTTTATTCGATGCATGGGCATGTTTCATTAATCACCACGTCCATACGATATCACTTTATTACTGTGAACTCTTTTTCGAAGTGTGAAGTCGAATATATATTTCATGAGTGCTTCATACATATTCGTAAATTTAGTTTTATCTACGGCAATAAATAAGTTGACTTGTGACAAGTTTTAATTATCAGTATTTTATACCGGTATCTTGATTTGAAATATCATACGGAAAAGTAACGCTATTATTGAAATATCTTTTAATAAAATCTATATTTTTAAAACCAAGCTCAACTTTTTACTTATAATATAAATTCTCCCACCATAAAAACACTTTCACGTTGTTTTTATAAGATTTGTGATTCGGGTGAAGCCATTGGTAATAAAAGTCCAGCAACATTAGCTGTTGATGTAACCCTTTCTATCTCAGCCGGTCGTGCATCGTGCAGTCTCTGTTTCTCTTACGCTTCATATCAGATGAAGTTCATGAGCATTGAGCACTCCCTTCAGGAAGCTTTCTAGACACTTTACTGTCTTGTAATTTAATATATTCAGACATGCATAATGGAGGGATATTCAACAGTCTACAATCTACTCTGTTGCATTGACAACACGCATTAGAAAAGGTATTTACGAGTATCCAAAAGCCATGTTTCTCTCGATACTTGAACACTTCAAGTTCTAACCGCAACTCACCAATAACCCTACCGTTATCGCATCCTCTCAAGAGCGCTTTATTTACGGCCACCTCGTTGATAACCGAACGCATATCTGAATTTGGGCTCGTTACGTCCCCAGTTTCTACGAAGAACTTGAGAGAATTATCGCCATATCCAAATTTAAACTTTATCTCTGAAGATTTACGACCGTTTATGTATTGGAACGTTGATCTTTTTCGGTGAAAGAGCAAGTAAGCTATAGGATTGTTAGAACGTGTGATTTCTGTGGTGTAGGAGGATCATCTTTAATCCGAATACTTTTTTGTTTTGTTTCTACTATAGTTATTCCATTGGAGAGGTTTAGATCTGAGTTTTGATGAATTAGCTTAATCCTTGACTGAAAAAGATTTTATTGCTTACGTATCCGTGCGACTGTCAAAGTATAAGATTTACTTCCTATTGCAGATAATGATTTTTATCTATTGATTGAAAATATATAATATCGTCTAAATTATATTAACTGGAATAATCCATGCGTGCTGTGAAACTGGAGTTTTACAGTGAAATGTACGAGATATTGTAAAATTAATGTACTGGAACTTTGCACTAACGGGTAAGGCTTTCAATCAAAAGAGACTAATAAAATAAATGATATAGCTGCGCATATCTATTAAGAAAGTAGATATAGATACGTAGTGAGTATCAAATTAGCAACAGTAGCAGTTGTGGAAACTCTTCGATGTTAACAAACCATGATAGTAACCAATAATAACCAATTTAATTATGTTACAAATGAGCCATGTAATATTTCGCGTTGCATACAATGACACTTTATTGACACCACAGAAAGAATATTACAAAAGAAATACACAACAGATAGGCACAGAAGGCGGTCTTATCGCTAAAAGCGATCTCTTCCAGAAAACCCTCGGACGAAGAGAGACGGCGATGACGCGTTTTAATTGTGAAGTTCGTAGTACAAGCATGGACTAGTTATTAGAATAATACGCATTAAAAAAAAAAATCAACCGACTTCAACTTCGAATACCTGGATGACATCTTCATATTTTCTAGTAATTTTGATTTTAAAACCAAACTACTGAACCGATTTCAATAAACACAAAAAAAATACATCAAGATCAGTTCATAATTGGCGTAGTAATCGCGTAACATACATACAAAAAAAACAAACAGTCGAATTGAGAACCTCCTTTTTTGAAGTCTGTTGATAACTATTCTTCCATAGTAATTACAAGTACTACAAGCAACCAAGACCATGTTTTAGTCAAATTATCTCTTTCCATTAGCAAGAAAGCGCTATGAACGATAAAATAAACTTGAGTATGAATAAATCTTTGGTGACCCTAAACCGTTATGTGAACTTAATTTCGGTACAGCCGATTGCGTGCGTAGGTGTATGGAGATTGGGATAACACATTAAATACTATTGATCAGCGAAGTATTAAACCAGTATGTTATTTCATAACCTGACCTTTATTGGCTATTTACCATTCATGTTCATCCTCAGATAGTAACGGGACATCAGGAATGTAAGATTTTAGATACGAGTCCGCGCAGAGAACGTCGTAAAAATGGTTTCTCACTAACTATATTATTAGCATCAACAGTATCTGATCTGAGTAATAAGTCAACTAATTACCGTGATAATTCAGCCGGCTAATGATTACCATCACGATCTAATGCGACTCCTCAATTGCCTTATTAATTGCCAATTGCAAGATTGCAACGCTTTATTGCATGTCTCCTGTAAACCTTATGAGGCTACCAGCTCTCGGCTTATTTGTGAGGCGTTGCCAAGCCCTTCGTTAGTATGACTCTTTAACCAGTTGTGCATGTTTGAAACCAGTTAGATCTTCTACTGAGTTTCTCTTACTGATTAACTAACATATTTCTTCAGGGCTCAATAATGCAGTCTACCTGATTCCGATTTTGGTAGACTGTTTTGTTTACTTGTGTAATTGTTATTGTTATCGTTATTTATATCAGTATCGTTAGCCAGACTGGAATGGATTCCTGTTACAATAAAAACTTCTTTGTACGCGTTTCCTTTCTTTAATATAACTCGGCAATTACGAGTAGCAGTCATGTGTGAAATTTTGTTAACTAATAACTGGCTTGCTAATTAGGCATTACATTTCATCGTAAAAGTTACTGCGACATAAACCCCGCTTTATTCCCATGTTGTAGAACAGGCTTCCTTATACCCAGCTATTTTATACAAATCCTTTGTTACGACTAGCGTACTATTAACAAAGCGTCTGTTTTTACTCATTTTCGTACCTTAAATAAACATCTGGTATTGGAGGAGAAAAAATGTGAAGAATTGTAAAAAAAAATGTTCAAATTGAGAGCCTATTTGGGGGTAATAAAAGCGCAGGTTAATTGATGTCGAGACCAATAGAAGCGATGCCCTTAACGGTGATGCATCAAGTTACTGCAACAAAGGCGATTGATTCGTGCTCTCAGGATCAAATGGGGCGAATTTCGGGTGCAGGCCTCGTGCGGGGGTGCGTACGAGGCGCGGGGCGCACACGGGGGCAACAATGCGGCCTGAGTATCGATCCGCCCCCGCCCGGCGTCGTCTGCTCCACGCGCCGAGCCTACGAGCTCGGTCAACCTCCTCCTATTCTATGCAAGCCTGGTACTTTTGCTTTCTAAAATATACCACAAATACACGCGGTTACGAAATGTCGATCTGTGAAGCCTGTGTGTGTGTCGATGACATGGCTATTATTACTATGTTATTGGTTTTGTTGTATCTGCACCACATTAATTCCTAATTCTTTACATTTTATTCGATTTTGAACTTAGTGCTCATTTATTGTTTTTACTAATTCAAATTGTACAGTACACAGTGCATACATTACTTGCTTACTAGATGCTACTTTATTAAATAGCAATGTCTTGGTATAGTTTTCAAATCTTCTCCTCAATTAAATCGGTTCAGTGTAATCGACTATTATTATAATCCCTTTGGGACCTTCGCTTTGGCAACTAAGAAGTAGGCCCGAACTACACCCGTATATAACTTACCTGGAGAGGGTTCCGGTAACAATAAGCTAATATTTGGGTTAGAGGACAATCGAACCCCTGTTTTGCATCTTAGTTTCTAACCCCAGGAGTATAAGAAGAGGTTACATGAGGTGACAAACCTCAATAAGTTTGTTTGTGCTGCTTATGTTTATTGTTAACACTGGATATTTGACTCTACCATATTTTTTCCTTGGTTGCAAATAGAACCATATTGTCTATTTTAAAAGGGTTTTGAGACTAACGAACTTTTCGAGACAATACTATTAACTTCGATATACATGTGGGGTACCTAAGTACATGGCAACATGTGCCTAAACTGTTAGCATCCGTTCGGTTCGAGAAAAAGGCCTGTAAATACTGGTCCCTAGTTAGGGCGCGTTAGTGAAACCTAATAAAACCCGTTATGGTCTCTACGTGACGCGTGCCGGGGTAATGAGTTTTCGGAGAAAGCTGCCGCATGGGGAGTTCTCGGTACCGACGCACCGACCTACCAAATACCAACAACGAGTATGGAAACAGCTAAACATTATACAAGCGTTTTGATATCGCGGGACCTCTGCGATTATTTTAAGAGAATAATTCAGTTTTAACTGCAAATTATGACATCATAATCATCATACTTCTCACACGTTTTTATATTTGCTTGTACGTGACGTGAGTTACGCATCCGTCATCATCATATTCAGCCTATCTTAGTCCACTGTTGCTCCCACGACGCGTCACAGCCTGATCTTCGGTTTTCCGCTTCCAATTACGGCCACCTGTCCTACGGATATCGTCACTCCATCGATCGTCTCCATATCATCATAATCAGCCTATCATAGTCCACTGCTGGACATAGGCCTCTCCCAAGGCACGCCACTCAGCCCGATCTTCAGCTGTCCGCTTCCAACCAGTGCCAGCTGTCCTACGTATATCGTCACTCCATCGAGTCACAGTAATTCGCCAGAGACCAAATGTTAATGACATAGCTCAGCGTATTAGTAAGCTGAAGTGGCAGTGGGCTGGTCGTATCTGTCGCAGAACGATAACCGCTGGGGTAGACGGTTCTAGGGTGGAGACCACGAATCGGCAAACGTAGTGTAGGACGCCCTGAGACTCGATGGAGTGACGATATACGTCTTGATATAGTCACACATTATTATATTTAAATCGAGATATTTTATCCGGCGAAATGCATCCGGTGAACGAATTCATGATCAATCAGCCAGCAACAAGACATAAACCTCTTGCCTCTATCGCTAAACAAAATGAAATGAGAGGATACTACCTCCAATTAATTGTTACTAGCGTACCTAAGCCGTGTCGGCTGGCGGAAATTACTATTGCTAGTTAATGCAATTACTGTTCAGCGAAACTGGCTAATGGTTCTTTCACCATTTCCTTTTCTTCAGCGGTTTCAGAATGTGGTAACCATGTGGAATGAGTAAAAGGTGTATCCTATGAATTTATTTTTACATTACATAGTATAATACTCGATAACACAACACTGCAATATCGTTGCAATGTTGTGTTATTGAAGCCTTAGAACGAATGTCTAATCAGTTTTGACTGCCTTATTTTAGTTGTTAACATGGTTGCGTTCAGAGCTGTAGGGCGTGGGTTCGATCCCCACCCAAAGCAAACATTTATGAGACGAACATAGATGTTTGTTGTGTCTGGGTGTAGTATATATTATTATGTATGTATTTACAAAAAAAATTATATAAGTATTCTATCAGCTATCTGGTTTCCATATTACAAGCTTTGCTTAGTTTGGCGCTAGATGGCAGTGTATGAAAAATTACCACCGATATTTATTTCGTAATTTTTTACTCTAGCTTTTATTAGCCGATTTATTAACCACGTCATTCATACCAACTTCATCATCAACATAATTTTCTCCGATGAAGATGTATTGACCGGGCGAATCGAAAGTCTCGTTATGTAGTGGTACAAATCGGCGTTTGTATGCGTTTGTTTTTCGTTTGACGGAAATTTTGTACCGTTTTGGTGCCTGATCTTCTTGAAATTTTGTTAAGCAAAATCTGTCCAGGATTCGCGAAATATGCACGACCCGAGATCTGTTCAAGGTTAATAAGTATCTAGTTACTTGGAAATTACTAGTTTGGGGAGAGCAAGTCGCAGTCCCCTAAAAGCTTTTAAAGAACGTGCTGATGAGTGATGACTTAGCGTGACGCTGTTATGTGAAGTTATTTATCTCTAATTCATCGCCTGCTCGTAAAAGTAGTGAAGCTATAATGCATTTTTACCAGATGACTGATGCGTTCTAGGGCCCAGTTATTATTACATCTATAACGAGGGTACTGTTAACGTGTTTAGGTTTGATTTAGAAAAGTAAGTTGCTCTTTCAATCGACAGAAAGGAAATCTGACCACCTAAATCAAATCTACAATTGGCTCAGACTCTACCTGAGGCTGCCTGATGCTTCGTTCGATATCGGACCCGTACCAATTCATTGGAATTTGGAATGTACGTACGGATTTACGAAAGGAAAAAAACCTATAATGACAAACAAATGGTAGTTTATTCTGACACTTACATTCAATTAAAATTTCTACTGAGGAAAAGACGGGTTGGCGGCGGTGCGGCATAGACTAAGTAAATAGATTAAGGTCCCGTTGGACACCCTTCAGGCACAGAATAATAACTAGTAACAGAAGCTTTACTTCGTAATGGTTTTCAAAGAAATATGACTCAATCTGATAAACAATATGATTTAATTTAGCTCGCGGTCCAGTCGAGCACGTGTTCATTTACATACCTACCAATTTCTTTTTGAAGGAATATGGGCCTTAATTCACTATACTACGGTTCATAATAAGTTATACATGGTTATACGTATTGAAAGAGCCGCCGAGCCGAGCCTACTAGATTGGCCCTTGCGCAATGGCCGCCGCCCGTAGGTATGTTTTTAATACCTACACGCGGAGTGACACAGGCCTGCTTCAGGTAAGGAAATCTCTAAAAGTTGTACTGCAGTAACTTGTTGCTATAAAATAGGCTACATCGTTTCCCAGCGATTCTAAAGCACTAACAATAACGTGAAAGAAGAGTGGCCCATCAATAACCGAGCGCGCCACCTCAATGTTTGTCGTTTTAATTTGGAAAGCTACTTGGGGCCCTTTGACGGGGCCAAAGTTAACATTCCCGACATTCCTCGGGCGCGTTATATTGTTATTGTGCGTGCCGTCTCTTTCTGTGCGCGGCCGGCGCCGTCGCTGTCGGTTCACCCCTTGCCCGCGCGTCAGGGCGCGGCATTCTGCCATAGATTGAAGCGAATTAAGGGGGGCGACTAATACCAAAAGTAAGTAAAAGGTGTATTTTTAAACACATTGTTTAATGATAAAGAACGTAAATATTCAGATTAAAAAAATACTACAGGTAGGGGAAAAACGTAAAGAAGCCGAGTAACCGAATAGAATTTTGGAAAATAATCTGGTTTATTTAAAAAAAAAATACAAATTACCAACAAAAAAAACTGTTTTAATTCAAATGCTCCTAATGTCATATATATAATATAATGTGCTAAAACAGTAGCCGTTTATTTTATGCCTACATTTTGAATAATTAAATAAAACCCCACCTAAATTGCTCAAAACCATCATCATCATCAATTGTATCATGCGATTTTCGACTCTAAACTAATGCAAGACGCGCGGGTGAAATCTGTTATTTTTCTGGCATTGGTCGCACTCTTAAATGAAAACTACCTGTTGTTGCAATACAATCTTGTTATAACAAGCTCATTGCTCATGTTAGAAGGATCGAGGACCGTCAATTAAACCTATTATATATGTCCAAGGGAATACATTGATCGGTACTCTCCTTTGGGCATTCTTTTCACGTATATATGATGCGCATGGCTAAGGCAAATCTTTTTTAAAACAGATCTTTTTCGTTGTTTTTTTAAGTAAAACAACGAGTTTAGCATAATGTTTTGGGTACGGAATATAGTGCTATTTTAACATCATAAGTTTTTTAAACAACAAGGGCATACTGGGGTAAAATGGTTGCGACAACTCGAACTGAATTATTAACACAATTTTATGTATTCGTTCTTATCTTAGAAACTTGTAGACGTGTATAAAAATTCTAATAATTTACATAGTTAGAGGCTTATTTTTGTGTGATAGAATCGCGGTCGCCTTTTGATTGATCAAGCGCCCTATGCACACGAGTGTCGAGGTACGAGGGCCATTCCGCTCAATTAGCCGCTGTGCGCGGGTTTGCCTGCCAGCAGACCCGCTGCCGGCTTTGATTAAACTTTGATTGGAAGCTGTCACTCTCACGTAGGATTTAGGACGAGGCTCTCGCGTATGAATGTCATAAACCGATATCAATCGTGATTTTATTTTGCAGTATCACGAAATTATTTTATTTTAATTGTTAGGTTGTCTTTTGAAATAATATGATACTCAAACTATTAGATAAGTACTTTAAGTTTAATTTGAAACTTCTTTCAAATTATATTCGTTCTTTTTTTTATAGTTCATAGAACAGACATATGCTGCGTTCCGTAAAGCGCTAAAAGTGATAATATCGCGAATTCGACCAAGTTGAATAGTCACAACAAATATGGGATTTGATTTGATTTTCTGACTATTCAATTTGGTCGGATTCGCGATATTATCACTTTTAGCGCATTACGGAACGCAGCAATAGATACAAGAATAGGCGATATGTAGGCGATGTGTATTTGATATCATGCAAACGGAGGCTAGTTAGGACAGATTTTGATATTCAATTAAAATGTGTATATTGCTCACAAGTATCGTGTCTTTAAAAGCCTGCTAACTTCAATAATTACTAAAGTTCTATTATTATTAACGGGATATTTACCGTGATTATGTTGTGAAATGAGCTCCCGATATTTCGGCGCAGTTGAGCCATTTCAGTTTTTCATTTCGGGAACTCATTTCACAACATAATCACGGTAAATATCCCGTTAATAATAATAGAACTTTAGTAAACAACCGTGATAGTTTAAAACAGTGTTTCAATAATTACATCAATCACGTGGTACAGTATTAAATCATTTTTAGGTAATCATTTTAATTATTACATAATTTTCATAACGGCACGAGACTTCCAAAGTTCTCAAGTTTCCCCAAATGTTTGGGGCTGTGCTTATGTTGCGTGGACGTTTTGACGAAGCTTTGAAACAAAAAGTACAACTTTTGTTTTTGTTTTTTATGGTATACCGACTACGGTCAACTCGTTACGTAACCAGTTTACAAACTTATTATCGCACAATGTCACTGGGGCGTGTTATGTTTTAACCTAGTTTTTCAGAGGCTTCACAACAGTCGTCAAGTTTACTTGAGTTTTCATGAAACATAATTTATTTTATTACGTATTAATTACGCTATGATTTAATATCTTGTTTGTCTTCTGTACGCAATCTTTGATTACATAGCAATGGCAGTCACTAAGACTCGCTGGTTTCTGAATCTCCGTGATAAGGTTTGACTTAAAATATTTATTTTAAAATATACGGCAATTAAAAGTAGAGTGGGCTAATAAAAATTAACGTCTTGGAAATGAAACACGGGAGTGTATCGGCGCCCTTTAACTACTGAAATGCTTAATTAAGGCGGTCGCAGCGACGGCACTTTCTACTAGTTTTAATTAAAACCAGATTAAGTATTCACCGTCATTTAAATGTACACTGCGTACCATTTATATAGCCTCGTTTTTTTGCAACGAGTCTTACGGCAATTATAATTGTTACTTGATGTCATTAAATTAATATAATGCTAAGCATTTGTTTTATATTCTTACTTAGAAACATGTAATGTCGTTATAATTTTATTTGAGTAATTGTTATTATATTAATTATTTATGTGTATGGTGTATTTCTATGTATAGCGTAGTTGTTATCTAGTTGCCGCTAAAAACTTGTTCATGCGTGGGTGATAATATATTTCATTTTAATTAACTGTCAAAAAAGAATCATCTAGAATGGACTGTTGACCCTGTAGTTAAACAACTGTTTATTGTTTCCGGCGTTATATTGTATTGACAGATGCCGTCCCATCAGCTAATTGCTTATATGAAACAAATTCACGGAGAACACACAGGGAATATTGATTCTTATACGTTACAGCATAGTGACGTAATCTCCGGCCGATGATGTTCCGGTGTAAACGTTACGTTTGTTATTGCGAGGAGGAGGCGTGGTGTCGTCGCATCTATTTTTAGGTTTACGAGTTCAATCCCCCTTAGCCCGACCTCCCCTCGCGGCTGCTCTCATCCCTATATGGAAAAGTAATAGATCTCATGTAGATGTTTCCTTTATACACTTTCGATCTCACTACTATTCACTCACTATTCCGTCAGCCATGTCAGAGGCCTTCGGGCGGCTCATTAACTCTGACACTAGGGCTGGCCACTCAGCCTATACGAACTTCCTTTCTTATGGCATCGCGATCGCGATGAGTAGTAGAATGTAAATTGACTTGATAAAATAGGGCCAAAGTGTAATGGTATTATTTGGTATGGCATCACAATAATTTATTAAGATATAATACATAATCGCGTGAGATTAAACGACATGTTGTAATTGTAAAATTGTAACAGTCGCACTTGACCAACATTTCCGTTAGTGACGTCACTGACTAAATTGAATTGACCCAGATCAATTAGAACGTAGTGGCAAAATTCAGCCCTAGTTTTCATAAGTAGACTTTACTCTAGCCACTACTTATTCTGATGCGCAGACAAGATTCGTATGAATTATAGATATTGAATAGGCGTGTGGCCTAATGTTTAATTTATGACAAATAACAAGCTTAGTGATGAATATAACTAAATACATTACACATACTGAAAAAAAAATTGTATTGGCTGATAAATCTCTGAAATATGAGCGTTTAAAGATTTAGGTTGGGATAGAGAGGGGATGCTCTATCCCTTTCTCGCAAAGCACGTGTTAGTATAGCATTTGTATTCCGCGCCTGAGGCTTGACGTCATAGCTCAGTATAGCGCGCCCTCTGTCTAGCTTGAAATTAAAATACTTGGAACTTATCAATTTTTGAATTATTTTAAATTAATTGTTTTCGTTAATAGGCTCTATTGATGATCAGCTTTGTCAAAAGCTGCTGTCAGCTTTGTGAAAATGTAGTCATCATGCCTATGCTAGGGCTGGCCCCTCAGCCTATACGAACTTACTTACTTTAACATAACGAAAAATCACATCACAGCTATTTCTTCAATATGCAGATAGGCAATTTGTTTTTATATTCACATACCAATCTAAAACTCCTTCTAAAAGAAATAGTAGTATAAGTATATACGTTGGAATAATACGAAAACGTAGTATCACGACCGGGGCGTAGCGCGTGGCTATACTACGCTACCTACTTACTGTAACCACGATGACTTCTCTTTAGAGCTAAACTAGGCCAGTATTCATGGAATGGACCCCCACAATTTGGTGCAGTGCGTAATGGACAATTATTTCGGCAGTCGGCGGTCACACGCGTGGCTCGTGCGTGCCTATTACCGGCGCTGGAGGAGAGCGCGTGTGTCAGACGAAGATGACTGCGGTGCACGGAATAGACGTACAGCGATTTGGAACTACACACACTGCTCAGTGTTAAAACATACTATTTAGTGTTCAAACAAACTATTTAGAGTTAAAACATACTATCTCGTTTAAATAAAAAATACGAGAAAAACGAACGAAAGTGATGATTTTGAAACTACGCATTTGAATAATTAATGGAGTAAGCTATTTGTTTTTCATATTCATTTGGGAATGTTATTGTTAACATAATTTGTTATTTTTGGTAGGTACGTAATCAATGTGACATAATGCACGTTATATTATGATATGCTTATCCGTGAACGTGAACTTGATCGTATTTCAGCATAGTAAATTGTTTATTTTTATTGTTCGTAGATTGTAAGATATCTCTTATCTCATTTGTGTTGTTAAGGGAATGAAGTGATCGTTTCAATTGATAGCGAAGCATGATTATTGAGCATTTGCGTAATTGCCAAAAATATTTAATGACTTATTGTAAATTTAAATATAAAAAAAAAACAAACATTTATTTCAGCATAAGTCATATAGGCAAAACACAATAATAATTAAAAATAATAACAATTTATAATACAATAAACAATAAACCAAAAAACAGTTGTTGCTTTATATCAATAAACTCATGAAACTTTGAAAAACAAACTAGATTACCTAACTAAGGTTAAATTTTTATTTTATAATTTACAGGCTTGGATCATGATAAAGTGATGTCCGAGAAGGACGAGGATATATGACATTTTCGTCCCGAGTTTTTGGCCCACGACATTAAAAAATATTTATTCGTCCCGCATGATAATCTCTGTCTCTATTCGTCTCGCATATCAAAATTAGTGTAAGCGCAGTTAGCGACAAAAGTATGCTGGCGCTGAAAGCGATAAACTTGTCATTTTTGACAGAAGTTGGTAGGCGCTAGCACAACATTGGAAAACTACAGTTCTATTATTATTTTCGCGATATCGGGACATACATGTTTTAATATTGGAAAAGTCCTGGGGTGAAACCCCAGGATTTGGACAGGCGAAACATAAGTGGTTTTAAAATGTTCATGCTTGGCATGTATATTTCCGCTAGGTCTCACCGCTTGCGCCGGCGCCGGCGCGCTAGGCCGCTGGTCGATAAGGCCATGTGTGCCAGGCTCCGCGGGAGTCTCCCCCCTCGCTGGCTATTTTAATTTATCACGGTGCGACCGGCTCGTGTCCCAGCTCTGCTCAGCTTGCTAACTTTCCCAAGTTCCCATGCCATAACATTATAACTAAGATCATGTCGATTTAAAATGTTTTCAGTTCAGACAGTGCAGGTGACAGAACTTGCAGCAAAAGTATTGCTTCTTTTGGCTGTGAAGTTATAAAAAACTTAATTTCAAGGAGGATGATCGTAAACAACGACATTATTTTTTCCCTATATATTATATAATATTATATATGTATAGAAGAAAGTCTCGACCCAAGACAGCTAACTGCCGACTCGACCTTCTATAACATAAGTCTATTCTTAAATAATAAACCACAGCAAAATATACTAAGTAACGGAAAAAGTTGACTTTCAAATGCATAACGTGTGTTAGTTAGTGCACGAGTAAAGTAAATGTGAAAAATAATAATAACCGAATCAAAACCTACAAAATATCAAAATATGCACATGTTAAACATATTGTATTGTATCGATACGATGTTATCGGGGAATGATGAATGAAGGTTTCGATATTGTTCCCCCGTTCCCCATAACGAGCCAAAAAAATAGCGTCGTGGACTCATGTGTGCGACAGATTTCCGCATAAAGTCATTAATGACTGAACGGCCCATAAAGATTTGACTTATTTCCATAGTTTTATCGCACGTGATGTCAAAACAATCTATTTCCAGTTTAATATCTATTTTATTCTTTATAATTTTAAAAAATATTTATTTTTGTTCAGTTTTTAGTTAGTGTTTACTTTACCCCAGTCTACTCGAGCAACCCTCAGCGTTTCCGCTTCAATTCAACTGCTGCACATCTGTGATTCGATTGTAGCGATTACTTGAGAGTTAGTACAGGATTCATAGATAATGATTTCACCCATTATAAAATCACACTTTCAAAAGTAAGTAGATATTTTTTATTGACCAAACGAAGCAAAGGTCTCCGAGTCCTAAGGGCGACGAACGCCTGATGTTTGTAAGTTTAAATGTTTGACGATAACTTGCGAACAAACATATGCACCAAAATAAATATGAGCCAAATTGGTCAAGAGCTTGGAAGATATGGGGGTCTCGAGGTCTCAGTTCGCTGCGAACTAGTGCGTACTACTAGTTTACATCTAATTTGGCATGAATTTGGTAGAACCAGAGCGCGTACGAATGAGACTAAATTTCGCCAACCACTGGACCGCTGCGCTGTCGCCCTAAAACGCAAGTTTGTTTCTCAATTCCTTTACGAAGTGTTAATAAGGGAGTTAATTATCTCCCCCCGGCACAGGATCTGTCAGATCACTGCACACAATAGCGTCGTTTATCGATCCGACGGCCGACTAAATCTAATACCGAGTTTTTTATTACTCGCGAAACGAATGAGGTAAAACGTGTTTGAAATAGACAGGGGATTAAGTGTCCCCCGTGTCCCCTGCGATGCTGGGGGGACGTGTGTAAAATAATCAGTATTTCGTGATGGGGACAAGTTTTTGTAAGCTGGTCACTTTTGCTGACGCTTGGCGCTTACTGAAGATATTGTTTTGTGTAATAAAAGTATTTTATGCTTCAAGTTGTATTAAACAATATCCTTCGGAAAAAATGTCTTCAGCCTCCGTCATATAACAGTATCGGTGAATGTTGTCTTCATTATTGGTGTATTCTACAAAATAGTCTATAAACTTCTCGCTGATGACAATTCATGCGAAGACAAGATTTTCAGCTTCACTCGCACTTAAGGCCGGGTATTCCACGTTTCAAGCACATTTTTTTATGAGATCAATCATTAGTCTAAAGGTGTATCAGGTAGGGTCACATTTAGCGGAGCAAAAATATGGCGGTTACGCAGATTCGTGCGTGTCAAAATTCGATTTTTGAAGATTTTCTGTTTACTTGAAAAGTATAGAAATTAATAACTTTTGAACTATCATGCACAGTATGCTCTCCAAAATACTATTAACTTATAATACATATTTTTTTAATGTGACTATGTGCTGTAATTAGGACATAAAACTGAAAATGGTTTAAAAATAGACACTGTTTCGGTATTTTTTTCTATCGAGGTAAGTATAATCAATCTTGTTTTCATCCACAAAAGTTACTAAGACGGATGTTCTTCTGTAACATTTTGTATTTTTGGGCTTTAATTTATAGTAATTTTATAATTATAAAAATATATAAATATAAATTTGATTTTTGGCAAATGTGGAAAATACAAGCCTTAAACGGATTTTACTATTCGTGGCTAGATGTGTCTTATTAAAAAACGTGGATTTTGCCTTTATCCACTTAGTTACAGATATGAAACAAGGGAAATAACAAAAAAACGGATTATCAATTTCGGGGATACTTTGTTTATTAAGGGGGTTTAAAATTAAATCATAAATTTAACACACTTACATTTTATAATAATAATAATAATAATACATGTGTATCATATTCTATTCACACCCATGTAATAGTTTTATAATGTTATTTTTGTATCTAACAGAGTCTCATGGTGTTGGCTTCGTCCCCACCAATGCCTCTTAAAGGTCCGGGCTTAGACCCGAGTTTCAAATTAAATAGAAGAAATAATATTAATAATCATTTATTCATCAAGTATCATAAACTCATATACATCATTAAATTAAATTTATAGCAGCTGCTACTGCTACACTAATCACATTAATAAATTACATAAACACAACCGAAATTGATTTTAAAATTGAACGTGAAATTAAAATTGAAATTAGAATAATCAAAGGATATGATTTATGATAGAGCAAAAAAAATTACAAAAATATTTCATGTATCTCTTGGGGTTACGTAATCAGTAACATTTTTCTCTAGAAATGTATATGGGCTTGCGTAGGATTAGTGACGGTTGCCCTAAAAAGCAAGACTGGTCTGAAATAGTTCACTGTCGATGTTATAGAGATTCTTGTTCGTTCAACAAGTACAGTGAACAAAAAGCTGCCTACCACGACCGCTTCCAGCTTGTACCTAAGCTGCTTTTACGGACGAGTATTATGACCAAAGACTATAAAACCCTGTTGACTGATAGTACGACTTCCCCTCATACGAAAATTAGTAGTTTAAAATCCACTGCTAGCCACTGCGAGTACGTCAGAATTTCATTGAATTTCATAACTCAGATTGCGTCATCCCAGTGGTTGGCCAATCGCAAGCATAGAACGTTACCTCGTCCCCTGTCCGCAACGGTGAGTCTTGTTTGTAGGAGAAATAATGATCACGAGCCATCAACAGGCTGTATGATCTGTGATTATGACCGTACTTCAGAGAACACGTTAGTGGTGCGTGCTCGCGGGCGGGACTCGCGGATCGCACGGATCGGTTTCACGTGGATCGATTACACTTTGTGCTGCCAGTGCCAGCCCGCCAGCCTGCACCAACACTAGGGCCGGCCACAGGGCAAATAAACCGGTGAACGCAACTTGTCAGATACAACCAGCTACGCGATTACGATCCTACATTACACATGACATATTCAAGTTATTAAATTGTGTCTAATTCAGGCTCTAGGATTGCCTTATTTGCGAACGAGAGAAAAAGTATTTTCGTTTATTTATTCGTTCTTTTTTTCCTCGCATTGGTCAGAAAAAGTGAAGGCATTTCGCAGAGGTCGAAGCGAACTAAATCAATAGGGCTTTATGCTTAGCTGGGATTATACTACCTGTGGTCTAAGATCGTGTGGTCGGTGTTATATTATCATGCGGAATGTGACTTATGCCATCTCGATTTATTTCTGTTTCAATATATCACGTCACCATAAAATAGATCTGCGCATATAACGAAGTTACTTTACTTTACACGTGTGCTATATTGATTGTGGAGGGTTCCTATCAGGTCAGGTATGTAATCCTAACAAAGGAAACTGGTATTTACCCATTTCAAATGGAATTAAGTTACTGCAGCCATCCTACTGTGTGCCATCGGGAAGGCTCCGAGTTCGAGCAAACAGTCGTCTCGGTAAACATCGCCAGGTACAAAACTAGAAACAGCTGGCCAGGCCGGGCTATTGTGTGCGCCTGCGACGTTGCCTGCCTGCCTGCCTACCCGCGCGCCGGAGCGGCAACCTCGCACTCCTTAATGTTTATTTTATAGTCCTCCTACGCCCAAACATAATGTAACCTTGCCGCAGTGTTACCAGATACACGGTAATTCCCGTAGATGCACGGTATTTTCGACCAAAACAAGGTGTACGGAAATGATAAATTACTGTGTAAATAATAGTCGATTTAAAATCCAAAATTATAAAAAAATCGTAAAATGAAACGCATTTTCCATGTTGATAACACCAAAGCTACACGCCAATTGTCATTGAGCATGAAACAAAAAATAATAAGTTATTAAAAGACTTGACCACAAGGTCATAGAATCCGGCAAAATAAAAAAGGTTTTCTGGTGGTTGTTTAAGGTAATTATACTCAAAACACGGTAATTTTATTCTGATGACACGGTAGTTTGAAATTTTCATCTGGTAACACTGCCTTGCCGTGTTCCACTTACTATCCAGTATCCACATACCCAGACAGTCGAATCTGTTTTGCGTGCAGGTTCAACATTTGGTATTGTTGCACAAACAAACCTACTAATTAGACTAAGATAAGTAAGTTTTGTCCACACCGCCTCACCACATGTAGTGTTCTTTTATGAGGTAGGTAGTGTTGTCCTCTGATGGTAAAAATCACTACTCTTCAAAGATATGATCAAGAGAAACGAATATAAATGCATAGTTGACCTTTGATGTGCGTAAGATTATGTGGAACAAATTGGTTATTCAGAAAATCTACTTCAGAATTGTTATTAAGACAACCAGCATCCCATCCTATCAATCAATGAAATGTGTCTTGGCAAAGACAATAAACCGACCTTCGCACGGTCCATTCGAATCTGGTCGAGGACAGCCCCACTCAACTGTGAAGATCTATGTGGGACTGCTCGTAAAATTAGACTTCATAATAAGCACTCGCTACTCGCTAGTCTCTAAATCACCGTTACGGCTAACAGAGGACGTACTTCATTTGACTTTATTTGTTTTGGCTCCACACGTAAATTGCCACTATTGCTTTATCTGTGGCAGACCTAATTTTCATTCGAGACCCGGATATGGAATAGATACAGTTTCTGGAATCAAGATAGATAGCAACAGCAGCAGCATGTCTTGATAAAAGCAGTGGTATTTATAATATTAGATAGATAGAAATTGAGTTTTAACACTTAATTATACGATAGTAATGACAGTTCAAACCTGAAATAAAAAAAAGCTCATTATAGGAATTAGGAGTCACATTACTTGCAGCATCACAATACTAGTGATTATGAGGGTTTTAATTGCTCGCCGCGAAATGTCTAATCCCCGAGTAGCACCAAACCAGTATTTAGTTGCTTACATAGAGAACAAAGGCACAATAAGTGCTTTCAGCGGTATTCGCGCTCCTTTAACACAATGCAGATGAGCTAGAACGCGTGCCGCGAGCCCTGCTTTTGTTACCATGCCACAGGTTTCCCGGAGACACTGTTCCATAACTTTGGAACAACAAATTCCTCACACCAAGCTCAGACATCAATGTACTACCTATTGATTTGAGATGACACCGCTGGCTGAGATTGTCTCATGAAATTGTAGCGGCATCACCATGCTTCACTGAGTTAGTAGACTGAAAACTGACGTGATTTTGACACATTATTGTTTTATTTATACGGGAATACTCACGTTTAATTAAATCGGGATACTCCGACTATAGTTTCGATCACATCCGGTGACCTTTTTCAAAGAGTGAAAACAGAGCCCGACGCGCGTGCAGCTGCGTCCTGCTTAGCACTGAACTGAAACTATAGTCGGAGTATCCGATTTAATTAAACGTGAGTATTCCCGTATAAATAAAACAAAAATGAGTTAGTAGACGTTCGCTGTGTGATGACGTGTTTGTGTGAGGTTCGCATAAATGTGGTCGGTGTGAATACTACGACCACTCCGCTATATTTAAGTATATTCCTGATATATGTGACCTGCCAGACCGACATGTCATAAGCGGTATCTCGGCAAATCCGCGACAAACCACGGGCTAACTGGCTGTAGGAGTCGGAGTACCGGACACAACGCCGGCGTTTCCTCGCCCCCATTCAGCGTCCGCCTATGACGAGCGCTTCCTGCAAACACGCCTCGTGTCGCCTCGTGGAGTCAACGCATCGGCGACAACTGGCTGGAAATAGATACACTTATATGCGATTTAGTAAGGGGAAAAGCTTTGATAAATTATATGTCTAGATAGACTGATGGATCCTAAACGCGTCGAAAAAAATAGCGGTTAACTGTTAGCCTCTTATGCACGCACACTATAACAACGACAATGGTGCAACGCGAGTGTAAGACATGGCTATCACGCACACTAGTATAATAATGTTGGCCTGTAATTTTTGTTCATAAACAGTACGAGACTCTATCTAGACATATTATTTATCAAAGGGGAAAAGTATTCAGTTTGGATAAATTCAAGAACATGCATTCGCAACTGATTTGACCTGATTTTTTGACAGAACACGCAGGTATGGTGCAGATTTTTACAAGCAATAGCACTGTTAATAATATGCGTACAATCCAATAAGATTGTAATGTCTGCTTGCTCGATTGTAAAACACCTACTCGTATCAAACCAGCATATGCGTGGGAGGTCTATAGTCTCCTAAAAGCTTAGATTCCATAACCTGTTAAAAATCAAGCATTCAGACGACTTTTAAACCTGACCTTCCTCTCTCACATTAGATTTCAACCGTCGTCGATGATTTCCACCGCCGATCCTGCTAGTGCAAAAGTTAAAAACTTTGGCTTGATATTTTAAGGTGAATGACCGAAACCCCAATGACAAATACGGAAATTACTCACTTGTGAATTCCGTGTTCGTATTATCTGTCAACGACTGGCCCGTCCCTGGCGTTAAAAGATACTTCAAGATTAGACAATATGGTTATTGTTTTACAATTCTTAGAAAGGAAATTTATTTTCAAATCGCTGAGTCAAAAGCCGGATAACTGGACCGCCGCCAATCTCTTAGAAACACCTCGTGGTTTTCCCTCGCACGGATACTAGGGTCGGGCGGAAGTAAGGATCGTTTTCGACGCAGGACTGTCGGGGGTTGGATCCAGTGTTAAATTAGGTCACAGAGCATTATGGTTATGTTTATCCTAAAGAGGACATGGCTAACGAGCAAAGGAGTTATTGCTCCATGGAAAATACGTCAGAAACACACACTCACAATCACAAGAGATAATCTCAAGCGAAACCGTTGTGAACGTTTCTACGTTCGACGACGACGTATGCCCGTAGAATCCAATTCCATATATTTAGCAACCGCAATTTTGCCGGGCAAGTACCGGGTTGTGTTTATTAACTTTAACTGTTGTTACCTGTTTTACAGGTCACTGTTCGAGTGAGAGCAATTGGATTGAATACGCACACTTATCGAGAAAAAAATAATTCAACTTCCTAAAACTGCTCACTTTCCGTTTCAGTCTCATCACATTTTAATCAATCGAACCCCGAACGACAAGAAATTATAGAAACTCCAGCAAATGTAATGTTTCGGTTTGAAATTAGTTTAGGCGATTTTTCTGGTGCGAAACGGGAGGGTGGCTGGGATTCGTGTGGGGTGGAATGATTGATAAACTCTTCATCTTGCACGCTATTATGGCACTTTATTCAATGGTTTTCCACGAGATTGAATTTTAGAATGTTTATTTTTTATATTTTCTCTTCTACCGTCTTCTTTTCTGGATTTACTTAACTAATCGCCATTATTCGCCATTGTACCACAGCTACCGGGTTTGATTTTCGAATAAATGTCTGGAATGTCATTGTCTTTTTTCTATAGCACTCCCAATATCGGGAATCTTAGTAGTTCTTAGCACTTGTAGTATTCTTTGTTGATAACATAAATAATAAACACTATAATCAGGCTAGATAAACATTTTTGGTTTGCCTTTAGATAGAGCTGATGACTTCCAAGAATGTAACCTACCTTGCATCCATAGAGGAGGGCCCTACCTCTATGCTTGCATCGTATTTTTCAACGATACAAACAATAACGTCTACGTTTGTGTCTATGAGAAGTTTAAATACGTGCTAGATTTAAAACAGCTAAGATATGTGCTATTGCATCCTGTTTCGCAATTCTAGTGCTAAAGTTACAAGTTACCTATACCTTTCCCTTTGTCCACAGGTATGTACCTTTGGTCATGCATCGAGCTCCGTGGGAACGGGGCTGCTTCCTCAACCACGAGCGACCACTGTCACAGATTATCAACCAGTCACTATCAGTACCACCTAACAGTTAGTACTTGTGTACCACAGATAGGCTAGCAGTTAGTACGGTAGTTAGTGTCCAGATGAGGGAACAGTTAGTAAGCGACACGAGCAACGGTCGGGTTGCACCCGCTCCACTGCGTCGTATAATGATCTGGTACTTACTGTAATTAGTTGCATCGACGTTGTTATAAGCAATAAGATACGATGGGCGTCGTGGTTAGCAGTAAAGTTATGCCTGTTTAATAAAGTTCTGGGGGAAGTAACGTAACTTCAAAGACTACGAGTAAAACAACTTCAAACTTAACTTCAAAGACGTCACGAAACAAACTGTATTTGTTGGAACACAGATTTCATAAGGTGGAAGACTCGGCACTAACTCTATGGGCCTAGTGCCTGGATAGCATAAATGATCGCGGTCACAAATTGGCGTTTGTGTAGTACTTAAATATTATTATCGGTGTTTGTTTTTTATGCTTACTTGAAACCTTGGAGGATTTAGCTCCTCTATCTCCTTGAAACGACCATTGTAAACATTATATATAATGACATAGTATTCTTCAACTGGACGAATAAGTTTCATATATTTAAATTCTTCAGCCTGTTTTGCCTACTCATGTGCTTATCTATTAATTCCATGCTTAACTTCCCATGCTTCCATTCTTCACAATTCGCTTCTGCAATATGGAGTACAACATCGTGTAACTGAATCCAAACTATTTATGCCTCCTGGGGCATATCTCACACATTGCGAGCGCCGGCAAACTTTGGACAGTTAAATTAAATTCGTGCCATAGAGGTATCTGTAGTAGCTATGTTCACATTTTATAACGCGCTAATCTGCCAGTTAGCGGGCCCGCAGAGACACGATGGGACCGCCATGTTAGATATTAATTGTGTTCTAAAGTTTGCACATTTCAGAAATATGTTCACTAGTTGAGCAATTTCTCTAGCAACTACTTCTGCTACGGAAGTTTTGCAAAGTAATGATTATACGGGTCGCTTGGTCTCGGTTGGAACAGGACTATGACATCCGAGTAAGCTACTTTTGCGAGTGCGTAATATTGTTAGACTGTGTTGCAAGCAAATAAGCGTTTTGTTACATCATGTACTATAAACTTCATTGCTATCGACAGTGACCTGAGGACCTAAACTTTTATTACCATTATCACATACGAGCACACCTAAGATTTTAGGCCATTTTACAGCCTCGATCAAAGCAAACGAAGATGTTTATTTACTCACACCGTAACCTAACACATGCCGCGTAGCATTACCTCGGGCACTGTTCCTCGAATTCGAAACTAAAACGTGCCTCAGTATAAGCCACTTGCTACGATATTGTATAGAAGCGAAAAAGTCTTCTCGCATTAGCTCTTTTTTGCCTCTATGTATAACATTTTATCTTCGTTCGGATACGTCAGTCCCATTTTAATCTAGTCAGCCAGTTTTCCCCTATCTACAAAAACAAAATGTTTTTCATCGTCATTTCATATCATAATCTAGAATCTAAGGAATAAAATTTTTCTTTTCGTTCTTTCGTTTCTGTGTGTGCTCTGTCTGTCTTGGCCTGTTTACGTCTCCTCGTCCCTAATACTCTATAGTATATGTGTATACTCTATAGTATTCATGAATACGTAATTGTTTACGTACTCGTATTTTGCAACAAAGAAGGATGACATAATTCTGTTTGTGTTACAGTGAACATTGTCTATCTACTAAAATTGGTAACCGAGAGCAACAAACTTATAATCTTACAATGCAGCACGCGAAGGAAGTTTGCAATTAAAAATTATCTTGTCGGCATCGGCGCAAGCATTAAAGGGGATTTCTCTGTACATATTTGTTCTTCATCTGCTGTATAAGATCAAAGGTGCACCAAATGTATAAACTATGGTTACTATGGACCAATCTGCGACGCTAAATGCACGTGTTAGTGTTTTGGTTTGATAACCTGATGACAGGATACGACGTCCGTTGTTAGTTACTGTTCTGTCTGCTTGTACCGACTACAAATTTTGTTCGTGTTACCTACGGCTCTTATCATCCACGAATGAAAGCTGTACTTAACTTAATCGATTATTACTTACATACTACTCATGTTGGTTTCAATTAGTTAATTATTAAATTAAAAACAAAAACGTAGAGAGAATTAAAAAAAAACTATTTTATAAATAATTCAGCTGGTTATGATATTGTTCTTTGCTTATAATCTGGACCTAGAATAGAAAAATAAACATCTGGTATTTCATTCTTGACAGAGCGTTTGGCTCCAGTATTTATTAGGTTTTACAATTTATAACAATCTCTTCCTAATTTAGTTTACAGGTAACATTAGATGCTTTTAATTATGCTCTAGAATAGACACAAGTTCAATTTCGTTTTCTTATAATTAGCTCGTATGACATAATGAGAAATGTGTGTTGCGATTGAACTGCTTATAATAGGAAACAAGGTCATTACGGTCGAGGGGTTGCGTGATCGGTCACCCGAGATGTCAGCCCCGATACTCATATCGTAAGGTCTCGGGTTCAACTCTGCCGCTGGTGCTTTTTTTTTTAAATTAGAAAACGCATACTTAATATCTATAGAAACAACCAGTTTAAGAGGACCTAGCATATATTGTCGTCTTGTAAACTTGCTATAAAGTAGGTAACTAAGTTCGTATAGGCTGAGTGGCCAGCCCTAGTGTCAGAGTTAATGTGCCGCCCGAAGGCCTCTGACATGGCTGACGGTGTTGTTATAGAAACTAGAACAAACAACCGGAACCAACAATTAGATTTTTTTGTGGGTCATCCAACCCAGGGTAGCGCTCAGAAATAAATGCCACTCACGGTTACCCATCCGAAGACTGACCGGACCGTCCGTTGCTTAACATCGGTGATCGTTTAGAATCACAAATAAATTAAAAATAGACGAGCTACGCCACGAGCGCTACCTCGCTATGAGAACCGGAAACAAGTCGGTCATGTTTTTGGCTTTTGATGGTGGCAGTGTCAATTCAAGACTTCGCTGACCAGCCTGATTAGTCCTGTACAACGATACATTAAGGCCATTGCTCTAGCCACTGAGGGTCGACCGCCTTCTTCGCCTTTGTCTGCACTCAATTTTGAAATTCTTTACACACCAATTTCAGTGTTAGTGGCACCATTTGCTTGTGCTATCTTTAAAGAGTCAGGTTTCTATTCTGTGAAATTTGTAATTTGAAGTAGTCACTCAAGTGTGTAAATATTTCAATAAAAATTAGTACTATTAAAGTTGATGCAAATAAATAGATTAAAATCTAGGCTATTAATAACGTAATGCAGTCATTTATAATTTTAAAAGTTCAATTAATACCATCTGGTTTCTACTACACACCTGCTCATTACAAATCGTCCGTTCGTAATCCTGACATTATAGGTCTGCGTTTACTACCATCATCATTAGCCTGGAGACGTCCACTGCTGAACTAAGGCCTCCCCCTTAGACCGCCACACTGTAAGACAACCTGCCCTGGGCGCTAGCCACAGTTACAACACCCGAAATAAAGATAAATACTCACTACCACGGACTAGACTTGCAAGGATAAGCAAATCTTTTGTAGTGAACGGAATTAAATTCTATAACATACTGCCTAATACCTTAACTACCCTTAATGAAACAAACTTTAAAATAAATCTCAAAAATATTTTAATGGAGAAAGCATACTACGACATTGAGCATTTTATAACAGATGAAAGGGCATGGCGAAATTTAAATGTGGACAAGGCTTAGTCAAGTATTGTTTTGGTCAAATGAAATTAAATATAATCTAATATGTAACGTCAATTGATATATTTATTTTTCATATTTGCATCATTTTCCATAAAATTATTGAAAATTTTTTTAGTTCCTTGAACTTTTCGTTAAATAATTTTATAAATTTAATTTGATTTTTAATTTATAGTTATTAGTTTGAAATTTTATAAAGCATTTTTATGACACGAATTGACATTATTTTAAGATATTTTTATTTAATTTTGCAGTATGACTACTTTTTATTTTATTTTATTTTTTATTATTTTTTGTTATGTGTACCTATTCACTAAACTACGAAACTAAGTTTATAACTTTTTTATTTTATACAATTTCTTTGACTTGGCAACATGTTGCATGTGTGTTTAAAAAATAATATTTTACAATTTCTTATGTATTAATTTATAATTTTTATTGTTATTATCAATTGTGACCATTCATAAGTGTACTGTTAAATGTACCCAATTGAAATAAATAAATTGAATTGCCATGTGCATCCACTGGTTGCCCGCGTCACGCAATGTCGTCGATCCATCTAGTGGGAGGCCTTCCTACGCTGTGTCTTCCGGTACATGGTCAGTATTCAAGAACCTTTTTTCCCTATCGGTTATCAGTATACAACCAAAGACGGCAAAGAGTCTTACAAATTGTCTATTTTTTAAGAATTTGCAACTATTTAATCTCAATACTTTCCAAGTTCGCTAGACAAATCTGCATTAAGAAATTGAACGGAAACGGATGTTCTGTACCAACCGAACTTCCGCTTGTTACTCCAGTCTCATAGTCTCGTATTACTTCCTATTGCATGCGCATGCGATGATTTAGACTTGAGATTTGTGAATTTTAACAACAGCCGTTTCCCCCCCCTGTTAGTTGACGTGTGAAAGTTTAATCTCATTGAGCGTTGATTTTAATCAATGAAATTAGTAAGTTTTTGTATTAATTTCTTTTGTTTCTCCTGTAGCACGATAACTGCAATTCGGTAAAGCATAATGTCAAGGAGGTTGTGATGCTATTGTACTATCCAATTTAGTAACTATCAATAAAATTGAATCGAAAATACAATAAAACATGTTTACAAAATGGAAGTTATTAAACAATTTTGTAGACGAATTTTTAGGGTATAACAAGTACCATCTCATTCCTTATAACCACTGCATTCTGTATAACTTCCTCCGTATGAAAAGCATACCTAATTGACGAATTAATAACCACGAGAAACGAGAAACCACCGATCACCGATATTATATTATTATATTTTATATTCAAAATAATTGCACCTACACTACTACAAAACATTCGTTAGCTCCCGCACACGATCTTTCACAATGCCTAATGGATATGTCAATAAGAAACTCTACACCTACGGAAAATCGAGTTACAGAACTACCACCGAGCACGCACACTTTAAATATTTATAATTGGATAACTTTCAAAGGGTACCATTGAATGCAGTCTCGTCACTTGATTTTTCTCACACATACATCTTGTCCTTTACACAGTGTAAAGAGTTAGATGATCGGAGTTAATGCTCATGTTTTTCTAAACATATATTATTTTACGAGTTTCTTTTATCGAAAATTGGCTCTACAGGATTGCATTGTCATCTAGCTATCACGATTTATTAATCTGTGATGATGACGTGACTATTATATTTTTATCTTTTTACTACCCGATTACAATGAAGCCAGGTATTATATAATATGTAAGTAGTACGTAACCTACAGCTGTGAAGCTTTACTTCAACGCTACAGCCGATCGATTTTGATAAATGTGGTGTCGATGGAATGTGAACATTCACAGATGGTCACTGTGTGCGTTATAAATAAATCATGGTCGCTAGGTTACAGTTACATGGTTACAGATAAGCTAGGACTGGGAATGAAAAAAATACTGCACCCAGTTTTACATGACTGAGTATAACTATGTCTTGTGAGATTTGATACGTCATTTTCATTCGCCGTATCATAATGTTTGCGATAATCCGATAATCACTATATAGTTACACATTATAAGTGCCTAGTGTTTGCGAAATGTTGATTCGCAGTTATGACGTCGTTGGTTTTTTATCATTCCTTTATTTCTGAGTACTTAGCAGTCGGACTTACTCATATTTTAATTTGGCTAGTGTGTTGTATCTTTAATCTTGAATTACTCGTTTCAACGTAGATCAGTTCACAAACTGTGTTACTATAGAAGTAATGGTTCTTACAGCCTATAAATAGAGCGGTAGATGAGAGAGCACTTCCGCCCTATCGTCGAGCCCGCAGCTTTGGAGAGCGCTTCCCTGCGTACGGTACAGCTATGCACACGGCTTTAAGCAACGCAAGAAAAAGTGAGTATGTATACGTTATCGCAATTACGGAAAATGGAAATTCACGTGCGTCGATGTCAGTTGTTTGATGAGCTACAACTCAAAAGTTCCATAAACATTTTAGGGTGTGTTTTCAAACATGCCATTAAGATTGTTTTCTCTTGTACAAGACACCTCCTTATTCTGATATTTGGAATCGACAAGAGAGTAGGTATTATATTTATCGGTAAAGTATGTCAATCACTGATGTCAAATGATTAAATAATGTTGTTGTTGGAAAATGTAATATTTATCGATCGATGAATACCCGAAGACATTTGCATTGAATATTTGAAGTTTATGTACAGTCTTAAAAACACGGTTCTCCCAACTTGCCACACTTCACCGCTAGTAGGTAATATTTTTTATTACAAAATTAACGTAAGTTGTTCAAAATTTTAAATTAATCTCAGTAACAATTATGTAGACTAATTTTTAATTTATTGCTCATTATGTTTCTTACAAAAAATGTTCACATGCGAAAAGGTTGTTAAAACTTTGGGTTGGTTAGCATATCTGGTTATATTTTTTAACTATTTTACATTTTTAGTTTACACCAGAACATTAATTTTAACTAATGGAAACATTAAATGGCCCATGTGCCTTAATTAATTAAATATGGTAAGTGTGTGGGTGTACCTACTTTAACACGAGCTAAATGGGGCGGCTAAAGTACAAAGTAAAAAGCCTGTCTCGTCCTGCGACACTTTTTGCCACTTACGAGCATTACGACGAAGTGGCTTACTTATTAAAAACCAACATTAACTCCTACAATCTCAAAGATTTTACCCAATTAGTTTACTATTGGGCAATGAATTTATATATATGTTACCGGCCAAACCCGATTTCAGGATAAACTAGTTTTGCCCAGGATAAACTAATTCTTCCTACATGCAATAGCAATTAGGATAAACTGGTATAGCCTAGGCTAAACCTGTTTCTTCCTAAGCCAGATAGGATAAACCAGTTTAGCCTAGGCCAAACTAGTTTATCCTGATAGAAATACATACTCTTAGAATAAACTAGTATGGTCTAGTATAAACATTATAGAATACCTAGAACGACATTGAATACAATACAATTTAATTGCAAGCGCAATTAAATTGTTTATTGTCGAGGTCACGGGTTCGCTCTCGCATTCATCCGCGACCTCGACGGCGCTGCCCTTTCGAGCCCACCACGGCGAGCCGGAGCTCACCCCACACCGATGCACGATGTATCGGAACACCAGACACATCGTGCATCCTCTACCTCGGAGACCATGCCAGCGTGATGGGCGCCGGGCGGCTCCACGTCCGAACGCCCTGGCCTCCATGCGGCGGGTCAGATGAGTGGCCCCGCCGCCTGCCACTTCAGCCGCTGGGGATGGGTGAGCTCTGGCCCGTCTGGCCTGTCCCCATCCTGCAGCCCCACCACGACACACCCGATGGGTGCCCCCTCGAAGAAAGCCCTTGATGAGGCCACCACCCAGCCGTCCCTCCTCGCTCTCCACTGTGTCCTCTGCTGATCAGAGGGACACGCGGAGAGCCCTCATGTCCGGACCAGGTCCGGACCCACGAGCACAGCCACTGTCGTGGCCCTTGGGAATGGAGAGCTCTGGCCCCTCTGGCCTGTCTCTATCCATCAGGCCCGTGCAGTGGCCTAGCCCGCACTGTGGCCGCTTCCGCGACCCCCCCACCTCAGGTACCTCTTAGGTTCACCATGGTCCCCCGCCCACGGCTTAGGACGGACTAGTTTAGCCTAGGCTATATCAGTTTATCGTATTGCATGTAGGAAGAATTAGTTTAGCCTAGGCAAAACTAGTTTATTCTGAAATCGGGTTTGGCCGGTAACATATACACAAATAATTTCAGAACCAAAGAGAATTAAGACCTAAAAGAACATTCTTCGATCAAATGTACCAAGATGACCGAGACCAAACGTCAAAGCAGCAACAGAAAATAGGAAACTGTTGTGCCTGTTGTCAAACGTCTCACAGTGTATATCGGCACCTTATGCGATGTAAGCCCATTGTCATTCAATGCTCGGTGTGTTTAGTGTTACCATATTGATACAGGACTTTGACATCCGATGAGTCGTGGTTAAAAAATTGGAAGGGTGCAAACTCACTAAACGGTTTCATCTTTTTTTATCTTACGATAATTATATATGACGGAGGAAGGAGGAGGGTCCTTTCGCCATCATCATCAGCACTCATCGTTGATCCTTGTAACAGTGAGCGTCGTCGGTGGGTGGTGTCGGATGAGAATAAAACAAGCTCGTACAATCAATCTTCTAATTACAATCTTCACAGGCACAGTACAGTAATCAGGTAGGCACAAATAAGTTGTAGGTAGGTACGTATCACAGAACGCGCGATGGTTCAGTGTCCACCGCACGCGCCGCTCGGGAAAGTGAAGTCACCGATCGACGGCGCGCACGTCACCGACTCCATCGAGTGCCACCAGGTGGCGCTGGCGTCCCGGATACGACTCGATTGCGACATATATATTTTATCGATCCTACAAACGAGTACTGAGATTTAGTTAAAACATCAATAGAGTTTTTTCATAACATGAAATGAAACTGTGTTAAGGGTGAAATATGTAAATCTCGCTCTCACAACCGGGGGACGGGCACCTGAGCCAGAAACAAGCCCCCATTTGCATCCCGTCACATGAATATTTAACTTCTTGTTTAATATTCCGAAAGATTGTTATAGGACGTAGCACCTCGTAAAGGCAGGTACTATTTCTTTATAATTACATCTTTATGAGCGCACTTCCGCTTTAAGCGCTCTTCGTGTGAATTTAGAGGATTCATTTTTACTATTTTTCATGTAGACTTCGTAAGTACCAACACCAAGTACATACCAAGTGTTTTAGTTGTCACTCGAACGAAATCCTTTTTATCACGGTGATCTCTCCGGTTGTCCCCCAACAACTTTTATTATTTATTATCAAACTTTTATACGAATCCCAACAGTAATAAAGATTTTGCTAGAAATCTTATCCCTTATACGCTCCAGATTTCCTTGCGGACAGTGACTTTTGCCTTTTTCTCTAAAAGCAGCGAGCTTTTCTTCACAGTTTTCTATTAAGGGAACACTCGATGTTCATAATGTAGTTCAGTAGGAGTGGCAGGCAGTTGACAACCGGCTACTGGCCGATTGATTGGTAAATTGTCGCCGACGTCGACGCAATGCCATACGCAATGTGTCCGGTGGTCGGCCAACGCCCGGCTTTGCTCTTTTTGTCGATCAAGCATAATATCAATTTGTTCTATCGTTGGTACGTATAGCCAGCCCTAATATAATCTCTGTATTCACACCATCCACGGACGGCATGGATGTAGACACAATATTGTTATACCTACTGATTTGTTTCACAGGAGACCGCCGCCCCGTCTAAGCAACGAGACTGAAGGAGACAGAACATGACATGTTTGCTTCTCTTTCGGTTCGGTTGGACTGCCGCTTCCGCATATCTATGAATTCTTTAAAGTACACACTCTCTATTTCTCTCTACTCTCTACCATCGGCTGGCTAATTAATATTTCACAATAAAACGTTAATCAAAAGGGAAAATTGGACGAAACTGTAACTTCATGACGTTTTAATTAACACATAACGTCGTGTGTGGCCTTACTCAGCTTTATGCAAAGACGCTTTTGTACTCTCTTGACAAGGGCCCTAAACGAACCTGAAAGGATCTCCCACATAATCCTCCTCACCAATTCCTTCTGATGCATCTCGGAGTGTTAAATTATGCATATGTCCATATGGAACGAAATAAGCCGGTAGCGCTCTCGATGCTCCGAAACGGCATTCTAATCGCGAAAGAACCCCCCGACATAAATATTCTATCTTGGAGAGGAAGCGTAACAAAATATTTACGGGATATAAAGAGCGTCGATGCCGTTTTGTAGGTCAGGCGTTAAAGGCGTGTCGGCGTCGTCGCACTAGTTAGGTATATCGCCCTCTGTCGCCGACGCTCTTCCTCGAGTCGGGTCTCGGATGCGAAACGCCGCGGGGGATTCTCCACCCTCTAGCTCGCTACGGTGCGGCCACCCGACTGTGGCCTTCAACGAGACATCAAAGCGCAACGTTTTATTATTTCGTTACTACCCGACCGGAGAAGAGCACTTCCACCAGAGTCTGCAGAAGATTTAATCACCGCCTATTAAGGAGCTCGCGCCGAAAGCGCCGTTTTTCGACAAGTAAATACGAAGTTCGTGTCTGTACTGGTACACAAATTATGAAGTTCGGCCGATGCATAATGAGTTTGGTGGGTGTGCGTGTCCGATGCATCAAAATGGAAAACATTGTAATACGAATAATCGGCACTACAAAAGTAATTATGTGCATTAAGTCGTTAACGTTGCACGTACCACCCATGAGATTCTTTTACTACTTCTCAAGTATACAACATAATCTAATCGAAGCATAATGCATAGATAGACGCAAAGAGTTTATATGAATTAAAAAAATTGCGAACATACGAAAACGGCACCCTTCCTTCGGCTTATATTCCTTTGGTATAAACGAGACACTGACTGATACGCGACATAATACATAGACACAGAGATACATAAATACATACATACATATACATAGGAAATGTTATAGAAAGTTGGGATATTTTAAACTTAACATGCTACAAATCACATCTCTACTACAAACGCTACAACGCGGTGGCTCTTTCATAAAATTAAAATAAAGCATTTCCTGTAACAAATAAAAAATCATATTGACCATCTTCGAATTCACCACGACAATCTGCACCACATGGCATTGAATCCACAGCTCAACAAACACACACGCACACACTCATAGACACACACACGCACACACTCATAGACACACGCACACACTCATAGACACACACGCGCAAATATACACACACCCACACACACGCACACACACACCCATATATAATCCAGCACAGACGTCCTCTGCTGAACGAAGGCCTCCCCCTTAATAGGGAGGCGTTGCCATAATCCCCACGCTGGGCAGGTGGCTTGGCGAACGCAGAATGCTCACCGCCGTTAACCGAGAGGACGCTGCTGCCCGCCCTCCGGAGGTTCTGGATGCAGTTTTAGGACATGTCTATGTCCTAACATATAACATAGCTAAAAGGAGCTGGAGTAGAAAGCTGCACTTACACCGATAGTGCGCATTAATTAGTGTTTACAATCTACCTTTATTATGCTGATCAGGTTGCCTGGCCTCATTATCTATTTCCAAATTATCAATGTTATGAACTGTACGTACAGCTCATTACAACATCGTAGCGTAGCGTATATCCTCGTCGTACGAGGATATTTCGCGAAACCGTCGCAATCAGATCATACTAATTGTGCTTTAAAGGGCGATAAAGGTCGCTCCGGGCGTCGCACCGCATACGGCAAACGACTGCCACGGAACTTGTCAATAAAATTATTCAAATGCATTCTTCACTTGGTTTAAATGCGAGAATCGAATCAACATGTTCTCAGGTATGTATCTAACCTAATTTTTATGCAGTGGCGAGATAAGTTAGTCGCTTGCCTGTTTGCTTGTGTCGTTAACGGTTACACTTACCTCTAGCTGTTCAATAATTCAATTAGACTGAGAATTCTTTACTTCAAACTCCTGCTTGGCAATGCATTGCATTCGTCATCCTAAGATATGACCTCTCTCTGGCTAATCATTTCACTGGGAACATCGCTATCATTCTCGGACGAACGAAACGAAACATATCCTATACTACAAAGCACATAATATCTAAATCAATGCTAGATTTTGATGTCTTGTACCATATAGTCTCAAATGGCGAATCACCAACCCCGCAGGGGAACGATAAAATGCGGACACCTGAAACCAAAGGTAACTAGAACCTAACTAGTGTGGTTTCGATACAAAGTAGCTCCGCATATATCGCTATATCTGAGGGTAAAAATACATAAAAAACATCGTGGTTCTTCTGCAAAACTTAAAGCCAACTTTATTAGCTTTTTAATCCAGATCTCATAACACGATCCTCGGACGCCGCAAACTGCAAAATAACACATGTAAACAAAATAAACAAGTCTGCAGACCGTATCTCTGCCGGCGTAGAGGACACAGGAACGCACTCAGGACTCGCGCTCCGACTCGTCCGAGTATGATAAATGGTCAGGCTGCTGCCGAAACCCGGGCTCAGCCGGGGGAAGGGACAATATACGACGTTAATGGAAAGATGTGACGGTTAAACCGCAAGGGAAATATGGAAAAGATCAGTCCGTGGAACAATGTGACGGTTGTCAATGTGTTTAATGGATTTTGTTTCAAAGATTAAGTTGGCTATAACATAATACGCTTTTAAAAAAATATAACCGACTTCAACTTCGAATACCTGGATGACATCTTCATATTTTGTAGTAATTTTGATTTAAAACCCCTACTACTGAACCGAATTCGATAAAATTTATATGGGATCACCTCTGAAGTAGTACACCTACCAAACAAAAAAACAATCATCAAAATCAGTTAATAATTTGCGGAGTAATCGCGTAACATACAAAAAAAAAATACGTACGGTCGAATGGAGATCCTCCTTTTTTGAAGTCGGTTGAAAATATTATGTGTTGTGCCTTTACAGAAATAACTAAGCTTTAGTAGAGTTTTTCAACTTTAGCGCAGGGATTCACAAAACATTCAGATGTCAAGTAGAAACTGAATTCCATTATAACAAGAAAAGTCTTAATGACCTTGTAAAACAGCAATGTCATGAATTGACATGAAAAACAAATAATCGTTGTGAATAAAATAAATCTAGCAACGATTTATCATATCACTGCACTACTGGATAGCTGGATATAGATTCCTTGTTCACGCCGTCTATTCCGGTCCTGTGACATTTTCATCCATTCATAACATCAAGAAATATAGTGATCTAACTTATCTAATTTCGTTTAAGACTGATATCTTATCTACAAAAGATTTTGCTGTCAGAAATCAAGTTCTGTTTGTTTATTGTTCTTACCTAATACCTAAGCCTACCACCTCACGATATTTTTGTACTCTCTCCCAAAGAGACACAAACACATCTTCATAATCTACAGATACACGACATGTGTACACTCGTAATCGTAAATTCATAATATTTTTTGCCTAATGAATGTAATTAAGAGACCAAAGCAAAAAGGTGGTCAAAACAATTAAAGACCAGGCACGGGAACTGGTAGATACCGAATATTTGCGGAGAGCTTCACACTGAATTTTCTTTGGGGATATGCAAATAAGGACAATTTTCACATCGAAATTGAATTTTACATTTGGCATACGTGTATTGTTTTATGATATCTAAAGGATACGACGGAGACAGGGTTACCGCAAAGCGAAACGGCGAGCAGCGGCGAGAATACGCAAACAGGTGTCGACTCCGAGGTTATATTTGCATATAAATAGAGTTCCTGCTTAACTGTAACACTGCCTCGTCCCTTTCTGTCTCGTTGGATGGCACTAGCTAGAGCAGCGCGGAGTGTTACGCCTCCTTGCACGCGGTGTACTGTGTACGCGAGTACTGTACAACCAGACTCCAGGAGATTCTATTTATGTTTCATGATGTAATTTTCCCAATAGGCCGGTCACATAGCCGCACTCAGGATGACTATTGTCTCACTACACACCAACCGATATAAGAATCAGTTGATTGACCATTGATATTCAACGACCATGCCACCATCAGGGAAAAATAACGATTTCCTTGCACATCTATATAACAAGCTGAGAAACCGTTTAGTTTTTGCTGTCGAGGTACGCAATGAAATGTTCATTTGTAAGAGCATTTCAAAGCGTGTGTCGTTAGAGAATATTCCACCGTGCTGTTATTCCAGAGCGAGTTTTTCAAATGGGGAAGTTATTATAATGTGCAGAGGCGAACCGGTCGCATCGCACGACTAGGCGCTTCCTAGCCTGGGCTTGGCATGTTACCTTGCTGGTCTTCTTTAAGTTGCCCGCAAAAAGTTCACTGCCTGGCTGTCGCGGAGGTACGTCTCGGGAATAGAAAATAGACACATGAATAATAGAATCGAGATGTTATCCCTAGAATAATAATGTTACCGCGGACAGGCTCGTCACTGCGAAGCTGTGAAATTATAAAATAACCATCGTGCCAGGTGATTAGTGAGCCGTCATCGGCGACGCGGCCGGTCCCGCGCCTCTTCCGTTAGCCGTTTTTTATCGTTCGACCATTACATCACATAGGAACACGCGCTCGCGGTGCGTGACCCGTCTGCGTAGGCGCAGGTGACATGCGAACTCCTCATTATTTCGACATCTACCCGCGAAGAGCCTAACTATTTCTGATATCCGAGACCCCTGTTATTTGTATTCTTTTTTTGGGACCGACCGTTTTCTATTTGTTCCGTTGGGCCCTTTTTTGCTGGGTTGCACCGACCGACTCCGAAGGTTTGGAGCGTTTTTACTTTGGTTCGGGGCGAGGCGGGTGTGTGCGAGGGGAGGAAGCGCGGCCCGCCCCGCCGCCCGGGCCGTCCTTGGCCCGAACATTCACCTTGGCGCTGCGCTGCCGACGCACCACAGGTAACAAAGTTCCGCGAACTACGTGATTTCTATGGCTGTCGACCGAAAGTGGATCCTGCACCGAGCGAGCCCAGTCGTCGGCTACGGAGAACTGGTGTAATGGAACACTATCGAATGCCCTGCGGTCGTCGTATGGACCCCCTTCGCGCATCCTTGCATCTTCCTATTTTTTGCGGCATCTACCGCGTTTTATATTGATGTAGGCGTCCAACCCGATGTGGGTGGTGATCAGTCATAGATAGATTTGTATTTAGTTCTATTTACGGTTTCATATCCCCCACGTAGAGTTTATTACGTGGATTACGTTTCTTACAATCCAGACTCATATTATGCTCACGATTATAATGTGTTAGTAAACTAACCAAAAGATACTAAGAATTGAATATTGAAATTACTATCAGATTTGTGAAATGGCTTAATGTTTTTGTTGCAGTTAAACAACTAACTATATTCTTGGAATCGCAAGATAAGGCACAACTTTTAAGTTGTTTTCACGGAAATAAGATAAATGCTCAGATAAACCGCGTCTAAGACGGGGGTCACCAAACTTCGTGAAAGTTTTATGTGGGTAGAAGCTACGTATGAACAGTTAGTAACTTTATATTATTGCTTTCTTCTTGAGCTGAAAACTCTTCAAGAGTTTATATGCTCGTAGTCATTTTCTTTTCCAATTCTGTTTTTACAACAATTTTATGACTTGTATGGTGATTTACTGCTTCAAAAGTGTATTTGCGGCTTACAACGGAATATAAACTTTGGATTATGCATTTAAGTGCTTTCAGTACCAGTCCAAGTCTATCCAAGGTTCGTTTACCTCCGTCGCTCTCATATTAATCACCTTCTTTACACATTTACGAGGCTTCCATGTCTTCGAGCGAAGTATCTACCGTAGGTAGCAGTTTCAGTGTGAGCTCGATAAATTTGTATTTTAACTGGTTTGTATCTCGTCGGTGGCGGCTCCAGCATCATCGGCCAGAATACCTAATCTTATCGTCCTGGAGGCCGGACATAGGAAGGGCATTAAATTTTGAAAGATGGTCTTGGCGCGGCGCGGGCAGAACGAACGCGCCTGAAACCGGTCGTCCGCCCGTAAATAATGGATTAGAGGGGCGAGGGGCAGGGGGAGCATGTCGAGCGGTGCGGGGGGTGGCGCACGCACCGGCTGCGCGCGCGGGCGCGGGGCGGGGGCCCTCCCGTCAGCTGTTGCGCGGCCGGGAGCGCGCACACCGCCGCTGCCAATGCATCGCTGCTGATAGCGTACGCCGCTCGTGTGCTCGCTACCCGTCAGTGTCGAGTACCGCCCGTGCCGCGCCGGTGACACAGTGCAGTGACGGCCGCAGTGCCCGCCGACAGTGATGTGTAGTGTGTGACGTGCCTAGGATGTGCAGTGCAACGGCCGGGAGCTGACCTCGCACCGCCCGCCGGGGATGCCAAGTTATGCTACACCACCGACAGAGGTGATTATCCCGACCTCGCTCCTAAAACACCATGCGTACGAGCGGGAGGGCCGCGGCCTCGGGCCACTCGCTGCTTCCCTGGTACCTTGATATTAACCGTTGCCACTGGGTGAAGCTCGGTAAGCTGCGGATTCATAATTGGAGTTTTTTCAAATATCGTTTAAAAATGTATACCGTCAAGCATCACAAAAGTTGCAGGTTTTTTTGTAAGATTTAACAATGGAAGTCGCCCTTTCGCCCGCGGGGACGTTTTTATATAGAAGGTGCGGCTGTTTTTTGTGAGTCTGTCGAAGATTTCTTTGGGCATTAATAATATAACAAAACCGGTATGCAGTAACAACTACCTACGTAGTTTCGGTGAAGTTTCTTCCGCTGCTAACGCGTTTTTTAACCCGAGATCTCTCCGAATTTTCCGTGCATTCCTGCTCTATGTTGCTAATTAATATTTCTGGTGGATTAGTCACACGCGGTAACAATTAAACAGGAGAATTCACATTGTATGCGATTCCAGAAAATACCAATAATGTATTATTATAATTATATGCTCACGTCATCTATTATGACAAAGGCAGGATTTGGAACACGTCACATTTTATCAATTCTGTAATTCATTTTCCTTTTCCTTGGGTAATATTTCAATACTTGAGATATGGGGAGAACCCCATAAAATAATTGAATTCCCACAAAATAATGATATAACATCATCATCATCATAGTTACTAATATACCTAGCAGGAAATAAGTCAAACGTCATATTACGTCCTGGACCGTTTTTAGATTTGGCAGTTTTCTTCCAAAGTTAGTAAACTAAGTTCATCCAGCGTCACATTATTTATTTCCTTCATTATAATATTATTCATATTCACCATAAATATCAAACCTGATATTTTGCCATTTATCGACATTAAATGTGCATAATACATGCAAAATCAATATAACTGCCCCATCATGCTACAATTATTAAGCCAACACTGTTAACATGCGTTATTTTGTCAATTTCATCTATAATCTAGATAGACAAGGATGTAATAAAAATGATTTTCATCAGAATGCCTTGTGCATTTAGAGCAAATATCATTATCATTATGACAAGACAACACATAAAAGGCAGGTGCACACCTAACACCTTGTGCTAAGCCTTCCGGTTATGTCCACTGAATAACTTATCTATTCTTTGTCTATATTCTAACTTATCTATTCTTTATAACACGCAGTTCTATGTAAGGAAGGCATTTGCATTCCTCATAATTTCGCGAGTAGAAGTGGTTAGTTGCTTTATCAGCAATATGTTTCCCAGGCTCATTGCTTTAAAGTTAATCTGAATTCTGCTTCTAAGCGTTTAATGTATCTAGTTGCGATTTGTGAATCTTTCAAATCATCACACACTTGCTAAATGTCTATCAGTCCGAATCCAAACTCAAACACGTTTTGCGCACCTTTTACTAGAGGAATAAGGTCTTAGACCTACACTACACGCGTCATTACATTTATTATCAAAAAATGATTTTAAATGAAATGCTTGATGATAATAAGCATTTTTGTCGATACATACGTTTTAAATTTTATCGTACTTAATTTTTTAGTGCAATGGTTTCTCTCTTGTTTTATTTATAGTCGGCTTGATTTAAATTAGGAAAATACACATATATATACATATAATAATTGCCGGGGTTAAATACCACGTGTCATAAACTTGCATGATTACGATTCAAGGCAGATGCTGCATGCATGCGAATGTTACTTGGAAGGTGACCCCGTCGACACTGACACGAAACAAAAACTCGCAGTAGGTATGTTTTTGTTTGTTGATTAATGATGATCCACCAATCTTTATATGTTTCGCTAATTCTTCAAATTACTGGCCAATCTTCAAATTAGTTATGATCAAATTTACCGCTACGTTCAGTTCACAGTATCATGCAGGTTATATTGCATATATCTTTGTTATATTACGGATTCTTTAATTTGTTATCTTCTAGTTTATTACATAGTTTTGTCTTTACCATTCTCCAATTGTAACAACACTGAATACACTAATACTGAAGTGATAATTAACAGCCTGTTGTTCGTGTTTTTTCTGTCAAAAGTATGGGTACAGATCACGCTGTGCCTGTTTTTTGCATTTTTTTTATCGGGCGAAGAGGACGTGAATTTGTTTGTTTATTCTTGGTACTTATCTGACAATGTTTGACGAGTGATCCTTTTTGACCTGCTCTGCCGTCTTTGTTTTAGTTTTCTTGCTTCATTTATTTTTTGTGTTGCCATTTCATCAGAAATTTTAAGTTGTGGAACTCCCTGGTAATATTGTGTTTCTGGTTCGTCTATGTATTTATCAAATTGGATCCGAAATTCGGAGTGCAAATTTGAAAAATAAGTTATATCAAAAGACTTATTAACAATTCCGAGACTAATCTACGTGAAGTAGCCTTGGAAAAGTTAACCCGTCTTTTGTCTTATCCTCTTTTTCTTTATAACTTAGCAGATAAAGACAAGAAGCTACTCCACGTTTAATTATAATGCCCTAAAAGACTTCAAGTATTTTTTATTATTATTTTTTGATGATAGTTTTGATTATTTAGGTAGTACTAGTTTAGCCGATCCCCTGTAGATTGTATAAATTAATGATTCAAATTGTACAATGCAAAAGTAAGGCAATCCTTCAGATACATTTACCGAGATAAATCCAATGACACTTTCGGCCCCCTCCAGTTATTCTATTTCCAGGCAAAAAATCACGATGTTCCGATGATGAAGAGAATCACGGTAATAAAGAAACAAACTTTCCTCGATATCAGTAAGGATCAGTATGTTTCTCTCGTGATGTATTTATCTCCTATGATATTGAAAATAGAGGAAACATCCAAATGAGTCCAATTAACACGGCACCTGCAGTCACGTCCTCGTTTGACGTCTGACTACACCGACGACGAGCGACCGACGCCGACGCTGCAAGCTATAATGCGATTTAAAAGCAATCTCAACGCTTGCACGCTCAATTTCCCGCTGAATGTCCAATCCGCCGGAGATTTCATAACTTGCAGCTTTGCGCTACTTTTCACATCCTATATTATCCTTGGCATCGTGTCTCGATATTGCGATAATTTTTCATTTCAAGGTATCTATTTCTTCTCTTTCTACATTATTGGAAGCAAGATTATTCCGTAATTTTAAAAAACACTTTCTTACTTTCGTGTGTTATTAATTTGTTATATATCTATTCTGTTGTTAGTGGTTATCATCTGCGCAAGTCATTTTGCAGCTTTCTTAGTGGCTCTTCGCGTAAACTTACGTCTAGTTGATTTGTGAATAAGTGTACTTGGACCTGGGTATGTTCTAAAACTGCATCTGGAACCACTGGAGGACGGGTAGCAGCGTCCTCTCGGTGAACGGTGGTAACGGTGGTAAAAAATTCTGCGATCCCCAAGCCGCCTGCCAAGCGTGGGGATTATGGCAACACCTTCCTTTAAGGGAGAGGCCTTCGTCCAGCAGTGGTCGTGTTCCGGCTGTTTATGTGTGCGTGTGTGTGTACTTGTAAACACAGTATTAATAATATCAGTAAGATCTAGAAAGTATAAAAAAAAGGACTACGTAATAATCTGTGTCGTCATTACGTTATGACGCAAATACGTAAATATTAATAGCTAGATTAATTTTGATTTAAATCTTATGATTGATAACCAAATTGCTTTTCGTAGTACTTACTTTCATTCATTTGCTCATACTTATAATTTTGCTATTATTAATCGTGCTATTCCAAGTACTGCCCTTATTATACTGAATGTCTCTAATCTTCGCTAATGCCTCGTTATTACTACTATTATCTTTTCAGTAATCTTTTCCCCGAACTGTCTGAGTTCCCAACGAGTTGTTATCTCGACAGAGACACTTACTTTTGAAAATTATGTTTCATTAAAGCTGTCTGGCATTTATGAAACTTGTTATATTGCGTGACATATAGTGTGCTTATTAGGGGCAAACAATGATGTTTTATGATAAGCAAAACTTTGCAATACAAATTTCTATTGGTATTTCTAAAATATACATTTATATCTCCAGTAGTGTAGAATAGGTTAGCTTATAAATTGTATAACTGTCTTCGGTTACTCAACGAGCTGGAGCAGGTTTTGTGTTTACGAACGTGCTAATAATTGCATTAGCTACTGGTTATTTTACTTGCGCGTTTGCATTAAACTTGCTATATTCATCTAAACCTACTCATTATGGGTCTTTGTCTGTTACAATACTATCTGCTTGTACACATTGATGAGGATTATTATAATAATATTAAGTTACGTAGCATTTGTTTCTAGTTTGGTGGCTGCTTCTTATTAAAGTATTGCACGGCGCAATTTGTTTTTTGATTATGGGTCCCATTATCTATATTCTGCACTTGCTATGCACACGACTGGCCAGTTTGAATCATCATCAGACATCTATAACATTGAATGAGAATACGTTTGCCTGTACCAAGTTTCAGCTGTCTGAACTTTCGAGTTCTTCTTGTTTTCTAGTGTATGTTGCAAGATTTGTATTGTAATGCAAATTGAATACAATTATAAAAATATGTATGTATATGCCCTTTTAGATTGCAAATATGTAATACAAACGGCATCGTAAAGTTTTATCGTTGGGCGACATAATGTAATGTTACCCTTATTACCCAAGATGTAAACAATATCCAGACTGTTAACGGCGGGCAATAAAAACTATTGCTTTTACTATTTTATTGTTGCCTAGCCAGTTGTAAAATATCAGCTTCGGTGTAACCAGAGTTATAATTTACGTGTAGTTTAATATATAGGCCAACGTTTCGATGTTAGGCTTTGTGTCCCCTTTACAGCGTAGTCATTTTTCCCATTCAAACTAAAAAAAAAACGTTCGATAGCTATAATGCCAAATAGCCCTATTACACTAAATTAGTATTTATATACATATTTTTATTGAAAACTCTACCTATGTTAAAACTGGAGTAGGTAGTCTTATATGTTTATCTTTTATTAACTTGTGTATTTATAATACAAGTATTAAGAAAGTTCCTAGTTTACTCCTTAAGTTTAGCTACTTTATTGGCAACATTAGAGCCGCCATGTGTCCATGCTAGTTTATAAAATAATAATGGAATAATAGTTCCCTTGTTGTTGACTTAGTCATTAAAGTTACGATATAATAACATGCCATATTTGATGTGTGCTTGTCATTAGCTTAATGGTTGCTGTTAAATAGTAATTAACATAAAGCTTCTTGCGCCAAAACTTTTATATTCATTTTCTATTGACCTCTAACTGTAGTTTTACAACAGCTATAAGGAATTTGTATGATATGATATTTGATAATCTCCATTAAACTATCTACAAATGTATTATATTTTCCATTGGGTTATGTTTGTTGTTTTCTATAAGGTTGTCTTTTAGACATGTTTAGTTCTGATTAATACTTATTTCGAAATTTTCTGCGTCTTAGGCAAAATCGATTATAAATCATATCAAATCCTACGCGAACTAGACGCGTTCAGCTTGGACCTAACTACTACGAGCATTTTTATAATCTATAAACTATAAATAAATCAAAAATTATTCTAGTAATTCTACATGATTTTATAGGACTTAATTTTATGTATCTAAGCAGACATCGCTTCGTTCAAAACAGTAACGGTCGACTTGTCTATCAAGGAGAATGTAAATAAGAAGACCTAAAGCAATCTGTCTCATAAAATTGCCTCGAGTAAATTTAACACCATTTGCGTTGCGTTTACAATTTACATCTTTATCCTTGATACGGATACTCGTATCCTCGTAAGAAACACGATGAATAAAGCTGGACATTCACCTCGAAAACGTGCTTGAAACAGGGTTGTCGCATAACATTAGCAAATATTCGTTAGTCATTTCGTACTTAATTAATGTATTTCAAATGATTTGATTAAATTTATGTTAAGCAATGTTTACGATAATTCCAAAATTAATTAATATTTAAACCAAAACTGCACCCTATTAGATAACTAGTTTTTATTGTTAACCTTAAAGCTTCCTGATATCAATCCCGTTTATATAATTTTTGCGTTGATAGTTTATCAAATCGTTTTTCCATATGTTATTTTATGTAAAAAAAAAAACTATCATGGAGATAACCCTGGTGGGAACAAGACTCGTCGTTCGTTAAAAAATCGCGGCTTTGCGCACGCGCCGCATGGCAATTACTCGGGAAGAATAGCGGTAGCACTATTAGGTATGACCAGTATTTTTGCTATACGTTTACACGTTTATGTTACACACACACTCACACTCACACAATCATCAGCCAGAAGATGTCCACAGCTGCAAGCCAAGACCGAATCGTAATGGTACGAGGGCTACACTAAAAGTATCGGGAATGGAATATTTCCACTGTTTCTGTCATATTAAAATCTTTTTAATTGAAAACTCCTTGGTTTTAAAAATCGAATACCATTTATTTATTTAAAAAAATATTCTCGGTCTTGTCACAAGGTTTTGTCAAACTTGTTTAGTCGTTGAGAAAATGGAATTGACTCGAGAAAATTCAAGAGCGATGATTTATTATGACTTTCGAAGTGGTTTAACACAAAAACAGTGTGTTGACCGGATGATTTCTGCATTTGGTGATAAAGCCCCATCCAAAACCACAATTTATCGCTGGTTTGCTGAATTTCAACGTGGACGTGTCAAGCTCAGTGATGATCCCCGTCAAGGTCGTCCAAAAACTGCAGTCACCCAAGAAAACGTTGATGCTGTGCGTAAGCTGATTGAGGAAGATCGACATGTGACATACCGCGAAATTCAGGCAACTTTAGACATTGGCATGAGTCAAATACAAATAATCTTGCATGAAAAATTAGGTGTAAAAAAGTTGTTTTCCCGATGGATACCGCATTCGCTCTGTGAAGAGCAAAAAGCGGCTCGCGTTACTTGGTGCGTCAGAACTCTCGAAAGATTCCACGCAGGATCCTCAAATGCTGTATACAACATCGTATCAGGTGACGAATCCTGGATATACGCGTACGAACCCGAAACAAAAAACCAGTCACGAGTTTGGGTGTTCGAAAATGAGTTAAAGCCAACAAAAATTGTTCGTTCACGGAGTGTTGCAAAAAAAATGGTGGCCACGTTTGTCTCCAAAACCGGCCATGTTACGACTATTCCTCTTGAGGGACAAAGAACGGTTAATGCAGAATGGTATGCTAGCATTTGTTTGCCACAGGTCGTTTCTGAACTCCGTAAAGAGAACTGCAACCGCCGCATCATCCTCCATCACGACAATGCGAGTTCTCACACCGCGCACAGAACAAAAGAGTTTTTAGAGCAAGAAAACATAGAATTATTGGACCATCCGCCGTACAGCCTCGACCTAAGCCCTAATGATTTCTATACTTTCCCTAAAATAAAGAATAAATTGCGTGGACAGAGATTTTCATCACCTGAAGAAGCTGTGGACGCCTACAAAACGGCCATTTTGGAGACCCCAACTTCCGAATGGAATGGTTGCTTCAATGATTGGTTCCATCGTATGGAAAAATGTGTCAAATTTCGCGGAGAATACTTCGAAAAGCAATAAATATATTTTTAAATAGTAATGTTGTGTCACTTCCTTGATTCCCGAAATTTTCAGTGCCGCCCTCGTAACTTCGAAGAGCATTTCGCCGAAAATACTGTTTTCCGGAAATACTCGTCACATCATAAACCAGGAAACGTCCACTACAGAACGAAAGCCACTTATTACTAAGAGTTTGCCGTAATCCCCGCGCTTTGCAGGCGGCTTGGGGATCGCGGAATGCTCACCGCAGTTAACCGAAACACGATGCTGCCCTTCCTCCGGTGGTTCTCCCAATGATTGTTACTCATATTCATCCAAAAGAGACAAATATTATTTTCCATTGCGCTCATAGTAGAAAAAGAATACTACTTTAGTATAGCATACGATACCACTTTTGTTCTTTATCGAGGGCCGATTTTTTTCTTACTATGCATGTGCGGCACTAAATTAATGTTCCAGTTTGCCGTAGATAAATGATTGCGGGGGGCATAATCTTTCTAATATGTAGTCCAATGCTGGAAACGAACAAAATAGGGATGAAAGGCAGGAACAGTTTTCTGATTTAGGTAGAAAAGATATAGTTCTGTCATGTGATTTTTTACCACAAGTCTAATCTGTTTCCTGAACCGTGTACTTATCCATTTTGAATGCGCCTTGCATAGATAATCTTCACACAAAAATCACACACAATAATAAGAAGGCTTTGCCTTAAACAATCCATTACCTACTAAATAAGAGCAATCAAATTATGTATAATTGGAGATTGGAGACGTGACTCTGTACTTAGTGATAACATATGAGAGACAATAAATACGATAGCCAAGAGCATCCGGAGACGGTGTACGCTTGTTAGTTATGTAATGTGTTTGTAAGCTGTTTATATTATGAATGTTGTGATAAACGCGCTGATAGCTATTCGCCTAATATTATGAAATGAAGTTTCGTCATAATATCAACTAGGCCGTTTAAGATAACACCAATTGCTTACTGTTTGTATTTAACTTCAGGGTCACGCGGAACGGTAACCTTCTAATGATCTACGCTCGGATCAATAAAAGGAATAAGCCGCTGTCAATGAAGCCACTGTAGCTGCACTAATTATTGTGAACATAGACACACTCCAGCAAAATGTACAGTTTTTTGATCCCGATTTCAGGGTTTTCCTCATAGTAAAAGTTGTTCACGATGACCTCCTTTCGACTTAGTACTCCCCCTCCCTCTCTGCGTAACCCTGTATATATAAGAAAAGGAGAAGGTTTCTAATCTATCATGCTGATCAGAATCGTGCTTGGTCACAATAGGAATCTGTAGACTTACTACTTCGTAAAATTTAGCGCCATCTATCAATATCTCCCCTGTGTTTATATTACACTGTCTAACTACGTCCCTCGTAAAACGACCAACGAATTCAGTATGCGACTGAGCTAACACCGGAGCGAAAAACCTCTCGGTGCATTATGTCCTTTTCTCGAAATATAAGCGTGTGCCTCGTGTGGTGTGTACATTACATACCTCTGATTCAGTACCATTGAGAATATTCCATAATCCTTACGAATCTTATAAGTATATGATACAGATTTATAATCGAAAATCGAGCTTTTGATCAAGAACCAGAAGAATAATACTTACTACTTAAAAGTTATCATAAACCTAAATCAATGCGATGATAATGGAATCTAAGATAACCATGAGACAGATAATTCCTCCGTTGTTCCAATACCTTTCTTAAAAGCCCAACATGGCGTATCACGTGTTCTGTTTTTACACACACATCACAATATTATAATAGATCTATTCCCTACTCTTGTCGCGGAGCATTCGGCGTAACGGAACGGAAACGAGACAGGTCCGACCGAAGCGAGCCGAGGTGCGAGGGAATCGACCTGGCGATCGGTCAAGTTTATAACTTGACTGATTTCAATGTCGATCGCGATCGCAGATACGCGCATATCATTCGAGTGCGCCGCTAAGCGATAAGGCAGGGAGTGGTTTTTGTTCGATGGCTAGAATATCCATGGACAAATGGTTGTCGACATGGCGTCGATAACATTTAATGGAATGTGCTTGTGCACTTCGTTTAACTCTTTGAAGTTTGGTTAACACATTGATATGAAAAGGGTGAAAATAAAACTTGTCGTCTCTAGTTCTGTCCTAGTTACGTAAGGAAAAGAGCTAGTTGTCCGAAAACAGCACCTTGTGGTACGCCTAATTAAAATGATCAGATAATAGAACATTACAAAGTACATACGCCGCTATTATTTACTTCTTCAGTCGTCATTTCATTAATCTGCCGTCTACCCCGCTAACGGCGACATTTGTACTGTTTTTTTTCGATGACTTGACCTCGCAGTGTCGGTTTCTCAAATTACTTATCTCGTCAATAATAATTTTTTGACCAATTGTTCTTAGAGTCTTCGTAATAAACAGCGGTCTCTTCCAGTATACCAGCTATAAATAAAGTCTCTTCCACAGTTGTGTATCCGCGACCGCAACATGCCCGTCGCATTTTGAAAACCGGTCCGACCACCCTTCGTACTTTTACTGTATTGATTTTATTATTGTTATTTATTAATAATACTGCCCGCTGTGCCTGCGGGGCTGCTCTACTAAGGAATCGGACTTTGTTGTAGTACATTTTTATTAAGTACTTAATTATATTTTTACTTCTTTGCCGAGTTCGTGTGATTATATTGCTATTGTTTTATTTTCGTATTGGCGAACTTAATTTGAAATAACACATAGCAAAAAGCAGGTGTTTCTGTTTATTCTTTCTGTGTTCTGGGTGACTAAATTGTTATGGATATGTCTTCATCTCTCTAAGTTGCGTAAAAAAACTAACTTATATAAGTCCCTTTATAAAAGAAAATTCAATATTAATTTTAAAATACTGTCATTGAAGTTTGTTTCTCTGGTGAGCAGTAACAATAAGCGTATATTATCGGTCGTGTACACGAATACGTTTGTGTTTATTGTGGTAGGAAACATAAATTAATGCTAATGAGCGCGGTAATAACCCGCTATGAGCATGAAAGTTACATAGTCGACGTCTCCTGTGTGCTTACCGACTTACCATTTGACCGAACTAGCCCACTTTGACCTGTTTTCTCCAATAGGAATAAATTACACTTTGAAAGTCACTGTTACTTTGTGTTTGAGTGTATTTCTTGTAGGTGCAAGCTTTCTCCATCATTTGTGAGTATACGGTAACCTTTATACGGTTAAGTGCCCTCTAGGTCTTCCATTTAAACTCTCCCTTTTAATTTGTTTAAATATTCAAGCCTCAAATAATATAAATATTGTTATTATAATATAATTATTGCTTTTATCAGTGTTACCTGCAAAATTACAATTGCATTTTACAATTAAACTGCAATTTACTTTTCTTATTCGCCTTATATAAATATAAAGTTTGTCCGAAGAAGCATCGTATGCAATTATAGGCATCGGAACTTTTTTTAGATTATGTATACTTGTAAATGTAATGTTCTTCTAATCTTACATTGAACGTTATCTTGCTCTAAGAAAGTAAGACAAAGTAATATGAAGAAACTAGTAATTTTGTTTTGTGATTGTGGCACGCCCATCGCCCATAGTTGTTCTCATATAAAATGCACTTAATCTTGGCATTGTTTCGCAACAGTCCTATTGCCAAGAGTCAACTAAAGTACTAAACAAATCGTATGCAGGCCACAAGTGGACATTGTGTGGCAGACAATGTGCATGCGGGTGCGAGGTTCAAGGTTCGATGCCCCGCTGATTGCCCCCATGATCTGGCGGGCCGATACCATCTCTACTATTAAAGTAATAACCGCAGAATACATAACGTATAATGCTTAGAATATTCTTACATGCTACAGAGTAAACCTATTAAAGATGAATATGTTTCCATAGACACATTGACTCCGTTGCAATATAGCGGTAAAATTCAGGCATGTTCTTGAAAAACAATCTTGCATGAGCCGTATTCATCTGAGACCGCCTTATGCATAGTCAGGGACGGATAATTAATAATAGACTTTATAAAGATAACGGCAACAGATACAGTATTCTGAAAAGCATTACTTGCACACGCAGAACTAAGTAAAAGTTTAGTACGGCTCTATTCTTAAGGTATTCTACTCTTAATTTTAATAATATTAATATTACTCAGTTAACAGTTCAATTAAATATCAGACTACCTAGCTTCAAACATTATAGTTAACGAGTATTCTTAATTAAAAACAGAAATTAGTTTTTGATGAGAAAAAAATAGACAATTTGATTACTTGTGGCCAAAAAATGAACAAAACTCTTCTTCAAATCATTCATACCATTGGATGGACCAAGCCAAGGCCGTTACCTAGTGGTGACAATAAAATGTGTGACGACCGACGAAGGAAGCATTTCTGGCACCAGTGCGTTGGTCATACTGTTAGACAGAAATCTAGTCAAAGGTCAGACAATATGTCAGAATATCGCGGAAAACCGTTATTTAAGTACAGTAAATTTATTCGGAAGCCGGTATTTAGGGTGGGTGTAGCCACTTAATAATGTAAACGCTTCTGTCAGAAATCTTTCCTCCTGTTTCGCGGTAAGGCTACCAAAACCTTGAAGACAATGAGAACAAGAGATACCTTATACTCTGCATTCCAGCATTAGGTAAGGCTTGGCTAGTTACTCGTAGATATAAACATAGCTCCTCCACGCATATTTCGGTACTCACTATATTTCTGTTATCACTTAGATAGTTACCACCTCCTATCGAAGATACAATTATCGTGATGTAAACACGTTCAGTGAAGAGAAACAATGCGTGCGCGCATCGTATTGCGCAAGTTTACTTTCGCCCACGCGAACCGTACCGTAACGTGCTTGTTTACGTTCTTAACAATAGCAGCTCTTGTTAAATTTACAAGAAGTTCATATTTCACTGTATAACAAACGACATGAAAAAAACTGTTAATTGCGTGTCGTCGGGTTCCGTATTTTATGCACGGCTCTTATAATACAAAGCTGGCTTGGCAAGTGTTCTGAAAGCATTAGTTTGACATCTCATAAGCAATGCCTTTGTCGGCTAGTAAACTAATTGATTCTAGTACCTTAGTCTTGCGTTACAATCGCAAAAAAACGACATTACAATGAGGACGCGGCTACTCCGATCGTCTCGTATGTTCCACAATATCATGTATACATGTATCCTTGTTGCAGTTTAGATACAATTTGATGAAGGCAGTGCGCAAAGTCTGTCAAAGCGCAAAGTGTTTACGCTTAAAGTCGCGCTTATCTTAATTTCAATATTAAAATGATATGTGAGCTTCCGTTTTAATTAAATGATTTACTTCTCGCAAACAGGCAATAAATCACGTTGTAAAATAATATTATACATGCGAGACGGTTTGTGTTATATGTTTCTCCCGCCTCCGCTCAAATATACGTTTTGTATTGTACAATTGTATTATACTTGATGATATGGCTGAACAGATTCGAAAGGTAGTAGACCCTGCCCCCTTGTGGCTCTGAATGATTACATTTTCATTAGGCACAGTTTTTTTCTCTCTTGCTGACTGAGAGGATCTTGGCTATTATCGCATTTACTCCTTGATCTGTTTTCTTGATCCAAGCCTTTACTAAGAAGGCCATTCTAAAAAAAGTGTTAATAATTGTTGTAGTTGATTATGAAATGTGCGTGTAAAAGCATTCGGTGCTGTTAGTTAATTATAATCAAGGAGCTTCGGCCTGTAGCTGTGACATTAACTGCGCCCTCGATTCTACACCGGATCTAAGCTTCCGCTGTTCAAGCGAGAGCCCGCACGGTTATAGCACCTAGTAAAGCTTTTAACAGCTCTTCCACATATTCTATAACTAAGTCTCCGGCAATATGCTACGTTATTTACTTCCCACACGATATTGTTATAGACTGTTATGTAATAAACATGACCAACCCTGAAAATCTCGTAAGATATATTTGCTGGTTGCCTTTGTCTTGGATGACCGACATTTGTCTATGAAACAGCTGATATTTTTTGCGTTTTTAGGGTTGGTCTCATAGTTACAGTTGACCATTATTCCCGGTATTACAATTTCATAATGCTATAATACTCATGTAGTTGTAGGTATATCGATGTCGCGTACAATGACCTTTATTCTGCGATAATATATTAGACGTCTCCTTTGACCTATCAGGTTTATTAATTTGAGTCATTAGGTTTTTGCGCATTATTCTATTCTCAGTTTTCCTGTTATATCCCTGCTTTTATACAATGCTTTTAAAACAAGTTTGTACTAATTGTGAGTCGGTGTGTAGGTACTGATTTTGCTTTTATAGTTCCTTACTTCAAAATTTCATACATACCAAATCGGCGCTGTAGCACGCTGTAGATAGTATCATCGATTAGATATTTATACTTATACAATTTTTATTTGTCAATACTCTACTCTACCCACCTATCTCCACCTACTTCCTACTGTTGGATATAGCAAAAATCAATCTGTCTCACTTTGACATGTATAAAGTAATGCTCTCTCTTTCATATGTTTTATTTACAATTATTAACAAGAGACCCTTGTTCTTAAGGCCTTGGTTTCGTGAGCTTATAAAGCTAGTAGTTGCCCTATGGTGTCCTTGCGACCCAGTACAGTAGAGAGCACTCACACCTCTCCTGCTTTTAATTCGAGTTAATAAACGAGTATGTTATGAAATCGTTAATGCGTCTTTCATTGGCTTCCATACATAACTCTAATAGGTTATGGGCCCAGTGAAATGAAATATAAAAAACACTTTAAGTGAAATAAAAACTTTGTGAACTCTGTCAGTGACAAGTGTTTGTAGTATTCGAAGCATTATTTGCTAAAACCAAAATAATGGAGAGCCAAAGGTTAAAGCGTAATATTAAACGTTTTGATGGGGACAAATAAAGTGTCTGGAAACTTAGAATACGACATTTACTAAGTGAACTTGGTGTTTTAAAAATAATAGACAGTGATACTCCTGTGGAACTAGAAAGTGATAGTGAGTATTACAAAGAACTATGTGTGGTTTAAAACACTATAATTGAGTATTTATCCGATTCGTTGCTCGAACTGACAAGTGATGAAAATATCACACCGAAGTAAATTTTCTTGAAGTTGGACTCTATTTACGAAAGAAAAAGCATCGCCACTCAACTTGCTTTACGAAAGCGCTTACTGAACTTTAAAGCTGGCAAGTGATGAAACACTTTCAAGAATCCGATGATTTGATCACGGAGTTGCTGGCTGCAGGTGCAAAATTAGAAGAGGTGGATAAAGTCACACACCTGTTTATGACTTTACCGAGCAGTTACGATGGAGTGATTACTGTTATTGAAACACTGACGGAGGATAACATCACACTGACATTTGTCAAGACAAGATTGCTTGACGAGGAAATTAAAATAATGAATGAAAGACGTGAAACAAGCTCTAAAGTGCTCCAGGCACAAATGTTGACGAAAGAGGTACAGAAACCAATTGACAAACACAATAAATATAACAATAATCAGCTAAGGAAACAGCAGTTTAAGAGAAAATTTAATAAAAACAAAAATGTTACCTGCCACCACTTTGGAAGAAACGGACATTATAAAAGAGATTGTTATTATAATAAAAGAGGTCAACAAGCTCAACGGCGTACCGAGAATAATAGAACTGTGCAGACCATCAATACATCTGGTCCTAATTCGTCGGATATCTCCGGGTTCGCTTTTATGGTTGGAGGCGAACAGTATGAAAGTCAAAAAGATGCAACAAGCTGGTCCGAGTATGACTATCGTTTTTGGTAAAAGCGGTGGTGTGGAGATATATATACGGCAAGAAGGGTAAGACAGCTAATAATGGTGAGTCTTTGAACAATTTAACTGGCATCAACTTTATGTTTGATAGGCATGTTTTAAATGCTGGAAGCTCAGTAACAATTAAAGATCGTTCATAATAATAATGAATTGTGGCATGAAAGACTATTATTGAAAAGTCGAATTTCCTATAAATAAAAAGCAAGTGTATGTTTTCTAATTTAGAATGAATTGAAAACATTAAATTAACTGATAAACTTTGTGAAGCTTGCATGGATGAAGGGCGGACATGTTTGACATTTGGTAGGTCGTAATCTTTAAAGTTATAAAAACGACCATTGTTTAAATGTGCACAGCGCGTGTGCCTGTGCGGTCCCATCACTTTTTCAACACTTGACGGCAAAAACTATTTTGTGATTTTTGTGGATGAACATACTTAATAGCCCTGTAAAGATGTTTTGTTTTTGCTGCGTTTCGATAAGTGTGAAGGTTATTTCGGTTTGAAAAATTGTCAACCTCTATAACAATAAAACGGTGGCGAGTATTTACCAAATAAAATTAAAGTTTTTTTTGTATGTAAGAAGGCATTAGCTACCACTTAACAGTGTCATTTACTCCGTTTCTGACGGATTTGCCGAATGTATGATACGAACAGAACAGAACGATTTAGTGCCATGGTACCTGGTGAAACGTTCTGGGGTGAGGCTGTGTTGAATCCCACTAAAGCACTGAATGCGCGATGTGCTAACACACCATATGATTGTAGCATGGTAGAAAGCCGCAACTATTAAAAGTTTTTCGGTTCTACTGTCTATTTTCATAGAAATACTAGAAAGACCAAGTTTGATGACAAATCATTAAAAGCTATTTTGGTCGTGTATGAACCGAATGGTTAAGGTGTGAGATATGGTAGCAGAAAGGTTTGTGAGAGTCAGAGATATGATCTATTTTCTATCAAGTAGACCGTCGAAGCCTATGGGAATTTCAAGTGGAAATTCTAGTTACTCTGATACAAAAACGGACGCTTAAAGTTCGTGCAAATCTGATATATTGAAATCAGATCACTGCATGTCTGATTTGGAAAAATCAGATGGTTCACAAACAGGCGTAATATCTGCACAATTAGGTCCACCGGCTCGTAAATCTGTAGTTGAAACAGATTTGTGCACAGAAATTTCAAATATGTTGACTCTACCTAAAAATGAGCAACCTTCTTGTGAAAAACAAGTTAGAAGGAGTGAGAGGAATAAAAACTATTTGCCCTCTGAATCTGAATCTGTATCTGTATTCCTTGTTCCTGTGTAATTGGGTATCTTATGATGAACATGATGATATTTACTCTTTGTTGTGTGCCACTAGCTTACTTTGTACAACACCTATCTTTTGATGAAATTAAATCCAGGGATGATAAGCTTTTATGAACTGGATACCTATTTGATTTATACAAAAACTTGTTGATAAAAATATTGTTGTCTATAAAGAACCTAACCATTTACAGTCTGTGTATGTCTGTATTCACTGTGAAAAATGATGAGTTTGGAAAACCTGTAAAATATAAAGCGCATATAGTTGCTCTCGATTTCAGTCAGGAATATAATTTAACTGACAATAATGAAACTTTTGCCTTAGTAGCTAGAAGATCAAGTTTCAGATGTATATTAGATTTTTGCAAATCAATTCAATTTGCTTGTCCATTATATCGCCTTTAATACGACGTTTTTGAATGGAAAACTATCGGAAGAATTACATGATACATGAACATTTCTGAAGAAATCTCATATGAAGGCAATTTAGTTTGCAAATTAAACAAAGCTAAGAATGTATGGATTAAAATATTCCGCGCGCTGTTGGTTTCAAATGTTTGAACAAACTTTGATGGAAAAGGGCTTTCGATACTCATCAGCTGATCGCTGCATTTATACTCTAGATGCAGGAAACATTTGTAAATTGTAAAACCATTTTTACGTTGTGCTGTGTGTCAATGATGTCATTATTGTAATTGCAGATAATTATTATACCTTAGTAATAGTTTCAAAAACTACTTGATGACCAATATATAATGGTAGATTTAAGAGACATACGATGTTTCGTCGGTATATGAGCTGTACATATAGTCAGTATTAGAAAAGTTCAACCTGAGTGAGTCTGAGTAATAATTCTGTCAGTCCTATAGCAAATAAAATTGATGAACTTTAAACTCAGATGAAACTACAAAGGCCCATTGTATGAATTTGTTGGGATGCTTAGTATATATAATACGTACTCTGTTCTCGTGGAGACCTGAGCTTTTCTATAAACATCCTTAGTCGGTTTGCTAACAAAAGCGACCAAACATTATGGTCATGTTTAAAAAGGGTGTTACGTTACCTGAAAGGGACGATAGAATTAAAGCTGACCTATACCCGGGTTGAGTCGATTGATTGTAACGCAAATGATATGAACGGTTACGTGGACTCATATTGGGGTAGTGATGACTAGAACGAAAAAGTACCACGGGTTATTTGTTTCAACTGTTTGAACAATGCACAATATGCTGGCAAACAAAGCGATAAATAACGCGATAAATAACGGCGGCTTTGGCTTGAGAAGCTAATTACATGGTTTTGTTTGAGTCTGTAAAAGAAGCTTTGTGGTTAAAGTCATGAGTGACCAGTATTAAAGTTGAGATCCCTGCCGCCATTCCTATTTATCAGGATAATTTGGGATGTATAAGCATTGGTAATAATTCGACAAATCACAAGGGATTGAATTATAAAATATATTTTTCAAGGGAACAGGTGAAAAATAATTCGATTAAAACATTTTACTACCTACTGGCCCTACTGGTGATCAGTTGGCTGATATAATTAATCCTAACGAAGTAGTTACCGACTGTGTGTTTTTCGACATTGAAAGAAAAACTTGCGCAAATTAAGTAAATGTTGTTAATTGTAATGAAGTCCATGATGTCTCGTAACATGTGTAAAATTGAAAATACGATCTGTTTGATTGATGTTTATGAAATTAAATTAAGTAGATTAAAATGAAATGCTACTAAATTGGATTGGTCTGATTAGGTTTTTCTGGGTTTTCCCTAATCCTGTGCAACGAATGTTGGACCATGATGAATGTACTCCCAGACAGAGCGGGAAGGTGTGAAGTGTCATTTTAATTGTAAATAGTTTTTCGAAAATGGTTTTTAAGGAAAGAGATTAATTTTTGAGGGGGCGTGTTGGATATAGCAAAAATCAATCTGTCTCACTTTGACATGTATAAAGTAATGCTCTCTCTTTCATATGTTTTATTTACAATTATTAACAAGAGACCCTTGTTCTTAAGGCCTTGGTTTCGTGAGCTTATAAAGCTAGTAGTTGCCCTATGGTGTCCTTGCGACCCAGTACAGTAGAGAGCACTCACACCTCTCCTGCTTTTAATTCGAGTTAATAAACGAGTATGTTATGAAATCGTTAATGCGTCTTTCATTGGCTTCCATACATAACTCTAATACCTACTCTACCAACTGTTAACTTTGGTTTCATTCTGCATAAAGATCAATAACTTTATTCATCTTCTTAATTTATAGTTACTTCGGATTTAGTTCTGCGCCTACAACGTTGAGTTGCGGCGTGGGAACACCATCATCGTTCCAAACAAACCCGAAATGAATGTCAAAGCCCAAATGAACGTCTGATATCACCTGCTGCTTTAATGTTGCATTTAAATTCAATCTCTATGTAAATGGACCTATTAATTCAGCCAGATCTCTAATTATTACTGCTCTTTACGTTTATCTGATTTTATATTTTACTGCGATTTGGATTTTGCCATCTTATCGCATACTTCTATCCTGGTTAAGGACATGCATCTGATTTAGTATTGTTGCGTATACTTCCGGAGTTATTATCTTATTGACTTAGTCGCTATTGTCTTAACACCAAGAGAACAGTTGGTATGTATTATTATTTACTTTAGCCTTTACTTAGCCCAATTTGTAAGATTATTAACTTTAGGAGGTACATTTCCAATGTCTATTTTTATGAGATTATTTTGAGTATGAAATCTAAACTAAGTATCATTAACAGTCCTCGACCCCAGTTGTTTGCGCATAGCGGTGGGTCTGCGTCTGGGGGCTAAGTTGTGTGAGCCTCATCGTTGCCATTGCGGACGAGACGTGGACCAATCCGGACGACACGGACTGTCCTGCGTGAAGAGTGCCGGCCGACTATTTCGTCATTGGGCGCTCAATGATTTAGTCCGGCGGGCACTCTCCACGGCGGCCGTGCCCTCGACACTAGAACTGAGCGGAATGTCGAGGGATGATGGTAAGCGACCGGACGGTGCTACGCTGGTACCGTGGTGTCTCGGCCGAGCTTTGGTTTGGGACGCCACTTGCGTAGATACCCTGGCACCGTCCCATGTCGGCAGCTCCGCTCGCAGTGTCGGGGCCGCGGCCGAACAGGCCCAACTACTCAAACATCGAAAGTATTCACAGCTAAGCGCACATTATGACTTTGTGGCGCTGGCTGTGGAAACTTTGGGCCCGTGGTCGTCCGACACTAAAAAATTTTGTAAAGATTTGGCCAAGAGATTGGTCCTCGCCTCAGGGGATCTCAGAGCTGGCGCATACTTTGCCCAGAGGCTAAGTATTGCCATTCAACGGGGTAATGCAGCCAGCATCCTGGGAACCTTACCGCATGGTGGCGATCTAGACGGCGTTTTTGTTTTATAGGAACTAAGGTTTTTAAATTTTATTTTTATTATTATTTATATATTTTATTGTAAATAAGTAGTTTTTAGTATATAGTTTAAATATTTATTTTAAGTTTTGTATATATGTAAATATTAAAGAAAGAAATTTAAATAATGAAAAATGAATTTAAAAAAAAAAGTATCATTCTATTAAAGAGATATTTATTCAGGTTAGCAGAAGGGCAAGTGATTGCAACATACACAGGATAGCTTAGTTCAAGTTTTTTTTTTTTTTTTTTTTTTTTTTCTTTTTTTTTTTATTCTTTTAGGATAACTAACAGCTAGCACTTAAATAACACAATTATATTTAACTTAAAGGCTAATTATAAGTTACCACAAATAGGCATAAGATTAGCATGGAATAACAACAAGAAAATTTGGATCGGCGAACTAATAAAGTAGAAATGAACTAATAAACAAACAATTGATTTGCAATTGAAGATCCATGTACAGTTACATGTTTAGTACGGTTTGTCAGAAAATAGTAGATATTAAAACTGGATGATTGGATCAATTTACACACTGGTGTGATTGTTCGCAGTATTGTCACATTATTTCTTTTGTGGTATTGTCAGAGAAGAACGAAGAGGTATTCCCGATTGAGCACCAATTAAAATAGCACCCAGCATATTCCCAAAATAGCACAATAAAATAAAGTGTCCGTTTCAAGATTTTTTTGCTAAGCAATAACTGTTTTATTTAAGTTCACGATCACGACTAACGCGTTATGACGATCCACGACTACGCGAGGACGACCGTCATCATCGAGTGGCCAAGGTCGCTGCACTCGCGATTACCGTACATAATGCATAATTGCCACTACTATTAGTTCCGCTGTATTTATCTGAATAAGAAATGTTATTTAGTCGATCGAGAGAAAAGATGCAACACCTAGGTTGCCGAGCTACACTTGATAAATTTAATTTAATTTGTGCGTATTACGTAAGGAATTTAAAAAGTGTGGCGAATTAACTTTGGGGCGAGTTTACAATACCCAATCTAACTTCTAAACGTCAAGTAGAGTGTTTTAACTATGTAACTGATATATAATTTTCTTGAGAAGTTGCGTTACATTGTATAAAATAATACACACAGACTAACTTGACTACACAGTAAAACAAGAACAGCTTAAATCTTTTTTGAATTAAATGTACTTGTTTAACTTAAATCTTGTTACTACAATTGTAGAAGAGCTAACTAATTCGACCATAAATAATCTCGCATTACAGCAACGATAAAATTCCGGAAATCACGTACAATGCTACTGGTAATCATCGAGAATTCCCACGGAGCTTGAAACTGCTAATTTAAATTAATTAACATTACAAAACATCGTACCGTTAAAACCGAGAACTGATTCAATGAAGTTGACTAATTGAGAGTTGCAATCGAGTAATTTCGAGTTTTGTTCGAGTGGACCGTGGTAGTGTACAGTGTCCTTTGCACTGTAACGTTAGCTACCGCGTTCCGGATGCGTCATACATGGCAACAGTAGTTACTGTAAAGATAATCATGCACTTGACACACTTCGCAGACAAAGAAGTGCTTAGTGAGGTGTCAACATTGTATACTATCACCATTCTGTTGCTCTCATTCAGAACATACCATTCAAACAAGTCAACGTTTTAAAAAAAAACAGTTTTTGCACGAGTTCGACCACGATCTAACCTATGCTAAAGTAATGAAGTTTTCGTAAATGGCGCGTGACTGAGGTGTCTTTTCTCGGTTTTCTTGAACATCACACGAGGTCGTACTGTATCGGGAAGAGAAACGCTGGTAAGGATTTCCACACCTGTGTTGCTTGTTATTTCTTGCTATATAGGTGGTAATTATTATTATTTTATAACTTGGCAAGGACAGGGTATGGTAGGGGGCCCTGGGTATGTCCTGAAATGGCATCCAGAACTGCCGAAGGACGGGCAGCAGCGTCATCTGAGTTAACGGTGGTGAGCATTCTGCGATCCCCAAGCCGCTTTCTAAGCGTGGGTATTATGGTAACCCCTTCCTGTTCAGGGAGAGTCCTTCGTCCAGCAGTGGACGTCTTGCGGCTGTTGATGTGATGTAAATAGATCCTTCTCAATGGTCAACTCCAAGTTGTGTACAAAGATAGCGTGCCCGCCGGCAAGGTGGAGCAGGTGGATGAGCGACGAGCGATGACGGCGAAGGTGTAATGTACTCGTAGCTCAAAATGATTATTGATCGAAGATAGTCGGTGGCTGTTGACATAATAATTATTATCGACGCATAAAGTAAAAGGTTGTGCTGATATTCTGAGAAGGTTACCATTTAGCAATACTTACACAAAAATAACTTGTGAAGAACTTGTGTAAAGACTTGTTATGATGATTAAGCTAAGTGAGTACTTCGCATTTATAAATGATTACAAACAATTTAATCGTAGAACCAACTTATCAGTATAACTTGGCTTGGTCCGCACTTTGTCCGCAATAAATGTCAATATTTTGTCAACACTCGGTTATCTAGCGGTTATCTCTTAGAATTTATACAAGGGACTCGGCAAAGTTATCAATGCAATCGGGTGCAATGGCCGAATATTCATTACTCGCGTTGCGTTGATATTGACATAGAGATTTCAAATTGTAGAGCTCTAACGACTCAACGTGAACATAATCGTAAATTAAGTTTATTGCTCATCTACAGGCATCCAATGCAAGGAAGAAACTCAAATAATGCGTACCAGATATAGACAGTACTTAAAAAGCTTTAAAGCAGTAGAGTTTTAAAAAGGTTTGGCCCTGTCTGTCTCGCTCTCTAGTGTTGTCCACAAACATACACAGCACACACACCAGGCACAACATGTACGAACGGCTCCGTCGCAGAATGTCCTATTCCTAAAATGTCTACTGGACGGAAAACGTCCCTTTCGCACAATGTCCCTTTCGGAAAACATCCCTTTCGCACAATGTCCCTTTCGCAATATAACCAGGTATGAACAGCAGGCGCAGTAGTATCAATGCCTTTTTCTAATTAAAACTAAGTACGCTTCGATAGAAAATCTTGTTTTCGTCTTGCTTCTTTCGATGAGTGAGTTTTATGACGTGTTGCGCCAATAGCTTCTTAGTTATTTCGTCATTCAAACAAACCATTTGTTTAGTCTGTGCGGTTTTCAAACCCGAAAGCTCGGTTATTTTTAGTTGTGTAAGCGGCGGAATTCCTTTTTGTGATCAATGAGGTTACGTTTAAATCTGTGCGTCCTCAACCTAAAAACGTCTGGCGGTGTTGCACTTTTAATGAAACTGGGATCAATGATATTTTTGGAATAAAATTAGCCAGTCCTAAAAAAATAATCAAAAATTGCTAAATTGCATTTTCTTTTTTACGAAGTTGCAATATTGCATTGCCTTTCTAGTTAAATCTCAAAAAATAATATAAATAATGTATCTACATGTTTTAGGAAAATCGCGGTAATTAATAATCAAGCTAATGAAAACTAATGCACACAAAGTAAAGCAACGCTAGCGAATTTTCTGAATACCGTCATATTTCCCATCCGATAAGCAGCGCGTGGAGTACTAGAACAAAGCCCTCGCGCTCTCCGTTTATTTCCTGCCCAGACGTAGCCGGAAACTAGCACTGCAACGTCTTTGTGAGCTGCACCGCCGCGAAATGCTACTTTTACACTTAGCACGCGACTTTCAACCATGTATCCTTATGAATCTGCATAAAATTTAAGTCGTCTATCGGAAAACGGTAGATTGCGAGATAAGGCGGTGTTGTTTGTATATCGGTTGCGGAGGCGGCTGACAGCCCCGGTAGAACTAGATTACTGTTACGTGTAAACGATTTCTGAAAAGGAAATTGGGTTTCTGAGTGCTCTTGTTGGTTATAGCACAAACACCAGAATATACCCTTTTTCATCCCTAAGTCTGAAGTCATCAGTTCTGGAAGTCTTTGAGGAGATGATTAGATTACGGTTGATAAGATTTCAATAGTCATATTTAGATTGTAGAATTGTCGTATGTAGCTAATTTCCGTGCATGGCGATATGAGCGGTATTTCGTAATTAATTCACTTGATTCTCCGAATAATCGGAATCGATAAAATAAAATTAGTCGAGCTAAAATTGGATTCGTTCTGGACATTGAGGTTTCAACCAAATCAGACACGAATGGCTTAATGGTAAGAATTCATAGGATGACTGCATCTCTGCTATTAAGTACAAAATTTGCAATATAGAGTAGAGTATGTAGAGCAAGTAAACGAATGAATAGTAGAGCAAGTACATAATATAAGGGACACTTCGTCACGCAATAAAAATAGCCTGAAAAAGCACTTTAGCAACAAAATCAATTGTATAACGTTTGACAGGGCGTCACGCAGGGTGCGCCTGGTAACCTATTTTGTTCCCATCGATATCGAGTACCTTACAAGCAATAAAATAAGGCATCAAATCCAAGCTCAAACTGCAGGCGAAAGCCTTGTAACACTGCGTAATGAACTGTGAGCCTGACGCCTTGCCACGACCGAATGGCTTCGCAATCCTATGAATATAAAACGCGTAAATAAATAGCAGATGCGCGAAAAACCCACCCCGACAAAACCGTCAGACACTTAGCATAATAATCGCGGGGGTGTAGGGAGCACCGAGGGGGAGGCAATACAGGGAGGTACGTAGTAAACAGGGGGTTCGACCACCCCGTCCTCTGACACGATTCTCACGCGACGGCTGCCTTTCAACTCGTAATGAATGGGTAGCGGAGTAAATACGTCGACGATGCGGTGACATAATCGCGATACCTCTACTCGCCATTGAAAACCAGTCGTGTTGTGACAGTTACATGCACTCGGAAACTGGAATGACCGGGGAATTCTTTCAATCTAGAAATCGGCTTTTTGTTCTCCGCACGATTCATTAAAATTCGCTTTCGTTGCTTTCGTTTTACGTCTCGATCCAAGAATCGATGGGGTCGTATCGCATGTGATGCGCTATTTAGTTAGATATACATAGATCTCGAACTAGATGGATACAAAGATTAGATTTTACGTCTACAGGAACACTCAAAACATTATTCGAAACATTGTTAGCGTCGATCACCAAAACAGAATGCAGTAAAGTTACGCGACTTATTCTATTTTTGGTATTGGCCTAAATAATACTCGATTGGTATTTGATGCAAAAAGTTTAGTATTGGCATCGTGTATATTGCGGACCGCGAGGGGCGCATATGTGCACAGCAGGGTTCCGCGAGCGCACGACAAAACGTCGCCGTAATTCGACGAGCTCCAATCCCCTGGGGCCGGCTCCCGGCACGATGATCAATTTCCAACGCTAAACGTAATAATATTCCATTTTACGACCCCCAAAGAATGCCAACCTTCCCTTCAGACTTCATTTGGACGGATTTAAAGTTGTCTTTGTGCAGATTTTATCCCATTTGTACTATATTAGGTTCATTAATGTATGATTTTCAATGTTTTGGATAACATTGGCAGTATAAAAAGTCTTAACATCGTAATCAGTTCAAAGAAATCGGACATTACATGCGCGTTGAAATTTTAATGAATGTTTTAATGACTCGCCATAAATTAGTCCATTCTTGCAGAGATGTTAATCAATAGCAACATTTCCATTTTTATTGGCCACAACATATACATTTCTGTGAGCTTATTTAAATGCAGGTAATGATGCATACCAAATCTTTGCGTTTGTTTTCCTGATTCCGCATTACTTTAATGTCATGTGGTTTGGAGAAAAAGATTGCTGATTTGCATTCTGGCTACGATCCGGTCCCACTTGCGAGTGCTTTTTCAACGTTATCTCCACATTTATTTTCTTCCATAGATTGATTACGACTATTACGATTTACAATCTTGCGAGCATAAAGCAAAGTAAAAAGTTAATGAGATTTGTTGTCTTGTCTCTTACCAGTTCGCGTATCATATTTTATCGTGAGCATTATGAAATTATACCGTGCAGTATCCAATTTGTACGCTCCAGTGCGCTAATCATATTCTGTGATAGTTAGTAGAATCCCGATGTGCGTTGTACGGCGTGTAATCAAAGCACCCTAGCACAGATGTGGAAGGGTGTCTGCGAGTGCGCTTGACGTATCATTTGCAGCGCTGCACGCCCACCACCGCGTGTCGAACAGGCCCGATCGGCGAGCGTGAGTGCTCGGTGCATCCCATGTCCACCCCCTACTGCACAAACCCTCGTAATCAATCGAGTTTGCATACATTAATCACTGATGGAAAAATTACAATGTTTCTCTCAGTGAATTGCTTTTGGAAACAAGGACTGTATTTTTGTTACTTTACATGGGTTTGCGTTTGACACATGCTGCCTTATGGTGATCTGATATGGTACGCTAACAAAGAAGGAACCTGTTGACTCGGCTTTGGGAGACACCGATATCGAATTTCCACCTCAGAATATCCACCACGTACGATAGCGCTGTGGTCGCCGTTTTGCTTGCATTTAAACGCTGCTGTACTGGGCTAAGCTGGTACGTGGTGATAATAACATTTGAGGGGAAATCATTGCTATGTACTATATAGTGTCATATTACATGACTGTATTTGCCACGTTGTTACTCAGACGTTGTTCAGAACCATAATATAATAAGAATTAAACCTAGAACTCCACAATAGGCACGCTAAAAATGACGTTGCACCGCATTTTTTACCGCTACAAAACATTTACGTTCATGTCACAAATTTAAAATTTGAACAAAATAAAACAAACATTACATCAAAAATAAAGAACTAAGATCAATTTTATTATGAAAACTGACGTGGTTTTGACACATTTTTGTTTTATTTATACGGGAATACTCACGTAACGTGTTAAATTAAACGTGAGTATTCCCATATAAATAAAACAAAAATGAATTGAGAACAATTTGCAAATTTTAATAAGAACAATACGCACGCATAAGTAAGCATTTATAAAAAGGTAAAAATAGAATATCAAATAATAATAGTATAGTATAATGTCACAATGGACCTGGGTATCTCCTTAAACTGCAACCAGACCCACCGGAGGACGGGCAGCAGCGTCCTCTTGGTTAACGGTGGTGACCATTTTGCGATCCCCAAGCCACCTGCCAAGCGTGGGGATTATGGCAACACCCCTCTATAAAGGGGGAGGCCTTCGTCCAGCAGTGGACGTTTTATGGCTGACGACGACGATAATGTCACAAATCAGTAAAACACTTTAATTAAATTCGCGGTATACTAATTGATTCTAATTACATAAATGTAACTAATTGACCGACGAAGGGTGCCATTAGCATTTAGAACACCGTAGTAGTGCAAACGCATAGTGATTTCCTAGAACAATGAGTATACCAACCGCTGCCGAGAGTTCTGAGAAAACCGCCGCATAACATGCGAACCCGGTGTTCGATACAAGGGTATTGATATCGTGTAAACATGCGCACAAGGTGTAATTAACCTTATGTTTACTACATTAGGCTTCGATGTTTTGACACGTGTATCGTGTACTTTACCCTAGATACGGTCTAATTTACGATGCCAGTGCCTTTTATTTTTCATATTATTTATTATGATTGTATTGAACCCTTTTGGCCAAGAGTGTAGTACTTCGTCTGTTCGTCCGAGCTTTATTACGTTGTCCTTTTAGCCGGTTGAAATTCTCACAGAATAAGCGTAGCTTGGAATTCCCTAATTAAAAATCTCCGTACAAGAAACGTGTTTTTAAAGTTGATTTTTGTTTGCTCTATACATACAAACTCTTAAGTATAACACGTAACTTTAAAAATGCCGACTTCAAACTATTATGGGAATACCTCAAGAGCATACCTTTCAAACAAAAAATAATTTTCAAAATCGGCCACAATAGACGGTGAAATCGGTGGACATACATAAAAAAAAACATCCATACAGTTGAACATTATAACCCTCTCCTTTTTTGAAATCGGTTAAAAAGTTGGACTTGGATCAATATTACATGATCACGTTAATTCGAAGATTTCTTTGGTAGTCACGACAATGTTTTATTCTGTTGTAGCTTGCACCGAAGCCTCACTCACAGTTTCGCTCTCATTTAAAAAAGACTAGGGTGTTCTCTTGTGGCCTACCTTGGCTTTCCTTCTGATGTGTTTCCTCTTGGTTTCCTATATTTTGGTCTTATCGGTTTCGATGACTACCAATATTTTTATTCGTTCTGTGGTAGTCTGACTTCTAGTACGTCTTGAAAATATAACAATAATAACTACACATTTTGATTACTTCGAATACTCGTATTTTATATTTCTTTTAGATTAGATGTTAACATGATGCAATGATTATTATTTATTCAAAACGACGACGATATTGCGAAACATTAGTTTCTCGCGGCGAACTAGGGCGCATTAACGATATACCTACTTATGTACATGAGATAGGTATTGGTAAGCGCACAGTGTAACATCGGTCGGCGGGTGAACGACCGTAATCGGCGCGGGCGCGACCTTGCCTCGACTCCTCACCTACATACGTCGCCGGTGGCCACTTTTGCTTTCGACATTCGCAAAAAACATAGCAGACGAGAACGTCTGCAATTTATACTTTAAACTTAAAGCCATTGAAATAAATTCTTTATCGGCTCACATCATCAGCCGGAAGACGTCCACTGTTGGACGAAGGCCTCCCCCTTGATAGGGAGGGTTTGCCATAATCCACACGCTTGGCAGGTGGTTTTATCGACTCATTCCCTCTTAATCTCTTAAAATGGTAAGTCTATAGATAGAACCATGGAGAATAGGGAGTTGCGATGAGGAACTTACGGGCGTAGAACAAATTTGCGGACGGCGATTGTGTGACGTCACACTTATTTGGTCAGTCTGCGAGCGACCGCCTCACGTAGCAGTCATTCAGGCTTTCAAAACAGATGTACGACTGTTAGTGTTTTTCCACAGTAAAAGTGAAAAGAAAATGAGTGGCTGCGTTTTTTCTTGCATTTAATATCGAGGCAAACATTCCAATGACATGATTGGCGTCTCATTTCATTCATAAGTAATTTTATTTGTGTTGTTTGTGGTTTGTTTATGAAATATGTAACGTTTCTTGATATTTTAACTAGCTCCAGAGATGGCGCCACTAGTAGTAAATCTAGAGTTTATAAGAGATCTCCATTTTGTCGATAAAGCACTTTTCAAAAAACTTATCCTGAATTCTGCTAGATGGCAGCACCATATGCGGAATTTACCACTCCTCCCGCCCACCCTACACCTCCCCGCACGATCACGCGTCCTTCTATAGAAAACTCCTTTGATCACATCTCTGCTTCTATTACTCTGTGGATAGAACCAATAGGGAATTAGAAATTCTACACTGTAGAGTTAAAGGGCTTCGTCGGCGTCGCGTGTTGTGGCAGCAGCGCAGCAGTGGTAAGTCCTAATCGATGGTAAAGTCATGTAGAGGTAGAGCGGAATGGAGTTTTAACGTAATTTTAATATTTGGCAGAGCTCAAAATGAATAGATTCCTAATCGAGAGGACGATTATTGAAGAGAAAAGTGTTTGTGTATTACAATTCGTGGTTACTTGCTATTAATGAGGATATTCAATCACTCGTGAAAATCTTTTAAAATTGGGTCAATTAGAGGTAAGAACCCCCTTGGCTTCGCTGCGAAGTCCGAGAGAGGAGGGTAAGGCAAGATGCTAAACCCTAGTTCGCTGTATACGTATCAATACGTATAGCTCAACACCCTCACCCTGGAGTTCCGAGACACCCCCGCATCTCGCCCTTTTCTCCGACCTCATCAAAAATAGCTTCTCCGCACTAAACCACAAAGTTGAAAATCATTTACAATGACAGCCACCGAGAATACCTGCCGAAATTGTGTTATTCAACATTACCTGTGGATCGCGCCACAAAAGTTCTTAAATAGGTTACGCCGTCGCCGCCGTGTCTTACGTCGGGAGGCTGCTCTTATAATATGTAATACACTTTTGACGTGTGAACCGAAACTCGGATTAAGGTTGATAAGTAAACGTCTGTTATACCACATTGTAACATCACGTAACCCGTCAACTTAAGCCCATGATTGATACCTACCACGGCGCAACTTCCCGCCGATGAATATAAAATAAGTAAGTGCCAGAACAATAAAAGCTGTTTCGAACGCTTTACTCGTACAATAAGTAAAATTGTCCGTCAGTTCGTCACAGTGAACAATCGCGTCGAGAGTACGTGCGTCGAATGTCACGCGGCCGAAAATAACGTGTGCGTGTCGGCGGGGACGGTCGTTCGGTCAGTGCAGTCTCGTTGCGTCACTGCACCGCCCGCGCTGCCGCCGCCTCCCGCCGCCGGGGCATTGCACCTTGCGCCGCGACTGAACTCCTTTCCCCTTCCCATTGTACTTACTCGTCTAGCAACTGTTTACACGTCCTATCGTTCCGATTGAACAGCTGATTGTCATAACATAAGATCATTGCTGTTCTTCTTGACAAAGATTGAGAGAGTACAAAGTGTTGATCTTAGTCGTTGTATTGTTTCAGTGGCGTGGTGGTGCTGAGCCCGACCGAGAGCAGCGGCAGCAGCGATATTACCGACCCGCCATCGCCGCGCAGCCCCGAGCCGGCCTACAGCGTCGGTGCCGGCGCGGAGGAGGGGGCGCGCATGCCGCCCTGGGTGAGCGACCCGGCGCCGCCGCTAGCCGCGCGCCGCCTCGGCGTGCAGCCCGCGCCCACCCGCCGCCCCAACCCGAATCACCACCGCCGCATCACCGAGTACTTCAACCATAAGATGAAGCCGCAGAACGGTCTCAAAAGGGACCATAACAGTATTGCAAACCACGACGACATCAAGAAAAAGTGCCTTCCGAAAAATGGCGTCACGCAAGACCTACAAAAGTACATCTCGTATTTATCGCAAACTCTCAGTCCTAAAGTGCTCATGGATGTCGAAAGGCAAGCAGAAGCCGCCGCCCGTAAACCGGCCACTACCACCTATAACGGCACTATGTCAAACAACCATAAGTCCTCAATGATTGGCAGAAAGGCATCGAAACCGGTGTCAAATGGAGTGCCAGATTTCGGTAGCCCCAAAGACGGAACCGAAACAGTTCACACTACCATGAACGGCTTCATGGAAGTACGACAACAAGAGCATTGTCCGAAGGATAAGTTAGTTAACGGGCATTTTAATGGATTTTTGGATAGTAAAAAGCAAGGTATTGGAATGAAGAAAATTGACCCATCCGCCAATGGGATAAGCAAGCATATGAAGAGCGCCCCTAAGGGGAAAGTTCCAATACCTGCCCTGCCAACGGCACCCGTTTCGCGGTCGCCGATCAAACTAGCAGCAAAACCTGATAACTCTAGAATGAATGGTGTGGTAAGTTCCACAACCAAACTCGACAGCAGAATGAACGGAGTAATGTGTGGGTCTAACAATCTCAGCCTAAATGTAACAAATAAAAACTCTTTGAAAAGAGAACTATCCAGCAAAAAGACGGATGGTCTGCCACCTAAAAAAACAAACCGGAAGTCGTCTGCATGTATAGCGAATAGTAAAAACCTTACGTGGTCTAAAGCGAACAATCTCAAGCAAGTTCAACTTCAGAAACAGAATTGCGTTAACGCAACACAAACCACTCCTACGAGCCATATTCCTGGCGAAGCTAAACCAGCACCAAAGATAAATATGCCTAATGGTGTACGACAAGTTTCTATGACAATGAATGGCAACCTTGGGAACCTGAATATGCCTATGACCAGCTTGCAAAACTGTCACCAAATTAGTATATCGCAGCCATGCAACGGCACAGTAACTTCTAATAATTTAACTTCATTCGTCGCTGTCCCTCATAATGTAATGCTGACTACTTTGAGAATACCTCAAAATGGAATACCGGCACAGACATTGACACATCAAAATAACATGACATCTTTCAATCGACCCAACGTAAACGTGTCAAGTCCTACAAAATTAAATGGGCAATTTGTGTTTCCATTGATGCAAAACATTAACGGAACCGTAGTTCAAATACCCAATTTAATGGCAAAGATGCCAAACTTTGTGCTTCCTCAGACTCCTCAAATGCCGCCGCGACAGGATCACCTACAGAGTCAGCAGCATACGGCACAGATTCTAATAAACGGGACTCTACTAAAGCTTGCGAACACGATGCCTCCGCACTATCAAAACATGAACAAGAGTGCACCGATAACGAGTCAGTCTATTCCACCGATGAACAAGAATATTCCGGGTGTGCCTACGGTAGGAATGACTGTTCAACCGAAACCAAACTATGCTGTCAACTTCAGTCATCCTATGTTGATGCCGCAAACGGGATTTTTAGTCAGTTCCATGCCTAACATGAACGTCAAAGAGACATGGAGCTACACAGGCAGTACTGCGACGTCCGTACAAAGCAGTTGCTCAAATCCGATCGCAAATCATCCTCCACCGCTGCTAAGCTTCACGAACCAAGCTCTGCACACTAGTAGTATTCCCATAGCGCCTGTGAAACCCCCCGATAATCCTATCCAGGGCACAGAACCACCAAGTAGTACTGTTAAAGAACCGGAGACAAATGAACTGACAACTCCTAAGTGTGATATACCTTGGCTGTCGAAAACTGTTAATAATAACATTGTTCTCTTAGAATCTAGTAAAATGACCACGAGGCCTTTTTCACAAGTTAGTAGTACCTTTTCTGACAAATTAGAACAATTCGCAGAGGAAGTGATGGAAAATAAGAAGAAAGAAAAGGAGAGCAATGAAAAGATGGAGGAAGACTCGAACTCGGATGATACAGATAGCAGAAGTGCTGAGAGTGAAGAGCTGCGTAAGGTGGAAGAAGTTGCGAGGCGAGAAGATACGATATTTACGCAGATAACCGTTCTGAAAGACGTGTCGTCTAACGTACATAGCACTTTGATAGATGCGAACTTCAACGCTGAAACTACTGAATCGGAGTCCGGGATTGGCACTGATAAGTCAATAAGTTCTCCGAGCGATTCGCAGACAAGCAAAGAGTGTGATGACGACTCGTCTCTTTCACTAAGTATCAGTGTGTGTTCTATGGATGTACCATGTCAGAAGAGTCCCATCTTGAAACAGCCCAAGACGTTGAGGTTTCCTCCTCGAAACCTGACAAAAACTGAGACTAAAGGACGCAGATCAACCAGTTCAAACGCCCCTACTGTCTCTGTGTGCCTGTGGGAGAACTGTGAGAGAGTATTTGATGGAGATCCGGATCTTTTGGAACACTTACAGGTTGGTATACGATTATTTATTATCATCGACTTTCTTTATTTCATAAATACGTTCCATTGGATAGAAAGTGGCAAGTTTTCTTTTGGGTTAGGGTTATTACAAAAAAAAAATAACTTTCTTTAAATATACTTGATTAATTTATTCTACAATAATCAATAATTAAACATTTGTAACGATGAGAAATAACGTAAACATTAGTAACAATACTGAAAATCATATAATTTTATATTTTTTAAATACCTAGAGGGATAGAAAACTTAAGAAATTATTTCTTACCAGACTTGATTCAACCATGAATACATTGATTGCTATGACTTTTCTAAATATTTTTTCCTAAATAAAAAGTTAAAGTAGATCGTTGATTTAATTAGTAACACGTGACAAACCCTATATTGAGTAGTCTAACAACACTCATCACATCTAAATCGGTCAAGCCGTTCAGGTTACAGGTCGCAAAGAAACTGACACTTGCAAACACTCGAGGAACAAAACCCTTCTTTGGCAGTTTTGACTCAAAAAATACTGCTCCAGATAACTTACTTGAGCGCACTCAATCTAATAGGATGAATTATTGAGCTCATTGTTGTATTTCACTCTGAAAACTCTATGTATAATGGAACTTATTATCTCTGCTATAGAGCACAATTCTCTGGAAAACATTTTCACTCGCGTCTTGCAGACCCCTAGATTATAACCATCGGTAAACTCGAGATATCTCAGTACTTACTATACATTGGAAGAAGAGTTCCTTGAATTTATCTCAGCTATATACGACCTTAAGACCATTACTACAAGTCACAGATTACTCCGTGTAGGTTCTGTACATAAAACGATCTTGTATCTATGATCTATGCGAGCGAATTTTTAAATGGCTGCTTCGGGGAATGGCAAATTTGCTGTCTAAGCATAAATAGCTTTTTAAAAAGCCACGAAATAGTGACGCTTTGTCTTAGTTTCTGCAAACCGCTTTTTTCAAGCGTTGGGGACTTCTTTAGTTAGCGTGCCACTAATGATACTTGGTAATGTTTCCAGTCGGAGCACGTAGAGACGCAAGTGGAAAAGGAGAGCTACGTGTGCCTCTGGCAGCAGTGCAAGGTTCGCGGGAAGCCGTCCTGCTCACGGCTGTGGCTCGAGAGACACACATTGGCCCACGGCGGGAACAAGCCCTTCAAGTGCATCGTCGAGGGCTGCGAGAGACGGTTTTCCACACAGGTATAATTACGTTCTCTGCTCTTCTAATAGATGGGACTTTTTTTGCAGAATTTCACCACGGAGTTCACTTGTGAGACAATCTCCGATTCCTTATTTCCAAATTTTTTATATTTTCATATCCGAGACGAATTTTCTTTAGAGATTTCTGCAATAAAATGCGCGATACGAATGAGTTCTTCGTGTCTTCTACTTCTTACCTCATATTTCTCATCTCACGGATGAATGGAATCTCAAGTCTTCTAATATGATTATTTTTATTATAATTTTACCAACACGGCTATGGCTATGTTGGTTTTCCATTGAAAATCCAGTTTTTCTGAATGTTTTGTCAATTTGATGTTATTCTGTGACTATTGATTTTCTAAAAGTATTGTGCTTTCCAAAATGGAGTAAGTTTATATTCGTCTTCGGCTCTTCAATTTTCACTCAATCACTAGTGATTGGAATAATTGAAGATGTTATCAAATACTTGAAATCTTAATTGTTCTTTGTAGATGTCGTCGAATTCATTGACACATGTTTATACAATAGTAAGCTTTTCATCGGATTGAGTAAGTGAAGGTATTATTTATTACGTAGTTTAATTAAAATTTTAAGATTTCTCTTCAAATAATATCCAATCACTAGTGATTGGATCATTTTACGTGATTGAAGAAGTGATCATTATTTATGTTTATCGTCAAGGCTATGTATGCCACTACCAACAGATTGATTGACGTTTTTAAAGTTAACTTTTTCTTAAGCGTTGTCTCGCGGTATGATTCCATCACTAGTGCTATCAGAAACATGTTCGTCATCATTGGTTACGTCTACATACTATTTTCGTTCATTCATCGTTTATTCGTTACACATGCTGTGATATTTTGTCGGCCATATCATTTTCATCTGACAATCACGTAGCGTGACTTTCTATTCAATTGTTTTGTCTGCGATGTCGCCACGAGTGACGTTGATTCATTACAGTGCCCTACTCCCTTCGCCTTCCATCTTGCTGTATTAGCAATAAACTTGTGTTATGTTTTATTCCCAAGGACATGAAGAGAGGGGCAACGCTGCCATCTGAAAAACCACCTACACAAACTTCTAACAACTTTTCTTTTGTTCGATAAATTTATTGGCGATTGAGCTACATGGGAGCTGTATTGTGACATACTGTGTGTGTCGGTAGCGCTTTCTGTCACATTTATTATACAGACCGATCATTTTAACTTGGATAATTTGTTGCCTTGTGCTTTTGAAATACAAGGCACCAATAATTCTCTATGATCGTATAATTTTTGGCGTCTAGTTAAAATGTTTGGGCTGGGACATTATTTTATAGTGACAGTAAGTTAGCAGGCTTCTCTCTATGGCGCTACTAAAGTCCCAATTTTCGATAAATTTATTGCACCGCGTTTCGTTTATGTTAATCTACAACGACGGCCCGCAGTGCAGAGTTGTGAATACCAAAATACCCTTCCTGGATATGATTCAAGTATTGTTCTAGGACTAAAATAGATGATAAGGCATCTACAGTCATGTTTTTCTATAACTTTATAACTCAGATAGTTGTAAATTTTGCTTATAAACAGCTAACGGCTTCCGAGGAAACTAACATGTTATGCTAACTTAGATCTTTTATTCCAAATAATGTTTTAGAAAGACATGAGATATCCTGCGATATTGTTTCTATCGCCACCACAATCTAAATGAGAGTGACAGGCGACAAAAATGTACCGGAGGTATTGGAATGGCCCCGCAGCTTTCCTTCCATTAGTAACGTGATTGTCGCGAATTTCCAGACTTTACTCGAGCGGCACGTGAACCAGCACTTCAACGAGACGTCTCCTGGCAATGGCAGCGGTAAGAAGGCGTCGGATAGCGCCACTAAGCTTATGCGAAGGAATGGCAAGAAGCTGCGATACAGACGGCAGCCATGGTCCGGTGAGTTTGTTCTTTTGTATTTTACCAGCAATCTTAATCACAATTTCCGTTCTCTTAAACATACTTTTTCGCAATTTGTATCAGGCAATAGGAACACATGATAAAATCATGCGGTGTGTAGGTATCTTAAACCACACTAATTATAACTATAATACTAATTAGGTACTGTACTGTGTATAGAAAAAAACCCCATCGAAAACGCACACAATTTGTCTATAACAACAATCATGTCATTATCAGCGCAAGTTAATTTATATTCTATTTGTATAGAGCAGTCTCAATACTTCACTGTAGCGCTGAGCTGCGTGGCCTTAACGAGCCAAGCGCTACAGTGGAAAATCGTTACTGTTTAATCCAAATAAAGTACAAATTAGCTTGCACTGAATGTGAGATTGCTGTAATATAAGGTATATCTTCTTTTTTTTTCAACTGACGAGACTATCGGGACGTTGGTCTGGTGGTAAGCATCACGCCTGCCCATAACAGTGGCACTGCCAGAATTGTGAACTTGCGAACACAGTCGCACCACACTGCGCTCGTCACCCTGAGATATTGGATGTTAAATCTCTTCATACCCAGTAATTTATCTATATATACGCGTTTTGTATGGGAGAGAACCTGCCCCGCTTAAACCTCGTTTCGCGTCCTCCGTCCGTCACTTTGGGCCACTTATCTAACAGTATGACCGTACGTATTCCAGCGCGTATGTTCGACTTCTTCGACCCCGGCATGATGGAGGGCCTGGCGTGGCGGCTGTCCCGGAGCACGGCGTGGCGGCTCGGCGGCGCGTGTCCGCTGCGCGAGCCTCGCGGCCGGCACACGCTCACGCTGCACGCCGCGGTCACCGCCAGGCGGTACAACGCGGCCGCCGGCCGCCGGGAGGCGCTTGTCACGTACTACCCGCCCAATGTGTGAGTACGCCTTTATAAACTTGTTTTATAGCTGCCGAGCTGATTTTTACCTAGGTATGTTCTAAAACTGCATCCAGAACCACCAGAGGACGGGCAGCAGCGTCCTCTCGGTTAACGGTGGTAACACTCTGCGATCCCCAAGCCGCCTGCCAAGCGTGGGGATTATGGCAACCCCTCCCTGCTAAGGGAGAGGCCTTCGTCCAGCAGTGGACGTCTCCTGGCTGATGATGAGCTGATACTGGACGCCTTAAGGTGGCGGTTCGCGCCGCGACCGCGACCGGAGACCGAGTCCAGAGACAGAGACAGGAGACCGCGACCGGTACTTGTCATTAGAATGTGTACGGGCGCCAGTTCGCGCTTGCGACCGAGACAGGAGGCAGAGACGCGAGACCAACGACAGCGAGTCTGTCTCCGCCCCGGGCCATCGGTCTCGGTCTCGGCCCACAACACGCAGAAGAGACCGAGACACTTGTCGCGGTCTTCTGTCTCTGGTCTCGGTCTCTGGTAGCGGTCGCGGCGCGGCCGGACTTCATAAATTCGATATAATTCTGCAGTTCCGACATTCCGATACAGTGGAACCCTCTACTTACTCTTCTTTGTATAATTGACTAGAATAGTCTGTGTTCAGCCGAGGACTGTTAACAATTCTATGAAAGCTGACCTATTTAAACGTGAGTTATCCTGTATAAATAAAACAAAAACATTTCAATTACTTGCTACCTACGACACTTGTGTAAGGCAAAATCGAGAGACAGCCCCTTGGCATAATGGTTAAACTAGCATGGTTACTTATTCCTACTAGGCAAAAAAGTCCTATATAATTATTCTATATAAAATTACCTTATCTTCTGCAACTATAAAGATCGTCAAGCCTGACAAGCGACAATTGCTGATTGCCTATGCGATATTACGCTCCGTCTGAATCCGGCTTTAAACTTTTTTTTTTATATTTATGAATTATGATAATGTGTGTGAAGAGTGTAGAGATATCGAATGTTATCGATAAGTGCAGAAAATAAACATGCTGAGCAGCGCGCACCTAGTAGTTTGAAGGCAGGATGATGATGGTGATTAACCGTATTTAGCTATAAGCTATGTAAGTTTTAATTAGAAAATAATACACGGTTGTGTTTACAGGTAAGCAAACGTTAAAGAAGTAGACTAGAAGAGTGTGCCTTCTCAAATTTAGTAGTATATTCATTTTTTTTGTCTAATTTTGTCGATTGTAAATGTTAGCAAAAATTTGCTAAATGAAAAAAAAACTTGCAAATATAATGATGTAACGCAAAGCAAGATATATTGGTGATATGCATTCATAGACTGCTTAACTATGATTCATATAAAAATTCTACTTTCAGGGTAAACTCCTCTGTTGCTTTGTCAAATTCACTATAGTCTAAATTACGGGATATGTCGGTATAATAAGGATTATTTAATTTAACTTTATTTATTTATTTTAGGCTATTTGAAAACAAAAATTGCAAAACATAACAAAATATTTATCGCCTTGGTCGTCAATCGGGATGGTAAATAAAAATGCCAGTTTAAACCGGTAATAAACATAATCAAAGGATTAATTAGTTCCAATAGAAATTGCACACTGATTACCAATTTGCTGGTTTCATTCTACAGCGATTCTACAGATTAGCGAGTGTGTTAGACATGTCAGGTAACATACCAGGTGGGTTAACAGAACAGTGGAACTCAGTACGTCGTTACGTAGCCATTGGTTTATTGACACATCTTAATCATTGCACTATACAAGCTTTTATTATACATCGTGATGCTTTATTTTTTCTATATACAGGGTGTGGCGTAACGAGTTGATATCTTTATACCTACAGATAGGTGACATTGTGCTGGTTCAAATAATAACAAACCTAATTTTATAAGAGACACATAATTTTAACATTTTTCCAAAAAATATATCTTTTCTTTTATTAATCTCGATACAAAAATGGCAGCGTAGTTTCGAAAGCACATCTTACCAAGACTACTAAATAAAAAACAGATCGAGTAAATTCCTTGATTTGCTTGACCTTACTCGAAATGTCAAATAACTTGAAAACGATGCGACTTACGCAAAACATTTTTTAATTTTCTTAACCACTATGATCGTCTCCCATCTGTTGGTATAAGGTTGTGTTGATTAAGGTTGGTATACATTTTAAATCTAACTAACAAAAACCCGATTAGGGCCGAGATTGGACAGATGTACCTTGGCAAAAAAGTCTTCATTTGAAACGTAAAGTTTCTGTTACCATAATTATACTATGGAGAATCACGTCAGTGGGTCAATTCATCCAATCGTATTCCTCTGAAGCTTGCTAGCACATTGAACTATTAGCTAGTCGTGCGTGCGATGGTATATCCGATGATTATGGTGCCGTCGGGTCGGCCTGATGATGAACTGAGAAGATGGACCCTGGAACTATCTAATTCCATAATGGTAGACCGGTCCAGTCAGTGCTTATTACTTCAGTTGTCCATTTCAAATTCAAATAATAAAAGCTTGTTATCAATTTTTTTTTTTATGTGAATTGTAATGTATTTTCCTACTGTTTAAGTACGATTACATTACATGTACTTACGTAGCAAATACATGTTCATTATTCACTATTACATATAATGATTCATATTTCACATTCTGTTTTTACTTCATCCGATTTTAGAAAAAGTGTTCTCGTAAAACAATCACTTCATCGGTTTGATTTTTGTTCGTTCCTCTTACAATATTTTGACTTCACGCAGTGTATTGAAGATGAGTGCAATGAATCAAATCGTAATGTAGAATTCACTGCATGAATTTCAGCAACATCGGGGGTCATTTGCATTCTAAACCACAAATCTGAAATGTTCTCATGCACAACAAATGTAACGTTTCCCCCAATTGGCACAAGTTACTTCGTCATATGCACTTGATCCTCGTGAAATAGCTTTCGCCGGGCATGCTTTGCTCGGAATTTTATGACAAAGTACCACACAGAGCAACATTGCCATTCAAGTTGCTAGCAAAGCTTGTACGGACATTTCATATAATGCATTCATATTCATTTATCAATTTAAAAAAACATTGGCTTTCCCCTCTAAAGCAGCGGTCGGCAACATGCGGCTCGGGGCCATCCTCGTTGGGGCTGCGACTGTTTTGTAAATGTATTTTTTATACAATTTTCCCCTCATTTCTTTTTAATTCATTGTTCGTTTTCTTTGTTGTTGACGTAGTCTTACGCAGCGCAGCTACTAATATCACCTAGACCTATTACCAAAATTATAAAAAAGTGAACAAGTGCAAGAACAAGCCTTTGTTTGCCAAGGTTGCCGACCGATGCTTTAAGGTACACGTATACCTGGTGTTAGTTTGAACACCGTTATCCTTCTACTCATCATTATGAACAACTTTTACTATGGGGCCAACCCTGAAATTACTAATTACTAATTACCCTGAGATCGATGAACCTTTTTGTATGGAACAGCTGTTTTTTTTCTCGTGATTTCAGGGTTGGCCCCATAGTAAAAGTTGTTCATAATGATGAGTACAATAATATCCTAGAAGGATAACAGTGTTCAAACTAACAACCTGTATTCGCCGGATGCGTTTTTTTGCAGTAATTCATACTACTTAATAACTTACTAAACTGTCAATATTAACAATTTAGTAAAAAAGTTAGCATGAATTTCAATTAATGCGTACGGCGTGTGCGTACGAGTATACGTTTACCTTTATGTTTATTCACTGACGTTTGATAAGCCCATCAGCAAGAACATTGCTTTGTCAACTTTTCGCAAACGTGATGTGTCAGAAGTGAAAACGAGAAAAGTACAGTCTAGCTAAAACAAGCTCGTCAAACGTTTTTGAATGAAACACCAGTCTCGGGCGCAAGGTAGCTAGTTACTACTTGGGTTGTCAATCCAATTCAAACTTTAAGTTATTTTTTTAAGCCCTAAAAAAACTATACTTAACCTAATTTTAATTTACAAACCTCAATGCAACCATTTACAGATTGGTTATTTAAATCTGGTTAATATTTTTGTAATTCTGTGAACGGTGTGATTCGAGGTCACTTTGATTTTAATGCACAATGGAATGATATCTGTCTCATGCGCATTCTGGCGTAGCAGATAAATTTGGTTGACTGTAATTGAAAGCGACGCGAAAGTAGAAAAGGGATAAGATGTATAAAGGTACCAGATTTTAATAATCGACCTGGTACACAACAATCTCAAAACCATTCTCTCGTTTTGTTAACTTCTGAAAGAGCAAAATAAAATATTGATCTAACTATAAAACCTTTACAATCGGGGGAGAATATAATTTTTTGTAGTGGTAAGACTACTGCAGAGTACCTAGGGAAGTACCACACTTTTGCCAGTTATTCAATCGCCAAGCAGTAGTGTGTAAGCATTACTGTGTTCCGGCTTGAAGGGCAATGTTACCAGAGAAATTACTGGGTATGAAGAGATTTAACATCTAATATCTCAGGGTGACGAGCGCAGTGCAGTGCGGCGCAGGATTGTGTTCGCAAGTTCACAATTCTCGCACTGCTATTAGTGGCAGGTGTGACGGTTACCACCAGGCGAACGCCTTGCTCGTCTCGTCACTTGAATGTATTAAAAAAAATTACAATTGTGCATGGGTACTCATAGTTTGTGTATTAGGAAGCAAGAATTGCAGTTTTCATTAATAAATCTGAGTGGAAAATCCGTCACATTACTGGTGTTATATAATTTTCTTGCGTTGCCGACCGACGAGTGGAGATGTTTATCGCCCTTTTTAAAACACACTATGTCGATGTATGACCTTTAAATGTCCATATAAATATGTTTGGTTAGGTGTAAAGGAAATGTATTTGTATGTAGCTGTACAATAGTAATTTTAATGTTAAATTGTTATTAATAATGTTTTTGAGATGTGGTTGCCTCTACACCTAAGCATGGTCACTGATCAGTGTATTTATTTGGCTTGATATACATATGTGATTGCAACCCAAACAAGCTGCAAACACCCACAATATCTACCAAAAATATCAAGATGATGAATTATATTGTTTCAGATAAATTACACAAATATTTTTTCCAGATACAACATTACACCAATCTGTATCCATAGAGCGTCTCTTCTCTATGGTGTTTCCTATACGTGTTTGCAGCTATCGCTACTGTGTGGCACGTACTGGTTCGTGGTCTAAAGTTCTGTTCCCGTTGCAGGTTGGAAGACGAGTGGGTTCCCGAGAAAGAGGTGACCAGTGTGAAGCGGGTCGAGATCGCGGATCTGCCGGTCAGCACCAAGGTGATGCTGTATGACCAGTTCAGTCTGTCTTACAGGTATGTGTATTTATACTTTATTTATTTATTCTTAAGGTTCAGATCTCTCCGCGCCGCCGTTTCGTTCGCGGATTTCTATATTTTTGAAGATACACAATCACTGAATATCGTTATTACAAAGTAACAGCTAAAATTACATTTTAATCCAAGCAAGTTTTCATTCGTAAAACTGGGCAAATCATATCATTCCATTATCTAAGTACGAAACATGTTTGATATATCGAGGAAGTGGCGCGGTAGGTCGATTTTGCAGCTCCTAAACTAATCTGACTATAATATTATGTACGGGAACAGTTTGTTTGTTATGAATCTTATAAAAGTTGTTGGACTTTTCAAACAAATTGCAATTAAGCAAAGTTTGTACTGGGATTCAGATAACTCATAGAATAAGAATATCCTTACTTATACCTTTGCCAGTTATTCAATCGGCAAGCAGTATTTGCAAGTATTACTGTGTTTCGATTTGAAGGGCAATGTTACCAGAGAAATGACTGGTCATGAATAGATTTGACTTCTAATACCTCAGGGTGACGAGCGCAGCGCAGTGCGGTGCAAGATTCTGTTAGTGAGTTCACAATTCTGGCACTACTACTATTTTTGGCAGGTGTGATGCTAATCGTACAGCTCACAAGTCATAGTTACTAAGTGAGTCATAAGCTATACCAACTGAACTTGTAAGGCAGAAGTAGTTCCAAATTCTGATCTGTCGTCGAAGAGTCAAAGGGGAGAATGTGGCGGCTTAGCTTATTAATTATGCTGCACTGCGCGTTCTGACGTTTGGTCTTTTTTTTTTTTTCTTGTTTATGGCATCGCACGTTGTGCATTCTGCCAGTGTCAAGTTTATGAATGTTCACATTTATTTGTTATCATCAAGTCAAATAAGTCATGAAATAACAGTAAGTCACATGAAATTAGTCATAGTCGAGTCCAAGTCATGCCCTAGTAAAGTTGTGGCGACTTTACTATGAGCTTCTATGGAGTTTTGAAAACAACACGAAAAGACATGTTTCACCACATTATATCACTTGCCCACACTCGTGCATGTAATTCAACTCTCAATGAATAAAACACCACCATTTTTAATCATTAATTCGCTTAAAAACACATGTTTAAGAAAATAATAGAATGCAACGACATGATTTTTCCGTGTTCCCGCCAAAACTCCACGTTTGGTCTTATCGTAGTCAGTTTATTGATTCGTTTATTTCCAGACAAGAGGCGGCGCCGGCGCCGGCCCCGCCCAGCAAGGCGCCCGCGGCCCCCGCGCCCGCGCCCGCGCCCGCGCCCCGCGTGCTGCCCATGCGGCACTGCGCGTCGTCCCGCATCCTCAACAACCTGATCGCGAAACAACGCAAGAGCGTCGAAACGAAACCCGAATGTAGCTCCAACAACCTGCCCGTGATCCTGGCGGAGGAGCCGGCGCAAGAAGTCAGCGGCGCCAAGAAACGGAAGATGGGCCGCCGGCACGGAGGCAACTGTTTCTGGCCGTGCGGACGATAACTTTACTATAACCACTGTTGTTTGGTCGTTACGGTTCATTTTTGTTTGGAACGCGAGTAGAGGAATGGGTGGTCGCTCAGCCAAGAAGTCGAATACGCCCGCGCCCGTGTTACTCGCCGGTTACTGTTTTTATTTTACTATTTTCAGTTGTGAATAGAAAGAGTCGTCTTTCTAGATTCCTAGAAATTAAGGATTTTTGTTGTTTTTAACCTTGACAACTGCCTTTGGCATGCTTCTTCCCGATTTGGCTATGGTAGCCTTTTTTTTAAACGATGGAATTGTTCTTATTTGATGAAGATGTTTTACTTTTTATTTTTTATTCGATGGAATACCTTTTATTTTAATTAGGGCTCAAAGAAATGATAGGACGTTTTTATTTTTAATTATGATTTGACTCGCTTCTAAGATTCATAGAAACTATGAATTGAATGGCCTGTTCTATTAAGTATTGTGTTTATATTGAAAATTGTCAGCTGCCTGTGGCATGTTGTGATCCAATGTTGCTATGTTTTTAAATCAATGGAATTGTTCTTATTTGATGAAACTTTTTTTAATTCGACGGAATTGTTTTTAAGTTTGTTCTATGGATATCAGAGTTACGAATGTAAGCCATGCGCCGTGACGCGGCGCGGGCGCAGGTTGGTTCTCGGCCGCGACAGACACCATGTTTAGGAAAATTCTCGCCAAAGATTGTCGACGACGGTTCGTAGTTTGCTAGTTGTCGTAGCAGGCATACATTTATTCACAAGACTGATGATTTTTATAATGATATTCGAAATTTCGAGCCTTATTGCGTCGGCACAAGGCGTCGAGCGGCGCGAACAAAATGTAAATACTTAGCGCGAAATGTAAAAATGTAAAACCGAGTTTAGAATTTTTTCGGTGTAATATAGGCGATATAGTTTAAATTACCCCTCGTGGGGTACGGACGGAAGTCTGAGTAACGTGTTAAGTTAATAGTTAAGGTCGACGACCAGCGATACGCACCACTGCCAATTGTAAATATTAGTTTTAGGACGGAACGAGTCCGGGTTTTGATGTTAGGATCATTTGTTCGTCGTGTGTAGCGTTTATTTGGCCGTACAGGCGGCGTGGCGGCTCATCTGACGGGAAACGAATAGCTTCATATACTTTGGAAAGCTTCAAGTAAAAATGTGAACCAAATTCTAACCCTGAGAGATAGGCAACGCTTCTAGTGTTGTAGTCTATAGGCGGTTGTGATCACTCACATTCGGGTGGTTCACTTGTTTGCCACTGGGATTAAAAATTACGTGAATTTTATGGGAATGAATAAGTTCACAATATGTTTGTTTAATTCCCAAGAAATGTATGTTTAGCTGTGTGACAGGGATCACATAGTATCGGATCAGGCGTCTAATCTTGCTGTGTGTAAAGGCTCTTAGTCCGTGTTCCGCGGATCGTCTCGCTTGTGTTGAGGTGCAGGGGCCTTATTTTTGAATCGTGCGGAAAGTGACGCATGCGAAAGGAGTCTACTTCCAAACGATATTGAACCTTATTCCAAACAGTATCGTTCGAAGGTCAGCTCAATTCGCATGGACTACGCTTTCGTACGATTCAAAAATAAGGGCCCTGCTCGCCTTCGCACTTCGTAAAAACTCGATATTAATTCGACTCATTGGAATATGAGCCTTAATATCGCGTCTCTTGCAGATACTATAAAAAAATGTCGACAATTAAAATAAAATCTGTTAGTAATTTGACATAAAGCTCATATTTCAATGGTGGAGTTCGCTATCCCGTGGATACAGTATGCGGAGGCGTTTAGCACGTGTTGTGTGCAATGTTAGACATGCGTCCTATAAATTGTCTCGCTGTCATTTCATTAAAATGGACTAGGCACCACTTTCCTTTGAATGGTGGATTTGGTCTCAAAATTGTTTAATATAACTGAAAATATAACAGACCATTTGACTTACGTTAAACATTTCAAGTAACAAGGACCCGAATTTTGAGTACGTTAGAACGGGTCTGGAAACTGCCAACATGGCACTTTCCATCCGGAAATATTTGCACTTGGCAAAATGTAGGCTTTGAAGAGATCCTACTGTTTTAGATGTAAGGCATGCTAAAAATAATTGGATTTAACGATGTTAGGGCTATTCGAAAAAAGTTTAAACGGGCCACCCTCCTGTAGGCTGCGAGTGTCGGCAGACAGCGCACGAGCGCGTGGCCCCGCGGCTTCACTCGCCGCGTGCCTCGCGTAGCGCGTGTTCACTTGTCAGGCAGGCCGCGTAATCATATCAATCGAAACTCGCCCTTAATACCTAGCACGTAGGCTACATAATCAATATTTTAATTCAGCTATTGTGTTCCGAACGAACCTGGGCAAAAATAGGTAATATGCATGACGCAATTATTTTAGCTACGAGATCGCTTGTTTTTTTTTTTTAATTTTCACAATACTTTTCTAAACAAATTTACGACCCAAATATTTTCAGATATAAAGTTTACGTAGAAGTAACGTCTGGTTAGTTTCATTAAAAAGCAATCGCGTGCATATTGCCCAGTGTTGATGATACTTCGTGTACTGAAGGGACGGCTGTCTGTGTGGATTGTGTTCTGTGTGTTTGTTAAAAGGCCCGTTTATATCGGTCTAGGATAAGGTAAGAAATCTTCCCTACCAATGCTCTTACCGTAGACCGGTACGCACTAGCCCGAAAAGTTTATAATACGTCACTGCCATTGATGTTGTGTTTAATTGTACTAAATAAATACAGTCGGCGTCGAACTCTGTATCTATTCCACGATCAACCGAATGGACATTCGAATCTATAATGTAGTCGAGATACAGTTAATTCTGTCGCCGACTGTACCATCGCCTTTACAACGTAATTTTAGCAATAAAAGCTATGTGATAAGATACTAATTATTGTAATGTTCATTTCCACGCACAACGTTAGCAGTTATTGATGTGTGATACAATAACTTTACGAATATATAATCCAATAGCATGCAGTGATGTTACGATCCTAGCATTTTATTTGGACGTTCGCAACTGAAGTTTTTGAACTGAATTTCATCGCATCATTACAATATAAGCAATAACAAAATGTTTCTGTTCAATCGGAGCTTTACAGAAATAGTTCCGGGTGTCTTGATAGATGGCGGCACAACCACAACTATCCTTTTGGACATTGGTCCAAGAACTTGAAACGTAAACGAAAAATTCGTGTACGTTTTACGTTGCCGTTTGCTGCTTATAAAAATAATTGTTACGAAGCTGTGTTTTAGCACGTTAAACGGCGTGGAATTAGGGCGTCATCTAGTGAGTCGATCTGATACGCTCTCATTGGAATACAGATGTATCTGTCGATAATGATTTTGGTCGTATTTTCGATGTGAAATTCAACGAAAAGAAACCTTTTGGTGAATTCGCAATATGATGTTAAAACAATTTCTTTCAATTAATAGTTTTAAGACCATGTGGCTAATAGTTACACGACTGTCTTTTTAAAGAACTACAAAGGTATACTAATTATTTTATTTTTTAAGCACCTAATCGATAGTAGGGTTGTATCCAAGAAGCTTATACCCAAAAAAAAAAAGATTGCATTCAGAACATTCCTTTGAAACCAAAAAAAAATTCGTTGAATGACGTCTGTTGTTTTTTTTTCATGATTTCAGTCATTGCTCTAAATGCAATCTCCTTTGTATAAGCTCCTTGGTTGTATCTATTAGCTACCGCCACTTATCAAGACAATTAACGCGCAATAATACATTCAAACTGCCAATACTTTTGATACTGTAATATCAATAGCTGATATAGCCAATTAAGAGTTAAGACCTTTTGGATGCCCCTTTAAAGAAGTTATCAGAATAATGTCCCTCTATACAGAAGTTGTCAGAATAATCCATTGCCTTTTTAGCCGTAAGGGTTTTATACAAGTGAACTAATGAAAATTGTGTTCTGTGCTCACAAGATCTCGCTAGTATTGTTTAGTTAGTGCCTATAGTGTTAAGATAGGATCAATTACGCGGCAAATGGTGGCAACTTAATATTATTATAAATTGGAACACCATGGTTTCACTACGCTTCTTGGACGTCGTCGTCTTACGTATAATAGAGTTAATGTCTTACGGGGAAGGAGATTAGGTACATTTTTGTAGTGTAAAGATACGATTCTAGTGTAATAATGTGAGATATGAATGTATTCGTACTGTAGAGGGAGCCTTAGGCGCGATGTTATTGACGCACGAGTTAGTATGTTTAGGAGTTTGGTCAACGAGCGCTGGTAATGTAAAGTGACCACTGTGTCTATGGGAGATAGGTTACTTTTGGATTAGCTCGAAGTTACGATACACCCGTCTCGATCGAAGGCGGTGCGAATTGTAAGTTTGAACTAGTTCACAGGAGGCGCGGACCCAAAGAAAGTGTTAGTAAAATGTATCTATTAGTCAAGTTGGTGCCTGATTGTCGACGTGTGGTAACGTAAAGCGCAACGCAGTCTCGACTTCCTCTTGGAGCTTATCCAACGTACTGATTATTATTTTAATTGATTTGAAATTAGTATAATTTTATCCAGCACTGATAGTAGTGCCATATTTTATTGGCTCGCTTTTTTAAATTAATTATTTTTTAGTGAAATTCGACACCAAAATTCTGAAAGACAAAATTATTTTTTTGTTTTATCCGAGTAACAATATGGACTTGAGTATTTGATCTCAAATATTTGGACAGTGTAAGAGTAAATGGGGGGAATGTTGGACGCGGGGCTCCGGTGGCGCCCCTGAGTCCGTCACTGGAGCCGAGCCTCGCTCGACAGCGTGCGCGTCACTCTATATGAGGACTTTAGTCTATGAGCTTGAGTACAAAATTTCGTATTTGATTCGCTAAGACGTTCGGCTGATATACATATTCGGACTAAAATAACGTTTAGGTCGTAGGTTAGACTTCGGTAGTCAGAGAGATATTTTGTGAATATAGAAACTTTTCAGTTGAACCAACCGAACTATATTCAGAGAATCTTATACAATAATATTCGTAAGCGCAAAAAGATCGTTATATTTTTATCACTGTCACGTTAGAGTAGCAATTAAACGTTCGACTTTGTATAGATTTGCTCAGCTATTTTATGGTTTCTGAATTCAGTAGTTGTGTGACATACTTGTAGTTTTACCAATGTCTAGATTAAACGAAAATAATGATCATCCGTCTGTTTGATGTAAATGGCTGAAGGCGGTCGGAGTGTCACGAGCATAAGATACGGAAATATTTATCTTTCGTTGGTCAGCCGGCGGCCGCGGTCCGACGTCAATGTCAACTAAAGCAAGTCGTCTCTTAGCGTCGTCTTGATAGAACGCGATTACGCGACCGTCGCTAAAGGGCACTTATTCAACAATGTTTTATCGTGTAGAAAATTACCTCTCGATAGTCGCTTTATCACGTTCTATTACGGCAATGCGACTCATATTCGTATAGACTCCAAGCGCCGTCGGTATGTACGTGGAATGTAAAATGTCGTAAGACGTTTGGAGTCGTGCGACGACGTCACCGTTTTCCGACGTTTACGTCAGGCAGTAAGCTGAAGATAATGTATATTAAGAAATATTGGGGCATCGGCAAGTATGTCACAGTTACTCTTTAAACATGAAATATAGGAACGGGGAACAAACAGTTGTTTGCCGATAATTTTAACACATAAGAAGGAAAATCTATGAATTTATGTTATGTATTTGATATAATGTTCAATCACGGCTAACCGCAGATGTTGTGAGGCGTGAAACACATTACAGCGGAGATGCACGAGCTGGGCCAAGCCAGTCGAGTAGTACGGTTCTGGTGCGACATGCGCCTGCGCAGAGGGCGCCGCCGACGCAGCATTTCTTAGAATATTAGCGGGACCGGCGGCGGAAGTTATCCGATCTAAATCGATACGGACTTAACTTGTGGAATGTAAATAGGTAGATATTTATTGTTAAGTATTATTCTGCATAATTCTGTAATTTGCTTCGCGCCTGGAGAGGATTAGAGAAGGGCCCCGGGGCCCCGGCCCCGGCGGCGCGGGCTAGGCTAGCGGTAGTACAGAGTTGTCATAGATACATGTTTCCTATATTATGCGTTTATTATATTATGAATGTTCTTTATTGTAAATGTTTGACGAGATAGTAGTGCCTGTGTATCCCCGAATAGTGTGCACTACTTATATTCAATTTGTAGATATTTAATTATATAGTATAATGTTTAATGCGTTGTCTTATTTGCTTCCTGTGGTGAATCCAAGTTATTTATAATTTGAACCCCAGCTGTGGATGGGAATCTACCTCAATTAATTTATCACATGTTCGGGCATAATATAGTGAATTAATTTAATGGCGATCCTTGAAATATGTTCGATTTAGTGGTTTATTAAGATTTTTTCAATTTAAATGGTTTTGTCCACCTGTCACAATTACTGTATCTTATATTGATTAAATACATATTGTATGATTGATATTAACGTGTTTCAATTTTAATTACATCTTATAGTACAGGCTGATTCTAACTTGATGCTGGCTGTGAACTTAGGCGCGAGACGCTGTGCTTGTGCAGTAGCAAAAATTAAGCATGCGGTGTGCGTACAATCGCAAAGTCTCGCTTGCAGCGCACTTCACAGCCGCCATTAAGTTTGAATCTTTTCACTTGGAGACGTGAAGATTGCAAGGTACAACCATTAGTAGGTAAGTATAATGTAGGCATTACATTACTAATAACCTCATGGTTATTTTAGAATTCTGAAAAGTTGTAGTTCGAGATGGTGGAGTTTTTCACAGTAGGTTTTCAGTTTGAGGGTTACGTAGGATGGTGGCTCCCCCTCGGCTTTTAACTTTATTAGTGTACAGATAGTACAATACCTATAAATACCAATGAAGAGAGGAAGGAAAAGTAGGGCTTTTTGTGACACACCTGTAACTATTATGACTATTATGGGCTAGCATGCGCCTCGCGATAAAATTTTGTCGTGTCTTTATGCCATGCGAAAACGAGACAGTCTTATACAGAGTCAGTACAGAGTCGTAGCCTTATCCTGTTTTTAAGAATAGAGAAAGTCACGCTCCGCATGCTAGGTCTGTTGGCCTATCAACCCGAAGTCAACGGCAAGCCGGATAGCTTGACGTTGGGAAACGCTGTATAAATAAACAAACCCTCCTATTAAGGGGTGGCCTTTATCCGACGTTTTCTGGCTGCAGATGATAATATAGAAACGAATTTTTTTAGTGGCTTTTTAAGCTGGAAATTTTGGTGAATTGGCTCTTCCGCCTCAATAGGTTGCTGACCTCTTACCTAGACCGAACTTGATGAAGTGTATGAAGGAAGGAAGGGTAGGATTATTGTGTTTCTGTATAAGTAAATATAAAGATTCTACTGCTGGGCTTGTAGGCCTATCTTCGAAGGGCGATTGGGCGTTACTATACGAGTTGGCCCGGTGCTGGTTGGTGGATTCAATACGTGCATTAAATTCCTTCTTCGGACGTAGGTACCTCGGTACTAGCTCTCTAGGTACCTACACATAGATAAATATAAACTACCTTTCTTTATGTACCTACATCACTTTTTTGACGTGCTATTGACGTCATACATTGGTGTTATCAATAAATAACTATTATATTGCATATGTACAGATTTCCTCAATTAATGGCAGATTACGTAGTATTTACTTACCGTATGCTTAGTAAGGTCTCAACAACATCATGATTACGAGGCTTATCTTACCCCAATGGTTTACCACGTCTAGGGCCTAGATAAAGTAATGATGTACCTACTAGGATTTTGCTAAATAAATACCTACTAATTAGACTTCATACACAATTTACAAAAACTGCACATAAACGAGGAACCTTGAAAAATCTGCACATGTCTTGCGAATCCAGCACCAAGCAAACATGAAGTCGATGCAAAATTGCAATAGAAGCGGAATAAAGTTTCCAATTTCTTTGAACACGACGACATTGTTGATGCAATTCTTACGAACCTTTAAAGGCAAGCGCAGACGAAAGAATTAGTCCACACACTTGTATTTTTGTCTTTACAAAACACTCAATGCCAAAATTAGTATTTGTCTGACTCGTACTTGCGACTCGGACAACGAGGTTCCCGTACCACCACCACCACTACCCGTACTAGGTAATTCGCGATATTGACGAATGTTCTGTGAACATTTCAACCGGCTATCTATTACAATTCACGAGATTATAGTCAGTAAAGATCGGAATAACAGATGGACAGACAGACACTGTAGGTGGCTTAATAATAGGGTACAGTTGGATTCTCTTTGGGTACGGAACCCTAAAAGAATTTCCACTTCGAAATTTCGAAAACAATACGCCAACTGCGAAATTTCAAAAAAAAAAAACGTTTGGGAAATCTAAAACATTATACCTATCTTTTTTGTTGTTTTCAAACTCCGTAAAAGCTCAAAGTAAAGTCGCCACAAACGAAAACAGCGCAACTCATAATCGCACATATTTTGTTTACAAGTTTCGAAGCGCGTCAGCTCGAACCTACGATGCCTGACGGTATACTTACCCTGGAAGGTAGAAGAACAGATGTTTTGTAAACAACCAATCAGATAGGTATCGTCATTTTCACATCTCTCGGTGTAGAATGGCATCCACCATTGGAGCGGAAGGAAAAGGAGATATATAAGGCGTTTTGGCGGGTGTAGCAGAACTTAACGATGTTGATATATTCATCTTATAGTCCATTTTGAATGGCCGCGTTACATTTTCTCTTCCCTCGACACCCGGAGACAGCTCTACAACGTTCTAGCTAGATCACGTCTCAGCACCGCATTAGTGGAAACACCCTGTCCACTGCGCCGCTTGTCTCCACACCTCTTCACTCTCCACTTTGATAGAAAACAGACGTCCACTGCTGAACGCAGGCCTCCCGCCACACTGTACGACAACCTGCCATTTGTATCCACCGGCGGTTGCCCGCGACTTTTACAATGTCGTCGGCCCACCTAGTGGGAGGCTTTCCTACGCAGCGTCTTCCGGTTCGCGGTCGCCACTCAAGAACATTTCTTTCCCGTCGGTTATCTGTTCTTTGAGCGATGTGGCCTGCCCATTCCATTGCCACTTTAACTTGCAAGCCCTGCGAGCTGTGTCGGTGACTTTGGTTCTTTGGCGAATATCCTCGTTCGTTTAGCGCGCATAGTAACTCCGAGCATAGCTCTCTCCATTGCCCGTTGCGTGACTCTGAGTTTGTCCAAAAGGTTATCAGTTAAATACCACGTTTCAGATGTCATCACTGGCAACACACACTGGTTAAAGACCCTTCTCTTCAGGAACTGCGGGATTTTGGACGAGAAGATTATTACGCAATTTCCCGAACGCTGCCCATCCGAGTTGGATTCTTCGAGCAACCTCTCTGCATCTCTGTCGAAGTTGGACCTACCTAACTGAACTACCTGTCCAAGGTAGTTGTAGTGGTCAACAACTTCCTATCGTTCCCAACGACAACCGGTACGGGCACAACATGGACATCAATTTTTATGTTTGGCCGAATGATCGGTTGGTGTTGGTAATGTATTGTTGTCCGATTGCCGCACAAATAAGTGATTGTCTATTTATTGTCTTTGCTGCTTTTTTCATACCCACCAAAATCTATCGTCTGCGCTGGCTGTTTAGTATTAATTTGTAGGTACTTATTAGTTAATGTCGGGAACGTTAGCAATAAACGATTCTCAAGGGAATTCGACACCAGCAGGTGTGCCAAACTGTTATTGGTCTATTTAGCTTTATAGTATTAATTTTTATTTTTATTGGACAGGAAATCCCGGATGAGAAAGGTAATGGCGTTACGCACAGCCGTTAGAAAGTAGGTACTTGGGTTATAGGTATTCATGCAAATTGGATCCACGGAGACACTGTCAGTATTAAGTCCACAATTACTTATTGTGTACATTGGTCCTATACTCTATGGACTTTTGGCGGGAACACGGAAAATCAAGTCGCTGCATTATATCATTTTCTTAAACTAGTGTTTTTTCGCGAATTCATGATTAAAAATGGTGGTGTTTTATTCATTGAGTTTTGAATTGCATGCACGAGTGTGGCAAGTGATACAATGTGGCGAAACATGTCTTTTTGTGTTGTTGTCAAAACTCCGTAAAAGCTCATAGTAAAGTCACCACAACTTTACTGGGGCATGACTTGGATTCGACTTTGAATAAATTTCGTGTGACTGACTGTGATTTCATGAGATATTTGACTTGGTACTACATAAACTTGAACATTCATACTTGACTCTGGCAGAATGCACAACGAACGATGCAAATTAAAAAAAAAAAAAACAATATGTAATCGTTGCTTATATTTATTTATATCTATCTGCTCTTATGCTCTTAATGATATGCGTTGTCGATAATCTAGTCCAACGAAAAATATTTATTTATTTATTTAAATGCACATGTACAAAGCATTAAAATCTACATAATGTAAAAACAGTAGGACTATACTAAGTACATACCCTGTAAGGGCGTATACTGGGCGTATAATGGGTACTGTGCCTTGTTTTACGAAACTATGAAGAGATATTAAGTATCAAAATGAAATGATATAATTTCGAGTTGGTAGTCTAACGCAAGCCTATTAATAACAATAAAAAAAAAGAGATTTAATATCTATTATCTCAGGGTGACGAGCGCAGTGCGGTGCAGCGCAGGATTGTGTCCGCAAGTTCACAATTCTGGCACTGCTACTGTTAGTGGCAGACGACGCTTACCACCAGGAGAGAGAGCTAGATTCTCCAGGGCACCAGGCGAACATCCCGCCAGTCACGGCACTTGAATGTATACAAAAATATAACTATGCAGCTGTTCACGGCCTGAAAATAGATTTGTAGGATAGATAGTTATTTACATTTTATGTTGGACAGAGCTTTTTAGCAAGGCAAAGGATTGCTGTACAAACCAGAACATGGTGATTCTCCTGGTTAACCGAGTGTAGCAAGTAAAACTATTAAATTGTAGAAAAAACTAACAAAATGTATCACATTGACAGTTGACTATGGCCGCATCGACGATGCGCCACCTAGCGGAAAAAACGCAATTTGGATCGTGGATCAAAGAGTATAGTAGTTATATGGGGGATGGATCCCCATAAAGCCACAGAAGTCTCTGCCTTACCTACCCATCATAATTCTCAAACTGTACCTATACGCTAATCAACTAAAGCATAGATGGCGCCATCTATTTTTGTGTTCTATCTACTACCAAAGGACACACAAAAAATCTAAGAGAGACACACAGGTGACCAGACGGATTTCGTACTAACCGGACTCTGTCATACCTGGAATTCTATCGTAGCGAGAGGTAAAAGCACAGGTTTATTAGGAATAGGTAGGCTTACAGCTTACAGTAGGCTTTGTAGTGGTAGGACTCTACTGCAGAGTCCGCCTGGGCAAGCACCTTTGCTAGTTATTCAACCGCCAAGCAGTAGTGTGCAGCAGGGTGTCGAGCGCATTGCAGTGCACCGCAGGATTGTATTCGCAAGTTCACAATTCTAGCACTGCTACAGTTAGTGGCAGGCGTGATGCTTACAACCAGGTGAAAGTCTTGCTCTTCTCAAAAAAGGTAATATTATACCTATTTATATCTCTTTTCTATGGTGAAAGGTAAGCAATAGGTGAACAAAAAAAAACAAAATATGACCATTAATTCTGTGTCCTTTTCCAGAGTCCAGCTAGGTAAGTATATCTATCTATTAATTTACTTTTTGACTTGAGATAGCTATCTCAAGTTTCATCAAGATTAGCAGAGCCTCAAGATCGAAAAAAAGTCAATTAATAGACAGACATTACTTTAGAATTTATAGTATTTGTTAGGATAAACTCGCGACTCGATGGATTGACTTCATATGATCGGGCTGAGTGGTGTCATTAGAAGAGGCCCTCGCACCGTGCCCATGGACATAGAGCTATAGCTTTCACATGGTAGGGGTGCGACGGTTCAAAGATAGGCTAGTTTCCGGGCAACATAATGCAAGGTGGTAGCACGATATATAATATACAGGATTAGTTCTAATCAGTTAGCATCCTTATATGGGCATATTCTGTACATGTGTTCCATACATTTTGCCCAAGGTCGATGAACTTTTTGTATGGAACAGCTGATATTTTTTTCGCGATTTCAGTGTTGGCCCCATAGTAAATAGTTGTTTGTTTTGATGTACAGAATATGCCCTTAAAAGGCTAACTGATTAGAACTAACCCTGTACAATATTTTGTCGAATATTTGACATATTTTTATTATTCGTTGAAATACTAATCCACCCAAGCCTATGTCCAAGAGCGGATTTAAGTATTTTTTTATACAATCAAGTGACGAGACGAGCAAGACTTTCTGGTAAGCGTCACGCCTGGCACTAACAGTATATAGTAGTGCCAGAATTGTGTACTTGCGAACACAATCCTGCGCCGCACTGCACTGCGCTCGTCACCCTGAGATATTAGATGTTAAATGTCTTCATACCCAGTAATGTATCTGGTAAGATTGCCCTTCAAACTAGAACACAGTAATGCTTGCACACTACTGCTTGGCGATTGAATAACTGGCAAAGGTGTGGTGCTTCCGCAGGCGGATTCTACAGTAGAGTTTAGCACTTTAGCCGCCAGCTAGTCGCTATAGTGACCGCTATCTGATTTTTTCCTTAATTTTTAGCCATTCCGTAACTACTCGTACCTACTTAGAAGTAGGTATCAAGCTTTCAGTATTACACTTTTTCTAGCTCTCTTTTTTATCTTTTTTAAGTGACTTAAAGTAGGACGAGGTTCTATCAATTGTGGAACGATCCAAAAAAAATATATTTTTTTAATGTATGTATAATACTCTCGATGTTTAGTTATTTGTATCATCCCAGTTAGGTGTGTTTACCATGTTCGAACACACCGCCACTTAACATCAGGCGAGCTTTGGCCTGACACCTAGTCTCTCAAGCATAAAAACGGTTGGCGACTCCTGGCTTCAGGTTTGCACCGCGATGCAGCGTCAGCACGCCGCGCCGGAGCTGCAAGTGAGCTCGCCCCGGCCCACTCCGCCGCCGCCACACACCGACACCACACTTGCTGGTGAGTACCCAGCCACCACAATAAAATGTATTAAGCATATTAAGTATATTTTATCAACATTGATAATCAGCACATAATAGCACAGCGCAGAATACAGCTAGCACATAATTATTTTGAATCTATCATCTGTCTTTCGGTTTGAATGCAATCTTACCAGTTCTTTGTGCCGAATACGACATACAATGCGGGACGAAAGCAGTTTTTTTCATGTGGGCCGAACTTTTTCGGACGAATATTATGGCATAAATCTAAATTACTGGACATGAAGTTTGACGTCTAATAATAAATCATCAGGGTGACAGGGTGTGCAGTGCGACGCAGGATTTTGTTCGCAAGTTCACAATTCTGGCACTGCTTCTTTGATGGGCAGGCGTGATGCTTATACTACCAAGCGAACATCTCGCTCGCCTTGTTACACTATTGAATATAAATAATAATTGGGATCTAAGGAAAATTCCATGAATAAACTTACAGTTACTTTATTTCATAGTTAAACTTTAACGGGCTAGCTAATGACCATAATTCATTTGATGGCAATTGGCGATGAGCTACATCTTAGAAAAGGTGAACCTTGCTTGCTTTAACTCCATACCCCAGATAGTCAAGTCCAATATTCCACAGGCTCTTTATAAGTACAAAATAGGTAGGCACTGACCTAACTTTACGACCAGTCTCTAAAGCTATTATTTTTATTTTTAGCGTTAACAAACCAAGGTTTCGATATCAGGCGCATTACAAGTTGGCGACCCCTGGCGTGGTTGCAGGCAGCGTGCTGCGTCAGCGCGTGTCCGCGTGTAAGCTCGCGTCTGCCCACTCCTGCGCAGCTACATATTGAGAACAGACAAGTAAGTTACCTACGAATACCTACCACACTTTTCCTAACCCATTTAAGGTCCGACTCTTTTAATATTTTTTTGCTGATGAGGGGAAAATCATCGGATGGTCGATCGATGGTGATCGACGATGGATCGATCTAGTTGGGGTGCAGTCGATTTAACAATTGTACACACTAGACCCAGTGCCATGTCTTGATGCTTGACGGAGGGCTCGGGGATTTACAGTGGAACGCAGCCCTCAGCACGGCGTACCATTGCTCCTATTATGGATCTGACCCCTAGTGATGCTTTACATATTTTTAAAGCGAATTTACAACTTTTTATACGACTTCATATTGATGGTTCTCTTTATTTTATGTGTAAGCATCGATTTACTTCGATATCGTAAAGGTGATAACAAAAAAAACTGTATCCAGAACCACCAGAGGACGGGCAGCAGCGTCCTCTCGGTTAACGGTCGTGAGTATTGTGAGATCCTCAAGCCGCCTGTCAAGCGTGGGGATAATGGCAACCCAAAAAAAAAATAAGCCCCTATTCCAAAAAAGCCCCCTATTCCTAGGCCTTCGTCCAAAAAAGTTCTATTATTATTTTTACAGGATATAATAGAACTTTAGTAAACAACCTTGATTGTTATTAATTTATTTTATTTTATTAATGCATACTTTTATTATTTCCAGACAAAGCGGGAATAAAAAGTGACCTGAATGGAAATTACTTATGGATTTGAACATCGTGTTTGGTAAGTGACGATTTTTTTCTTTATTTTTGTTACACTGCGAGTGTAATGTAGGTAAGTTTGTTCGTAATTTTTGTCATTAACCACTAGGTTAAATTGATTTGTGCATTTAGATTATTTATAAATTATTAAGGTAGCACATGCCTTGGTCTGAACACATTAATTATTTACCATTATTTTACCATTATTTCTCCTGTGTCAATACGAGGCATTTCAGTGGCCAGGGTCGGAATAATTTACTCTAACGTTTCTTTACCATTTATTAATTTGATCTACTTATCTACTAAGTATACTACTTAAACCATGATATTATATATATAAGGAGAACACATCACAACCCTCAAAAATGTAAGGTCTCTTAACAAGAAGCGGGTGAATTGTAGTGTGCCGCTATGGGTTGCGAGTTCTAGCGAACTTTTGGTGTCGACTTTAGATGTAGTTTGAAGCATCCGTACAATACTAGTACTAGTTATCTTTGATACTAGTTATGTGAGAGAATTCGTGCCTAAATCATCTTTCAAGTTGCGATTCGAGAACTTGAAACTGGCCTGAAACTTCTGGCCTTAGTATGCACGTTCCGTATCAAATAGCCTTAAGGGGCCTGTTCAAAAAAATCACGTGCAGTCATAGCAGTTTTCTGACGGCTTTTATGAGTTTGTGTTTTCCCAAAAAATATATTTGTATCTATAAGATGTGAGAAATGATGTGAAGCTATTGTCTTTTTTTTCTTCTTTCTAAAAAAAATGATAAGAAGAAAAAAAAAATACCAAACACCTCTATTTTACACAATACAACAGTTTTAATCATTCTGTTTTTACAAATTTATCACAAAAATTTACTCACTTGTAAATAATATAGTTTGTCACGATTTGTAGCTCTTAGTTTTGTTTTTTTTTTTATATTATGGTTGTAATAAATTAAAAATGGGTAAAAAAAATCGAAAATCGAATCTTGACACGCACGAATCTGCGTAACTACCATATTTTTGCTCCGCTAAATGTGGCCCTATCTCATTCAGCTTTACAATAATGATTAATCGCAGTAACAAAAGTGCTTGAAACATGGATGAGGGCGGCCTTAAATACCGTGCCGTGAATAAGCGTAGGATAAGAGGTAGGTAGTAGGTATTGTAGTCTGTGTCCCCTTGAGTAGCATCGTAGTCAGTGTTCTCTTGAGTAGCATCGTAACTCGTATGGGATATTTCCCGGGGGTTCTGGACCCCTCTATACGACACTATACTCGGATTTCCATCATCATCTCCCTATATATGAAATCAGTTCCTGTCAGCATGGGAAAGAAGCTTTGTATGGCGGACATGAAACATTTTTTTTTTTGGTAACCATACCCCTTGGATTGACCGACGACCAAAAAGAAACAAGAAAGAAAGATAGAAGAAAGAAGTATCAACATTAATCGTGGTGGAGCAGTGAATAAAATAGAAGAAATAAATTAGTCCAGGGCTGAAATGGCCATTACCTCACAGTCACGTGGTCTTGGTGGTACAACGTGTGATGTGACGTAGTGGAAGTCTCGGCCTGGATATCATCTGATCATCAGTTGACAAGAAGTATTTTCATCATCATCATTTGCTGACTTCAAAGTGGAGCTCCTGAAGATGCTGTGGTTTTAACTTGAGTCTTGAATGAATTTACTTAATTTACTTACTAACATGACTTACATGATTTTGTTAAAATTATAGTTCGTATTTTTTTATTTCACAGCAGCACGACGGTATCAATTATATTACATTACGAATTTAATTTAAATTAGCTATGAATAAAGAAATCAGTCGCGACTTCCCAGATTTTGCGTTTTTATTGTGTAGTTTTTTTTTATTGCATGTTTGCATTTAAGTTACAGCACTTTTGTTGAACCCTAAAATGTACGTAGATACCTATCGTGCGTATTTAAATTAAGGTTACAGGGTTGTCTGGAAATTATCTGTTCCAGTTTAAGGTCGCCGACAGCTAGTTAGGTACTGTGCTTAATTAACTTTTTACTTGTTAGTCTTATAAGATAATGTTGTCTCATTGGGGTCCAGAAAAAACGTTCAAACCACATATACCTACCTAAAAATTTTTAGGTAGGATTTTTTTTCCTTGCATTAGGAGGTCTATGATTATAATTACGGGACATTAACCTCGATTATGTTGTGAAACGAGCTCCTGATATTTTGACTCAGTTGCATACCCCATATTTAATTGTTTATACACTACCGTGATGTCTGAATTTGTCCGTGACAATGTGCAACTACGCCGAAATATCGGGAGCCCAATTCACAACCTAATCACGGTAAACATCCCATAAATAATTATAGAACTAAATCATTAAAAACGAAAGGGTAATTTCTAATTTGTCACTATTTAATATAGACCTACTTATATGCTATTTAAGCAACTAGCTTTAATATTAACTATTTAAGATTTTTGATGGAAGAAAGGTAAAAACCCGGAGCCCATATAACACGAACCTAAGAATGCCTCTTAGCTGTCAACACTTGGAATTAGTTTTCTGTAACATAGCTAGGCAATTCACATGTGAGTAGGTATGCCGCGACAATAATGAACGGATAACCATGAATGTTTCTGAATATTACATATTATTCTTCATTATCTTGAATGCTGCGGAATTACCGAGCTACGTGACCAAAGCTTTGTGTAGAATTTCGCTGGCTCAACTACTTGCGGCTGTGTGCAAGGTGTATTAAGGCTACATGCATCACACATGCAAGGTTTGCATTGAAAGCGTCACCCGACACTCGGGTTAGTGATAACTTGTCCCCGTTTGCATTCTTGGTGGCTCATTTACTACAGTTACACAATTAGGTATTTAATAGCTAGGTACTATATGAATAGTTGTCGGTACCGTTAGATGTCACCCAGTTTGTACAGCGCAAAGCGAAGGACACGAATCGCCACTTCGCAACGTACGAATGTATTTTTGTGTAGTTTTTTATGGTTGACAAACTAGGTGTTATTTACACCTAGTTGTTAACAAACTAGGTGTTATTTACACCTAGTTGTTAACAAACTAGGTGTTATTTACACCTAGTTTGCTACAGCTAAACGACAGCTCTTGTTTTATTTATTTTTTATTTATTTTGTCTTAGAGAAATAATACATAGCTCAATTTATAACTCTGCCAAACTGCACAGCAGTTTGTAGGCAGACATCGACTCTCATATTCATTACTATTTACTACGAGTATGTAGGAGTAGGTATTGATATTTTAGCGATATAAGTAAGCTTATAACTCAATATAATTATGTTAACTTATAGGTACACAGGTTATTTACATAGATGTTCTATTTAACAGAAGTTTAAAGTGTTAAGTGTTAAATTTGATAAGTACGCACCTACACCGGAATGGGAACTGGCTCTCAAGTGATGCTGCTGGAATACACTGCTAAGTGCTACTTAGGTGGGATTTTCAACATGAGAGTGATAGATAAGTTGTCGAGACATTTTTCACCCTCACTTTTTTATTTTTTTATACAATCAAGTGACGAGACTAGCGAGACGTTCGACTGGTGGTAAGCGTCACGCCTGCCCGTAGCAGTAGCAGTGCCAGAATTGTGAACTTGCGAACACAATCCTGCGCCGCATTGTACTGCGCTCGTCACCCGTCATATCTCAGGGTGACGATCGCACTCGTCACCCTGAAATATTAGATGTTAAATATCTTCATACCCAGTAATTACTCTGGTAACATTGCCCTTCAAACCGGAACACAGCAATGCTTGCACACTACTGATTGGCGGTTGAATAACTGGCAAAGGTATGGGTGAGGCTACCCCAGACGGAATCTGCAGTAGTGTCCTACCACTACAATCACCTGATAGCTAGCCGTATACCAACCTACTAGAGAGTCCCTTACCAACCTTGCTACGGTCTCCTCACTGTGTTGTCCTTCACCGGCAGCTCAAGCTCATTTATGAGATCTGATATCACTAAACCCTAAAGGCCATATTGTTCCATAGACAGTATGAAAAATTAAGACGTCTGGCAGGACATGAACCTGTATACGAGCAACAATCTACCGGTTTCCCATACCGACTGCTACGCCAATTAAGCAAGAAAGCAAGAAAGTTCAAAAAACTTCTGACTTGTCAGTTGTCACTTATGACTGTAGTCTTATGTGTTTTATACTGTCTATGTATTAATAATATAGAAATACCTAAGTGTGCAAAGAAGCAACACTTCATATAAATAAAACTTTTAATTTCCAAAACAAGCAAAATTAATGAAATTATTGTTGCGATGTCAATGTTTGGAGAGAACATTATTTTAAATATATCTAGATCTAACTAAACACTATAGAATTTTGCTAGGTAGCCTGTTAATTCATTCATTATTTTTATCAACAATTTTCCCCCACTGTTAATAAGTACTTATTTTATAGCGCGGTGTGTCCTTTGCCCCTGTGCCAGTCTCGTCCACAGGTATTGTCCTAAATAAATTACTTCACATCATCAGCCAGGAGACGTCTACGACTGGATGTAGGCCTCCCCCTTAATACAGAGGAGTCCCCATAATTCCCACGCTTGGCAGGCGGCTTGGGGATCGCAGAAGTTCACCAGTTTTAACCGAAGTGATGCTGCTGCCCGTCCTCCGTTGATTCAAGATGCAGTTTTAGGACATACCCAGGACATAATAAATTACTCAATCTAAGGAAAATGATAGTTGTCCCCTTGTAAATTCCAGGAAAATAGAGCATCCCACTGGATGGGAGATGGAGTCTTGATATTTGATGGGAGAAGCCGTCGGTGACTGTGGGCGCTGGTTGGTGGCATGTTAACAGCGTCAGCTTCGGCTACTGGAGGTACTCTGTGTGATAATTATTATGTTTAGAGACTAGTATATTGGTGTCCAAGGGGAGTTTTTAATACTATACCGTCTTATCTGACTGTCAATGCTTGTAAATCTTGCCTAACTACGCCACAAGGAGTGTTTTTTTTAAAGCAGACTGTTTACTTTTTCACTGGATATTAGTTATCACATGGGATTATGTAGCATCACGTATGATAAAATAATACTATACTAGTACATAATATAAAAAGTTTTAAATATTATTTCGTATATTTTGGCAGAGCTATGCTTACTGGGAGTTTGGTTATATAGTCCGTTAGACCACCTACTACGCACCGAGAAACTTTTGCTAACATAGTAATTGCTTCTGCCATGTCTATGGCCGGTGACTGGCGACGCCAACGCAACAAACTTCCTCTCTTTTTAGGGAAAATAAAACCGCTGACAAAAAAACTATGAAATTGTAGAACCTGTTTACCAACTTTCTTCAAAGTTTGTTGAAAATTGCTACCTGTACGCGAGTACCAACCTCCTTATATCCGGACAGACGAAACCCATTTTTTCCAGTTGTTGCAAAGACTTATTCGTTAGCTTCGCCCGCTCGGTCATAATCTTTATTGAAGTACATACATACAAAGAGTTATAAAATAATTATTAACTAACTAAATAATTAAAACTAAACTAAATAAAGACATAACACAATTTGATTGGGAGTTATTTGATCAGCAAAATCAATGAGTTCATAATTATCTCTCTTATATTTTGGCTCGTAAAAAGGAAAGTTCAATAATACTGCTTCGCGGATTCCATTCATAGCGTTATAGCCGAAGTTACCAAGTTTCACCAAAGTTACGAAGTTCCAATACCGCGTCGATGGCGACTCTCCTCAACCATCGAAACGGACGTCGACAGAGAAATAACTTAAGATAAGAAATCGAAAGTTATTCTTCTATTTACAAGACTAGTAAGTTGTTCCCCTGATAGTTATGCAGTTAGTTTGTGATAGGCACGCTCCTAATCCAATTTCAAATACTTAGACGTACGTCTCTCCGAATGGAAAATATGACGTAGAACACTTGCCTTTTAATTTTATATGCAATTTTCATCTGTTATCTTAAATCTTTGGCAAAACTGGCTCTTATAGGTTGAGTCAAGAACAATGCAAGTAAAACCGCAGGGCACAGAGCTTATAGGATAATAATGCAAGAAACAAGGTGTTTTTTTAAGTTTGGGAGTAGTGTGAGTTATTGATAAGTCATAATATCGTCTGAGAATGATACAGCTCCTGTTATTCTCCTTGTATTTACTTAGGTGTTTCTCTGTGTCTTTTCCTACCCAGTGCTTCGCCTTTCTTTAGTAAAGTTGTGAATGAGGTCTTGATTGATACTTCGATGAACTTCGGTCGGCCGTGATCAAGTAGATCCTTGACTTGGTGATGGGCTTTTATCCAACTTTGAACGAAGGAGGTAAGGTTCTTAAAGTTCCTTATTTTTCTTGTCAATTTTTTCACTCAATAGTGCATAATTGATGTATAAATAAGTAAGTGCTTTGGACGAATTCTATTAAATGCAGTTAAATGTATATATTCCGTTTTGGAATTAGTAAGAGTGATACTTCAATATTACACTTTTCTTTAATGATAATAGGTTTTGAGACGGCCAAGACGCTCTTGTAATGGTAAGTAGAGATATCGTCAGTTCAGGAAATCAATGCATTGGCGCTTATTAAGTACGTATACACAGCACAAAACGAAAAATTTAACGAAATCAACACAAACCAGTAGTAGACCAGATAAATTACTAGGCTTGAAGAGATTTGACATCTTAATATCTTAGGGTGACGAGCGCTGTGCGGCGCAGGATTTTGTTCGCAAGATTTCAATTCTGGCACTACTACTGTTATGGACAGGCGTAATGCTTACCTACCACCAGGTGAACGTCTCGCTGGTCTCGTCCACTCCATTGTGTAAAAACACAAACAAGTCTCCAAAAATAAATATGTAAAATAAACTCCAAAGTGTCAAAAGAAAAACTTCAATAAATTCGATAACGAGTAAATTCGATTCGTTTTTATAACTTGCGAAACACCCCAGGTTTTTTTGGGAGGACATATTTTATTTTGGCAAGGTTACACGACAAGTTACGAAGTTTTTCGTCCAGTAATGAAAGTTATGAATGATGAATACCAAGGACGTGAAACTTTAGGCGGCTTTTTAACCCTTGACGCTCTTCAATATGAGTTAGTCTTAGATTATGAACAGTACCTACCTACTACTGTTTACAGTACTCGTATGAGTTAGATTGGCTCAGGACCGATATGAGTGACGTAAAATAAAGACAGGGGATGCTCAGCATTGCAATGGGGAGGAAGGTGGAAATTACATACACTGTAGGTACTGATAAACTATTGTATTGTATTGATTCATGATGGCGATTTATGATCTACTTCTAATTGATTCAACGTCGAAAAACTATTTTTTCAAGAAAATTATTCCGGGGCCATCTCTTGACAACTTTGGGCTGGCACATTGAATAAAAATAATAAATAATATTAATATTATTATTATTAATATTATTAAATTATATCAATGTGTTATTATTGTTAAATGACTTAAATAATCTATATCATTTATATCGTTTTTTATTTTATTTTAGTTTAGTTTTAATTAGGTAGTTTAACTGTTTAGTTTACTTATACTTCGTTTTTAGTTCATTAAATAAATCCATTATTAAATTATAATTATATATATAATATAAAACAAAGTCAGGCTAGTTACACAATTTATAGCTCAAGAATGGATGAACCGATTTTTTCAACCAAGTTTTTTTTTGTTTGTATGTTACGCGACTACTCTGCCAATTATGATTTTGATGATTATTTTTTTGTTTGATAGGTGATACGAGTATGGCCCCGTATAATCTTTATCGAAATCGTTTTTGTAGTTTGGTTTCTAAGTCAAAATTACTGGAATAAATCAAAGTAACTGGAAAATATATATTAAATAAATATATATATATTTCGTCGCTTGAACGTATAAACAAAATATGAAGATGTCATCCAGTTATTCGCGTATTATTCATTTGATGGATTTGTCTCCGCTCCGAACATAATAACTAATAATCCATCGGTCAGCTGGTAAATAATTAAACCAAAAAATATAAACAATATTAAATAATAAATGAAATATGAATCATCATCAGCCCGGAGACGTCCACTGCTGAACGAAGGCCTCCCCCTTAGACCGCCACACTGTACGACAACCTGCCCGTGCTGTCTCCGGGCTGATGATGATGATGAAACATTAGCGGCGACGACATATTTATTATAAGGTAGATGATTATTAGCTGGAAGAAATTGGGGGAGACCTTTGCCCAGCAGTGGGACAACACAGGTTAAACAAAAAAAAAAAAAAGAAACATGATTATTATAATTTTCCGCCTTTTTTGTTTGGGGCGTGGTGGGTTTTGAGCCTTTGATTAAGGTCAGCTCGTAGTGACTGTCACCTAAACTGTGTCAGGGGAGCAAAATAAGCAATATTAGTAGAATACCGTGAATTATTGACTAGCGGTAATTGTACGGGCTCGTTCAGGATGAGCAGGGACGTATTCAGGTAATGGGGCGAGGGTGAGGTCGAGATTGGCAGCGTTTCTAGTAACAGTTTTAATCTAGCATATAATATATAAGTTTTTTAAAAAACTGGTTATTTAAAAAAAACTTTTAACACACATAGTAAAAGTTTGGGTACATAGAACATACCAACACTACTGAGTAGGGCTTTTGCTTTTCTGTGGTACATACATACCCTACACTATTGTTGAACGTTTTTGTCACACATTATGTAGGTATATTGGGTGGTAATCACAGTGTCATCTAGCCCCAAACTAAGCAAAGCTTGCATTATAAATTTAAATGTCTTCCGGAAAAAATATCTCTAAATAATAGTGAAAACAGAATCAAAATCCGTTGTGTAGTTTAGAAGAACTAAACTCAGACACTTGCGAAATGCGCCTTCATTTTATAAAATTTTGTGATGTAATTCTTGATAACCACCAAAGTCTTACAGCCTTACCTAAAATAATTTCGATTCTCTTAGTCACTGCTTAAACTTCTTTGTCTTGTTCTTGCATGTTACACTTCACGTCAGAGAGAAGATGGCAGAGCATCTTAAGCAGTGATTAACGGTTGAGAAGTTTTTTTAAGTAAGACTGTTAGATCACATATCAATGGAGAAGCCAATGGTGAACCTTCTCTACATAATTTTCTGCCACTTTTTAAAGTAAAGTAAGTTCGTATAGGCTGAGTGGCCAGCCCTAGTGACAGAGTTTATATGCCACCCGAAGGCCTCACGAAGGACGAAGTAATCACGCATGACATGCATGTCACACTTTCAAGTAAACTTTCACACTAATGAACCAAAACAAACTTTTTTTGTAGTTGTAGGGCTCTACTGCAGAGTCCGCCTGGGCAAGTACCACATCTTTGTCAGTTATTCAACCGCCAAGCAATAGTGTGCAAGCATTACTGTGTTCCGGTTTGAAGGGCAATGTTACCAGAGAAATTACTGGGTATGAAGAGATTTGACATCTTTTATCTCAGGGTGACGAGTGCAGTGCGGTGCAGGATTGTGTTCACAAGGCACTGCTACTGTTAGTGGCAGGCGTAACGCTTTACTACCAGGCGAACGTCTTGCACATCTCATCACTTGATTGTTTAAAAAAAAACCTGTTCATGTACACACTAAAACAAACTCATGATCAAATGGTAGGTATATGTCACTGACCTTGGCAGATGGTTACTCTTTGGCTTGCCACCTCCATTTGTATATGCTCAAAGACTAAACTTCATTTTGATATCCCATGTAAATTTCTCTGTCCCAACATAATACTTACCTATTCACTAACAATGTAGTAAAAACAATAGGACGGTAAGTAAGTACTTACTTTTTAGCTAAAAGGTATCCCAAACAAGAAGGTAAATGCTTGTCTATGAATTTTAAGAGCTTGCTCCATTCGCTCTACAGGTTTTCCTTTTTCTTCCTTATAAAATATTCAATGCAAACCATTCTGAAGGCCCTAATGATTTCCCCGCGGTCGCGCCCGCAAACCGTGTTCAGGCAAACATTTTAATATTAAGTGCAGTTTTAATTTAACGGTTTGTTTTGGTCCCTCGTCTTTATTAGGACGTTAAACAGGGGAGTTGTTTAGAAGGGTGCAAGTACACCTCTGACTCTAGGGTTACCATCTCGAAATTTGAGAAAAAAGTCGTATGAACTTTTTGGAAAAAGGCCATTCAGAAAAACGTTTGAGTCACAAATAAAATTATGATAACGCCACGCTCGCCACGCGCCTAGCGGAGTAGAGACATAATTATAGCCCTTTGGATATAAGTAGCACTATCACTATCACTATCACTATCACTATCCCCGCCTTCAATGAGCTGAACAAACTGTTAAGGCTTCTTTGATGAGAAAAAATGTTATTACGTGATCTATGTTGTGTTTGTTTTATCTCTTAAAAAAAATCGGACAAATTAAGAAGCCGGAAAAGAGGCTTTTCAGTACGGATGGTTACCCTATGTGGGTAAGAACTCTTGACGCTTGATCAAGTCAGGCTTAAGTACAATAGATATCAAAAAAACCCGTACTCTTGCGTCATGTATTTTGAATAGGCTTACGTTTGATCACATTATCACAGCCTGATGCTGTCTAGGATGGAACACGTATCCAGCTTAATTTGGATTTGGCAATTAAACAGGGTTACATGGAAAGATATTACTAAGCCGAAAGAGGTTATATTATACTGTACTCACCGTTGTGAAAAACGTTCAATAACAAGCTAACCCTGAATTTGCGAAATGATCAGCAGTTCCATATATTTTGTCGAAGGTAATATTTTTTTTTTCTATGGAACACCTCATTTAATCGCGAGTTTAGGTTTAGTCTCTAAGTAAAAGTTGTGACGAATACAATGCCCTCCTTTCGGCTTAGTAGTACATTTACTCGTAGTCCTGTACTTCACAGGGACGCAGATTCTGGCAGATAGTTCCACACCCTCGCTGCGTACAAAAGCAGGGCCGGCCAAAGCCAACCTACCAGTTACACAGTATGCCGCCAGTAGGCTATAAAAAATTTGCCGTCCGTACCGACATCTATCGATAGTTCATAATTATATTTTTGTCAGTGAAATTGTAACTTATGATTTGTGTGTTGTCTCAATTATTACATCTTTTCCCGTAATTAGCATGATTGTGAACTTGGGGATCGATGTGTCAGTTCCTAGACTATTTTTACAACCCAACGAATCGATTTAGTTAAGGCAGCAAAATAAATTGTATTTTTTAGTATAATTGTTGGCCTCAAATTTGCCGCCCCTAAATTATGCCGCCCTAGGCTCCAGCCTACTCAGCCTGCTAGTAAATTCGCCACTGCAACCTCGCAGGCTTCATAAAGGTCGATTCAAATGCTACCGTCTTAATAAATCACTATAATTAGGTATTTATCTTTCACAGCAGTACCTACAGAGGCACATATCGGAATGAAAACTTCCGTTATTGGTCGCTGATTGGTCGATCTATTAGTGTGACGCCCGCGGGTCCCGGGACGGATTACAAAGATTATTTCTTTATGTTGCTCTACGGGACAAGTCATAAGAACAGTGAAGCTCGAACAGTAAAAGCATACCATAGATATTTTTCTTACAAGTACGTATGCCTGACTCCTACAAGACCTATACACATACTACCAGAGCATACTACAGTCAATTTTGAAGGCTTTAGTTGACAGATCTATTTAAGCTTAATAATAATGTTGCAGTCTTTGTCTTAGAGACTGCAATAGAAAAGAGAGCGAAGTTTTAGTAATTTTAGACAAGGACGATAAGACACAAAATCGTCCTTGCTTTAGATCTGTCGATTAAAGCCTCGCGAATTTAAATAAATTAAGTAAGTTTATTTTTGTAGATAGTTCTAGAGCAAGGAAATTGTAATCTATTTACGTAAAGCTGAGTTTATGTAATATAAACCATTATTTTGTATTTTGTACCCCATTATTTTGTTGTATTTTGTATGGGTATTATAAAGTTCAGGGCAGGTTAAAAACCTTTGGCGCAAGCCAAACCATTTTAAAAATAAATAAATTGCTATGTTTTTTTTAGGTTAGAACATTCGGTGTCTGACCCGCTGTACGCGTATACCTTGCACCGTAACATCGGGAAAACAGCAAAGCGTACGTATTTTAATCCTGATTGTAATGGCAATCCGTTGCAATATTTCAAAGGGGCTTTGTTCATTTTGCGATAGAATTTATCTGCTACATTGAATCTAATACTCGTAGTAGTCCAAATGTCACCGGAAACACTGAGCATAATAGGTTAGTCGTAACGGTAGTAAGGAGGCAATCATCATTATAACCACTTTTACTAAGCGTGCAACCCTGAAATCACGAAAACAAAAATCGGCTGATCAATACATTTCGTTGAAAGCGTATGTAATTTTTCTCCAGAACCACCGGAGGACAGGCAGCAGCGGACTCGGTGCGGTGGTGAGCGTTCTGCGATACTCAAGCTGCCTGCCAAGTGAGAATTATGGCAACCCCTTATTAAGAGGGAGGCCCAGTAGTGGATGTATTGAACATTATTATGTATGAGATTTTTCTAAGGAGGTGTATTTTTTTGCGATTTCAAGCTTGGTCCTTACGTACTAGTTAAGTTACGTACTCCTTACGTACTCCTTACTCTGTGCCCATAGTAAAAGTTATTCATAACTTTTTTTAATCACGGATTAGTCAGCTTTTGACCACCAACTCGCTTGTAGTAGTATGACAGTGTAGAATGTATAATGCAGATTAGTACCATTACTATCGGCAAAGATAATATAATACTAGACTACTATCGATCTAGTCTGTACTACCGGTACTTTCTTGATCAAAGACTAAATAATAGGAATAGGAATTTAATGTTTTTGTGTCTTGTGGTTACCAGAATTTCGCATACAATTTCCAATATGAGAAGGTAACGAACGCGTGTTCTGCTCAGATTGTCAAGGGGAGAGAAATCAAATTTGAATATTGCCCCGGGCGAATATGAATTCGGTTATGATACGACGCCATTCTTTCTAAACATATATTGTTGTACATAATGATATAGGTAGGTACCTGACTACCAACCTATATGATTCAGGTATACCATTGTAACCTGTTTGAGAAGGTGGTTTTTATTTACGGTGTACGTTTACCGTATTACGCATAACGTCGTAGAACCTACGAGTATTTCAGTTAAAAAGCGTTTTGTATTTTTTTTTTTAGCTCAATTCGTACTTCGAATTTGAAAAAATCACTTTTTAATTATCTAAAATAGGTTTAAAATAGATTTTAGTGTTTTATGCATAAGGCCGCCATTTGTGCACTAGTATTTAATTTATTTAATCCTTTGTGTGTATGTTTCTTTGGTGTGAGCAATAAAGAGTTTATCTGTCTATCTGTCATAAAAATCACTATAAAGAGAAATACGAAATAATCTCACACACGGCTTCCTGAGCTATGAAGGCACGCGTGATGCCGACGCCGCGACGCCAGCTGTTGCTAGGCGACTGCAGCCAATCGATAACAGCTCAGGCCATTCATACTTCATTATACCCGCGGGGGGTCTTGCCCCCGCCCTTAATCCGCGAAGCAAACCTGGGGTAGCAGGATATTTTCAGTTAGAAGTATAAGTTTGTGTTTTTTATAAGTTGTACCAGTATAGTATGAATATTCAAGTTTTAATAGATAGATAGATAGATAGAAACTCTTTATTGTGCACACTAAAAAATAAAACAACAATAGAAACAAGAACCTTATGAACCAGTGCTACAAGTGGCGGCCTTATCGCTAACAGCGATCTCTTCCAGGCAACCATGGAATAGTTGAAACTTAAAACCATGAAAATTTAATGGATGTATGGAAAATCTTAGGATACCTGACGAAGTGTGAAGTGATGTTATATAGCCCGAAGGTAAAATAACTCTTTTTAATTTTACGATATTATGTAGGTACGCTATGTTCACACGGGATTTATGATCGAATCTTGTGCGATCGAATCTCTTTTAGCGAAAGTCAATTAAATCATGCAGATATACCTACTCAATTCATAGACCTTAAAGAACACGGATAGCAAAGAACCTAACCCGGCCATATGCAAACCCAAAAAAAAAACACAATCGAATTTTGAATGATGACTGAAAATGTTTTTTCTTTAAGTTAATAAGTAGATTTATTTTTCCTTCTAACTACAGTAGTTGAATACAAAACTACCATGAATAATATTTTTCATCTTTTAAAGTAAAGCCATAACTTTCAAGTTCTTGCCTAAGTACTTGACGGAACTCCACGGAACAGATAACAAAGTTTACTCCGGGTATTTCTTGAAAGCTAGCTGTAGGAACTGAAAAGCATGCATGCATAACGCTCGGCTTCAAAAAATTTGCTAATATGATCTGGGTGACTGGATTGTAGAATGCAAAGCAAAGTGTCTCTTCTGGAATCAAATTTTCTAGATCTGATTTACATAAACGTAGGATCTGAAAGCTATACTATCCCCGATATGAGCTCTATAAGCTATAATTATGTATTTTAGCCACAGCAATACGTGGCGGATACAGCTAGTAAGTATAACGTATTAGGTACGATAGAGTAAAATGCAACAACCGTTACCTAGTACTTATTTATAAATGAAGCGTTGAAATGAAGTATCTAATTGTAAATTCATAACATTCCCCTGCATACATGCTACAATCATTGAGCTGGTTGCTTATTTAAGAGACGTCGATATTGTCTCATACATATTGATGAATAAATAGTTATTGCTTGAGCAGTTAGTTAACAAGAATTCCATTAAAAGCTTATGATGAGTTCTTGTAGCTGTAGCTCAGATAAGATATTCTCGTAAGGTGGAATGAAAAGGCTTGAGTCTAACCACTGGTGGCAACTGGGTTTTTTCCTGATTGCCTCCGGTGGTGACGGAGGTAATGGTGGCAACTGGGAATAATCTTAACTAATATAGACTTTATATAGCTCTGTTCACCAGATGACAGAATTTTGGCTTATCGAAAATAAAGGCTCTCTGGCAGGAAATTTTCGACAACACTGTTTTACAACACATTTATTTGTTTATCTTTGAACTTGGTGACCTATTTTAATGGTATTCAAGGGTACGACGGGTGAAAGTATAAAAACACATATAATCGGTTGTTTGTTCACGAGGCGTTTAAAGTATCGGACACCAATTACCTACTTAGAGACTAGTATCGCGACTCGCAGTTCGCTTGATGGGAGCTTCGTACATACATACATTGACAAAACGTTAGTGACCTGCGTTATTTTTGAATGGCACATAACTGAAGTATCTCATACTTGCGTTGCTGATTGTACGAACACCTTAACTACACATCATTCCTGAAGCAGATCATACTAAGAGTATTTATCTCGTTATGATCGTACCTCGAATTACCTAGAGAGTAGGTCCTTGTAGGAAATGGAAACGATTTCCTGGCTGAGTATATACGTAGCACTGTAGCATGAACGTAACCGCGACGTAGCGTTAACGTAGCGTCTACGTGTGTCCGAGCAGCGTTGCACGACGGAAATTGTAGTCAAGTGCGGACGGCGCCTTACCGGAAATGGAATAATCAATTGACAAGTTTAGTGCTGCTAGGCGAATGTGATTGCAAGGCACTCATATTAACCCCCTAATTTGTACTTGGTACAAACTTACTTTATCTTGGCACGTTAGCAACTGTTCTGACATTAAATACTTACCGTCGCACTTTCGAGAGAATATCTAGTCAATAGCAGCCTATTGAACTTTGTAGTTTGCGTAACACATTTTTTTTTCTTTTTCTGCTTTACTTTATTTTAATACTGCTGTAGACTTGTAACCTGATCGTATCTATACTACAACAGCAAAAAACGTACTACTTACGTACGTACGTTTCTTGTATACAACGTCTTTTATAAAGGTGTAGCAATACTTAAAAGGTGTTGATCTACCTATCAAAATGATCAACTACCAGAACACTAGTTTGCAAAAATGTTGTGTATGTACTATGTACTATAGAGGTGAAATATGTGTAGTACTTCGTAGGTTTCGCGAGAATTGGTCTGCAATTCCAATGGTTCAATCTCTGAACATTTGCCTAAGAAACTTTCAAATCCTCGAGATGGAAGGAACCTTTATTAGTCGCTCATCAAACTTCGTAATGAAGTTTACAATTGGGGCCAATGTATATTGTCACTCCTGTTTGTTTCGACCCGGATATTGTACAAGTTCGCCTTGTTAGCTTGTTATTTACGCAACAGCTACCAACAAGATAGATTCAATTCCTCTTTTAAGAATACCTACTCGGTATGTCTATCTTGCATTAACTTTATTATTATTTAAAATAAAATAAAACAGCATGTTAATAATTTTATTCGATAAGGATACATTTTTATTTGCATAAAAACATGAGTAGACACATGCGTTAGAAGATATTATAATACAAATGTATACACTGTATACTGTGTCCACAGTGTATATACAGTGTCTAGAGTGATACAAATATTTTCATGATTGCAGTTGTACTTACTTATAGAATGAAAATAAGATACTTTTCAACAGACTTCAAAAAAGGAGGTTCTCAATTCGTTTTAGTTTTTATTGTATGTACCTATGTATGTTACGCGATTGCTCCGCCAATAAAATTGTGAACTGATTTTGATGTTTTTTTTTGTTTGGTAGGTCAAAGTTTGGTGGGTAAATCGGTTCAGTAAATTGGTTTTAACATAAAAATTACTAGAAAATATGAAAATGTCATCCAGGTATTCGAAGTTAAAGTCGGTTGTACTCGTATTTCAGTCTATCATCTATCAGGCTATTTTGTAGGTACATACTTATTAAATACTTATTCTGTAAGAGATATGTGTTCCAGGTGGTAAGCACATAATCGGATAGCCGAATGTTATGATTCTCTGTGACATAATTTTTTTTTTTTTTTGTTTTATTTTTCGATTTCATAATGTCCACCGACATTTATTTATTTTAGCCTACTAACCCAAACACAAATATTTTAAATGCGTAAGCTTATCGGCATGTGTGTTTGTTTGTAACATCTTCACGCCAAAACGTTTGAACGGGTTTGAATGAAACTTGGAATGGAGATAAATTTTAAATCTTATTTCCCGGAATAACACATTGGCTACTTTTTATCATTATCATCATTAACGTTTTTCATCATCACGCGGTTGAAACCGCGGGTAGCAGCAAGTCAGTCTATAAATTTTTTTAAGCTTTTGGTATATCCTTTCCGGTATATATAAGTTACTCTATGATCCCTTGGTATATCTATGGTTGTTTGTTGGTTGTGTACTATTTGTAGGAAGCCGGCGAACAGGACGCTCTTCCGATGGTAAAATATAATGCCTGTCCATGACCATTGCAACGCGGTACTCAGAATTTTGAGTTGAAATTATTTACTTTCTAGATAGTCTGTATGAAAACAAAGGACTTTCATACAAACTTTTCCCCCCTTTTTCCCCCTCCCTTAGGTCTCGAATTTCGAAAAATCCTTATATAGTACACCCCTACGCTTCGAGACGAATACACCCTCCAAATTTCAAGTCTGTACGACCAGCGGTTTGGGCTGTGCTTTGTCTGTCAGTCAGTCAGTCAGTCAGTCAGTCAATCAAACAGTCAGGACAGAGCCTTTTATGTATATAGATAGATTATTATTTCTTCTGTGCTACAACCGTGATTGCTTAAACTCTCTACGGAAGCTGTAATTCACATTTGGATGTTGGCGTCCATAAAAGGTCGAAAATACTCAAATTCCCGAAAGGCTCGAGTGTCATTTAAAAACCGGAAATTGGCCTACACGGGCTACACGGCAGGCATTTATTTGATCCGATTGTTAATATCCTATCTGTTTAATGTACTAGTACTATTTTTTTTGTTTATATATATGGTCACTACGGCATCAGATTTTTGGAAAGGGACAGTGACTACGCATTTAAGAGTTTATAGGTACCTACTTATAACGTTTTTAATCTATTAGCCACGCCTCGCGGTTTTCTCTTTGTCTGTTTTTTCTGTTTTGTTTTCTAGTTTAGGCGTAACGCTTACCACCAGGCGAACGTCTAGCACATCTCGTCACAAGATTGAATTTTAAAAAAAACTTAGAAAACACATATTTTACCGATTTACCTTGGTAGGTATTGTAATGGTCATTATTTCCGGTAAAAAGGATAATAATTTGTTAATCTAGGGGATGTTCTACCGTTATTCTACCAAATTTCTGAGATAGGTATCTACTGTTTTACTGTTACGGAATTGAGTATAGGAATAAACATACGTAACTAGCACAGCAACACATACTTTCGCATTCATTGTATTTATTTTGACAGTTTTTTTCTAGATGGTCTAACGAGTCTCAAGTTAACATATTTACAACATTAAAAAGTTTTGTGTAGTAGGCTAAGTAGTCTATGTAGTTTCTTGTAGTTAAAAAAGGGAAAAAAAAAAAATGGTATTCAAATAAAAATTATAATATAATTGGTACTAAGCAGCACGCAGCTGCACGCGCGTCGGGCTCTGTTTTCACTCTTTGAAAAAGGTCACCGGATGTGATCGAAACTATAGTCGGAGTATCCGATTTAATTAAACGTGAGTATTCCCGTATAAATAAAACAAAAATGGTACTTAAATATTATTTTCCTAACAAAACTAACCGATGGCTTTTGTAACTTTTTTTCCCACTTCGCCTTTTTTTCTTCCCTGTTCAGGGCACTTTTTCATAATAAATTGCTCGTTTATTACAATAATAATGTTTATTGTTGTTTGTTCAATCTTTTATATGTATAAATCAAGTAGATACTTGATCGTTTGTCCCGACGTTTGACCCCTTGCGCTTTCGTCCCTTGCCCTTGAGCAATCCTTCAACGTTGCTCTTCGAAATCGTTTAGATCATTATTCATCTCAGACATTTTTGTTCAATTTATCGCCGATGTAGGTATAAAGCAAGGTTCCATTAATAAAGACACGAACAATGATATCTAAGTTTAGAGCGAAAGTGCTGATATTTATCTGCCCGCTACTTTGCTCGAAGATTCACTAGCACCGCTTCCCGGTTTCGGTTTCGGGAACTGTATAGGTTTATTGGAAACTCTTTTTTTATGCTATCGATTGACGAGACGACCGAGTCGATCGCCTGGTGGCACGCCTGTCCATAACACTAGCAGTGCCAGAATTGTGAACTTGTGAATACAAACCTACGCCGCATTGTACTGCGATCGTCACTCTGAGTTATAGTTATATTAGATGTTAAATCTCTTCATACCCAGAAATTTCTAAACTAAAATCCGTAGTGTTGGATATACTTAGTTCAATTCTTATCGTTCAAAAGAATTATCGAATAATTATTAAGTGCCGTAATGTGCTGCCAATAGAAGTACAGACAGAAAAGGGAAAACATAATTATTGTGTTAAATAGTTATTCTGTAATATTCTGTCTACACGGAAATGTAACAATTTTTCATGTTTTATAACCATGAAAAGATTGAAATTGTACATAATTCAGAAACTACATCTATTACAAAGACTAATATGAAAATATCGAAGTAGTTCACTGGTGTGAAATTATTATGTTTATTAAAATAAATACATTAAGTTAGTAAAAAGATTAAAATTCTTAACAAATATTTTTATCCGACCACTAATTAAATATTGCCAAAACGTAGGAGCACTTGAAATGTCAGCTTAAAGAAAGAAAGAAAAATGAAAATGAAATGAAATGAAAAAAATAATAAAAAAAAATATATGAATGAATGAAATGTTTAGTCCGTTTGATTATGAATACGACTTATAGTAAGATATTATTTATAAGTAGTTTGTTGTACTTAGTCAATAAACTCATAACCCGGTATAGGTAAGTTATTCAGTTATTCGTAGCTGGCTTAACTACCCCGCCAGCACCCCTTAATTCAGCGAATCAATCTCCTCTATCAGAGCACGCAATATCATTAGATAACACGTAGGAGGTGTGGGGGCGTCGATAATTGGAGACGAGGGTCTTCGGCCGACTGGAAACTCCCCGATATAAGGATGTTCACGCGTGTCTGTCGATAAGCAGTCGATACAGTTGGCGCGACGTGGAGATGTGTTGGGATTGACAGGACTAGCACTTCTGTTTCAAACGTACACAACAGAAGTGTAGTTTCTTGTAGTGGTAGGACTCTACTGCAGAGTTCGCTTGGGAAAGTACCACACCTTTGCCGGTTATTCAATCGCCAAGCAGTGGGTTGCAAGTATTACTTGTTCCGGTTTGAAGGGCAATGGTATCAGGGAAATTACTGGGTATGAAGAGACATAACAATTAATATCTCAGGGTGACGAGCGCAGTGCAGTGCAGCGCAGGATTGTGTTCGCAAGTTCACAATTCTGGCACTGCTACTGTTAGTGGCAGGTGTGACGCTTACCACCAGGCGAACGTCTTGCTCGTCTCGACACTTGATTGTGTTAAAAAAAATGTGATGTGGGGATGGGGTAGGTCGAGCGATATTGATGTTATGTTATGTTATGTTATAACATAACAACAATATCGCTCGACCTCGATGTATGCCACAACTACTACAAATAATGATTTGTACAATTGTGCATTGTTTCATTGTTTTTATTCGAATTTGATTTGATTTAGATCACGTCCTGCGGTTCAGCTGTTTACTTTGGATTTGAAGATACAGATTTTTGAAAAACTTTTCGTGAAACTCCAGCAAATGTAGTGGTCTCTGTGCAGAATCCGTCTGGGGAGGACCACATCTTATAGTTAGTTACTCAACCGCCAAGCGGTAGTGTGCAAGCATTACTACTTTTCGGTTTGAAGGGCAATATTACCAGAGAAACTACTGGGCATGAACAGATTTGACATCTGAGGGTGACGAGCGCAGGGCAGTGCGAGGCAAGTATTTGTTCGCATGTTCACAATTCTAGCACTGCTACTGTTAAGGGCAGGCGAACGTCTCGCTCGTTTCGTCACACTATTACATTAAAAAAACCACAAAAAAGCTCTACAGCCTCGCAAATTTTCGACGTGTCTTGTCTAAGACTGTAAGAAATGCAACAATCCGCAGTCCCATAGAAACATTTCATTCGCCTTCGCCCAAATGTTAGGAATAGCTGTTTTTTTCTGCGATTTCAGGGTTGGCCCCATAGTAATACTATCATCGGCTTTGATACCGGCTCACGTAGGTAACCCCTGGGTAACCCTGCATACCTACTTACCCTGAAGCAAAGTAAAGAAAGCCTTAAGGGGCAGGCTAGTTAAATCATATTTCGGTATTCTCCCCCTCTCCCCATTGGCACCTCTTCTAATTAGAGTCGGGAAGAGGACGGGAAAGAATGGATTTTCCTTACCTTTGTAATAAAAATAATTAATGCCTCCAGGCTACTTGACTCTGTTCTCAAGACTACTGTTACTGTGTGGGTGCTTCCGTTTCCGATTAAGACTCTTTGTTAATTATAATTATATAAAAGTATAAGCAAACCATCGTAAATTAAAGAGTACTAAAAGGCCTTGACTATTTATCATTCAGAAAAAATAATATTTTTCTAGGATAGGTCCTTACAAAGAAAGAAAGAAACATATATAATTTATTTTTTAACATCAGTAGGTAAGGTATACTTAACTAAAATTAATTAATAATCCTGGGGTGATGCCTCAAAAATGGCTTCAACACAGCATACAACATGTTTATGAAGCAGCGATGATCTTCCGTTGAAGCAGATTCAATAGGTCACGAAAGGCTGTGGTGGACAACGGGAATAATCGAACATTTCTAAATTAAAATTATAGCTGTACACATTCTATTTTATTTGACTACATAAAATGACAGGGTATGACAACCCTGATTATCATCATCATTATTGGCCACCGTGAGTCTGGTCTTCCGGGGTTTGTCAAAGACTTACTCTACCTGCTATCACCGCGTCTGGCCAAGTGCCCATCGCCACTTGAGTGATCCAATGTCTTCCATTATGGTTCTGCGTCGGATCTCCGCATTTCGGACTTTGTGACGTAACATGTTGCTTAGCATGGCGCGCTCCATGGGTCGTTGTGCGACTCTCATCTTGGGTACAGTCTTCTTGGTGAGCGTCCATGTTTCGGTACCATATATGGTATATGCGAATTTAGATGCGAATGAATATGCTCTGATAGGCATGTCACTATAAGCTTTAGGTATTCGCAATGAAGTATATTATTATTATTATAATTCAATTTATGATGGATGTAATATTGTATTGAATGCACACTACTAGGCGCAATCTTTTGGGTATACCTGCTTCGCTCTGTTTTTTATCCGACTCTCAATCTTTCTTTCTTTTTTTAACTATTTAATTTATGTTTTTCACCAGCGGCTGCGGAAGTGGGGAAGTGGGCTGGAGCAGAGGGGCCAAATGCCCCCCTAAAATCAAACAGTTTTTAAAACCCAATTTTAATACCCGATAAAGAAGATTTCTCTGTTTTCCCGTCACGGAGTACTTCCGCGGTCCCTGTTTGTCACCTCAAAAATCCGGCGATTTGCAATTTTTTTTTATTTGAAAGGATATACTTTCCGATTGTTCCCGTAGAAATGTCATAAAAATTCGTTAATTAGTTTGGTTGTAAATCAAAATAAATGGAAGAAATATATCATACAAATAGGTAACGATATTGCGCATTTTTTATTTAAAGTTGGTTGTTTTTATTTTAGATAGCTTGTAAAAATATCCACACGGCTGCTTGGTTTAGTTTTATATCCGTGAGCAGTGAGCTAATAGGTATGCATATCAAAACTGATAAGTAATAAACCTTCTGAGATCAGGGTTACCATACGTCCATAATTTTCCGGACGCGTCCGGATATTTGGTTTTTCGTCCTGAATGCAGCGGGAAACTAAGATCATATTTTTTTCCCACAAATTAATTTAAAAAAAATGACAAATTAAATGAAATAAATGTTTTAAACATATAGGTATACATCAATATTAGGTATTCAACAAATTCCCGCAATTTTCTCCTGTTTTTTTTTTGATAATTATGGTAACCCTATTTGCGATAGCCACACTATTTTATTCTACAGGCAACGATCCCTTTGGCTCGCCGACACACCGACAATCCTTTATTTTAATAGTAAAAGTAACAAAGTGAGAATGGTAAAGAGCAGCAAAGAATTCTGAGAATACGCGCACCTAGAGGTCTTAGCATACCTTATCATTTCGACACCGACTCTACTGGGCATAGTGTAAAGTTGGACGAGCTTATGATTTATCACATACACAGGGCCCGATCTAAGGGGGGGGGGGGGGGGGCGAGCGATGCTTAGAAGCCCGACAAAAAAATATTTTTTAAGATTTTTTGCCATTGTTGTTGTTGCATTGTTATTTTGTTGTTGATTGTTTGTTTTAAAGGGATTAAAATGGGTATGAAAAATATAAATGAATTACCCAGCGGTATGCAAGATACTTAATTTGGAAGCGAGGCAAATTTCTTCCGTATGAAATTTGACGTGTAACTTTGGAGTTATCAATAAACTATTTGTATTTTGTAGGCGGACGGAGCCACGGAGCGACCTCTAGTGACTTAATGTGTTAGTGTAAAGGGCGGCGAATATTATTTTTGCCCGGAGCGGCTAAATAGCTAGATCGGGCCCTCCACATACCGCAAGGTACGTGTAAGCATCCTTTAAATTGTTTGGGTAGTATAAGCTATTAGGTCAATTTAACTAAGCAGTATTACCTTTGCATGTTTTTGTAGGGATTCTGAATTTTCAAAAAGAGTAATTTGTTGTATCTGTCTATTATAGGACTGCATTACTTAGGATACCTATAATAAAAAGAAAAAAATATATACAGTTAAACATGTAATGTTACGTTATGAAAATTCACATTACTACCAAATCGTCTATGTACGAGTGAGTCAGATGAGTCACGGCTATAATGCCCTTAACAGGTTTGTGTTGAGGCAACACAGTGCACGACAACCGTAAGGGCACCGGCCGTCTATCGGCGGTCGATCTGACGCACGCAACGATCCCCGTTTTATATGCGGACAATGGATGCTACACTAGAAATAAAAACCTTTCGATCTGAAACAAGGGACTCGAACAAACCACTCAGATTTAGGCTCGAGTGGTTTTATCTTTATTGAAAACAAATGAAAACGATATCTGACTGAATGGGAGGTTTACTGACAGGTAATTAAAAAAAAGTAGTTCTCTTCAGCTCGATAGATGGCGCTGAATATACATGACAGACAAAAACGCATAATATTTTAGATCTGTGGCACTAAAATAAAATAAAACACTTGACAATGACAGCCACGTCTGGTCAGCGCAAGGTCACTGCCAAAGTATTTCTCTGGTCACTGCCATACAAAATGAACTTTTTTTATTGCCTGTCAGAAATTCTCTCAGTAGTCTTCCTATAAAAGTTTTCAATTTCCAAGATTTTAATTATTGATTAAAGGGAAAACTTTTTCTTAAATAACATTGTAAGTCGAGGTTATGAACAGTCATTATTAATTTTAATAGAATTTTGTTGTGTAGGATTTTGTTTTGTCTATTACAAAAGCTAACATACAAGTATTATACTTAACTTTATTTAGGGTACAGTGAATTTACTTGACGGTATACATAAATATAAATAAATATTGGTGGACATTTCACGCAGTTCAAGCTTTGCTTTTTTTGGTGTGAGTGAACCATGAGCCCGAACCGATTAATTCGAATTGAGTTGATTCGAATCCATGATTAATTGCTGTGATGGCTTGTTTTTTGTTATATTTCTGTTTCTAAAACAGCGGTACTATTTACAGTAATTAATCTATTTATAACCGCATATGTAATATGTAAGGCAATGACATAGAGATATAGCGATCTAGTATATCTTAATGTATTAGGTATAATAGCTAATGTATAAAGCTAGAAGTAAGTACCTAACCTGATTATGCTGATTTGAAGGAAGTTTACAGGATGTTCATTTGGACGACAGACATATTCCAGGATATAATAGTATCTACTCATCATTATAAACAATTTACTATAGGTACACATTTGACGGGCAATGGAGAGAGCTATGCTCGGAGTGACTTTGCGCGATAAAATCCGGAACGAGGATATACGCCAAAGAACCAAAGTCACCGACATAGCTCGCAGGGTTTGCAAGTTGAAGTGGCTGTGGGCAGGACACATCGCTCGAAGAACTTACAACCGATGGGGAAGAAAGGTCCTTAAGTGGCGACCGCGAACCGGAAGACGCAGCGTAGGAAGGCCTCCCACTAGGTGGACCGACGATATTGTAAAATCCGCGGGCAACCGGTGGATGTAAATGGCAGGTTGTCGTACAGTGTGGCGGTCTAAGGGGGAGGCCTTCATTCAGCCGACTTCTCCGGGCTGATGATGATGTAGTTAGTAGGCAGATGAGATGAGAACTTTCATACCTATATATATAGCCTAAAGCCATACCAGGTAAAAACGTTGTGCATTACCATAATAAGCAGTTTATAAAACTTACTCGAGTGCCCATTACTGGTCATTGCTGCGGTGCATCGCATCGTATCCAAAATAACTTCGGTCTTACTTCAACGTGAACAATAAAATTACTTTATAGTACTTTAAATTACAATACTACAATGAAATGTACATCTTAAACCTTTAAGTTACAGGTGACATTAGCTTGAAAGTTTTAGAGGGATGAATATGCGACGACACGTAAGTTGCAAAAGGCAAGGTAAGTGTATTATAGAAAAATTACGTTCACTGTCAACGAAATGTATTTCACTCATCAACCAGAAGGTCTCCACTACTGGACGAAGGCCTCTCCCTTAAGGGGGCGACTAATGCCAAAAGTAAGTAAAAGGTGTATTTTTAAACACATAGTTTAATGATAAAGAACGTAAATATTCAGATAAATAAAATACTACAGGTAGGGGAAAAACGTAAAGAAGCCGAGTAACCGAATAGAATTTTGGAAAAAAATCTTGTTTATTTAAAAAAATTATACAAATTACCAACAAAAAAAACTGTTTTAATTCAAATGCTCTAAATTATCAGCGACAGCGACATTATTTTTTACGAATTACATAGCCAAACTAATGCTTTAGCACAGTAGCTGTTTATTTTTTTTATTTCATGCCTACTTTTTGAATAATTAAATAAAACCCCACCTAAATTGCTCAAAGCCATCATCATCATCAATTGTATCATGCGATTTTCGACTCTAAACTAATGCAAGACGCGCGGGTGAAATCTGTTATTTTTCTGGCATTAGTCGCACTCTTAACAGGGAGGGGTTGCCATAATCCCCACGCTTGGCAGGCGGCTTGGGGATCGCAGAGTGTTACCACCGTTAACTAAGAGGACGCTGCTGCCCGTCCTCCAGTGGTGCTGGATGCAGTTTTTTAGGACATACCCAGGTAAATAAGTATAGTATAGTAAATGTATTTATACAGGTATAATTAATGTACTGTTTTTCGGAATAAGGCAGTTGGTAAAAATTAGATAGAGCTGTTAGATAATTACAAAGCAAATGTGAACCATTTTAGGCACAAATTATTTTGCATCGGAATATCTCTATAGCACTTCTGCATGTACTTGCTCTATGATACGATTGCGAATGAAGCGTAAATTAAAACGAAAGTGCTTTTCTGCAATAAAGAAGTAGAAATAAATCGAACCGTATTTTTAATTATGAAAAAAGACGGACACTCACGTTTTATATACGTATTCATTGTGAAGAAGATTTTGCAACAGTGATCCCTATTTTCAGCATCATAAAGATATTTTGTATTTGTCCTTACAGGTCGCCCTACGACACGCCCGCAGTTGTCTTGCTTGCCTATTTTCACATTATTGTAGATATAAATAACTGAGTATGACATTCATAAAAGTGTATATGTTACACCTTACTATGGTAATTTTAAAATTTGACGATCGAAAGCTATTTTTTAAAAGGTAGGTAGGTATATACATCAGACGAACATAACAAGTCCTAGTGTTAAGATTTAACGCCTGTCCGTTACTTATTTAGCGGTACACAGACCTTTATGTAACAAAAAGTCCAACCCTGTAAATACAAGATAATGATAATGCACTTTGGACCAGCGACAGTGAGAATGGAATGGACGAGCCCAGCTCGTTCAAAATTAACAAGTCAACACAATCAAGCATACCTAGCAAAAAGTATACATATTACATTTGCCAGAAAATAGACATATAGCGAATCTAATTACTGCATGACAAAAAGAGAACACATGTACATGTATTAGATGTTTTTATTGTCGTATCGTACGGCTCGCATGTCGCAAAGACAGAGTATGACTGACGCGAGAGGAGAGCTGGCGCTCACCATATAGTCTTCAAAAGCCGTGGGCTATTTCCCTTCCATTCATTTTATCATTGTCGGTGCTTTGGACTGCATTTATCATTACTTTGGACATTTGATGGCGAGTTAGATAAATGCCGAGGTAGATGTTTTCTAGAGTGGAGATCACGAATCGACCTGAGACTCGATGGAGTGGCAGGCCCCTCTTTATAATATTCTGTCTTAGTTTACGTATTTAGAACGCAATCAATTGGTATTATGAGACGAGGTGTAGAAGACACCACATGTTCCCTCTTCACGAGAGACGCAGAATGGGTGATATTGTACTTTTAACAAAAATTGCTCAATGTCAAGTTGACTCGTCACACCTCCTCTCTAACATAAACTTGCACGTCCCTATAATACTCGCAAGACATCCTAAATATATCCCTCATTGTGTGACTAATTATAGACAAAACTCCTTCTTTCTTCGAGCATCTAACTATATAAATAAACTGGAAGACTATCCCGAATTTGACTTATTTAATACATCCGCGACCTGGGACCTGGGTATGTCCTTAAACTGTAACCAGACCCACGGGAGGACGGGCAGCAGCGTCCAGCATTCTGCGATCCCCAAGCCGCCTGCCAAGCGTGGGGATTATGGCAACACCCCTCTATTGAGAGGCCTTCGTCCAGCAGTGGACGTCTTATGGCTGACTACGAACGAATACATCCGCGAACTCGATTAAACTCAATATTACCAAAAACTGGTTTGGTGTGTCCTTAACTTATACTTAGTATACATATTATTTAATTGCATTTAAGTAATTGCAGACAAGTGTCAAATAGTATTAATATGCTGAAACTCTTAAATGGCGCATAGTTTCTAAATGTTTAGTAATTAAGTTATTTTGTCGCTGTCAGCTTCCGGAATAAAATAAAATAACTTTGTTGCTTTTCTGATTACAGTACAACTCATAATTATTTAACACAAGGTCGCTTCGCACTGCCAATTAATCAGTTAATCCAACTCCAGCCGCCATTAAACATTCAGGCAGAATCTCGACGATCAAACTTCGCTGCTGATTTCAATTATAATGAAGAAAACGTACACAGTTAGCATTCGCACCCTCGGATCCTGTGCAAGAACTGACGACGATATTGCTCCTGCGGCAAAACCTAATTAATCGAGTTTGAGCTCTGGTATGATGTGATAAGGTTGATAGTGAGACGGGGTGGATCGGGGGATGCTGTATGTATTATAAATTGGTTTAGAGCAGCGCGGAGGGAGACGCCGGCCGCTCGATACCGCCCAGTCGCGATCACGGCTTGCCAGCGCGCGCTACGTTGTCGCCGCCGGACCCAACATCAAAATAAACCATAACTTCAGTGTTTTCTTCTTCTACTTGGTATCCACATGGTGTGCAGTGAATGTGTCGCGTAGAATACTCGTCGCGGTCTCTCAGTGTCGGCTTTGTTGACATTTGGTGCATGGATTGTTTCCTTGTGAACGAAGCCCGAATTTCCGCCGAAATAGGTGAGTGTATCAATGAAAATTCTCTGGAAAATTTACGATTTTACCCTTTTGTGTCTGAAAAAGAAGGATGATTTTAATTATAAGCTTGTTAAGAGTCTTTTTCGCATGGCTGAAGTGAGAAGAGCAGGGAAATCTGTAACGTAATTAGAGAAAATGGGTGTGTTTAGTACCAATTAATAATTTCAGACGCAGATGTCGCTTTGGTTGGTAAACAGACACGTTGTTTGGTTTTAGTACTCCGTAGAAAGAGTCCCATGCGAGCTTCCCCTGTCTTTACTATACAGGAAACTATGTACATCTCCGTAGTCGTAGCTTACCTTACTACATTTTGTAGTTAATACGTATCTTACCGTTACCGTTTTAAGTCGTCTGCCTGTTGGGATTATGGCAACCCCCAATCAAGAGGGAGGCCTTCGTCAAGCAGTGGACGTCTTCAGGCTGATTACTACCATTTCAAACAGCCTGAAAAATCCCGTTCGGCTTCATCATCATCATCAGCCCGGAGACGTCCACTGCTGAACGAAGGCCTCCCCCTTAGACCGCCACACTGTACGACAACCTGCCATTTGCATCCACCGGTTGCCCGCGACTTTTACAATGTCGTCGGTCCACCCAGTGGGAGGCCTTCCTACGCTGCGTCTTCCGGTTCGTGCTCGCCACTCAAGAACCTTTCTTCCCTATCGGTTATCAGTTCGTCGAGCGATGTGGCCTGCCCATTGCCACTTCAACTTGTAAACCCTGCGAGCTATGTCGGTGACTTTGGTTCTTTGGCGAATATCCTCGTTCCGGATTTTATCGCGCAAAGTACCCGTTCGGCTTACGTAGAATATAATATGATAATGAAAAAAAAACTAGGATAAATTATTCTCCTATGCGGGGATGGAATGCACAAAAAAGCGAAAGTTCTACTTCTTAGGTTCGTTCATTTCTCTCTTCAGTGGTGAACTTCGCTTTGAACAACCAAAACCCCCTCCCTGCCTACGCCCTTGTCCATGACTGTACTTACCTGCCTACCTCTTCGGAAGTAAACTCAGAAGTGATTAAAATCAGAGGTCCAGGGGACACAGGATCAGGGAGCTTTTGCCTACCCGGGGAATCGGATCATTGTTCTAGTTAAAATTAGGGGATCGCGGTTTAACGATGTTTAATTCCTTCTTTTTTGGTTGCCTAGAAGTTTAACCACATTTACTTAAGAAGGTAAGTGACCGTATGGTCGAAGATGGTAACCACATCTAGTCCAGAAATTATACGATGATTTTATCCGAGGATACGTTGTATGTGCGATGGGACACCTGAGATAAGAGCCCACGGCCTCACTATTCCAAGTCTAGTGGACTATCTATGTATCTGTACTATCTAGTGATCTATGTGGCAATTTACGTATTATAGTTTTATTTAAACTACTAGCAGCGCCCCACGGTTTCACCCGTGATTCTTGAGATAAAAAGTAGCCTTTTTATTCCAAGGTATAAGCTACTTCTATACCAAATTTCATCCAAATCCGTCCAGCCGTTTCAGTGTGAAGGAGGAACAAACATACACACACACTCACACACACGCCGAAAAACTTTCGCATTTATATCATTAGAAGGACAGGATGATACATTATTTAAATTGGATTTTATCCAATAGGCAGTGAATGTGATGTGGCTCCCATAAGCTACGCTATTCTCCCCACCACTTCAAACTGACCGTCGTATATCTATTACACTATAATTTTTCTTATTAGATGTAGGCGAACTAACATATCTAAAATTGCAAAATCTCACGTAATATCGTCTTAAAGCCGAGTGCCTACACGATATTGCATTTCACACATAACTGGTGACCTATTGGAAATATTTCTAGGCTTCGCATATCTATGTTTAATCACAAAAGCACACCGGTGGCCAATGAAACTGTCTTCGAAACAATGGGGATCATAAGACATAACACGTTACGTAGGGTATGTACAATAACATGGTGATTCAACTAGCGGTACAGAAATAGGTCACTTTATGTTTACTTGTGTTTTTTGTTGTATACCTACACATAAGTGACATTCACCTCGATAACCTAATTCGACGAGTGATTGATGAGCTTTCTGATGACTTATAAAGTCCCGGGAGCCATAATAGTCCACTCGCTCTCCTCGCTATTAGATGATCGCTGACAGCTGACATACATTTCACCAAGATACACAAATAAACCTATTTTCAACCTACTTCGAAAAAGGAGGTTCTCAATTCGATTGTATGTTATTTTTTTGTATATATGTTACGCGATTACTCCGCCAATGATGAACTGATTTTGATGATTATATTTTTGTTTGGTAGGTAATACTTTAGAGGTCCCACATACATTTTATCAAAATCGGTTCAGTAGTTAGGTTTTTAAATCAAAATTACTAGAAAATATGAAGATGTCATCCAGGTATTTGAAGATGAAGTCGGTTGTATTTTTTTTAAAGCGTATTATGTTGTATTTTCTAGGGTTCCGAATCTGTAGGATGTCCAAAGGGAAACCATTCGTATAAAAAAAACCAACGCTGACTGCTAACAAATTAGGTAGCCGCTTGAATATAATATTCAAGAAAATTAGTATGGCGGATTTCTTAGCTAATAAGAAAAACAGTAATTGTGGAGGATGTCCAAATAAGTATGTTTATAATTTTATATATTATAACCATATATTATTTTTTGCTCTATCGTTAATCATTTTTTGTAGTGGTAGGACTCTATTGCAGAGTCCGCCTGGGGAAGTACCACACCTTTGCCAGATATTCAACCGTCAAGCAGTAGTGTGCAAGCATTACTGTGTTCCGGTTTGAAGGGCAATGTTACCAGAGAAATTACTGGGTATTAACATAAGAGATTTAACATTTAATATCTCAGGGTGACGAACGCAGTGCAGTGCGGCGCAGGGTTGTGTTCGCAAGTTCACAATTCTGGCATTGCTACTGTTAGTGGCAGGCGTGACGCTTACCACCAGGCGAACGTCTGGTTCGTCTCGACACTTGAATGTATAAAAAAAACAAAATTACAACGATAGAGATATTAGATCATTACATAGAAGTTGGACCTGGGTATCAGCGCATCTGCGCAACTGGGGCAGCAGCGTCCACTTGGCTAACGGTGGTGAGTATTCCGCGATCCCCAAGCCGCCTGCCAAGCGTGGGGATTATGGCAACACCCCTCTATTAAGAGGGAGGCCTTCGTCCAGCAGTGGACGTTTTATGGCTGACGACGATGACGACATAGAATCATTTGGTGGGTTTAAAAGGCAAGCTTTAAAGTACAACAACAAATAATAAAGCCGACCAAGTGCGAGTCAAGTTACTACGCATCCTAAACTGCACAAAAAACTACAGATTTTTTAAACGCGATACATTCCGTACCACAGGACTCGCCGGCTCACCCAACTGCAGATTTTTGTATCACGTCTACTGAAACTTGTAAAGGCAATTCGTCTTTGACAGCCACACTCGCCACCTCGGCAAAATAAGCTGTTTAACAAAAGCCTTGCGGTTCCGCAAACTCGCAAAATCTCATGCAGCGCCCGACGACCTCTGTTTTTTGTTCGACGAAGCCTTTTCACGAACCCTGCCTCTGCAAAAACATGCTTGGGATACGTAATGACTGAAATTAGTAAAGGCTGTAAGGCTTTGTCATACCGCTTGGGTTGTGTTTACTGAACGACATTATCATTACCTATATGGTGAACGGGATATTATACAGTGTGGCGCTCCGGTGCCGACATTAAATTGTTGCATGTTCCATACAAAAAGTTCATCTACGTAGGACAAATGTATGGAATACCTGGTTTTTTACCTTTTCATTATTTTTATGGTTACTGATCGTTAACCCTACACGTGTGTTAATTTAATGTAGGCACCGTAGCGCTGTTTAAGTAGTATAGTAGAAGAGTTCAATTAATTTAAGCATCTTTGTATGTCTTGCAGTAAGGATAGGGAAGAGTTCTCAACTATGTATGGCAACAAAGACCTAAAGTGAGTAGGTACATTCATCTATACTTTCTACTGACAATTAAAGCTATGTTGATAATACTAAGAGGTAGGTAGTACCTAATGTTTGTAAGCTTGTCATACGAGATGCGACACACTATTATAGTGTGATTGACTACGAGTAGCGAACCTGCGCGGGCGGAGCCAAGGCAAAAAGCTAGTCATGAATAAATAGGGTCCCGTTTCATGATTATTTTAAGTTCACGAAATAAAATTCAAATTTTCTGTGTAATAACCATTAGTATTCCTCTATCTATCGTCAATTTGAGGCTTAGAAACATTAATTTCGATTTACGTCGAGTGTTGAACCTGAATTTAAATTCGAAAGGTTTCTGACAGCCTCGAGGATAATGCCTAAGAAATTATGGATGAATTTATTAGAGGTTAAATATGAAGAGAGATGAATAACCCCCATATTGTTAACTTGATGCTAAAAGGACGAAACCTTAAGACCTTGAGGACCTTACGTATTTTTGATATTTATATAGTGGACCTATATTTATTGAAAGTAATGGTCTAGATCTCTAGATGTTTAGACAAACTAGAAATGTGTGATATTATGTATAGTTATTTACATACAATACACATTTTTATTTGTATCATACATTACATTTAGGCTTACAATTTTGACAGTTGAAGACGCGCAGAAGAAAATTGGTGAAGCCTCCAGATGTAACTATTTCAAGTTAGACTTTAAGTCACTTATATAAATCGCTTCAAATCAAATCAAATCATTTATTTGCGAAGCACAGGCATATATAAAGATGTAAATTTTATTGATAATATAATATTATGTTAGTATCATCGCTTTTAGCGATAAGGCCGCCACTTGTGGCACGAATTCCTAAGGTGATATATTTTTTTACACTACTGCCCAAAACCAGCACCATAATCAAAAAAAGCACAAAGTACTGCGCAAAGTGCTGCTGTGTAATAATCAGAAAGAAAAAACACAGATACATGTACAATTCTTATTTATTTATTTTAAACACTCAAAAATTTGCAGGAAAAAAAAGTTATAAACAAACGACGACCATTATCGTTGCTCTAGGTGGTCGGGTAGTAAGTACACATTTTGCCATGCCCTACAACAAGTTTTACTCTATTCTGTGTTGGGTGTTCAGGGACGATTGATGTCCGTGAAAGACGCCGGAGGAGTGTCGACAGAGATGGATGGCCTACAAGCCTGTCGTTAGGCACTTACCTTTACCTGCCTTGTGTCTGATACCTGAGCAGTCTTATTGTTCGATAATGATTTTGGTTCTATTTTTTTCGGAGAACCCCATAGGGCAGGTAGAGTTGTGGGAGTTGCGTTGATAAAATTAGCTTACTGTAGTCTAGGCGCTAAGTAATTAACAAAACTTAGTTACATAATATAATTTTAAACTTAGAAAATATTATTATAATATGTTATTCACAGCTCTACAGTTTATACCTGACGGCACATTAGATGAATATCAAAACTTTTAGTTAGTGGTATAAAACTGGAATTATTCGCAATTTGTCTTAGGAATGTGCGAGTCACCTAGAAGTAATATAGATAAAAGTAATAGCTATTATCCAGACACGCTTTTCTGTAAGGACAGGGCTCTTTTAGGAGACGTAGAATATCAAGACTTTGAATCACTGCAAATCACTATAGCGCTCGTGGCGTAGCTTGACTAGGTGATTCTAAACGATCACCAATGTTAAGCAATGGACGGTCCGGTCAGTCTTCGGATGGGTGACCGTGAGTAGCATTTATTTCTGAGCGCTACCGTGGGTCGGATGACACGTTAAATTGTTGGTCCCGGTTGTTTGTTCTAGTTTCTATAACAACAACCGTCAGCCATGTCAGAGGCCTTCGGGCGGCACATTAACTCTGACACTAGGGCTGGCCACTCAGCCTATACGAACGAACACGAACTAACTGCAAACCTAAATGTCGAGTTTAAATCTGATGCATCTTACCTATGTATTAACGGCAATGTTTCGTAGCAAGTGAAAAAAATGTTTTAAAATATTTATAAAAATCCTGCACCGCGAGTACCATTCTGTATGTCATCTGTTAGACTTGTCGGTATAGCTGATTTATTTGACAAATTTGAGAAAACACCGATATTTTTCAAAATTTTACCGATTTAAATGTCAAATTTAACGATCGTTAAGAACGGTACTCGCGCTGCAGGTCCGTAATTGCGTCATCCATAACCAAGTAAATTTTTTCGAAAATGGATATTAAGTACGTCAACAATTTAACGTTAAACGCCACCCCGGGCAATATTTCCCCATATTCATTCTGACCGGTCGTCATGGTTTAAATGTTTTGCGACGGGTACTCTGCCCGATATAATGTCGATGGATATACTTTACACTTGATGAGCGGTTTCATCTTCTTGTGTGGGTTCTGGTTTATAATTAGGTAGCTGCGTCCCGCGGTGTTACCCATGACTTTCCAGGGTTCCCGCATTTTTCTAGGGGACAAATATCCCGAATGCGTTCTCAATACACAATACACATTGCTGCCATGTCAAACTTTCTCGAAATCGGTTCAGCCGATTAGTTGAGAAATGGTAATTGGCAGACAGACGGACTGACAGACAGGTAAAGTTTCGCATTTTTTATAGTAATTGCTATGACGCTTCAAACTCATAGAATTATCTTCATTTAATTAATTTAAATTGAAGGCATTCAATTTCACATCACATCGCATCAACAGCCGGAAGAGGTCCACTGCTGGACGAACGCCTCTCCCTTAAAGGAAGGTGTTTCCATAATCCCCACGCTTGGCAGGCGGCTTGGGGATCGCATAACGGATAAAGATAAAGATAAAGATAAAGATCATTTATTTGCATACAACATGGTTGGTTTGTACATATACAATTTGTGCACAAAAGATGTCAAATATAAAAGTGTCTTACAGAGCTAGCATGTTGTGCCGATTAGGCGTACAAATGTCAAATAGATGGCACTATGCTCGTCAAAAATAAGAATAATTATGAAAAAAAATATTAAATTATAATAATAAGTATAAAATTAACTGAAAATTAACAAAAACAAATTATAATGTCAAAATATATCAGTCAAAATAAAAATAAAATACCAATGTCTTAATAGCGAAATACCAAATGTCAAAAAAATCCATACTTATTAAAATTTGTCATTTAAAAAGTCATTAATTGTATAATAGCATTTTTCCAATAATAATATCTTCAGTTTATTCCTGAATAGGTTGGTATTATGTTCCCTTATAGATTTTGGTATCTTATTGTAGATAAGAGGTCCCATGCACACTATGTTGTTTTGCATCAGGGCTGTCTTTCCTTTATGGACGCGCCGTTTGTCTTGGTCGCGTCGATGCCTAGTTACAGTGTCAGACAGCGTAGGGAATCGCTCTCGGTTTGTTTTTACAAACAAAGCTGTCTCCAGGATGTATAGGCACGAAAGCGTAAGAATTTTGTGTTTTTTAAAATATGGTTTACAGCTATCTCTTTTTTTGAGCTTAAACATAGCACGAATACAGCGTTTCTGTCTTCTAAATATAATAGTTTTATTTGTTGAGTTCCCCCAAAAAATAATACCATACCTCAAAATGGATTCGACTAGGCCATAGTAGGCTGTAAGTAAAGAACCTGAATTTATAGTATGAGCTAGCTGGCTTAAGGCATATGCTTGACTGCTTATTCTCTTCGAAAGATTCTCTACTTGCGGCTTCCAATTTAATTTATTGTCAATAGTAAGACCGAGAAATTTTGCACTTACTACTTCTTTTATTGATATATTATCATATGCTAAGGTAATATTAAATTTGCTAGGCCCTCTTTGTCTAAAGTGCATGATATTTGTTTTACTTAAGTTTATTTTTAAATTATTTTTGTCTAGCCATGATACAACTGATGTCAAGGAATCATTAATGTCATTTTCATATACGTCAAATGCCTTACATGCTATTGTGATAGTGCTATCATCTGCAAATAATGTCATGGGTTGCGAGGTGGCGTTGGGCAAATCATTGATATATGCTATGAATGAAGGTGGGCCCAGGACACTGCCTTGTGGAACTCCATACGTCACTTTACGTTTACTAGATCTAGCTACCTCTTCAGTCTTAGTTTCAAGATTCACTCGACTGACTTCAGTGATTTGTGTTCTATCACTCAGGTATGATTTTATTAGATCTAAAACATTACCCCGTATGCCATAAACTTCCAGTTTACTCGTTAATATCCCGTGATCTACATAATCGAACGCCTGGGTCATATCACAGAATATTGAACACACTGGAGAGCTTTTATCAATACACAACAGGACTGGTTTGATACGGTTACCACCGTTAACTGAGAGGACGCTGCTGCCCGTCCTCCGGTGGTTCTGGATGGAGTTTTAGGACATACCCAGGTCCATTCAATTTAAATTAATTCCATTAAGATAATTCGTTTATTATTAACGTTAATGTATTTAGAATACTATGGAACTTCCACAATAATCCGGGATAAATAGCACTAGATCCAAAATCAGATATGATTGAGTATTATAATTTATCACACATACTTTCTCCGACAAGGAATTGAACTTAAGGCAGTTTAATTGAGTTATAGAGATTTTAATTTGGCCGTCTCAATAAAAATAACTTTTGAAAGCAAGCGTTTATTATTCGCAAGTTCCTAATTGTTCCTAATAGTAAAGGGTTCTTAATTATAACATGCGATAAGATAACAAAGTATAATTTGTTTTATTTATTTATTTAAGGTTTTATACCTGATAAAATACCCTGGGTGCAGCAACCATGCCACGATGGAGTTTCTAACGGGCTGTCACAAATAAATGCATTAAAAAAATTCAAAAATCGATTTTAAAAAATGACATATCTTTGCTGTTTGGCCGTTGAAGAGTTCCACTATCCACCTCCCGACTCCGTCATCAGATTAGCTCGGTGATATCAGGCTGTTGCATAGTCATTAAACTTGCACAAGTACGTCAAGTTTCAGCTCGATCAGACGTCAATAAGAGGTCTAAAATACACTTCAAGATTTGATTACTGACAGACAGACAGACATAGAGACAGGTGAAATCAAATATTAACATAATCAAAACATTCTTGTAATTAAATTAAAATAATGAGCCTAAACTTGAAGGTTCAACATGTAATACCTAAAGCATTTTGATGTAGAAAAAGTAATGGATTTCCAAAAGCCGATTTATCAGAGTAAACGTAATGGTAAACCCTACGATTAATTCAACTTTTTGCTAGGCTTATATATCTCTGAAGCGTTAGCAGACTTTGAAAGCTTTCAATACCACAGCTTTGAGGATAGTAGGAAAAATCCGAGAACTTACAAGTCCATTTATTATTCTGAACGGGGGAATCCCTCCATCGCTCAAGATTAAAACGATATCGGCTCCAAACCCGAAGTTTAGGTGTAACGTATATCTATTGTATCAAGATAACGCTTTGGCTATTAATTGTCTCGTTTTAATAACACAAACCGGAAGTATGGGTGCGTGTAATATATTATGTTTGTTTCCAAACAGTTTATTAAAGACGTATTGAAAATAAATTTGATAATGACTAAAACTATGGGTATACCTATATTTTTTATCCATAACAAAAAGGGTTCTTGTAGAATGTAATTAACAAACCTTTATTAAATAATAATGGGCTAGGTTTATTTTAGCCAGTTCTTTTTTTTAGACATTGTCGGTCTTACTATAAAACGCCGCTCAATCCTTGGTCACCGTTTAAGATGCTCTGACAACTTCTCGCTGACGTGAAATGTCATGTGCGAGAACAAGACAGAGAAGTTTAAGCAGTGACTAAGTTTGAACGGCGTTTTATAGTAAGGCCGTGTAAGTTTTTCATTTGAGAGTTGTTACTGCGCGTTTACCCAGCGTTAGAGCTACCTACCTCTTTTTCAAACGAGTTCAAAAAAGGAGGTTTTCAATTAGACTGTATGTTTTTTTTAAATGTTTGTTACGCGATTGCTTGGTTTTAATGATTCTTTTTTTGTTTCGTAGGTCATACTTCATAGGTGGTTCCATACAGCGACGGTGATAATGGAATGGATAGGCCCAGCGCTTGCAAATCGATCAAAATTAACAAGACAACACAATCAGGCATACCTAGCTAAAAGTATGCATATTACATTTGCCGGAAAATAGAGACAGCGAATCTAATTACTGGATGCCAAAAAGAGAACACATGTACATGTATTAGAAGTTTGTATTGTCGTATCGTACGGCTCGCATGTCGCAAAGGCAGAGTATGACTGAAGCGAGTGGAGAGCCGGCGCTCAACATATAGTCTTCAAAATCCGTACGCTTATTTCTCGTCCATTCATCTTATCATTGTCAATGGTTCCATATATTTTATCGAAATTGGTTCAGTAGTTTTTTTAGGGAAGCAATAATGTACGACACAGATAATGTACGGCATGATATTGTACGGCATAATAATGCACAGCATGATAATTGGTGTACATGTACATCGAATATCATGCTGTGCAATATCGTGCCGTGCAATATCATGCCGTACATTATGGGCTCGGCTCAATAATGCACACCCCGATTTTGTACAGCCTGATATTTGATGTACAAGTACACGAATTCCTTATTTGTATAGCAGTTAGGTTCAGGTTATTTTTTTCAATGACAATTTGAATAATGTACTCGGATTATTGGCTGTACAATATAGGTCAGTACTTACTGACAATATAGGTAGACTCGTGCCGATAATGGATGGCCAATATTGTACGACATGGATTGTACAGCATGATATTTGTTGTACATGTACACCAATTATTATTATGCCGTACATTATCGTGTCGGCATATATCATGTTGTACATTATAGACACCCGTTTTTTAATCAAAATACCTCCAAAAAAACAGTCATCCAGGTAATCAAAATTGAAGTAGGTTTCGTGTTTTTTTTTTGTAAAGTACGTGTTATCTTTGTTTTAATTTGTTACGGTCTGTATTGACTTACTTAGGATGAAATCAGAAATAAAAATTCCGTAGGTAGAAATAGATACCAACCATATCTCCATCAACAGCTAGGCATCGGTCTATGGTAAAACCGAAACAAATCAAAAGTCCATATAGGTATATCCGACTTAGAATTATAAACCCAAAGGCCAAACGTAATGAGTACCTACGAACACTGAATAACCAAATAAAAATAAATCGCTCTAGCATCACCTGATCACGTTTCTTCCAGTCGGCGCCTCAAAGACAACCTCTAATGGTCCTATAATGAGATACGCTCAACCTCTAGCTTTCGAAGAATACGCCTCCCAAAGCAACACGGAAAGCACAAAGGAGCCAATCTACCCTATTTTTACTTTTAAACTCGTCATTATAGTAAAGGATTCTCTCAAAATGTTTCGGGTTATTCCATAATTTGTAGGGATTTTGGGAAAATGTGATGATTATACGGTAGCTCTCGGAATTACGAGTATTAAGGGGCTGAGAATTTTGTATTATCGGAAAAATTACTTAATTTAGACCGAAATGTCGGTGTTTCTCGTCTCGTTTCAAGCTCTTTCAGGATTACTAAACTTATTTTGTAAGATGCTACGTGTAAGTAACCTTTTTTTTCCACAATAATTACAAATACCTGCAAAAATAATAATAATAGAATATTAATAATAAGTTGTTGTTATTATAATATTTTTTATAATATTAGTAATATCAAGAATATTATACAATATTTTAATAGTATTAATATTTAATATAATATTAGTGATAGTATTCTATTCATTTATAAATATCTAATTGATTGTGTTTTTGTCTCCTATTATGATAAAATTCAATGGAAAAATGCAATGCAATTAAATCCACATGTAATGGGAGCAAACTGTGCGTCTATTGCATATTGATATAAATTAAATATTTTAAACCAGAAATGACACAAGAAACTGATAGAAAATAAGACAAATTAGTTAGTATAACTATCATCTTTATAATAATAACCTTTGACCGCATCAAGGTATTCAACCCAAAACTCGATCTGCCAGCCTATATCAGCGTAATTAGTAGGTACATGATCCTTACGAAGGTAGCATAGTTACAAGCATTCCTAAGATGTCTCGTCTCACCACATCTCAGTACCAACACGAGAACAAAATTCGGAATGGAGCGAGGTCCAAAACATGGTGGTGCGCACGCGCGAAGCCTCCCCTTTGCACACTGTTCGTTAACCTCGGAGACGCAATTTGAACACAGTTACAGTATGGGAAATCTTTACTTTTTATGCGTTTTCTCGCAAATGCTAGGCAATGAGCTGAAAGACTTACACGCTTAACACAAGATAAAGAAATAAAGAGAATGGTTTTTTTTTTTTTTTTTTTTATGAATGACTATGCTGTTGGCCTCAGGTGGCCTCTACAGCGTCACCGGACTTTAGGCAAGCGCAAACGGCGCTCGGCCTAGGTTTAGGTTAAAGGCGACTAGCTCAAGGGCACCGCAGACGGTACGAACCTCGGCTTGGCCGTCGCCGGGAGTGGGGTCAGACTTGCCCTGGCACCCCAGAAGGGGTATGCCCTGGGGCCCTAGTAGGTTAATCTGGTTGACTACTTGGAGAGAATCTAACAGATCTTCTGACAGATCTGGGGAGTCCTCGACCTCGCCGGCGAGGTGGGTGCGTGTATGTGTGCCTTTGGTAACCGGCGCCTATACCAAAGACGGAATACTTCTTGTTGCTAGGAGTGGTCGGATCAGGCGAGCCCAGCGCCGCCGAGGTGATGACGGCTATGGGGTCGTCCGGGTCGCCCAAGACGTGTCTGGGGCGTCTACGGAAGGGGGGTGGGTCTGTCGTGTCTGTCGTATAGTTCGAGGCTTGGACTATGAGTGGATTGGGATGGTGGGGGGTCGCATCGAAATAGCGGCGCGAAGCGTACTTAATGTACTGACGGATGGAGGGGAGTTCGAGATCGCAGTGCAGGTCGGAGTTTCGCATGAACCAGCTAGCACCGACTGCTCTGCGGATGAATCTATTTTGTATGACTTGGAGTTTCTCTAGATCTATGCTGGAGGCATGAGCGAACGCCACGGAGGCGTACGTCATGACTGGGCGAATACAAGTTTTGTAAATTGTAACCTTATTTCTAAGGGACAATTTACTACGCTCGTTGAGAAGGGGAGTGAGCCGGCCTAAGAAGAAGGCTGCTCGGTTGCGAACTATCTGGATATGCTTAGAGAACGTGAGTCGACGATCAAGGGTCACACCGAGATACTTGGTCTCGGTAGCCCATGGGATGGGCTGGCCGTTGAGCGTGATATGCTTAGAAGGAGGTCTTTTGAACGGATGAAAGTACACGGCTGCACTTTTATCGGGGGGGGAGAAGAGAATGGTTCAAAACTGAACTTCTTAAGTACTTGGATCATGGTAGAACGGGCGCTTTATGGATCTACAGGGTTTTCCAGGAAGTTGTAGCAATGGTCTACTTACCTATCAAAAAGAAGTTTCTAAATTAGAAAAAAATATGTCGATACAAAATACATATTGTGACAGATCATTTTGTTTTCATGTTTTTTTTTAATATTTTTAGTTTTTATTAGGTAAGTATTTGTTTTTTGTTTCGATCTTGCGATCTTTATCGTTACCCCTCACTCCTCTTTTTCCGTGGCAATAAAGTTCGTTTCAGGCGTATCAGGCTATTATATCGACGATAAATAAATTGGTTAAATTTACCACAAGGTTAAATTACAAAAAGAATAATTAGTTTTGTCGAACTTAATTTAGAGGGACGGTAGAATTGGCGCCAATTGTTTTAGTCACTTTGTTGGTCTTTCGGATATTGGCTTCAATAAGTCTTATGCGTCTCGTTAAGTTACTGCGCTATGCCCGTGTACTGCGTCCAAGATCTATGGGTAGCTATGGAACGGAACACCATGAGAGAGCAGCGAATTTGTCTCGCGTCACAAGGTCGGCGACGCTATAAATAGAGGGAGGCATGTTGGAGTCTATGGGATTGTACATGTACAGTTGTACAGGGTACTGTACGGACTTCTCAGGAAACGGCCCACGAAACCTATAAGAATAATTTCACTTACCATGTAGGTTGTAGGGGTTGCTTTTGGGCTGTAGAGTTAGTGAAGGCTTTGGCAAAGCCATACGTTTTCGGATATGATTAAACATATTAATGCTGTAATTAACAATCGTGATCAGATTTTAAAAACATTGGTCGATACGCAAAAGGCTGGATTACTGTAACTGTTGATTCTATGACATCTATTGAAGCAAGCATTCATCTAAAGACTTAGACGAGACCTCTTTAATTCCACTGCAGTACTTAGGGCAACCCTCGAAGGGTTTGGGCCATATCCACCACGATAGTTCAATAGCGGAATGCTGGACTTCTTTACTTATACCTTGCATACTAAGAATAAATTTCCGTATAAATCCCAACGACTATAATGGCAACAGGAAAAATCTAACCCATACTTTCCTAGTCGTCCTAAACCCGTCATTACAAAAGATTTACACAACGGCGGGTTATCATAACCAATCAATCATCGGGTGTATCGCGGATCACACACGATCCCTTCCATGAACAAAAAATCCGCTCTCAGCTTTATTTTTTCGACCGGAGGCGATTTATGCGGGACGAGCGGTCCACCACAGTCCTTAGCAAAAATAAAACGTTTTATAGCACAAAATTAATAACAATAGCATTTTTTTAATATTCTAGGCCACTTTCAAAAACCATAATGTTTATAGGCCTGTGGTTAACCGTCTTATGCATAAAACACAAATAAGTATTTCGAACCTAATTTTGTTAAAAAGTGTCTTGTCCTCTTTTTGCAAACTCAAATCGTAATTCGAAAGAAATTTGACAAAACACTCTTTAACTAAAATAGGTTTGAAATACGTTTTAGCGTTTTAGCATATGACGGTTAGTTTAGTAGGGACTTAATAATATTTCATAATAAATGTGGGGATAAAGCTTCTCGCAATATGTTTGAAGTTAACAGGAGTATTAACTAGTAGTAGTTTGGTATCTTTTCTTTTATCTATCATACTTCAAAGAAGTACCAATTCATTGTCCGTGCAAGCGAAGTGTAGAAATAGTACATTATGATACAAGTGTGCTATGTTAGTCATTACACTAGAGGCGGTAATATGCGCGTCAGCCGCAGGCGAGCGCGATAAGTAAGCCGAGAGTGTAATGACTAAAGCACACACGTTTCATACGACTGTTTTCATCACACTTGCGAGGAAAAAACAAACTCTTTTTGATAATAATCAACCACACAGCGAAAACGTCAACAAATATTTGCTGAAAATGGCGCCCAAACCAGCAATGCGCGCGCAATTGAAATTTGGTTCAGCCGAAGAATAACTCTTTGTTGATACTTATAAAAAAAATACTGTTATTACCCGACTATAATAAGAATGTTTCGTGTACTTACATACATCTATTAACTTGCAGTCAGGTACAAACTTAACTTTACCGGGTTATACCTATTATAGCACTAGTGCTGTAATGTAAAAAGCACGTGTGTGTAATAGCTTGGATTATGAGCCTAAAACGGATGTAATAAGATCTAACGAGCAAGTGTGATGAAAACATTTTTACCATGTGTGAGAAAATAAAAAGGTTCCAGGAAAACCATAAGCCCGAGCTAAAAATTTTTTTTTAAATCTAGATCAGCTCTCTTATGCAATCGGCGATCGGTAGAGCAACACAAAATTCAAAGTAAGTATATATTTTTTTTAAATAATTGTGGTCTTCACATTTTAAACTACAAGGTATATCCCCATTTTTTCTAACGGGTCTTCAGTCGCACCAGCTTTAGAATCTTTATCATCATCATTCATCTTTAGAATACGTAGGTAGTCGTGTATACGTATCATCGCGGTAGGGTGAAGATCTTTGCTTCACATAACTCTACCCAAAACTCTGCTGCGTGCCTAGATTCAGGCGCTCTGGCTCGGCAGGGCTATTCCAGAAATTGCGACGCTATTTGTGTTACCTATCACTGTCATTTAGATTGACATATAAGAGCGACGGGGACCGAAACAATATTGCATGCTCTAGAATGCAGAGCCAGAAGGGATCTCTGCCTTCTTTCTTCAGCTATATAATTGGTATAATTATTTCTTCAGTTTCAATTGGTCGTGTCTCACGCCGCCACCGCTGCCCCGACAGGGCGGTAGTACCCGATCAAGCATGCAAGCGCGTCAGTTACCAGCGCACCACCTCCCATGTTAATGTATTGCAGACTAGGAAAGGCAGATGGATCGCTTTGATTTTATTGGGAAACAGCTGATTTATACGTTTGCTCAATTCCTCTTTGCTAACAAATTTAAACAGTGTAATCTCAAGAATTTTACACGTTTTGAGAAAATTAAGAAAAACTATCAAATAGCGTTAACGATTTTGGGACCTATATTGTTATTCAAATTTTTTTTTAAGCATAGGCTTTTATTAACTACAACAAACTACAAAAACTACTTAGGCTACTTACTACTTACTTTACTACACAAAAAAAAAACAAAAGGATTGTATCCAGACAGATGAAAGTCTATTTATTTTTAAAAGTAGCAGATGAAAGAAAAGTTGTAGCTTTTGAATGCTGCTAAGACCAACCAATGAGGCCAAAACAAACGCAATTATTGCAAAGTACCCGTAGCCCGATACCTTATCGTAGCACTATACCTAATGTGGTAAAAAAATATTATTGTAGCGTTTAGACATTATTCCATCTATTACTTCCTAATCTGTGTGAATGTAATAAATACGGTCTGCAGTGAAACAGCGGATGCCTGATTAGCCCGAGGTGCACTGTGCATACTGATGCACTGTGGGATACTAATATTATGATATTGTTTGTGAATTCATTTTCTAACGAGAGAGGAAGGGAGGCTGGATGGGGGAAGGAGGATGTCCATGTCAACTGTCCATCATTACTTCAATGCCATCGAAGTAATGATGGACAGTTGTACATTTTCTTAAGACTAGTTAGCCTATTTTTGAATATTAGCTTTGCTTATGATGTTAGAATTTCAATAGTACTCGTGTCAGTACAAAGCGGAAGAAGATATTCGTTCTAACTTGTCATCATCTTTCAAAGGGAAAGTTTTTTCATCTTCTTGTATAGAGAGAGCTAGATCCTCCAAGTCTTGTATGTACTAAGGACTTATTCTAAAGACCTTTTTTAAATTTTGTGCCACATGTCCACACTGATGACCTCTGTCGTGCTTTTTGGGACAGTCCGTCTGACACCCAGTGTATTCTTGGATCCCTAACCCGGAGATCGACTTGAACCTTGAACCACATCGTGAACCATACCTTATGTGTCTGCTGCATTTAATCATTCGCCTAAACCAGGGGTCTCAAAACTACGGCCCGTGGGCCAAGACCGGCCCGCGAGTACTCTTGAGGCTTTGTGGAGTAGTCGGTCTGGCCGTTAGGCTAACAAGTTTGGAGACCCCTGGGCCTAAACCATTGTTTAATCAGCTATTTGAAGCACAACTGTCTCATAAGTCATAATCCTCATGACATTCTCCAAAGCTATCAAGTACTGAGTCTCTTCTACTTGTTCATGCTAACCAAGCACTGCTTGTGTATGATTTTGTATTATATTGAATTAATTACACACGCCGGTCGAGACGCGTGATGTGAAGTGTGGAACAATTTCTACTGCCGCCTAGTTACTTGTTTGCGACTTGCTTATTGGTGCGAATCGAGAATCTTGATTGAGAATCACGGAACTCAGTGCATTTTCGGGTTATGATATTAAACTTGTACGGATGTTTTAACACACTTATGTTACTAATTAACGAACTACCGATGTACTTTAAAAAACTCAAAGTCGAATTTTGTAAATAAATAAAAAACCGAGGGCTGCTATTTTACGAGTAACTCCAATAGAATCGGATTCGATTCGAAAATTGCTCTCACGATCTCTGTCTTCTGCATTCAAAATTTCGGAGAAAGATAGTGTAGTTTCCGAATAGAAACCCTTCCAGTGGGAACTAACACTTTCTGTTATTTCTGTCAATCTCATTATTATACATTTTGTTGTTTTTTGCTTTGTTTTTGCAGAGATTACTGATTAAGACTGATTACAGGATACTTGTTTGTACAGCAATCCCCATCATGAAAAGTAAACAACTATCTACCTATAAATTAATTTTCAGGCCGTCAACAGCTGCATAGATTCTCAATTTTATATTTTATTTGGTATAATAGGCATGATGACTACATTTTTTTTATTACCTAATAAAAAAGCTGATCATCAATAGAGCCTATCAACGAAAACAAAATTTAAAATAATTCAAAAATTAATAAGTTCTAAGTATTTTAATTTCAAGCTAGACAGAGAGCGCGCTATACTGAGCTTTGACGTCAAGCCTCAGGCGCGGCATACGAATGCTATACTTAACACGTGCTTTGGGAGAAAGGGATAGAGCATCCCCTCTCTATCCCCACCTAAAACTTTAAACGCTCATATCTCAGAGATTTATCAGCCAATACAATTTATTTTTTCAGTATGTGTAATGTATTTAGTTATATTCATCACTAAGCTTGTTATTTGTCATAAATTAAAGATTAGGCCACATGCCTATTATATTGACTTCGTATTGTAATAATAATTATTAATAGATAGATTTTTTTTAATGTAATTGGCGTATTGTGCCGTTTTAGTTAAATAAATACATAAATTAAAACAAAGCACAGTACCCAGTATTTTTACTTGGACTAGATTATCGACAACGCCCCCATCAAGAGCAGATAGATACAAGCAAACTTGATTTGGTCACGTCTGGACCGCCGCCGCTGGCGTCATCTGCGTAAAGTTTTCCTGTGGAACCTCATTGGGTTTAGAATGGTAGCTGTTCCGATGATGACGTCGAAGTATTAGAACACTGTAATATAACACTTCAATGATTATTAGTAGGTATACCCCTCGAGTCTGAGCTCATTTGTTTTAACGACTGCCATACATTGGTGACTGACGAGACCGGTACATTGCACAGTGTGTCGATAGCTTTTTTTTTACTTTTTTTTTACTATTATAATTATTAGCCATACAGGGCCCGCAGTTTTACCCGCGTTATGACAAACATTTGTGATGATTATGATAAAGTAGGCAATATGTTATTCCGGGAAATAAGTAATTTGGATAAAACTCCATTACGAGTTTTATCCAAATCCGTTCAGCCGTTTTGCCATGAAATATACACACACATACAGACAAACTTTCACTTTTATAATATTAGTAAAGCAAAAAGTCTGACCACCATGAAGCCATCAATATCGGATGGTAGTCGTCGGTGCCACTGAAGAGAGAAGTGAATAGAACGGAAATGTGATGGGCCGCGATTCTACCAATATACATGTTTTTAAACTGAGAATACTCAAAAAGACAATTTAAATAGACGCGTAGGAAACCAAACCACATTGCATCGTAATTATATCAATGCTAATCGGTTGAATGGCATTTCAAGCGTTTTACTTCAAATGCACGACCAATGATTGGCATTTTTTCATCGTAGTTTCTATACAAATAAGTGTGAAACTGGCGACAGCATTTCCATATGATTGTTTTACAACCAATGATTTCTATGTCTATCTATTAACTATATATACTTATGTATGTCTATATTTACAACATTATTTTGACAGCCGTTCTACCAAAGAAGTAAGGTTTTCGCTTTTCTGTGGTCGGTGCTACTTAAGGATCGACAAGTTGAACTCATCGGTGGGCGCGGCTAAAAAGCATGCTCTCATCATCAAACAATCTGTGGGAAAGGGAGAAAGAAAGATAAATGAGCGCGCAATTTTTTTTTTGTCGACCTTTGGCTGCAGTAATGTGGTTGTATAAACTCTGAGTGAATTTATTCCAACTTAAATTATTTGAAATGATTATGGACTAAACTATGCCGCTTGATAAATTATTTTAGAGTTTTCGTATTCCTTATGTTATTTATTTACGTCCAATGTGGCGTTAAAATTGAGCTAAAATACAAGATGTTTCCTGGCTCATAACTTTCATGTTTATTAACTTTTTACTTTCGTAATAATTTACAATCCTAGATAATGAAGAGATTAATCGATATAATACTTAGTCTTGGACCTACAAAATTACATAGTGGAGTAGTAATACTACCGCGTTTCTATGGAGAAGTGACCAACTTGTCTACTCTTAAGTACATGCAATTAGAGCCGTAGTGATTCACAGTAGAGACACAATGCGCCGTTAGCCATTGCTTACAGAGGTGAAACATGATCACCTTCTCAAAACTTGCATGTTTGTTTATTCAAAAGATGTTCATCAATAGCGTGGATTAGTGGTAAAATATAAGTACTGAATGAATCCACTGTGACGGTCTAGATGGTAGGTCTCCTTAGAAGTCGTCTAGATAAGTACCTTCGCAGTTATCAGTTTCCGCCAAGATGTAGCGTGTAAACATTAGGTACTATGTTTCGGTTATATAACGGTTAGGCACTAGCTAGCGTATTAATAAGACTCACCACTGCATGCCTAAGTACCTGCGTATGTCCTTAAACTGGAACCAGAACCACCGGAGAACGGGCAGCAGCGTCTTCTTGGTTAACGGTGGTGAGCATTCTGCGATCCCCAAGCCGCCTGCTAAGCGTGGGGATTATGGCAACCCCTTCCTATTCAGGGAGTGTCCTTCGTCCAGCAGTGGACGTTTTATGGCTGATGACTGCATGTCTGAAAGTACGTGTAAGTTTTCTGCTCAATCCAACACGGCAACCAGCCAGCATTTTTGATGCTGCCTAGAATTTGGGATCGTTTGAAACTAATCACTACACTTAGGCCTTTGTTGCCTATATATTTTAAACGATTATCATATTTAATTTTCACTTTAATTTACGGTGTACAAAATAAAAAAAATCTTCTCTATCTATCTTTAGATATGGATAGGTATTTAAGAATGTCAAATACCTTTAGGCAGCACATTTACTGAGAGAAGGCCACTTAGTATAAACAGACACAGTTAAAATACGATCGCTGGCTTAACAAAACAGAGGGGTGGAAAACTAATAGTCCACATAAAAGAAAAGTTATAGAGAAAAAATATTACAGGGGATTGAATTTCTTATCTCCCGCAGTAGCAAACATCATAAATAATCCACAATAGTAAATCGATTAGTCGCACAGTAGGGTCGGCGCGTGTCCATGGCGACAAAAAGTTCGATACGCTGCAACAATGCGCCCGACGGCGGCGCTTTTGAACCACTGTGCACTCGCCGGATTACAGATAAAATGAGGTGGAAAAATAAATGTTTTTGTTTTTTTACGTATTTTTTTTTTTTGTTTTTAAATCCAAAATTATACGTTATCTGAATACTGACTTTATCCTGCAATTTCGACCGCTATTTTCTCTATGAAATAGAATACGTCTGTATCATAATATTGTATTCTACGTAGGTTTAAGTCAAAGATCTAAAATGCAAGGATCCTGCTTTTTTTTTCAAAATATTACAAATATTTTTTGATGAGTATTTATTTGGAGTGTAAGTCATATTAATATAAAAAATACATAATACAAATAATTACATGTAAAAATAAGTTACTGAGAAAATAACTCTTTGCAAAGGTGCCCATAACGCTGGCTCCATAGCCGCGTTGAATGGCAATGGAATCTATGGCAATGGCTAACCAAATTTCAAATAATGGCGTCGTTTTGTTCTATATCAGTGAAATGTTAAGAGAGAGAGCTAAATCCTCCAAGGTCTTTAAACTAAAAACCTTATACGTCCCGTCGTTAGCAACTGTACAAGCCATGTAAGAGGCCTTCGGGCGGTATATGTACCACTGATTAAGTACCCAGCCGAGAGAGCTAGATCCACCAAAATGTAACGTCAACTCTGATTTTAAGGCTGGCTACTCAAACAGACAAAGTCACATACGTAGTGTTAAACTTTAAATTGTACAGTTGAGAGTTAATTCTCTGTCATTCTGTGTCACTTTATTGTCATAAATTGCTTGCAAGTTTTATACTTGTGCTGTTTATAAGTTTTCATTTCAGTTTATAGGTATTAAAATTACTATTTTGTCTCATTGTAAGGTCACATGTCGAGCCGTGCTGGTGTATAACAGTAAACAATAATTGTCACAGAATATTGCAAAGACATAACATCGACAATATACATTTTGTTTTATAATGACTAAGACTAAGGTACCGCGTCGGTACCTTAGTATGTTTTCTAGTTTTAATGTAAGCAAATATTGATCTTTCATATAAACAAAAATACTACATCGATAAAAAAATATAGCAAAAAGCCTTCAATAAGTACATAAAATATTCTTGTTTCCTATTGCTCTTGACATGTAACACATAAAAATATTAATATATATTATCTACAATAAACAAATATATTAAATGCTTGTATAGTATGTTAAAATGAAATTTAGAAAATATAATGAAAATAACTACTAAGGCAATTTAGTTATAAATTGATAACTATTTGCTTATTTATTTATTTGCGAAATATTTGTTTCTAGGGATGTTTGGAGTTTGTTATCTACCTATTTCGATTTACAGATCAAACTCCAAAGGTTAACTGCCTTTTTCATTTTTTTTGTTTATCTAACAAGTGACCATCTGCGTATACCTTCATCTGGTTGCATCATTATACATAAATAAATAGCTTGACACTTGAAGTATTGTTATTACCGACCGACGTGCAATGAAGTTTTACTGTTCTTGCGAGAATGTTAACAGTTTCATTGACAATTTACAATTGCCAAAGGATGTGTAAATTTAGTTGTAACATTTTATTGTTTTGACTGCCTACTAAGTTGTGCCAAGCTCTAAACCATAAAAATAATTACAATAAATGTGTGTGTCGTGGGACGCCTTGATATTCCTTTTTTGGCTTTCAATAAAAAAAATGCCTTTTGGAACACTTGTTCCTACTTTGTGAGGTCGAATGATAAGTTTGGCAAAAAAGTCATGAAACATACAAAGTTCATACAAAAAATACAATTACGCATGACAAAAAGTGTGGAGCAGCAGATTTATTTCGTGGTTTCCGGATTGATCTCAAAACAAAAGTTGTTCATTAGGATGAATTTAATGAGACCTTAAAATATTGCTCATGCATTCAGTAACACCTTCTCGTGTCCTTTTACTTCGAGATAAGGAATATAGGGGTGAAAAGTTCGGATAGGTATATTACGAGCACTGATTGGCATAAAGCTTACTTACGAGATCTTTGCACACCCTACCCAAATTTTCAGCCGCGTCAACGATTAAATATTCCACCTTATACTATAGCCCGAACACTTCCTCGTTAGAAACTCTACCTTTGGGACGTGCGACGGAATATTTTAGAGACGCAAACACTCAGCCAGCTGTGTAAGCTCTAGGAATGTAGAGCCGAAGAGCTGGCTGTTTAAACAATTGTTCTCTACGTGTAACGTGATGATAAGTTTTATTTTAGAATTTGGGTGGTATGGTATGGTGAGGTTGATGACCGAACGGTCGTCATGTAACGAAACACTTAGAATAAGTTATAATTATAAACAAACTACTTGAACATCCATGCTAAATCAGTTCAGTGTCTTTGTAATATAATTTTATATATATTTTTCTATCCTGTAATGAACACATTATTTATAAACTAACAAGAACGCGAGGTAACTCTGGTCAGTAATTCATTTGTAGAGCCCCAAGATACCGGCTGAGCCGAATTTGGGGCCCACTGCAATTTTAGTATTTGCTTTAATATATAAAGATTATCATCATCAGCCCGGAGACGTCCATGCACTGCTGAACGAAGGCGTGCCCCTTAGACCACCACACTGTACGACATCATAATATCATTAGCATCCACCGGTTGCCCGCGTCTTTCACACAAATAAAGATCTACTCTAAAAATCTCTAATAAAGATCTCTAATAATATTGATTTAGAATTTTGCATTTTACATAAATCTGTTTACTAACTTATACAAATGACATGAACATACAGAGAAACCTTTGCTTTAATAGTATTAATGTGATGATAATGGTTCATTGCCAAGCAATATAAATGACAATAGTATATTATGATACGAGTGTGCTATGTTGGTCATTACACTAGAGGCGGTATTATGCGCGCGAGCCGCAGGCGAGCGCGATAAGGAAGCCGAGAGCGTAATGACTAATAGCACAAGAGTTCCATACGACTGTTTTCGTCACACTTGCGAAGAAAAAACGTTTTTTTTAATAATAATCAACCACACAGCGAAAACGTCAACAAACATTTGCGGAAAATGGCGCCCAAATCAGTAATGCGCGCGCAGGTTGACATTTTCTTCAGCGGCATAAGAACTCTTTGATGGTATTACAAAAAAACTGTAAGTATTACCCGGCTATATTAAGAGTGCTTCGTATACGTACGTCTAATTGTAGTCACGTACAAACTTGACTTTACCGGGTTATACCTATTATAGCACAAGTGCCGTAATGTAAAGCAAAAAGCACGCGTGCGTAATAGCTTGGATTATGAGCCTAAAACCGATGCAATTAGATCCACTTTACGAGCAAGTGTGATGAAAAAGTATTAATCTTATTTCTTCGTCGATTCTTATAAAGGTAACCATTGATTATATACATACAAATACATAATATGCAGTTACGAAACGTAGTTACGAAACGTACTTACGTACGTTATCGTTACTCAGGCTCTACAGGCTCTAGGCTCTAGGGTTTCTGTTACAGAAGCTACGGAATATAATATTATGTTCCCCAAAAAGTACTACTTGGTTAGGCAGGCATCTTGAAATCCAGAGTAAACATGTCCCTTACATATGTTAGTGTGTTCTATCTTATAGATAGACTGCATCAGGCTGAGTGAGTCAAGCGCAAGCCTGCACAGAATTTTGAAAAGGGTAGTATTATAAGTACAACCGAGTTCCTATTAAAATGGTATCCCACAAAATAACCGTCCGATACCACATTCCCACGAGCTGAAGTCCTGTAAGTTTGCGGTTGGCTTTGCGAGAACTTCAAGTGCTCTGTTATCCTAAATTGGACTGTATACAGGACGAAACAGGGGCTTAGTATTCTAAAAAGGAGTATAATTGCTTGGGCTGGGCGCATACGGTTATATCTCATGAATATGGAATCAAAGTGAGGAAGGATGTTCTGCTCAACTAATGTGCGTTAGTGAGTGCATCCTTTAGTGCCTACTTGTACCACTTCTAATTTTTCTTATAGACATGCTTTTGACCATCTCACACATTTTTAAATTTATAGTTACATGTCTGACCTCAATTTATCTACTGTTAAGACAGGGTGATGGTTGAAGATGATCAAAACATCTAGCCATGTTTGAGAAGCTGCACACCGCTGTATTCCCCGCGCTTCTTTCAATAAAATGTAGCCTATTGTTGTTCGTGTATAAGCTACCACTATACCGAATTTCATCCAAATCCTTTCAGCCGTTTCAGCGTACAGGAGCTCAGAGAACAACCAATCATCATATATATAGTTTGCGGTGTGTAAGTTATATATATATATATATAACTTACACACCGCAAACTTTTGCAATTACCATGATGATTGATTGTTCTCTGAGCAAACGATAAATGCAGATGAAATATATATATACTTAAACACAGAGTATGTATATATATATATATATATATATATATACTCTGTGTTTAAGCAAAAATAACATTTATATTATTTAAAGCCAAGTCTCCACATAAAAATAAGCACCCGACGTTGTTCGACCATAACGCTATCACAATGGGAGAGAAAAGTAGCCATTTGTAACAATACTAGAAAAACAGCAACAATCAGGTCGCACAGTTTATTGAAATTCAAAGTGCTATAACGTTTGCCGTGGAACGAGAAACCACCGAGCATCAAGGAATGGAGAGGCCACCGGAGACTTAAGTTATAGAAATAAAAAATTGTTGTTTACTTCCGTATTTTTTTCCGTCTGGTACAAAATTTGTTTATCCAGCTATATGTCTTACAACAAACAAGAAAAATCAATAACTAAAAATTTCACATTAAAAAAATGCAGCCTCAATAAAGACGACTTACTTATTGTGCTACATAGTAAGAAATAATTTTGTTGAAATGAACCTACCAAAACCAAACTTACCAAAGTATTTATGTTAGTGGACAGGTAATAAGTAAATACTTACTTGTATTTGGAAACTTGTGGCATAAAATCATGTTTTTTAAAAAAATGCTCATACTTGTGCCACCACATAAGAATAAACATGACCATTCCAATTTACTCCCAGTATCTATTCCGTCAAAACGCTCGCCTCATTGTCGGTTTCCCACAAAGTGTCAGGCTCTCACGGGAATACGATGAGAAGGAAGAATTCTGAAAAGCCCTTTTTCATAGCAAAATACGTTTTATTACTGGATACAGTTTAGCAGTGTAAATAAATATACAATATCTAGCAAAAAGGTTCAACAATACTGAAGGGTATGTATAATAATATAATATACAATACTCATCATTATGAAAAAATTTTACTATGGGGCCAACCTTGAAAAAAACACAACTGCTCTATACAAAACGGTCATTGACCTTGGACAAAATGTATGGAATAGCTGTTTTTTTTTCGAGATTTCAGTGTTGGTCTCATAATAAAAGTTGTTCATAATTATGAGTACAGACACATACCCTTCAGTATTGTTAAACCTTTTTGTTACACATTGTATATCTATATATTTCAAGCTCAGAGTGAATAGAAATTTTCAACTGAGAGCGTTAGAGTGCGTGCTTCATTTTCAACTGAATCGTCGCTTACCAACAGGCGAGTTTGCGGTCAAAAGCGGACTCATTTGCTTTAATAATAAAAAAAACTTATACATTCTATGATAGGCGACGTATGATGACGTACGTGATGATGATTATGATTTGTATTGATGAAGGAGCGTCTCCTGAGTTTTCACATTAGTGGTTCCGTTTATGAGGTTATGGTGAAATTAGTGACACGTGACAGATTTACTACAGAAAATCAGATGGCATACTTACTTATAGAAAACATACTTATAGTTTGTTTAAACAAAAAGGTCTCGATAACCAATATGCACAAGAAGAGAGGCCTAAGCTGATGACGATTACGAATCTATAGATGGATTATATTGTAGTACAAAATAACCTACTTAATTATATACTTATATAATTATATACTATACTTATTATATATTAATAATAAGAAAACTATACTAAATAAAATGCTACTTTGCTGGAACCACAGAACATAAACGGCTCCAATCTAAGTAAAAGTACATCGAAAGACGTAGAGAACTTCAATGAATCTTATAAAAGGCATCTGAAATACTAAACCCACAACTCACATACGTTTGACGCCCACCGTTTCTTTTTCCTTTGACGCCGTCTCACTTCCTACTTCTAAGATGGTGTTTACAGAGCCCCGCAGTTACAATGGCGATTGAATCCTTATGAGCCACGGACCCGCCTGTAATCTCATACGATTGAAACTGTTTTTCTATCGCACCACTTTGAGAACGCAACATTGAGAAAGGTCGCCTGTGATACAAGCTGATGTTTTTCTGTGGGAACTTCGTTTATAACATTAGATGCGACAAGGGCGGAATTTACTGCAGACCGTTTAGTGAAAAGATTTTATTCATTTTCTAGAGTCCGTCTACTCAAGATGATACACGTATTTACCAATGTATTAGCTTCAAGCACTAGTACTTATTAAGTGCCAATGATATCCTACACTTTAAATTTTCATTCGAAGTTCTGTTCAAGAACTAACAATGAGATGAGCGCTAACGCTGCTCGTCCACTGCCTCGGTGGACGAGCAGCTTCTTCGCTGCGGATGACGTCATTGGCAGAAATACCAGTATCTGGCACAGATTTGCCGATCCAGTGCACGCAGTCCCATATAAATCAATACAAAGCAACAAATCCGTAAGCTCCGTCTACTCCGATTCCGAAGCAGTCGACGCGCAGCGTCAAAGTGATGTCCTGGGGCCTTACCATGAACGCTTATTGTGGGACCGAATACGTCAGCTGCCGACGCTGCGCGACTGTGAATTTAATGCCTCGCAATAAGGTTCGCGGTCGCGCAGTGTCGGCAGCTGAACCTATTCGGTGCCGCTATAAGTGGTTCACGGTACGGCCCCAGGACTTTATTTTATTGTTCAAAGTTCTGGTTGCCGCTGCAGTGATCAGGCAGTACTCATTCTCTTTTACTATCATGATGACGTTTTGTCTGTCTTATGACTTTTTACCATTAAAAAACTAGTCTCCAAGAGCTGTAAGGTTACAGCAGATTTTCCTTTTGTTCATGTGCTGTAATACTTGAAGGATCTAGCTCTCTTTCTCCTGGCTCTCTGGCTGGATATATAATCAAAGGCTGTAATAATCATATTTGGATCAAAAACATTAGGTAAAATGTCTTGCTTTTCTCATTACATAACCTATAGTTATGGTCGACAATTTAGAAGGTCATAGTAAGTCATAATGACTAAGGTTTTTAAGCCATAGCTCTTCATGTCCACGTCTAATGGAATTTTGATGCATTTGAACGAAGGATTGGATTCGACCGTTCTGTGTTTGTTTTGCCATAAGATCATTGTTTACTGAGTATTATATTGAATTTCTTTGCTTGAACTGGATATTGTTCTTTATACAACAAAACATATTGTTTTCTTATCTCTTATTTGTCTTTATCTATTTTTAGATGATCCACAGAGTCGCTTCTAAATAAAAAATCGGGTAAATATATTTTAATAGCTTCCTAATAAATAAATATAAATATATCGGTGGACATTTCTCACACAGCGCCATCTAGCCCTAAACTAAGCAAGACTTCATCATCACCATCGGCCCAGAGACGTCCACTGCTGAAGGAAAGCCTCTCCCTTAGACCGCCACACTGTACGACAACCTGCTATTTGCATCCACCGGTTGCCCGCAACTTTTACAATGTCGTCGGTCCACCTAGTGGGAGGCCTTCCTACGCTTCGACTTCCGGTTCGCGGTCGCCACTTTCTTAGGAACCTTGCTTCCCCATCGGTTATCAGTTCTTCGAGTGCTGTGGCCTGCCCATTTCCACTTCAACTTGCAAACCTTGCTAAGCAAAGCTGGTATATAGAACCTATAGCTGATAGAATACTTATATACTATATAGCTCCTGTTAGCCTTCCTTTTTATCTGAAACTTTAAAACGGTATTTCCCTTTTCAAGTCTCATTTTAAATTCCTTTATCCTTCAAGCTCTAAACGAATTCGAGTGTTATCGAGCACGATCGAAAGGGGATCGAACTTCTAGGTAAGTATATAGGATTGGCGCTAGTGCAGATGAAATTGGTTGAGATGTGACGTGCAGTAAGTAACTCACAGTAGCAAAAGCAGTTCTCGTCGTATCGTACTCCACCTACAAACATGAAACAAAAAAACGGAACATAGGAAAAACAAAGAAACGTTAGCGTTTATTTTTCCGATATTCATTTAGTCTCGTGTCCAGTATGCACCGTTCACCACTTTATTAAATAAAAGAAAGGAAGTAAGTAACCTTTCTGAGAAAAAGAGCTAGATCCTCCAAGCATTTCTGTGATGTGAAAACTTTTTGTATATCAATCATGTGACGAGACGAGCAAGACGTTCGCCTGGTGGTAAGCGTCACGTCTGCCACTAGCAGTAGCAGTCCCAGAATTGTGAACTTGCGAACACAATCCCGCGCCGCACTGCACTGCGGTCGTCACCCGTCTTAGTTGTCTCCGTCACCGATATTAGATGTTAAATCTCTTCATACATCGTTACATTGCCCTTCAAACCGGAACACAGTAATGCTTGCACACTACTGCTTGGCGGTTGAATAACTGGCAAAGGTGTGGTACTTCCCCAGGTGGACTCTGCAGTGACTCTGTAGAGTCCTACCACTACAAAAGACTTTCAATACAGAATTCTGTTTTTTTTGAGTTCATGATGTTTTGATTACTTAGTACTTAGATTTATACGAGACTTAACAAAAACGGCCATCAAAGGTAACCGTCCGCACGATTAGATATTTTTAAGCGTTTCCGTCATTTTTGCAGTCTATCTTGCAGTTGTCTAAAAGCACCATCGATTATTCGAGTCGTCAGTTCTCCCGCATACCAAGTTCATTATTTCACTGACACTGCAGTCAGAGAGCCGAAGTTATTGCCTTTGGAGTCGATTTCCTTGGAAATCCGGGGCGGATGCGGCCCGGAGCTCGCTGCGAGCACGTCTTACCACTTTCGCGTCTTCCATTTTAATGGAATTCCTTTTTCTAGCTGTATTTTGTATGAGCAACAGTTTCTCTATAAATTATTGGTAAGGTTTTAGCAGTAGTGTAGCTCTTGTAGAGTAGCTCATTTAGGTGGTCTTGGAGGTTTTTTTTTTGTTTACAGTCTAGGTGTTTGACCCCAGCTCACGTAATTTTATGTAGTCGAAAATGGTAAGCCTGGAGTAGGAACAAGTTGCCTGTACACGCTGTTATGGTATGAATATAAGCTATTAGCGTTTGAATGTCGTTTCGCATAATGTTAAGATTTAAGATTTAATGTAATTGTCAGAACATTAACAATTAAGAGAAGATGCAGTCTACGATGGAGCACGCTTACCATGACGCTAACCAAGACGAAACCTATTCACTCGCAGTTAGAGTTAATATGCATTTTTTCCGGCCAGTCTGATGTTGGGTGACAAATCACCTCTCTGTAAGTAAGTAATAAGTAAGTAATCGTACTGTTGTAGGCATTGCGTGTATACCCGGAGCACTCACGCTCACTAAAAAGCTTCTTGCGGCGGCGTCGTGTGTCGGGTCGCCCTCTTCCCTCCAATATGGTTGAGGAGAGCGATGGCTGGCACATGCGTCAACTGTGGACGGGTGCTGCTTGCGGGAGCTGGACTGCTCGGAGTATACACGCAATTCTAGCAATAATTAGTAATACTACGTTAGGTTCCTTTGGTATATTCTTTTTGTAAAGCCTTCAGCTTTTAAGTTATTAAGTGTAAAATTTAGTTTATAAAAAAAAAAAAAAGTTGACAAAATGCACGGACCCGCAGTCCGTGGCTAATAAATAATTTAAAAAAATCACCTCTCTGCCAAGTTTCATGATAAACGACAGAAAGCACAAATAAATACGTTATGGACCTTTAAAAAGATACATTTCACCCGAATTTTTCCTAAAAACCTCTATCACACATCTGCATCTGCGACACAGTTTTTTTCTTCTGCAGGTGTCATCAATGTTCATTGTGCGTTATTCTTTATGTTATTGTTCCACATAAACTGACGGCGTATCGGAGGGATCGTCGCCGGAACCGTTGTACTATTATTTATTCTGTGCCGGAACGAAGTAATTCGCCAAAGAACTAAAGTTATCGACATAGTTCAACGTATTAGTGAGCTGAAGTGGCAGCGGGCTGGTCATATCTGTCGCAGAACCGATAACCGCTGGGGTAGACGTGTTCTAGAGTGGAGGCCACGTATCGGCAAACGTAGGGTAGGACGTCCTGAGACTCGACGCAGTGACTGTACGACAGCCGGCAGTGATTTATTTATTTATTTATTTATTAGGCACTTACAACAGATCATAGAAATTGCATAATACAGTAACATGTTGAAAAATACAGAACGATCCCATGATCCAAAATAGTAAGCGCTCGACATGGCTAAAACAGTAGATTCGGATTGCAAATATTACATAATTTAGACACTTAAAAAATAATAATATATATATATCAAAACAATAATAACAGACGTTGTGAGCTAGACCAATGTTATAAAAAGGGTATGTTATAAATATCGTTGGTACCTACCTACACTAATAGAACTGTTGAAGTCGAGTTTAATTATTTATTTATTTAATTATTTATTAGATTGGAAGCGGATAACTAAAGATCGGGCTGCACTCAGCGTACATTCGGAGTGGCCTATGTCCAGCAGTGGACTATGACAGGCTGAGTATGATGATGATGATGACGATGAATAATAAAACCCTCTCAGTCAGGGTCTGTGTCTGTGTCGGCGCATGACGTCACAACATGAAGTATATCAGGATATGTCGTAAACTGCGGGTGATATCATAAAATAAGATCACCTAATAAAATTATCGATAAAATTACGCGTATTCGAGTCGGCAACATCGAGTATCCTTACTTAGATGTAGAGTAAAGAAAACTGGAATAATTTCACGTGACACGTAAACGCATTACGGCTTTATGATCTTTTTTATCGAATAGGATTCGAAATAGAATTGTTTGTATTATAACACGCTTTACAAAAAACAACCGACTTCAATTTCTACCTGGATGACATCTTCATATTTTCCCGTTATTATTCCAGCAATTTTCATTTAAAAACCAAACTACTGAACTCATTTCGATAAAAAAAATATTTCAACATCGGTACACAATTGACGGAGAAATCGGTGAAAATACATTTAAAAAACATACAGTAGAACATAGAATCACATCCTCTTTTTTTGAAGTCGGTTAAAAATTGGTATCTATTACATAGTTACCAATTTTAACGTGCCTAATAATATTAGCAGTTTGGAATTGTTAAAGTAAAGCCCAGTATAAACCCTGTGTTAACTCGATATTTTTATTTTTTCTTTGGTAATCGACAAAAGGATAATCAACTTGTCACCTCACTTGCGCGTTTACTTAGCTTGCAGAATAGGGACCGGCCGATCGAAAATCTCTAGCGATGAAAAAAAAAACTCTCTATCTCTCTATCTCGACCAGGCTTTATTCCTAAACTCACCTTATAATGTTCCGCCCGTTCCATGTAATTTGCAGAGGCTGCCGTGCTACGCAAATCTGATCCTGTGATCACCATAATGGTTATGTTACCACTATAATGGTTTTGGTTATAACGCCATTAGATGCAACAGAGCTGTAGGGACTGAAGGAGTGTTGAACTTAATAGAAAAGCGGACGTGATAAACTGTTAATAGAGACCACAGAACTCCAATATTTAGTAGACTTATGTATGTATCAAAGACATTGTAATAGTACTAGTATATATAAAGAGAGAGAGTCTTTAGCGTTTTGAACTTTTGAATTTTTTGAACGTCAGAATTTTTATTATTTTTGTCTTTTTTCAGATTTTGTTATGTAGCTCAATGAGATGCTATTTTCTGCAAAAAAATATAGCATCGTTTTTATATCAAACGTGGCACTTATTTTAAAAGACCTTGAAAGGTACACAATGATCTCAAATGACGGGAGTTAATACAATCCAACAATACACACGTTTCTCTACATAATCTTATAATTTTGGCGTAGTTGTTGCCCTATTCTTCACTCCGAAAGCGAATCGTCAGCAAGAAATTGAATCCAATCTCGAATTAAATAATTCGAACCTTCGATTATGTTAAAAAGATCACTCAACTGAGGCAAAAAAGCAATTATGTGAAAAGTCCTAGACCTGACGATTCATTGACCTCATCTTTCTGACTTTAACTTACGCTACTTTAGTCTCTAAAACGTGACAGTTATAGGTGTCTTTTCCTTAACAGGATAAAGGAGCGTGTCACATTGTCCGCATAGCTTTGTGGCATAGAGCACGGGACGTGTTCCAAGTTGCAAGATATTACACGACATTGAAAAAAAAGCATGCTGCCTTTTGCAACTTACGTGTCGTCGCATATTCATCCCTCTAAAACTTTCAAGCAAATGTCACCTTTAACTTAAAATTTTAAGATGTATATTTCAGTGTAGTGTTTTAATTTAAGGTACTATAAACTTATTTTATTGTTTACGTTTACTATGAAGTCAGACCGAAGTTATTTTTGATACGATGCGAGGATTCACCGCAGCAATGACCAGTAATGGGCACTCGAGTAAGTTTTATAAACTGCTTATTATGGTAATGCACAACGTTTTTACCTGGTATGGCTTTAGGCTATATAGGTATGAGAGTTTTCGTCTCATCAGCCTACTAACTACTTCATCATCATCATCAGCCCGGAGACGTCCACTGCTGAACGAAGGCGACCCTTAAGCTTTGGTCTGGTGATCATGACGCACAACGCTGCGGTATGCGGTATGCGTTGCCGGACACTCAATCATATGAAAAACGTCGAGAATGTTCTCTTGTTCCGTCGCAGTATGCGTCAGCGGCGAGGGGCAAGCGCGGTGAAGTGGGGAGGTGTACTCCCGCACAGCGCGGCGTCATTCTCGGTTCAACGCTGCGATGTGCGGTGTGCGTCACGTTCATGTTCACGTCTACCTTGGTAGCTGCGGCAAAATCAACTGACCACCTCTCCGCAGGGACGCTAAATGCTGTGTCGAAACGCTGCGTTGCGGCGCATACCGCAGCGTTGTGCGTCATGATCACCAGACCAAAGCTTTAGACCGCCACACTCTACGACAACCTGTCATTTGCATCCACCGGTTGCCCACGACTTTTACAATGTCGTCGGTGCACCTAGAGGGCGGCCTTCGCCTACGCTGAGTCTTCCGGTTCGCGGTCGCCACTCAAGAACCTTTCTACCCCATCGGTTATCAGTTCGTCGAGCGATGTGGCCTGCCCATTGCCATTTCTAACTTGCAAACCCTGCGAGCTATGTCGATGACTTTAGTTCTTTGGCGAATATCCTCGATCCGGATTTTTCGCGCAAAGTAATTCCGAGCATAGCTCTCTCCATTGCCCGATGCTAACTACTTACTTACCTTAAAATAACTATAGCATTAATTTTCTAAAAATAAAAGCCGGTCATCCGACTACTTCCTTGACTTTTATGTAAAGGCCGCCCTTGCCTGATTTGTCCATAGGCTATCATGATTGCTTACCATCAAGCAAGACTTCCACTTGTTATTGGATTAATAATAATAATAATAATAATTCATTTATTTCGGATATTAAAAATCCATATAATATACAAAAAATTGTTACAAAATAAAATAATATTATAACATAAAATAAAAAACACACTAAAAATTAAACAGAAATTGAATTAAATTTCGAAATTATAATAGGTACCTACTTGTATATATGAGGGACCACTGGCGTGCAGCTGCATCCACCTCCTAAACATCGGCGAGTGCCACCGCTCGGATAATACGCTCAGTATACCGGATTAGAATGAAATCAATCTTTTCGGAACAAGCTATAATTTTAGAAATAAGAACAATATCATTCGCGTTTTCCTTGCCTTGAAATGCAGTTGATTTTGCATATAGCCAGGGTTAGTGGCTTTTGATCTAATAATGTAGCCTCAAAGAAGCCCCGCGAGTAAAGCCGAGGTAACGTGGCAACTCTACGGATTCTGAACGTAACCTTATCATACCCACACGTACCTATTCCTTGACAATTTCAATCGGCAACCTGCCGAGACTGAATGATTTGAGAAGCGCTAAATGAACATTCTTTTTAGCAGGAAAATAATACAAATATAACCCTACAATATTTTCTGGAACCAGATACGTCTGATGCCAATTTTAAAATTACAAAAATATATATGAGCAACACTTTATCATATGTAAAAGAGGGACGTGAACTAAATGTTCCCGACTAAGCATCAGTTGCATGGATGCAGTTTGTAGCTGCACATTTTGGAATGTAAGGTTCAAGGTTCTCATATTTTGATGCTACATAACCGAACCATACTAAATGCTACTGTCATTTATGGAAAAGTGTTTATTATGGGCAAGTGTATTTATTAACTATAACATAAAAACTAGCTACCTCAACTACTTATCGTACCAGGTACAACAAAAGATCAAAAAGATTGTATCTATGATCAAGACCGATGAAAGTCCAGAGACAATTCACAAATGCCCACTCAAACACAGACCAGTGGAACAGTTATGGTACCTATTTGTTTTATTACTGTGTATACCATAATTATTTTTATTGGTAGAAAACTCGTTCCACAAATCTATCTTTAGAATACGTTCTAGAGAATAGGCGTGTGGCCTAATGTTTAGTTTATGACAAATAACAGGCTTAGTGACAATATAACTAAACACATTACACATACTGAAAAAATAAATTGTTGGCTGATAAATCTCTGAGATATGAGCGTTTAAAGTTTTAGGTGGGGATAGAGAGGGGATGCTCTATCCCTTTCTCGCAAAGCACGTGTTAGTATAGCATTTGTATGCCGCGCCTGAGTCTCGACGTCATAGCTCAGTATAGCGCGCTCTCTGTCTAGCTTGAAATTAAAATACTTACAACTTATTTGTTTTTGAGTTATTTTAAATTTTGTTTTGTTGATAGGCTCTATTGATGATCAGCTTTTTTATGAGGTAATAAAAAAAATTTAGTCAAAATTGTAGTTATGTAATTGCGACATTGAGTAACCATAGCTCTACCTTGATGTAAATAAGAATGGCATGTGAATTGTATGGTGTATCGTAGGTTCTGGAATACCCGCAGTAAAAAAAGTAACACTCTCTAAGAGTAGAAACCATCTCCAGCTTAACTCGTGGACCTGGTCCTATAAATAGCCAGACGCGAAGCTGGCTATGATTTAATAAACGCAATAACGGTAATGATCCTCAGCTCGCGGCGGATGCAATAAAACACCAGAGCGACTTACACCAGGAGCTTGCAGGACGGCAGTAATCGACGGAACTGCTCGATCCCTTAATACAGTAATCACTTTGTTGTATTGCTTTCGACGGCACGGGACAGGGAACTGCCGGGCAATACCATAAATGGGTAAGTTTTAAAGGTCTAAGGCATTCGATCTTTAGACACATGTCTCTCTCGTGAGGAGGACGGAGACAAAATAATGCCACTTTAGCTTGATGGAGTGACTATCGCTGGTCATCTTAGGACTAGAATGTTAGGACTACATCTAGAAGGGTGAATGTGCTCGTTAGTTTGTTTTTTCTTTCTAAATTAGTGGCCATGTAAAAATGTTCACCCAGTATTGTGGTCTAAAAAATTTTTATTTAAAAAACAAAATCTCTTCTAGGAAAAAAGTATTTTTCAAATCCCAAAAATTCTGACGGTTATTTATTTTACAGACAATGATGATTTCAAAACTTCATTAGCTACCGATCACGGTAAATCACGTTTGTTAAAAATTTGTTTGTTTACGTGGTAAACAAATAGGTACTTATCTGAAATAAAATATTAATATCACTTTCTTGATTTCGTACTTCCCAAGAATGGATCGCACTGCCATTTTTCTTGTTTCTTTAGAAATACAATATGTTAGCTAATAATGATACTGTCCCTTAATAGACTGGCTGTAGGATGGACGAATCGGTATTGTTTGTCTGACTCCAAAAATAAAATACTCCATTTTATTTCGAGAACAGCACATGAAAAGGTTAAAGGTTGCGCAAAAGGGGAATGTGGGCAAAACGAATGCTAAAATACAAATTGAAACGATCCTCGAAATAAAGTTGAAAAATACCGACGTGAAGCTGTATGTAGGTCTGTAACGAACACGGTGTAGGCTCTGAATGGAAATAGCAAAAAACGCCTCTACCTGTTTTTTTTAATAGCTGCCTTCAAGTTTTAAAATAAAACACACGGCATTACTTTTCATAGTCGTCCTCGCCAAGAAATTTCGGATTTTTTATTTGGTCCAGATTTTGTGGAAATGTCTAGATTATGTTCGTAATATTTGTATTCTCAGGTAAACTCGGAAATCTCTAAAAAATATTGTCTTACGGAAATAGATACATCAGTTAATGACATATTATTAGCATTTTTTATTCTGCGATCACGATGTTTATTAGACAAGAATATTACATATTGCTCATTTTTGAGCACATCAGCTTTAGTCTGAGAAGGGTACTTATCTTGTTGATAAGGTCCACGCTAAACATATTTGGAAAACCGGCAATGACTCTTTTCCTCTCATAATTTGGTTGTCTCTTTTTTTCAGAAATCCAGTTCGTTAACAAAGGATGACTGGAGCACCACAATAAAGGTAAATTCAAGACCTAGTTAGTATTCAATTTTTTTTTTTTTTGTTGTTCCGTCTATACTTCCTCCGACACAGGTCGGAGACATAGTTAGACCAAACATGTTGCTTACACTGTTTAATGTGGTTTTGAACTGTATTCAATTCTCTAGTATTCAATTAAGATATTAGTAAAGTAGTCATTGGAATATAGAGCCCAATAAAAGTGTTAGCATTTCTTAAAAAAATAATGTGTGGTTAAAATACCAAAGAAAACCATTAACTGAGCTGTAAAAAAGATTCATGTTTAATGTTAAGGTGGGGAATACATGGGAGAGGTTTTGTAGAAAAAGATATTGCACACGACACAAGGCAGGGCTGGTGACCAATGTTATGGAGGCTGTGAAATACTGAGCTGTAGAACTTTCACGGCGCCATTCGTTTATCGAAATAAATAGGGTGTTTGCAGCAGGCATGTTTAGTAAAATTTTGAGACAGTTTGGTTGCAGTTTTTGCCAAAAATGCTTTTAGAACAGTCATATTATATTATATTTTCGCCGAATATTTTCAATGGCTATTCTCAGTGATTTTATTAATTGCGATTTTTTAAAACTACTTTCAGTTATCTTTAATTTGTAGTAGAAGGATTCTATTGCAGAGACCGCTTGGGGAAGTACCACATCTTTGCCAGTTATTCAACCGCCAAGCAGTAGTGTGCATGCATTACTGTGTTTTGGTTTGAAGGGCAATGTTACCAGAGAAATTACTGGACATGAAGAGATTTGACATCTAATAACTCAGGGTGACGAGCGCAGTGCAGTACAGGATTATTTCGCCAGTTCACAATTTTGGCATAATACTGTTATGGGCAGGCGTGACGCTTACCATCGGGCGAACGTTTCGCCAACCTTTTCACTCCATTGAATATTAAAAAAAAACTGTAAGCGAAATAGGTAGCGCCGGGTGATTCTGGCCCTTAAGCAAACGCTATTTATCTAAGTAACCATTAAGTGCGCTAAGAACATTTTAAGGTGAAATTTCCGTCCTATTCACTATCAATCCAAAATTCCTGTCTTTTGTAAAGGGATACCTTTATTTCGTTTCTATCAGTTCAGCTGAGTTATGCGGATCTTTATCTCGGACTGAGGCCCTTTGCGGTCCCTTACAAGGTCCGGTATGTCTTTCTCAATGCGAATAACTATAATACCAAATTATGGGGCACCACTGACTGTATAAGCTCATTGAAATTACACTTTATTGTCTAGTTTATAAGAAAGTAATTGAGAATTTTGCTATAATGTTTCGGGTCATTTAACGGATTTTTTGTATAATTGACAAGCTCACAGGCATGTTTCGTAGCGGTAGCTGTCCCTTATAAATTTATAGGTTATAATAAAAATAGATCTTGCTGCTGCTCTTCAAGCCTACTTTATCTGCTCGACGTACATCCTTTATATTCTGCCGAAAAACAAAATGTGGATTTGGTAATCCGATATATGGATCCAACAATAATTTCAAATCAACTAAAAGTTTTAACATTTGACGATGAACAAAAACGTCCCAAAGTACTTGATGCTATGGGTGCCCCTTGATACGCAGAAACTTTTTATTCCTAAAATTGTTTGGCGGAAATTGTTCAGCATAAATTTGTTTTGCTTAATGGTACCTTAGCAGAAAGGTTTCTTTGCAGTATATGTTTTTAGGCATACTTATTGTTTGGCCTTAAATTATTTAGCATGTTATTAGTTTGGCATTGATTTATTAGGCATAATATTGCTTGTATTGTTAATTGTCATAAAAAGCATTGGGCGATTTGAGTTGGTTAGGTTTGAAATGAACAGATCCGAATCAGAGCACCCCGACTCCACCTAGTCTTGTGGTCCCTACCCCTAGAGTGTATATAAAAAGCGCGGGCCTGTGTGCTAGGGTATCATAAATAAAGCGTATATATTTCTGAAGACTATAATTGATGAAACTTGCAAACATTATTCAAGTGTTAAGTACTGGTAAGGACTGATTGCTTCTCAGTCCCGTACTAGGCTTGCCTTGTATGGAGTGGCTGTGTTTAAGAGACATAATGGCTGCCAAGGGATTCTATCCACAGAGCCAATATTCTCTAGAGATACTCAAAGACTCAGATGCGTGAATCAACTGTATACAAATATATGCATGCAGCCGTAAAATTGCAACGGTAGCAACAGGTACGGTAGCCGACAGTAGCAATTTGCCTACGGTAAGCGTGTATTGGACGAGTTTTATTAAAATATCGACATTCTTAAATAGTCGTGTGTAAAAACATAAGTGAAAAAGGAAAATGCATTTAGGAGAGTAGATAATTATAAATATCTTGTCCCTGTTTTTTACATACATTCATACGTCAATAATATCCTGGAATGACTAACTACACTCTATAAGGATATATATACTGCTTAAATAAAGTAGGCACTTTACATACTTACATACATTATCGTTTGGTTACATTTGATTTGGCAGGAAGTTTGATTGCTTCACTTGGATTGACTCAGCCCAGTCTCTCTGGGCAACTCTAAAGAATATCGTCTACGATTCTACCAATAACTTATTACTTTGTAGTTCCATGATCAATTTACTCGTATGACAGAAAATATGTGTCTCCAGTCAGTTTTATCGGTTTCTTCTAAGTAAACATACTCCATCGTAGACGCATCTTCAGGGACTTTTTAATAAACGTACATTGGTCTAGGAGTAGTTAATCAGTCTTTTGCCTTTTTCTTAGAGTAAATATAAAGAAAGATTAACTATTCCGAGGCTACTCAACGTTTATTAATAAGGTATATAGCGTCATATACTATCATATCACCAAATATAATATATATAATATGTCAATGGTAGGTACATAAACTCCAAAGAGCTCATTGGTGCAGGCCAGGGATTTTAAACCGCAACCTCACGCTTTCAAGTCGAGCGGTCTCCCAACTAGGCTACTATGGATTGGCGGTCTCCCAACTACGTTAGTACGGCTTAACTATATTCTGGCGCCGAAATTGCTACGTCCTACAAAAGATATTAAAGTCAGTCCCATCTTAGGAAGAGCACCTCCAATATTGACTTTGCATTACCATATTATTGGCCTCTCGTTTCTACTTTCAATATTGTATCCAACATTATAATATGTAGTATCGTCTATATTTTAGTAGTCTAGAAGTCTCTATTTTAGGCAAAAATGCTTTTTTAAATCTAAAGGAGTTATTGTCTTCTTTTTTATAATATTGGTAATAGAGCTTCGCTTGGATCGCGTAATTATTTTCTTTGTTTCCACAGTTTTTATTTGCCCAGCGAAAATATGTGACTATGCCAAATTCTGTTTTTCATCAAACCCAGAGTATATACGAGTATAAACAGATTCCTTGCTCCATTCTAAGCCGTCTTGTTACTTAGAATCAGACAGGCTGTGTTCAAACGCAAACCTATCTTAGCATGCCATTTCTGACTACTTTGCCTTGTAAGTATATTGTTGTTGAGTAAATATATCGGACCTGGGTAAGTCCTAAAACTGAATCCCCCTCCTCTCTTCTTCTTCTCCCTTCAAACTTTAATCACTCAAAAACAAATCCTCCAATCGTTACCAGTTAACCAGTTACACATTGTATACACGAGCCACATTCCACTTCCTTAATAGCGGTCTAATAGACCACTGTTAAGGAAATCACACGTTGGTACACTCCGGCTCTGTATGAGCTATAACCCTAAGTGAGGTCTGGCGGACCCTTGCGGGCCTGCCGCGGGCGGCCTGCGAGACCACGAACTTGAACTAGCTTTATCTTACTTGCGTTAGATCTAGAATTATGATTGGAAATAGCTCAGGTTTCCTTTATAGATGTTTAGATTACATACTTAGATAGAAACTATATTATGCATGTGTGCACCACGTTTTTTTAATAGAAAGATTGGAATCCAAGAAGATTTATTTATTTAAACTTTTACACAAAATGCAGCTTGCAGGCTTACTCCTAGGTGCTACATTTGTATCTTAGTTTAATTATATAAATTCTTACTTGCAATACAACTTAACTTACAACCAACAACTATTTTACACCACATCAACATTAATAACAATAGAAAGAACACCTAATATACCCAGCTACATAATTACAAGCAGATGATTCACGTGATGGTATGCATTGGACACCTGCAACATTATTGGTGCTGCCGATGCATTTAATGTTTGCGATGTTTTCCTCGATTATTTTTACTTAAAGAAACGCAGTGACTCATTTTATTTTTACTTTTATCGGGTATAATATAGGGTTCATACACGTAATGTTTGAATGACCGTTATGCATGGCGGACGTTAGCAGACTGACCAAATAAGTGTGACGTCACACGCTCCGTCTGCATAATCGGAGCTACGGCCGCAAGGTTGCTCATCACAACTTTGCTACAACTACTAAGTTTGTAGCACCAATTTCATCAATTTCATCAAATTTATCTAATAAACGTTATTTTCTTTCTTCTTTATTGACATCGCATTCTGCCAGTGTCAAGTATACATGTAGGTATGTTTCAAGTGTTTATACTAACAAGTCGAATAAGAGACAAAACCATAGTCAGTCACACAAAATTAGTCACAGTCAAATCCAAGTGATGCCAAGTTGTGGCGACTTTACTACAAGCTTTCATGGAGTTTGGAAAACAACACGCAAAGACAAGTTTCACCATATTATATTACTTGCCTACATTTGTGACACTTAATGAGAATTTAAGAAATCATAAAATGCAGCGATATGATTTTTCCGGGTTCCAGTCAAAACTCCAAATAGACGATTGCACACTACACCCCTCATAACCAGGGCTACCATCCGGATTTGTCTAGCTCTAGACAGCGAGCGTCCAGTCCACATTTAAAGCGTTTTGCTCAGACTTGTAACTGTCCGAATTTTTGATGTGAAAAAGATGTGAAATATAAATCAATTAAGAAGAAATATAAAAAACCTACAACCCACCCATCAGCCAGAAAACGTCCACTGCTGGACAAAGGCCTCCCCCTTAATAGGGAGGTGTTGCCATAATCCCCACGCTTGGCAGGCGGCTTGAAAAAAATACCTACATCATTACATGATAATGAGCGATTATCGGACAACCAATAAAAAAAAATATAGTTCATAAAAATCCGTTCGATGGCAATGAAGAGACATGGCCCTGAACAGTTTCACTATCTTGTAGTTCTGAAGATTTTGAACGAATGAAGCAAAGTAAAAAGGTAAAAAAAAAGTAACCTTATTTTATTTATATCAGGTCTGTCATGCGTTTTTAGGGGTTATTATAATATAATACTATGTGTTACTTACCTATAGTATTTCTTAAGCTTTCGTTATTCCACGCAAATTAGTAAGTGTGCCTTGCCAATTGATGAATTAATTACTATCATTAAAAATAACAATTACTATCAACAAAAAATAATAACAATAACGTAACGTAACAATAATAATTTATCAGAATTTTAACAAAATGAAATAAGAAAACTTGCAAAAGCTCTTCACCAACGAACGCGAACTGTAAAGTGAAGCAGTGAAGGCGAGTGAACTGCTTTTTCACAAGAAAAATGCGAAAAAAAGTGGGCCATATCTCGCCAGCGCCGTCTATCTTTTGGCTGTATAACTACGTTTTGACGGCTGTCAGAAAACTTCCCATTATAATGTATCGGCCAAGCAGATGGGCGGATGCGAGGCAGTCGCCGTTCGTCTGCCCTTGTAGAACATGCGCTGTACATGAGATTTATTATTTTACATTGAAACTAAAAAGTCCGTACTATTTAGGAAAATGTATGTGTCGTCAGATTAAATACTAATATACTAGCTAACTTCACTGCTATTGCCTCGAGAAGATGGTTACCCTACACGTAATAAAAGCCAAGTATCCTGGCAACATCTGTTCCTAGCGACTGGTCACACCACGAATGGCGGTAATGAGTGTAGATTGCGATAATGCCTCCGCGAACGGCGGGAAATTGACGCGCCAATTTGCGGGTAGATGTAGAATGAAAGTACCTTCGCACACGATACGCTTCCGCGTACTGCGCGTAGGGAAGGTTAGATGGCCGTGTGTGATTTAGGAACTGTATAATGTTATCGACATGAGTCTAGTGCTTTTCGTTAAAAATAACTAGATTGTGCTTGTATTCAAAATGTCCTTACTAAGGTCATTAAAGTCGATACTAATTAGCTTACCGTTATAAGCCAGGAAAGGGGAAAGGAAGGAAGAGGAGTTATAATTAATTCGTAAAATAACATCTTTCAATTATTATTATTTTAAATCAGGTTTTCATCAGAAATCCATTTCAAAACAAGAATTGGCAGAACAAAACACGTTGGTAACTAAGGGATTACATTCAAGTCAAATTGCGAGTTATTCCGTATAAGTATTGCAAGAAACGGTTTTCAAAATGAAATAAAATTTCAACTAAAAACAAACATCCCGTGCAGGACGTAATGAAACGAGTTTACGCAACAAAGTGCCAGTAATTCGCTCGCCACACAAATTGTAGTGTGTCCGTCCGATCGTTTACAAACATCAATCATAACAATCGTCATAAATTATTCCATGCAACGGCTGTATTATTTAATGTTACTTTTATTGTGCTGCCTTCAAGTTGGATGAAGACATCGCTATTGCTTTTTAGAACGCTCTGCTTACCTATACCATTAACATTTTTACTTTAGTACCAATCTTTAAAGAACGTTTTTATGGCATGAATAGCAAACAAGCAAATAGGTTGTTGATTAGCGGATCCCGAGTTAAGTTACATTTTAGATTGTAGGTTTCGTTTGTTACACTAAGAACAGAATCCGTCAGCTAGCCGTTAAAATTGGCTGGTCGTTATTCTATCGCACTGGGCCGGTGCGAGTTGGGTATTTATTTACATTAGCCATTGGATTTATTCTCTAGAGAAAAGACAAATGTACGTTTCTCATTTTTGCTATAAGCCAATCGTAAGATTTTTAAATCAGTACGTTCATACGTATGTGGACCTGGGTAGGTCCTTAATCTGCATCCAGAACCACCGGACAACGGGTAGCAGCGTCCTCTCGGTTAACGATGGCAAACATTCTGCGATCCCCCACCCGCCTTCCAAGCGTGGGGATTATGGCAACACCCCTCTATTAAGGGGAGGCCTTCGTATAGTAGTGGACGTTCTATGGCTGATAACGACGTCTGTACGTCAAATCCCATTGGTTCTCGACCCGAGACTGAACTCCAAGAATATGAGGTGCGTCTTCGTTCAACACGTTACATTATTTCCCTTATCTTATAATGGACAGGACATTTTCTTTCTCCACTTTTTTGTATGAGGCATCATCTATTTATTCACTCTCCTTACAGCATAATTATAATCTTCCACGGTTCATGTGTCTAAAACTTCTCAAGATGCCCCTTATGTTACTAAATAGGCATCCTCACTCCTTATAACATGTCCATTGTCCACGCCATGCTAGTAGATGCTAGCATTCCCCGGCTGTGGTTTTAGGCTGTGTAGTTTTCCACAAGCTTCACACAACGAAAAGGTCCTTGCTTGACTTAGCATTTGGTCAGCAATAAGACAGCTGTTTATATTTCCCATAAATAAAAATTATTTATAACTATAAGTACAAATGCACTGAAATCAAAACAACCAATTTCCACAAAAAAGCAAAGAAAGACAAGCAGGCCGTTCCACTTCATCCCAACTGCGTTGAAATATGGTTCCGATGCAAAACCGGTTGCAGACGTTATCAGGCTATTTAACCGCAAGTTTCGTCACGCTGACCGTTATATTTAACTGGCGGTTAACTGGTTATGTAATTGGGAGCGGACTGGTTAAAAGTAAGGGTTTTTGTGTGAACTTGGGCCACGCACACAATTATGCGATAACACAGAGTGCTTGGTGTGTATATTCCGCTCCCCGAGGTGGTGCCCAAGAGGGCAAGCGCTGTCGAGGCCGCGGATGAATGCGAAAGCACTCTGAACACTCCTGCGGGTGTGACTACCCTGCCCTCCTTAGGATCGCAGTGGTAGTTTTCAATTATTATTTTCTGCACCATATAACTCGCTTGGTTTGTTACTTGGTTAATTATTTGGAACAACATTGGTTAATACCTGAATACGCCGTAATCTTATATAGTTACAAGATGGATCAGTTATAGACTACACGACTAATGTAAAAGTTAAAGGTCGTGTTAATGCAGGTACTTTTAAAAAAAAACTGCAATTTTAATTACAAAAGATTAGACGAGCAAAACGGCTGCAAGTTTGTAGATCTAACATCTGTCATCGAACGCTTTAAATAATTAGTGTGGTCAATTTTGAAAGTTCTAGTTGACAGTTCTAAACTAATTAAAATATTGCTGTAATTTTTTGACTAGGCATGTTAGCTAAGGACAGCAATACTTTAGTTAGTTTAATTCTGTCAACTAAAACCTTCAAAATCGACCACAATGTCATGTCTAATGCTATTTATGGTAAAGAAATGTTGCTATGTTTAAGAAAAAAGCGTCTATAACTTCTATTCAGAAGTCTAGAATAATATATTCCTCTTGCTGTTCTTAAGTCCAAAAAACTATACATAATATCTAACTAGGTACTTACCTTACTACACAAAAACAAAAGGATTACATCCAGACTGATGTAAGTTTATATTGAGTTGGCTATTTTTGTTCTTTGAAAAAGACATTCAATCGTTCCCTTACTGTCACCGGATTGTATAGTATGCCGATAAGCGTAAGCGCACCTATTTTTGAGTTGGAATTTAGTAACTGTTGTGATATGTGGCTCAGTCGTGAATGAACCACTCCCGACTTCCCATGGTGACGTACAGTCTCCGTAAAGTACACGTTTTTTCTTCTTTTTTTTTTCTTTATTATCACTAGCATGTTGTTTTATCTGTGATTTTCTGGTTTTTCTAGTGGTATAAAGTCGGCACTTATTGCTGTTTGTTCATCCACATTAATTCAGTTTCTATGCATGCGCCAGAAGAATCAGACTATGATTATCAGATCAGATTGATGGTAAATGTTATTGGGTAACAGAGGCCGACAATTTGAGTGCCATCTAACCGGACGCCCGACAGAGTAACGCTCATTTGTAAATACCACTGCTGGCCACATATCCGAGATCTGACCGAATCGTCTGTTCTTTGACACTAGCTAGCTTCGCCAAGAACACAATTTTTTGCACGTGCACAATATAGAGATATATTACTAGAGGAGTTATCCCTAACAAGATAATTCTCCTTTTTGTTAAAAGATTAAACTTAAGTTCGCTGCAGCGCTGAAACAATAATTAGTCGCTCAACCAGACAGTAAAACACGCAGCGCTAGAGAGCTATTAAGGTGTAGTTTTCTCGCGTCCAAAAGGTGGAAAGCGCCGGGAATTTCATGGCGCTTATGCGTTCTGTTCAACTTACTGCACGAACTTGTCCCTCCTATAGACTAAACTGCTGACTGACTACATAAGGGACATAGCTTTATATACCCAACAACAAGCTTCATTAATTGAACAGTAGAGTAGTTAAAGCTTAAGTTCGTCTTTATATAATTATGTATGTATATATAATTTGGTTAGACGCTTAATATTATTCATGAGGGGGATATAAATGTTTTAGAAATTAAAACCGAATAAGTGTACTGATATAATTACAATAAATTTGTTATAATTCCAACTCAGCACTTTCGAGGCTTATCTTCGTGTGTTTAGCACTGAATTTTAATACAATTATCCAGCACCTAGGCACTGAATAGCATTAGTCGAAATACGATACATTTTTGGATACCTATTTTAACAAAAGGAACTGGCAGTAAACAAATTCTTTTTCTTTAATTTTATTCAGTGAATATCTTTGGAAAAAAAACAAAATCGGTCCAGCCATTATGGGAGTTATGCATACATACAAGTAATTTTTTTTCGTCGGCAGGAAACAATTTAGGCAATTGATTCAATTTTGCTTTTGTCATATCTGTTCACCTCATCTATGAATTTCACTCTACGAACATGGCTGCCTAAGCCGCGCCGTGAAGCATAATCTGGCGCCATTACAAATCGTCAAAATAATATTTATAATATTCCTAAATCTGAACGAACTTGTGAAACGTGATTCCGTCGCTTTTGTTTGTTTTTCCCGACTAGTTTTATGCAGGATCTGAGGACGCATGTTGGCATTTTGGGTACACAATTTTCTAGCGTAAAACGCGTGTAATCGCTTCGAGTGCCGAGCTTCGTGTGGGTGCGAGTATGCCATGCCGGCCGGCTTACCCGAGGTGTCCGACTATGCCAGTTAAAGATGTCGCGTCTGGTGTACATATAGGTCTATGGTGCACAAATACTTTTTTCCCAGAAAAGAGGTAGGATACACATGTAGCATATCCTACATCCTTATCTATCCTACATCCGTATCATTCTTACACCCGTATCTATCCTACATCCGTACCTACCCTACATCCGTGTCTATCCTACATTTGTATCTATCCTACATCCGTATCTATCCCACATCTCTATCTATCCTACATCCGTACCTACCCTACATCCGTGTCTATACTACATTCGTATCTATCCTACACCCGTGTCTATCCTATATTTGTATCTACCCTACATCCTTATCTATCCTACATCCGTATCATTCCTACACCCGTATCTATCCTACATCCGTACCTACCCTACATCCGTTTCTATCCTACATTTGTATCTAACCTACATCCGTATCTATCCTACATCTCTATCTATCCTACATCCGTGTCTATACTACATTCGTATCTATCCTACACCCGTGTCTATCCTACATTTGTATCTACCCTACATCCTTATCTATCCTACATCCGTATCATTCCTACACCCGTATCTATCCTACATCCGTACCTACCCTACATCCGTGTCTATCCTACATTCGTATTTATCCTACACCCGTGTCTATCCTACATTTGTATCTATCCTACATCCGTATCTATCCTACATCTCTATCTATCCTACATTCGCATCTATCCTACATCCGCATCTTCCTACATACGCGTCTATCCTACACCCGTATCTATCCTCATCATACAGTTCTTCCCTTCGATTAATAACACCTTATTGATCGAAACTTGTTCCTTGCTAAATGGTATTCATATTTTACATATTACATAATTATTTTAGATACACACCGAATGGACTCCAATTTAATTAAAAGTGAATATTAGTATCCAATTTAATTAAAAGTGTATATTCCCGTATATATAAAACAAAAATGTGTCAAAACCACTTCCGTTTTCATAATATAATATGTGGGATACATTTTTAATTTGCTGAGACTCGCTGAAATGGAACATAAATAACTACTTTTACTACCTTACGTACATTAATATTATAATAGAACCCAGCCAATGCTTAAGGCACGTTCATATTGTAGAGCTCATTCGTCACATAATTCCGTTAGTCCATTCAACTTCAGGATAATACATTTTATAATTATCCCATGGGTTTACGATTGTCATAAAACAAATACACACAACAACACAACACCACCACAACCTTACACATTCGCGGGTTCATATGTCTATTTTATGTTCGGTAGATGCCATTATTACAGAGATCTATGTCCCTAGTAATTACAGGGGCCCTACCGTGAACGCTGCGCGACTGAGAATTGTATCGCCTCGCAATAAGGTTCGCGGTCGCGCAGTGTCGGCAGCTGAAACTTTGCGGTCCCGCTATAAGCGGTTCACGGTACGGGCCCAGGCCATTAGGTATTATCTATTGGTAAACCTAAATATCCTTTTTGAACAACGTTCATCCGGGTCGAACAAAAATCTTTCCAGATTTGAATTCGTACGCAGCGATTTGGCTTCAGCTCCACTTATTGTATTGATGCGTGCTGCTCAAGAATGGAAGAGTGAGAGCATCTTCCTTGTTTTCTAAGAGTTTCCTTGTTGTATCAGTGCTGATTCAATCCCATAGAAAAGCCGTCTAAACGTAAGATATCCCTATACTTTACTTTAAAAAAAACATATCTAGTGCAGTCTAATATGTACTTTATTTGTAAATTACAGTGTATCAATTTTGGGTCGTTGAAGTCACGCGGCTCCCGTCGTCTGCGCGGGATGCGCCCGTCAGCACTACAGTAGAATATCGAGACAATTTTTTACAAATAGAGTACATATTATTCGTATTCGTCGTCGTCAGCTATAAAAACGTCCACTGCTGGACGAAGGCCTCCATATTTCATATTTCATATTTATTTATTTGCAACTAAGTGTACAGAGGTCTTAAATTAAATATATTATGCACTTTCAGACTTAGTTGCCCTTGTCGGGCATTGCAAAACATAGATGCTCCCCCTTTATAGAGGGGTGTTGCCATAGAGAGTACATATCAGCTTGCACTGAATATGACATGATTGTTGCTCGATACATCGTGGATCAAATATGTTTAGATTTAAACGCGTTTTCTATGGGTGTGAATTTCATCTTCTGTCGTAGCTTAGTACATATTTTTTTATGCCTGTAGTGTGTAAAGTGAGTTGAATTTGACTTACTCATATTTTACAATCATTTTTTACTTACTCATTTTTTATTCTACTCTGCAACCGATACCTAGTCCATCTATCAAGTTTGTAGGGTTAACTTGGCACTTGGCAGCCCTACTGCGTATATCAAGGAAACTGGTGCCCGGAGCTTCGCTCTGACAGCTGTCATAGAGTTTGTTAGAAGACGCGCCCGCGGCGCCACTGCGGGTATGTCGCGCAATTTGCTGCCCTGTCTGAATGTCTAGTGCTTGAATTAGTATGTGCCGGCTATTTTATAATACCGGTACCGGTTTGATTTGTTTGAAATACTATTGAGCATTGAGGTGGAACATTTTCTAAACAAAACATAATATAATATGCATGTTTTTTTTTCTATTGTCTCACAAAAATTCTGTGCACAATTAACGAAATTATAAAGCCGGAAATACACTAAACATTCAAATCAATTCATAAATCATAATATTTTTCATTTCTAGCTACAACAGTACCTACAATACCAAATTATAGGTAAGTACATACATATTATTTATACTAGAACTCATCATATAGTTTTTTGTTTTATTTATACGGGAATACTTACGTTTAATTAAATCGGATACTCCGACTACAGTTTCGATCACATCCGGTGACCTTTTTCAAAGAGTGAAAACAGGGCCGAAACTATAGTCGGAGTATCCGATTTAATTAAACGTAAGTATTCCCGTATAAATAAAACAAAAAACTATATGATGAGTTCTAGTATAAATAATATGTATGTACTTACCTATAATTTGGTATTGTAGGTACTGTTGTAGCTAGAAATGAAAAATATTATGATTTATGAATTGATTTGAATGTTTAGTGTATTTCCGGCTTTATATCGTGAGGTGTTATAGAATCAACAGAAAGAGAGCCTCCGTGCACTTAGATCCTCCGCCAGGCTTCACCGGTGGAGCAAAAGCAAATTTTTCTCCTCTTGAATCCACCAGTGGATCCACAGGTATTTTCTTTTCCTCTTAAATCAACCGGTGTATCTAAAGACAGATAGCCTTAATAGAAAGCAATACATTTTAATTTTTCGCTATCTTAATGTTCGGGAAACTATTAAAATCCCATACCGTAGAAGTCCTGTTGGGACCTGGGTATGTCCTTAAACTGCAACCAGACCCACCGGAGGACGGGCAGCAGCGTCCTCTTGGTTAACGGTGGTGACCATTCTGCGATCCCCAAGCCGCCTGCCAAACGTGGGGATTATGGCAACACCCCTCTATAAAGGGGGAGGCCATAGTCCAGCAGTGGACGTTTTATGGCTGACGATGACGACGAGGACCGTAGATGTCTATAATTCTATATCCATGCCTCAATTTTTACTGGGTAAGTCAGGTAAATAGGAAAATTTCAAGAGAAAATATCTCATTTAGTAGATGTACTCTCTCTTATCTAGCGTTTATTTCTTACTTATATCATTATTATTTTATCTTCTTTCTAAACCTAAATAATTCTGCAAGTGCAGAGTATGTCACTGACGTCATCAAAACCGGCTGGGGTGATATTTTATATATATTTTTTATGTGGGTCCCTGGATGGTCTAGATCCAAAATTGGGCCCAGAGGTGGCATTGCGATTTTCTTTTTCCGGGCAATACAACGTATACCGGGATTACCGGGCCCGCCAGTTTATTATGTTTTTTTATGAGACTAAGTTAGTATTCTATCTTTTTTTTTAATGTATGATATGTCTACGATGGAGCACGCTTGCTTAGAAGAAACGGACTCACTCGCGACTTGAAGACACCCAGATATGCACAATATGCACATATCCATTTATGCATAATATTCACGGCGTTTTGTAGAATTTAATATACTGTCTACAGCTGATCATGTTCTATTGCGACAACGGGGCCACTACTAAGTATTCTGTGGGAGTGGGAGTGTGTGGGGCGCCGCCCGCCCGCGCCCTACACTCGACACCGCCATTCAGTAGGGCTACATTGTAACCTGGAGTGGCCACGCACGCCACATGTTCACCACACATTTATACGTTGTAAAGACCCCTAACCCGTGTCCTTCAATGGCCTTCTTTTCAGCGCTCATTTATCACAATAATGTAGGGAAAAAATCGTTGCTTATTCAAGGATTCTTACCTATACTTTATAATAATGCGAGTTTGTCTGTATAAGTGTTTTGTCAAAGGGCAATGAACTTTTTTTACGATTTCAGGGTTGGCCCCATAGTAAAAGTTGTTGATGATGATGAGTACATACATACCCTTCAGTATTATCTCACCTTTTTGTTACACGTATAATAGAATCAGAAGAAAATCATTTTCAATCTAGCCTTCATAGAGTTACTTAGTTACACTATAATATAAAGGTGACATAGGTGAGCTGAGTATAGATAGAATAGTGCACTTATATGGTAGCCACACTGCACCAAGCATACTCGAGCTCTATTCAAACGTGAACGAGAACGTGCGATCTGAAATATGGCGGGCGTCACTTGCAAGGGAGAGAGTGGAGACATGGAGGTGAAAACTTAAATACCCCACGGAGACATAGGAGGTGAAAACTGAAATAAAATAAAAGCAAAGTAAAGTAAAAATGTATTTGCTGAAACACAATTAACTTTGGATACTAAAGATGTGTATTAAGGCCCCTCCCTGAGCCAATGGCAGAGCTAGTTACTTCTCGCCGCGCCTCACCGTGCCTCCCGCACCAAAATCTCGCAGCGTGCGGCCCAACCCAAGGCCGCCCTCGCTGACCATATCTCACCTGAAGTACCTGAAAAATAATGAATTCAATGAAATGGTTTTAAGAACTTCTTAAGAATGATGAGGAAAATTCCGCTGTCAATGGCTTTCCTCCATATTACAGTACGAGGAAACATGCAAACAAAACCCTACTGTAATAATAGACTCAAACAAAATATTTGTTGGAAAAATATATGAAAACCCATACTTCAAACATTGCATTATCTTCTCTTATCCTCTTAAGGTATAGACGTTCTGTGTCACCCTTAGGGCGCACCTGGGGAGGCTGGCAGGGTGGTAGTTAGGGGGGTGGGGGCGTCCCTTTGTCTGGGCGCCGTCATTACTTTGTCAAAGGTCCTCATAGGCAGAACCGCACGTGGTATTCGTGTGTTGGAATAACTACTGAGTAATGGCGAATGCATCGCGCACTCAGCGCATTGTGGGTTCCTTTCGAAAGAACCACCTTTATTTGAGCTCCCTTCTCGGCTTGTAATGGAAAACTCTTACAGAAAAATGATAAGTATCGTGAATGGGTTTGGCAAGAGGCTTGTTTCTTTTAAGGATATTTGATTTATTTCACAGCTAACATTAAGTTTTGTAGCGCCTATGTTGAGTAGGTAGGTATTTGAATTATTAGAAAAAGGCCTTTATTCGTAAATTTTAAAGAAATTTATTTACCTACTGAATGTGTACCTGAAGTTAGAATTTGATTTTATGTTTAACGAATGTCGATATTTACTAAAATTGCTTTTTATTGATACATCTCACCAAAAAAGAACTCGATTCTATTTCGAGAAGTCTCGAAGTCCCGGGACGTCCCTGAAATTCGGTCGTGGGTGGTCTCGTATCCTGGGGCTTTGAAAATGTCGAGACTTCCCAAACCCTAGTCATCACAGAGAAGCGAAATCATTGTAAGTATTATTAAGTATTAGTATTTGTTTAGTAGTATTAAGTATTATTAGTTAAACGAGTCACCTGATATTGATGCAATTCGACCATGATAATATTAAATTAATATAGTACCTACCTACCTCTCTAGAAAATCTCAGTAAGAGTAGGTATAGGTTGCTGTTTCCAAATAACCAACAGTAAATTTTGCAACGATCTCCTCGAAAACACATATCACAGAATAATCAAACAGGTAGCGAACTCTTCACGAGCTCCATTGAGGTCAGCGCCATAATGCACAGTTTTCCACACGCTGGCAACCCTGATGGCGGGACATAAAGCGGTCCACCGGTAACTGTCGCCTGGCCCCTTGACCGATACTGCTTACTGCGTACCTATGTCGGGCTGCTTGTAACGACGGTTTTTGGGCTAAGATTAGAGAGAAAAGCGGGTAACATCTTACCGAAATAATACCGAAGAATACACGTTGGAATAATCTATTTCTTCTCAAACGGTGCCGATACTTTAAAAACAAAAAAATGCTTTTGTTACTAAGTGTAACGAATGTCAAAAAAAATGATTTGTTTTATCTAGTCCCGTTCATTACCCAGCGTCTATTCGTTATAGAGTCCAGACTTGATGGGCATGAGTTATAGTAGTGGCCATCGAAGACTTCCGCAGTCCACCTCCATTGTCGTCGGAAATACATACAATGCAAAGTTTCAAATCGATACGACTACATTAGAAGAAGTAGATCGACTTTCAAGACTTTTTTATAAAGAGGGCGGCTAACAAGCCGAAGGTGCGCCCGATGGCAAACTCACCGCAGCCTATGGACACCTGCAACATCGGCGTTGTTGATAATGTGTTGCCAACCCAGAGAGATATTTGAACTTTTGTATAACGCTGTGAGTAGTTAGGAACGGGAAGTATTTATTAAACATTGATTAAACGCAGCGTAGGAACGCCGTCCACTAGTTGGATCGTCGACATTGTGAAAGTCGTGGGCAACCGGCGGAAGCATATGGCAGGTTGTCGTACAGTGTGGTGGTCTAAGAGGGAGGCCTTCGTTCAGCGGTGGACGTCTCTGTGCTGATGATGATGATGGTTAGAAAGAACCAGATGATAATAAAAATCGCTAGAAGTTCATCCACTGCGCTCGTAATAATTACGGCGCAAGTTTTTGCGGGTAGCCATCCAGCAAGGTAATTCAGTAACGCATTGCTAGTTGCTCCATTGATTGGGTCACTGTTAGCGGTGGTTAATTCGACTACAAGCTTCTCTTCGTCACTACTAAGCTAGTTACCCACTTTAATTGGACCCCTGAGCATTAGTTAATTTGTAAAGTAAATGGTAATTTATCATGTCTAACTTGGATTAGTTTAGTAGGTACTAAATTTTTTATAGTACTAGTATAGTATTCAAACTAAAGTAATCTAAAAAAATCTAATATTGTTTTCCTAATATTCCCTTATTAGGAAAACAATATTATTATTTTTTTGGGCAGAATTTATTAAGATTTATTATGAAAAGCAAGCCAGAGTTTGCGTTCGTCTCATGCATGATTGATTGCAATGAGATTATGTTTAGGATTCACATAATAGTAAGTACATTATGATACAAGTGTGCTATGTTGGTCATTACACTAAAGGCGGTATTAAGCGCGAGCCGCAGGCGAGCGCTATAAGGAAGCCGATAGTGTATTGAAACATAGCACAAGAGTTTCATACGACTGTTTTCGTCACACTTGCGAGGATAAAACAATTTTTTTTTGATAATCATCAACCACACAGCGAAAACGTCAACAAACATTTGCGGAAAATGGCGGCCAAATCAGTAATGCGCGCGCAGGTTGACATTTACTTCAGCGGCATAAGAACTCTTTGTTGGTATTACAAAAAAACTGTAAGTATTACCCAGCTATATTAAGAGTGCTTCGTATACGTACGTCAAAATGCAGTCACGTACAAACTTGACTTTACCGGGTTATACCTATTATAGCACCATGTGCCGTAATGTAAAGTAAAAAGCACGCGTGCTACTAGCTATTACAGCTTGGATTATGAGCCTAAAACCGATGCAATAAGATCCACTTTACGAGCAAGTGTGATGAAAATCTACTTGTTCTCTACAATGTCAAATAATGAAAACATACAAAACAAACACTCAGTAGCAAAACAAATCAAATGTTATAATTATAACCAGCGGCAATGATAAGATGAATGGACGGGAAATAGCGCACGGATTTTGAAAACTATATGTTGAGCGCCGGCTCTCCACTTGCTTCAGTCATACTCTGCCTTTGCGACATGCGAGCCGTACGATACGACAATACAAACTTCTAATACTTGTTCTCTTTTTGTCATTCAGTAATTAGATTACCTATTTCTATTTTCCGGCAAATGTAATATGCATACTTTTAGCTAGGTATGCCTGATTGTGTTGTCTTGTTAATTTTGATCGATTTGCAAGCGCTGGGCCCGTCCATTCCATTATCACCGTCGCTGATTATAACAAACTGAAATGATTTAAAACACATAATAATCATAATATTCGATATCTAGTCAAGCTTAAAATTACTTTTACCCCAAGGTCTAGAGGAATTTTCGTTTGAAAAATGAATGTGTTGTGTTTCCTACAAATGAATATAATTATAATAATATTTATAATGTAGCTTGTTTCTTTATACACTAACCAAAAATGGATCAATTGTTATCTACAATAAACAAAATTTGAATTTAAGTACAAGCCAAACCCAAAACTCCCTATACGCTCGAATTCAGCCCTGCAAAACTCATTTAGAAAACTGCTTTCCTAAGCAGCTTTGTTTTCCCAGATTCCTGTGATATGAGATGGAAGGCCGCCAACACACCTCAAAAGATATACCTACCATCTGATAAGATACGCTATCTGTGCCGGAGTGAGGAATGGTATTAGTTCCTCTGTCGCATCAAATCCAGTTATAATCTCCCTGGAGAATGGCTGGCTTTGATCATGATGTATGCTCATGGACTAGTTGTAAATCTATGCTTTATACTGGGTAGAGGCAATGTCAGATAACGGTTTAACTTAATTTTATCTCAGGTTACCTTAATGAGTAAGTACATTTCAAACGTATTGTATTGTTTCAACCGTTTATTCTTCCGTTGTCGTAGAGAACTTAGCGTGTCTTCCTGCCGCTCTGTGAGTAGATTCGATGTAATAGGGAAAGCCTTTAGTAGTTATTTGAAGAGATAACCCAAAATTGAGCATAGCGAGCGTTAGGGGAGCCCTATGTTCTGTTTTTTTCTCCTATAAAATAAAAACAATAACGTAAAAGATAATTTTAAACATAAACATAATTAAACTATACCTACGGGTAATGTACGGGTAACTGTTATTTTTGTGTAATAGATTAAGAAAATTTAATACAAGCATGTTCGAATGTATTTTGTTTTATTTAATGAGCTAAAATGTCGAACGCCAGCTCAAAACTGCGTTAACCTTGCATACCAATTTATATATCGTAATCAGATCAGTTTTATGTCTCAATATCATTTGCCAATATCGATCAAAATTAATGCAAGGACGTAAACTTTTTGCGAAATTCTCACAATATCCTGTAACAGAATATGGTCGCCCTACATTTCTTATGAACCTGCGAGCTCGTTATAGCATGCTTCGGCGACGTTTTTATTCGTGGCGATATAGATATCGGTTCTGTGGTTTAATTGGATTGTTTGTCATCCGTATTGCAATAACTTGGCAAAGTTAGCTCTAGAATGCTGGATTTCTATGTTATATCGTACCTATATGAACAGAAAAAATATTGTATTTATTAGTCAGCTCAGTTTATTTCTTTTTTCTTAGTTGATAAGTGCACAGCGCTGCCGTCTATAGCTCCAAAATATGCAAAGCTATAACCCAAGTCAAATGAAATCAATTCAAAAAAATAGAGTTAAGCATAAGTCCCTTAAAGCATAAAGTGTTATTCTATTGTATTGTATTGTATAGAGCTGAAAAGGGAAAACTGGGCCGCATGTTGGGAACACCGTTATAAAATGAAAAGTCAAAACTCCCCATAATGGGAACAGAAATCAGAAATATTTATTGACCTTAAATAACTTTAAATGTCACAGGCAAGTCATTATTTTTTTGAGTAAATAAGGATTCAATAAATGTATTCTAATACCAGCAGACAGTTGTGTTTACTCTGTTTGTTTTCTATGCACAAATACCGAGACATTCATTGACGCTATTGTACTAGATTTTTTTTATTGTGAAAATGATGACTGTATGACAATGTATCAAGAACACGGGCTTCATATTGCCAATGAGTTGCTGCGCTAAGAATTTGCAGTTTGGTCGTAGTACGAGTACTATTATTTCTTCAGTGATTTGGTGCCGGTGGAACAACTGATATTTTTTAAGAATTTCCCAAATCGGTTTGTAAACGAAGGAGTTCTGAGGTAACAAACATTTAATAAAACATACAACCGAATTGCCAACCTCTTCCATTTATGAAGTTGGTAAAAAGTACACAAGTACTTACATTGTAAATGTTTTCACTTTGCCTGTTCAATCATTCCACATCAGTGTCCTTTCCAGCTCGTTGACTTTCGATCAAGCGGCTAAAATAAAGCTTACAGGTCTACAGGTAGATTTTACACACTACAGGATGTCATCTGACGAATCAAGTTGACATTGAATTAGAAAACAACATCTACTAAGTAATTTTTCTATGTAACATATGGATTAAAAAAACCCAAATTTAGGGTTGACCTCATCGTAAAGTTGTTCACAATGGTAAGTCCAATAACCTGCTTTCAGTTTAGTAATACCTTTACGCGGAACCCTTAAAAGTATTTAAATTGTACCCAGTGATTTTTTTTAAATTATTTATAGGCTTGCGTTTGACTGCCATCTGGATGTTAAACGAAGATGCAGCCTACGATGGAGCACGCTTGCCTAAGAAACCGATTCTCTCGCGACTTGTAGACAAAAAAAGCTGCCCGAGTGGGTAAAACCCACTCGGGCAGCGCTTTCTACTTTTCAGCAGTACGAGTTTCGAAGTACGAGTTTTTGGTAATGAAATACCTAATAATGTTGTCTATCACCTAGAACGTAGGTTATTTATTGCCGATGTTGTTGTTGGTCCATTTCTCAGTCAGTGTACACCCTATACTCGAAGAACTGACAACCGATGGGGAAGAAAAGTTCTTGAGTGGCGACCGCAAACCGGAAGACGCAGCGTAGGAAGGCCTCCCACTAGGTGGACCGACGACATTGTAAAAGTCGCGGGCAACCGGTGGATGCAAATGGCAGGTTGTCGTACAGTGTGGCGGTCTAAGGGGGAGGCCTTCGTTCAGCAGTGGACGTCTCCGGGCTGATGATGATGATGATGATGATGTACTCCCTGTATATATATAATTACAGCTATGTCGGTAAGTAAGCTTATAGTTATCTATACCAAGTTCATACTCTGATGGATCTGAGTCGTGACTGATTAACGGATTTTGATGGTTACGTTCGTGAATTACCTACGTTATTATGTGTCATAGTGGCTGTGGAAGTGTTAAACAGGTTTTTTTGGATACAGATTCCGGATCATTTTATGCTCTTGTTTTATAGTAGCGGATTTTATATTTTATACCTATTGTTATTTGGTGCAGGAATAAGCTTTACATAGCTGCCTACGAGTTTCTATGACAGACGTTATTCGAGTAACTTCTATGATAAGTTTGGTCTCATCATTATTCATTTATTCTTGTGTAGTTGTTTTATTGTTTGTTGTCCCTCGTGTTTTTGGCAATAATAAATAGGTATATTCCTATTCTATTCTATCATACTATGAAGCGAATGTTGTCCTGGTTGAATTCATGATTTGCAGTCAGTTCTATTGCGATGAAAAAAAAACTTATTAAGTCACACAGCTACCCGATGGCACCACTAAGGGTTCACATCAAGTCACACCCTGTGTGGATAGTCAGACAGTATGCTGTCCCACCTGGGAAAATAGAAAAGTAGCAATATGACGCTTTGTGCGACTTGTTGGAAACAATAAAATAATTGAAATAAAATAATTCAAGAGGATTCTGGTGTGAACTTCACACCAGAATCCTCATCAAACCCTACCTATAACTTCGGAATTACGATGCAACTAATTATCTCACACTGGTGACTATTGATGACTAATTAATGACTAAATATTTGCATTTTGTGGATGAGGATTCTGGCGTGAAGGACATTTAATTCAGTGGTATTGCATTGGTTTGGCGCTCAATTTTTAGTGAGGAGTTCATTCGGTCATTATTTATTTCATTCGTTAATTTAGAACTTCTCAATTTTCTGAGCAGCTCGTCCAAGTCAATCAATGTCGTCATTCCTTCCCTAACCTCTCATCTGATGAATGAACCGTTGGTAACGAAGTGTGACGTCGACACATTACCGTCTAGATACTCAAGATATCTAATAAGAACGGAACTGTGTCGACTGTTTATGGCTAATGGGGTCAGGCTATGGATTGTTAGTTTTTATCGAATGTTCGAGAAGTGTGGAGACGGAGATGTAGGTTGTGTAAAGACACTGCTATGTATACTGTGGCGATTGCTTTGGCGCGTGCCTGTAGTGTGTAGTGCAGTCGGTTGATTAGCATTTAGCCTTTTAATGATGTGGAACTGGTTTGAAATGAAGTAGGTAGTATATTATTACGTTTTATGTCTAATATAATCAGTTGATGTCATTTGTTATTTGTCCAATATCTCAGGGTGACGAGCGCAGTGCAATGTGGCGCAGGATTTTGTTCGCAAGTTCACAATTCTAGCACTGCTACTGTTATGGGCAGACGTGATGCTTACCACCAGGTAAAAGTCGCGTTCGTCTCGTCATTCCATTGAATAAAATAAATGTTGTAAGTACTTAATAAAGGTACTAGCCCATAAACAGAAGTAAATGACCGTCTTGACTGTTTTTAAAACAAATATCAGTAAGTTTGTTAAAACATCGGACAGTATCAAGATTTTGATGTTGATCTTATCAAAAAAAAAGTAAGTAAGTTTGTATAGGCCGAGTGGCCAGCCCTAGTGTCAGAGTTAATGTGCCGCCCGAAGGCCTCTGACATGGCTGACGGTTGTTGGTATAGAAACTAGAACAAACAACCGGGACCAACAATTTAGCGTGTCATCCGACCCACGGTAGCGCTCAGAAATAAATGCCACTCACGGTCACCCATCCAAAGACTGACCGGACCGTCCGTTGCTTAACATCGGTGATCGTTTAGAATCACCTAGACAAGCTACGCCACGAGCGCTACGTAAAAGTAAGTAAGTAGGTACCTACTAAGAACCGTTCATACCAAGTGGTACCAGCAGAAGTTTTCATAGAATGTGAAAATATTAATCGGTTACCTGTTACAATTAAAAAGGTAGGTTCTGTCATGAAAAAAATAAGGGATACGTATTTTTTATTTTAATTCGGTTTTTCGTTCTACAGGTTGTTATTGAATTCATGAGCAATATCTTCGGGTTCATTAAACCCATCATGATGGACAACTTATACTTGAAGTATACTTATAGGTGAAAGGGAAGGACAAATCGCATAAACAAGGTGTTTTCTATAAGTGCGGGTGCGGTGCGGTGCGGTGCGGTAAGGTGCGGGACCTAGTACAAAATGCACGGAGCGCCTTCGGGCGAAACCGGACGGTTTTTCTTACGGTTTTTCTCGTTGTATGCGCCCGGCCATAACGTGTTGTAAACTAACACTGAAAACGAGAAAAAAAAACATCGGATGTCCAACAACAACACACTAAAATCAACGCACGACAAAATGTAGGTATAGAGCAGCTGTTATTTTTTCATGATTTCCGCTTTGATTTCGTAGTTATAGTTTCATAGTTCATAAAAGTTGTTCATTATGATGAGTAAAAATACAACAAAAAAAAGTAAAAACAAAAAAGAAACAAAAAATAAAAAAAACACAAACAAATTAATTTGAGTCATCGGACTTGGTGTGATTAACAAACTGGAAAGTAACAGATGACTAAAACTGGTCAAGTGTATTCGGTATACCAATAATCTTTCAGCGTAAAACATTCTTCTAGTATAGAACCCTAATGCCGAGGCCACACATTGGCTATTTTGCCGAATAAAAAGGAATGCATGTATACAGGCTACATAGATGCGTCCCTTTTTATTCGGTAAATATAGCCAATGTGTGGCCTCGGCATAAGAAAGCCACTCTTCATATACAATTTATACTTGAACTAATTGAAATCCAGTTACAAACAGCTTTACCCAACCACCGCCCGGACAGGAAGCTGAGAAGCCAGCTCTATTATCAATTGACGCAAGGGAACTAGTAACCGCAGTAAAGTGGAATCTAAATAAAAAAGTTTCTTTCCCGGAGTAAAAGACGATGAAACAGGTGCGTTGGATTGCGCGCCCGTTATGAAAACATGGGTGCTATGGGACGTGATAAGGGGAGGGCCAAATGCCCCCATTCAACAAATTACCCATAATATTCTATTTGCAGCAAAAGTGACTTTTTGTAATTTGAGAATATTATCACAACATTTAGATGCTTTTTCAACATTTATCTACTTGAATTTGCAAATAAAAAGAAGGTTAAACTTATTATCATCGGTCAACGTGTCGTGTGGTCTTTCTCATATTTTACGTATTTTTATTTTATTTTTTACAAGCACCAAATTATATTGCAACTATTTATTCACTGGATTATTTCATGAGCTTGTGATCCTTGCAGCTCAAAACAAAGTTACAGTTCCCATCTAAAATGTACGCTGAAAAGAAACATTAATAGGACAACTAGAATATGATAACTCCCGTCATTCCACGTTATGATTTTCTTGTGATGACTTTTCTCACAAGTGATACTATTAATACTGTTAGGATTTTTCTCTATTAATATGAAGGCAACGCAGCGCTGACGTCCCGAGGTTGTTTTATATATATATATATATATATATATATATACAATCAAGTGACGAGACAAGCAAGACGTTCGCCTAGTGGTAAGCGTCACGCCTGCCACTAACAGTAGCAGTGCCAGAATTGTGAACTTGCGAACACAATCCTGCGCTTACTGCACTGCGCTCGTCACTCTGAGATATTAGATGTTAATGTTAATTGTTATCTCTTCATACCCAGTAATTTATCTGGTAACATTGCCCTTGAAACCGGAATACAGTTGCGATGGGTTTCCAGCCACCGTAAGTACTTATCAATAAATTGTTTATTATGCTTATGCTTAGGAAAACAAAGCACACAATTTTAATCATATTTAAAAATGTAATAAAGATGATTTGAATTCTTAATTAATTTACTTATTTTTTTGCTCTCTTGCCCCTTTCGCTAAGCACCTCAAGTACGTTCATGTAGATCACGGTAGTTCAAATCGTGCGAAATGATTTCACAGTTGTACAGGTGAACAGCCATCGCAAACGGAATCGAATAAATAAGAATAAGGCCACAAAAAGCATGAAATCATAGTTTGTCCAGCGATGAAATGGAGGGAAAGTAACGATCAAATCGACAGGTTTCGGTAATTCAGATATACTTAGCTGTGTCTGTAACCCATTGTTTTTTCGTTGATTGCTTAACAAACTTAGGTTTTTAAGGTTCCGTACCTTAAAAGAAACCCTTGTTGTCCGTCTGACTGTCGGTCTGCGGAACGACTAAATACTATCAACTGTACAGGACAATCTCATCTGATTACCTGGAGCTGACCTAAAAACTTCATTATCCTACAACTTGTTTAGAGTTATGCAAGAAACTTGTAGAGTTGTTTTCTATTCATTTATTCCTTTGTTACACATGCTAATCTGTAATTACCGCGACGTTTTGCATATCAATGGAGGTCGCCGGCTTGACCCTGACCGTGTCGGCAAAACAAACAACGGGGACCTCGAGTATATCATGTATACCATAATGAAAAAAAAACTTCTATACTATGTCGTATATCTAGTACTTAGCATATACTGGATGCAAGATTAAACGAAGATAACTGAAAATAGGCACTGGTAATAAATTAGGTAATACTGGCACAACAAAATTTGCTGACACTAGAGGTCAATGATCGGAAGTCGTTCGTTGACCTCTAGCGTCAGCTGCTAAGTATTTGTAAATTGTTAATTAAATACACTGTAAACATTAATAAGTTAAGAAAATAAATGCCTTTAGCAATATAACAGTTATATTTAAGTCCACAAGCTGGTTGCTTCTAATGTTAGTAATAAAAATACATAATTAAAACTATAAAACTTATTTTTTATTTGTAAAATCCCCGACAGATTTTCTTGAGACATCAAAATCAAAAAAACTACATCAAAATCAGTTAAAAGCCGTTTATCTAAAAACACTCACGATCAAGTCACCCATCAAACAAAAAAATTATAGGTATTCCAAATCGGTTCAGCTGTCTGGGAGTAAAGATGCCACAGACAAACACACATGCAGATAGATAAACACGATAAACTTGCAACAACCCTCTTTTTGGTGGGTGCTTCCTCGTAGTCAAACTGTTTAGTCCAACTGGTTTGACCACGAGGAATGGCAGACGTTAAAAATAAAATATTAAGAGAGTCCGATGGCAGCTTTGCACTAATGTTTGCCGTCTGGTTCCTTCTAAGACCAGGAAATCTGGTTAAAAGTTTCTTCGTATCTCCTTAACTACTTACTATCATCCATCATCAACTATCATATTATCAGCTTAAAGTCGAATACGTCAGATGACGTAAGTTAGTACTGCGCATTATTTTTTTGTATTTCACAGCAAGTTGGAACCTAGTATCAACGTGTCGTATACCGCGTGTCAATAGAGTATGTCACGGGGAATCGAATATGACATATTATAAAACCTATTATTTAATTACCATCTTAATTTTTATTATGTCAAACTTGTCGTTGGTATGAAAAGAAAATAGGTATAACTGTTATTGTCTACTCTTCAAGGTCAAACATTGTAAATGTGCGGTTTGCAACAAAAATGTGGCGTTGCAGTTTTTCAACCTAAACCTTGTTACGAGTATTTAAATAAAAGAAATCACGATAAGAAAACATATTCGTTAGAACCGGTCAATGCGGATTGTTTGTACTTGTAACCTATCTTAAGATATTCCAATTCAATTAGCCCTACAGGCTGCAACATTTCCATTAATTGATAACGCTACTACAAGCACGAAAACGGAGGGCCTGTGGAGCCAATCATAAGTAAAGCTTACCACAGAGCAATCAACGCTATAACAAGTCAGGAGCTCAGGAGCCCAATCTCTTGTGGATAAGGCAGAATGTAAGTTCGTAAAGCTGACCCTCTCGGTAGCTTGTAACACTGAAGAGAGAATTGACAAAAGAATTAGGGCTTTTCTGTGCTTGTAACACCTTGTAACGCTGACGGACTAAAGTCGGTGCTACAATGTGATATTACCAGCGCCTTTACCAAGGTGTCTTCACTGGTGTCTTGCCACGTCATTGCACGGAAAAACGTCACGAAGGTCACTCAACGAGCAATAAAGGGGTTGGTCATTGCCTTGAGTCAATGTGGCGTATATAATATATGCAAATCGATAACATATAGGTACCCATGCAATAACTAAATATTCTAGCACGTCTTGTAGATGATTCAGTTTCTGAGATATGATTTATCCTTCGAGCACATCATTGGAGATGCTATTAATATTTAATTTTCTGCAATTAAATTGGGGGGATAAAATAAAATAAAATAAACAAATAAATAAATTATTTCACACTAATGAAACAATCTCCTGTTTGTATGAATGCACACTAAAATAAAGTAACAGATCACTGGTTTTATAGTATTTAGTCACAACACACACAAAGGGTATACGCGGACCACTGACCATATATCTTATGGTAGAGTAAAGCCAAGGCGGCTTACCAGCTCCAATAGTTTATATAATAATGCACGAAGGTATTAAATCGGCTTGCCACTGCTAACAGAAAACTGTATGTGTCATCTGAAACAATTCTGGTAAGGGTTTACAAGTAATTGTAAAAAAAAACTAAGTTTAATATATAGTTATACTGACTGATTTTAAAACCGCAATAGAAAGCTGATGTTTAAAGTCATGAGATGTAAGGGCGCCTTCTTCAGACACATGCTAATAAGATCCTTATATATGAATTCCTACGGTTGATCCTCGAAGGCAAAAGTGGAGCCCAGGGGCCTTACCATGAACGCTTATTGCGGGACCGAATACGCTCAGCTGCCGACGCTGCGCGAGTGTGAATTTTATCGCCTCGCAATAAGGTTCGCGGTCGCGCAGTGTCGGCAGCTGAACCTATTCGGTCCCGCTATAAGCGGTTTACGGTACGGTTCCTGGACGTCTCAGATGGTTAGACGGCATCAAGACGTGGACTGAAGTGAGCAATGATGTAAACCTGTCTATCTACCAGAAGCGTCTAAAAGACGTAGTACTTGAACGCAAGAAATTTTGGATACTGACATAAAAACTTAATTATGGAGATGGCACTGGATGATTTTAATGATATATATCTGTAATCGAAGTATTTAGAGTTGTCATAAAATATACATTTATCTAAATCTACTGTGTTATCACAGTCTGTGTTGTCTGTGTTCAGAGTCAGTTTATTTATTTTATAATTTTTGCGACATTTTCACTGTGCGGCAAATTCGCGGTCTTAAACAACATAATATTAAAAACTTTAAGAACACTAAATAACCATTAAAAGGTTCCAACCAAAATGAAAAGTATCATACCAAGATGAAAAGGCAAAACTAAACAGTCAACGTAAGGAGATAAAGCAGATCAGTGGCACAGAAAAAGAAAATCCTAAGTATAATCTTGTCTCGCTAAGCCTTTCTAGCAAGAAATACGAAAACTTTGTTCATGCCCTTTGTACATACATTCAGCGTAGTTTTCCGTACACTGTGGTGAAATAACCAGTTCCCTCCCTGGATATTGTTACTAAACCACGTCTCGTTGTTACAGGTAACTGCTTCCGGGATGGACGTCATACCGTCGTGATTGTGGCTGTAGGCAAGGAATACTATGTTAAAGGATGTGGTTCTTAAACGTGGAATATAACTTTTCTATCTCTTTTTTAAGTTTATATTATCAGGTAATGATACGAAATACCTGGTTATTACCATTGTATCGGTACAGGTTTTCCTATTTTTTTTCTATTTAGTGACGAGACGAGCGAGACTTTTACCTGGTGGGGGAAACATCACGCCTGCCCTCAACAGTAGCAGTGTCAGAATTGTGAACTTGCGAACAAAATCCTGCGCTCGTCGCCCTATTAAACTCTACCTATATAAATATAAAGTTAAGTGAAGCGTTTCTAAGTGCTATCTAATAACACCCACCGTACATAAAGTTTATTAAAGTACTACGAGTAGATCCTAGTGCTAATGGAAGTTAGGCGGCACTTGGTCAAGTTCTCAAGTTAATTTCCAGTTACTGCCAGGCGGTCTATTACAGAGCCTCTAATAAATTGCAATTAGAACTTTATTCGTGGTGTGTGGGGAATCCGCATTAACTTTAGCCCTTAGTTTATTACCTAAATTAGTACGAGAGTATACGTGAAATGAATAGTATTATTATGCCTTTATATCGGGAGCTCATTTCACAACATAATCATGGTAAATATCCCGTTAATAATAATGGAACTTTCTTAAAACCAAGTTCTTAGTATCAATTTTTTTTATGCCTCCAGCATGCTGGGTACGCTGCCGACTGGTAGTGGGTTTGAGCATTTGGATTGTCTCAAGACTTTCATCTGTCTGGATACAATCCTTTTGTTTTTTGTTTTGTAGTAGGCTAAGTAGTCTTTGTAGTTTGTTGTAGTTAATAAAGCAGTCTTGTAGTTCCAAAAGCAGCAGCTCTCCTGTAGCAGAGAACAAGGAGCTCGAAGATCTGAAGCGATAAACACCAAAAACAAAAGATTAATAATACGCTTTAAAAAAAAATACAACCGACTTCAACTTCGAATACATTAATGACATCTTCATATTTTCTAGTAATTTTGATTTAAAAAACAAACTAGTCAACCGATTTCGATAAAAAAATTACGGGACCACCTCTGAACCTACCAAATAATCATCAAAATCAGTTTATAATTGGCGGAGTAATCGCGTAACATACATTAAAAAAACAGTCGTATTGAGAAACTCCTATTTTGAAGTCGGTTGCAAAGAATGGAGTACTTTGGGAGTAACCCTAAAATTAATTTTGACAAAAACGTCATGACTCATGCATGTTATCTCTACTCTATTGCATGGAAAAAGTTTGATAGCGATGCTGTGGCAACTTTGAATGTCTATCCAGTGTCTCATCATCATCATCAGACTATCATAGTCGACTGCTGGACATAGGCATGGCGTGCCACTAAGCCCGATTCGGTTAACCACTTTCAACCACTGCCAGCTGTCCTAACGTACATCGTCACTGCATCTAGTCTCAGGGAGTCCTACGCTACGTTTCCCGATTCGTGCAGGAATGGCAATAGTATTTATGATTACGGTTTGGAGGAGTTATAGCTGTCTTTCTAAAATCTGTGAACTCGTTTAGGTATTATTATGATCATCTTTGTACTTCATTATTATACAATGTGTAGCATAAAGGTTCAACAATATTCAAGGTTATGTATGTACTCATCATTATGAACAAGTTTTACTATGGGGCCAAACTTGAAATTGCGAAAAAAAACAGCTGTTCCATACATTTTTTCCAAGGGCAATGAACTTAATGTATGGCACAGCAGATTTATTTTCGCAATTACATGATTGTCCCCACAGTAAAAGTTATTCGTAGTGATGAGTAATGTGACATACCCTTCTGTATTGTTGAACCTTTTTGTTACTCGTTGTATACTTTGTAACTTTTTTCCATGGCTGTATGTTGTATATTGAGCTATTAAGGTACGATAAATGATATAAATAATTATCTTTTCAAATATTTTAGTGTACTTTGCTGTATTACCGCATCCGAACTTTTGTTGCTTTAACATACCGTCAGTAACTGCTGACTAATCGTGTGCAACCTCAGTTACGCGCGATTAGTTCGTTCAGCGTGTTTTACGACAAATTTTACTGCCAAAACGGAAAAAAATAGGTAAATCAATTTGGGTAGATACTACTACTGATTGTATAAGACTATTAGGTACTATCATTATTTGCAGTCGTGTAGTATTTTTTAACTTAAATGACATCAAAATAACAAAAATGCAAAAGTTATACTATTTTTCTATATTTTTATTATTTATTTTTATAAATTCTTAATACGAATCCCATCATAATCATTATCGTCGTGCTAGACTGAGTAGATATGCCATTTATATAGGTACATATATCGACCTTTCCCAAGGCACGACCGATACTCAGTTTTTCGAACTTGGGAACCGCTCCAGCTGGTAAAAATGTGGAACAAAACAGTATTCTGAACAAAAAATTGAATTAAATCATACTTACAATTATTTTAACAAAGTTAAAAATAAATGCATGTGCAAATAAAAAATAAATGCATGTGCACATAAAAAATAAAAGCATGTGCAAATTGAAAAAAAAAGTGCAAATTAAAAATAAATGCATGTGCAAATTAAAAATAAATGCATGTGCAAATTAAAAATAAAAACATGTGCAAAAGAAAAACATGTGCCAATTAAAAATAAAAACATGTGCAAATTAAAAATAAATGCATGTGTGCAAATTAAAAATAAATACATGTGAAAATAAACGCATGTGCACATTTGATTGAATTGGCTTTAACTACTCTACAGTTTCTGATTCCACTACTACAACAAATCTGAAATGAGATAGGAGGCAGGAATGTGAATATCGTTGGAAGGTACTATTTACTGTCTAAGCTGAGCAATTACAGCACCTATAATCATCCACGTTCTTCAGCTAATTTCTATAGAGAGCGTTGACTTATAATATTACTACGTAAGGACAGGGTGAGCTGAAGTTTTCCAATGGTTCCAATCACTAGTAAATTGCTCACAAGTATTTCGCTAGTCGGCAGCGGGCAGCACTCGAAAGCGGTGTGCAACATAGTTAGTAGCGGTTCCGGCAGATGGTGCTTATTTTCAAGCACAACTGGAGGCCAATTTGTGAAGGAATTTGGTATAGGCCGAGTGGCTAGCCCTAATGTAAGAGTCAATTTACCGCTCGAAAATCTCGGTGGCCTGCTTATGAGTCGCCCATTCCTTTTATAAGATAAACTATAAGTACTTGGCAAACCGACCCACTATAACCTGGTTCTGTTAAGGCCTTTAGTGTTCACCTATCCAAATATTTCCCAAGTCGTCCGTTGCTTGACTTCTGTACTCTTTTAGAAACATTAGAGTTATCACTTATCCTCACTTGGAAGATCTTTGTTAGAGGAATACAAATTAATTCACTTGGATCGCGTGTTCCGGCTGCTCTAACGACTGTAGCGTGATCGGACCACATCAGAAATTATCTAATGCTATGAGATCGCCTTTTTCATAACTACAGTGAGCCGATATCTAGGTCAGTCGAAGGACCTGGGGGATTTAATGAATATTATTGTTATTAGCTACTATTTATTTGGGTCCGACGGCGCAATAACGTTTGGCGTTGCCAGTTTTGTAGTTTATTCACCTTACAATAGATAAGTTGTGGTTCTTGATACATAAACATATTATATAATAGTAGGTTATAATTATGTATGCAGCGGAACTCTAGCAGCGGCTGGTTTTAGACTGATTACAACATTCCTTCAGTATTCAGGCTATTATCGCAACCTTTTAAATCGTAAGCAGGTAATCCTTTTAAGCCGGAAGAATTCCAATAGATTAGACTAACCAACTTATCTTGAGTTGACTAAACAACGGAGCTAATTGTTCTAATGGATGGCTGTCAGTGTCACACAGGCAATACTATAGTGGCTCCTTCATTCAACTCTACAGATTTGTTGGTTGCACCTTAAGTACCTAGAATAGAATTACGCAAATTAAGCCAGTGTATTATACATACTATATTCAACCCGCGTGCCTAAACGTGGGGATTATGACAACCCCTCCCTATATAGGGGGAGGCCTTCGCCCAGCAGTGGCCGTCTTCGGCTGATGATGATCGTGATCAAATATATAAATTAGGCTAAGTGGAATTTCCATCATCGTATTAAATACAATTGCTACTCAATGAGAATACACCGTTCCGAAATGGTAATTTCTCGTCCGACCCACTATTATAATAGCTCTATCGTATTGCCCTATGATCTATGATGGGACAACTGCCACTAATTCGTCCCAGTAGCACCATGAGACAAGTTTTACTGCAGCTTATGCCCCACTGTTCCCATCTGATTTGTAACATTTTAGCTTCCGACGCGCAAACAGAGCTGTGTTATCTATTTGTAGAACGTAGTGTGCAATTTACCTCCCAAATGCATGAACCGATTTTGATTTAGTATTTTTATGTTGGAAAGGTGAGTTGGTCGAGAATGTTCTTAGCTACAAGTTAAGAGAGTCGGGAGTTTTCAAAAAAGGAAATTTTTATGTATGGTGTAATGAATCGAGTTATAAGCAGAGCATTACAGCAGGCAGTATGGCGAGGTGCTCAACTGTTGGCATTTACGCATACTGCTTTTAGTGTTACTGTTACATTACATTACAGCCTACAAGAGAACGGGTTGTCGAATGGATCAAGAATGCTGGAGTAAATCGCTCATAGCGAGCGTTGCTACTTTGCTACGTATCGAAATTATCCACCAACTAATGTAACATTACAAGTAAATTTTACTATGAAAATTGGCGTGGTATTGACACATTATTGTTATTTATACGGCACTAAATTAAACGTGAGTATGTTTAATTAAGTCGGATACTACAAGTCAAGTAACAGGCCCTGTCTAGTCTATGTCTACTTGTAACACTTGCTTACTTGTTACATGTAACATTTGCTTGTCTAGTATTCTCAATCTAGCGTATTCCGTAATGCTACACTTATTAAATAATTATGCGATGTAAATTTTAAAAAGTTGATTGTTTTAAGTTCCTATATAATAACTACCTATTTAAATTACATTTCTTTAGTTATTATCGTTCATAACTTTGGCAATAAAAAATTTAATGTCTCTTCATGTCGGGAGTTTTGAATAGAACCTTTGTATTTTTGCGACTGTAGTAACGATTTCGTAGCTGTCTCAGGTGTCATGGTGTTTTATGACTTGCTTGGTTTATGGAAGTGTAGGTTCATAGACTCAACTTTACAGTTTCGAGGTGAACTCTGACTAGGGTTACCATATCACAAGCATTCGCCGCATTTGATGATATATCTATTGAGGCTAGGCTGGTGAGCAGTTGCTATTCAACTTTGTTAGGCATTCTTAATATATTCGCACGTTTACAACACATTTATAATTAAATTAAAACTTTTTGTGAAGATTAGACAATATCTTTGTCTATAAAAATACCTCTCCTAGTTGTTATTAGTAACTAGGTTCAATACTATTGTGATTAAGTTTGATTAGTTGTGTACTTAGTTAGATACCGTTTTCCACGGATTAATAGTATGTATTTACGAGAAAAAAAATGTATATAAGTATTCTATCAGCTATCTGGTTTCCATAATACAAGCTTTGCTTAGTATGGAGCTAGATGGCGCTGTGTGTAAAATGTCCCCCAATATTTATTATTATTAATCTCTGACAGCTATTTAAAAAAACTGTTATTTTAGGCGCCCTAAATAGTCTTGCTGGTTGTATTTATGTTGAAATGGTACGCCTAACCCTGAACTTGTAAGTTGAAGTATTTCCTGATTCTTGTGGGTAGACGATTTATTCACCAATCAATGCTGGAAAGCTGGAATAGACCAACTAATACGCGGATGTTAAGTGTACAACATAACTCACAAAATAAAAAGATCATGAGGACATCTATTGGACAAATAATTACAATTTTACTAAATTCCGTAACGTGCATGAATGCAGGAAAGTGCTAAAGTGTTATTTATGGTGAAACATAATATAAACAGTATTTGAATTGTTTCCATTCCAAAATCTGTAAAAGCCTCGTTTTAAGTCGACTTTACTTACTGGTTCAGGAATAGGCTAGATGACTGGTTTTTTTTTATTGTCCTATTAAAATGTGGCCCATAAATATAGCTGATTAATGAAAAGAAAATGAAAATATGATCAAAGATAAGCAACTTATAAGCATTTTAATATCGTGCTAGACAGAGAGAAGAAACAGCAAATCGTGACGTCACTTCTCTGTACGCCATATAAATTATATTCTGACAAGTAAGGCGTGACGTCATTTATTGTTTTGTGGGAAAGGGACAGAGTTGTCTCCAACAAAAACTTTAAACGCTCATATATCAGAACATTATTAACCGATTAAAATTATTTTTTCAATAAACATACTATTTTTTTTATCACCGGATGTGATCGAGACTATAGTCGGAGTATCCGATTTAATTAAACGTGAGTATTCCCGTATAAATAAAACAAAAATGTGTCAAAACCACGTCAGTTTTCATAATATAATACTATTTTTACCTAAATTCTTCATCAAAGCTATTGGTTTCAACGATATAAACATCAGTCATCTACCATTCTACTCTATTGTACTACACTGTGATTTCCTTCGCTTTACTTTGACTGTGACTTGTTTCACAAAATTTTATTGACTTTGGATTCACTGACATGATTTTTCTAAAATACCTAAAAATTCCAAAAAACTCAATGCAGCACGCCAGCGGCTCGCAATTATACCACCACAGACATACCATACACCATAGATAGTGCTTAAAAAGCGCACAACGTTGACCTAATTTTTATCTTAGTGCATGGTCTCTGGGCAAACGGGGGAAGCGGGGCCTAAACGGGGCGTCAGAATGGGGCGTGGAACACGAAATCGTCGTCAAATCACTGTTTCCGGCCCGCTGATTGCATCCGCTCCCGTGTTTGCTTTTCCGAATCAATTAGACTTTCAGGCGATAGATTTGTTTGGAGTATTTGATTACTAAGAAAAATAATAGTTTAATTTGAACATCAGATACAGCAAGTGACGAATACTCTAATTTTGGTGTTTTTAAATCGCTAGTGAATCGATTTCTTTGATAGGATTTCTTCTACTCAAGCGTGCTCTTTCGTAGACCGCATCTTTGCTCTTTATCGATGAAAGATATAAAATGACAAAAGATGAGAAGAATGAATGATATATAGTGACAAAAGATGAGACAAATTAAGGATAGGTATAAAATGACAAAAGATGACGGTACAAACGCAAGCCTACGTAAAAGTAAAGAAGATATTCTAATAAAATACAATACAACTTTAATGCACACCAAAAAATTACAATACCTACAAAAAAAATACCTAATCCTACCTAGAAAAAGTGTAATGGCCACCATGGCCATGGTGCATGGCATGGCCTATCGGTTATTGGCAGAAATATCGCTCACTTAACTTTAGGCGCTAATCTTAATCTTTATTTTATAGCAAGGAAAATTCCCATTTCTTGCTATCCGAAGAACCAGATCCTCCTTTTCAAGTAAGCTAAATATAGCCCCGAATTCTCACGGCAACGATTCTTCTAAGGTCCAAGATCGCTCAGATATCGCAAGGGTGCTCGCGGCTTGCGTCTGCCACTCTAAAATGTAAATTCAAGGGTCCAAGTCGTTCGATAAGACGCTGGAGGGCCATTCAGATGTTTTAAAATACCGAATGAGGCTCTCGATGAGGATTCTCAGATATTCACAAGGACCCGTCTTGGATGAGCTTAAGAAACTTTTGATACCAGTTAAGAATTCAAGAACTTTCTTAAAATGTGGAACCTTTTGATTTGTACCAAAGCCAATAAAATAAAACTTTTTTTTTGCAACAAAACCTAACTACCAAACCTTTGGATTTGTAAACACGACCAATGCTTATATGCTTAATACAAAAAAAAACAACTGGAATTTCGATTACCTAGACGAGATATTTTTTCCAAGAAATAATATTATATTACTTGTAGTAATAATATTATTATTAAAAAAAAAGATCATCATCACAGTTTTATCTTCACGCGGGTGAAACCGCGGGGCGCACCTTTACTTTTATTTACAACTCGTCACTCTAATGCACTAAAAAAACATACCGATGAGTTTTCGCTTACAAATATGATGTTACCCACCACACGTGAAAATTCATGCGTAGGAACCAAAGACTATAAATCCTGTTGACTGCTCGTTCGACTACCCCTCAAACGAAAATTTGTAGTTTAAAAACCACTGCTAGCCACTGCGAGTACGTCAGAATCTCATTGTATTTCATAACTCAGATTGCGTCATCCCAATGATTGGCCAATCGCAAGCATGGAACGTTACCTCGCCCTCTGCCCGCAACGGTGAGTCGTGTTTGTACGAGAAATGTACACGAGCCATCAACAGGCTATAATGATCTGTGGTATGAATCTATGGTTAAAAATCGAACCCGTGAGTACCTACTTAACATCAAGTCCCGTTATTTACGAATAGTGTAAATGCAAGAGAAGTTGGACAACAACATAAACCTTACAGTCTGGGGTGGGGTATGGTATGAAGCATACAGATATATCAGTCTATGGTATGAAGCAAGTTTCTGGCTTTCTGGGTTAATAGTAACAGCTGAACCATGTAGGTACAAGTAGTTCTGTTATCAAGCACGTACTTATTTAACCTTACTTGTACTAGCTTGCCTAAGCCAACCAAAACTTCCTTAGGTTTCTTAAGGCATTTCCCATAAGCACGTGGCGTAGTTGTGAAACTTTCTTATACATATTAGGCTAAATATCATTTTACTTTTTATTCTTTAAAATAAATAAGTTCGTATACGCCGAGTAATCATGTTAAAGGTAACTTTCCGTTCAAAGGCATCTGACTTGGGTTGACGGTTAATGTTATAAAATAAATAAATATCGGTGGAAATTTTTCACACAGCGCCATCTAGCCCCTAATTAAGCAAAGCATGTACAAAGGAAACCAGATAGCTGATAGAATACTTTTTTTTGTTGTATCTACATACTAATGTCTGGGTATAGTATGTACATGTATACTACACCCAAAAACAGAACAAACATCTGTGTTCGTCACATAAATTTTGTCCTGGGTGGGGATTGAACCCACGCCCTACAGCTCTTATGGCACTACACTACTAGGTCCTACTCAATTAGTAATGTTAAGTATAGGACAAACAACCAAGACCGCCGATTTAACGTGTTATCTGAACTACGGTAGCGCTAAATTACATGCAATTACAATTACACTCGTGCCGACCCATCAAAAAACTCATCAGAACGCCCTTTGCATAACTTTGGTCAACTTTAAGAAACACCTAATCGGACCTCGCCATGAGCGCCACATATAGCTGAATAAAGTATAGATTGGCATAAATCAATCAACATTCCCAGAAAACTTCCTCCTACATCTCGAGGAACCTGTATCGGTAGATTTTATTGATTATTGTGCCTGCTCGTATAAATCTGGTCTTGATAGCATTTTCGATGTTAAACCTAAAGCCATTAGATGCTTATCACGGTGAAGAGATGACTCGCCACAACCAATGGTACAGTTACCTATCGAGAGTTTGACTATCGACATAGAATAAAGAACAATGCGTGGTACAGATAGGACAAATAATGGCGAATTAACATATTCCAATTTGATTGCAATTACTGCGTTAGACTTAATTCGTATCAGGCGCTTTTTAAGTTTGTTAAAAAAACTAGATCTACTGTACAACATGTCTCTGTCATTTCCTTTTTTTCAGCAACAAATTGCTAAAAGTAACCCTTACCCTTGGGGTATAACCCTTTAAATATTTTCATAGTAATCTTAGAACGGTTATATTTTCTTTAGCTATTTATAGCTGAAAAACATTTAAAATGCTAGAGATATGCCTACAGTAGACCTAGTTTTTTTTAAATTGCTCTATATGCATTATCCAGGAAGGCGGAATACGTTTACATGGAGAATCGCTCACCAGATTCCTTCATAGTGTTAGTGCTATCATCTTTAATTATTAAGAATGAACCTTAGTAGGCATATTTCCATTCCTCGTTCGCGACGCGAGAGACGCTTCTGTTGTGTGTTTGCTTACGAGAATATAATCTGTGAGTAGGTCCAGCGTCCCGTTATGTCGGATCGGAACCGCAGAGGTATCCGGAGATCATCACGCCTCGCTGCAAGGTCGCGGTAATTTACGGTAATAGTAGTAATAATAGATATCGGTGGAATAATTTCAAGAATACATCTTTAATGTGCTATGGACCTACCTAAGTATAATTAAAAAAACGAAGCTAACAACAGCTATACAACATGTAACAAAAAGGTTCAACAATACTGAAGGGTACGTACTTATGTACTCATCATTATGAACAACTTTTACTATGGGGCAAACCCTGAAATCGCGAAAAAATACATCTGTATTTTTCCTACCACCTAGGTACCTATTATATTTTATTCAAACTTTCAAAGATGAAGTGTTTTTATTAGAATATATTCAATACATTTCAAAGCAAAAATAAGAATAGGTGCAGAGCTAGACTATATTCCTAAGCATGTGTACACAGCATGATCAAGATAAACCAGCATGTAAACAATGGTTAATGTTAAGTAATCAAAAACGTTGTAAGTTTCTAAAAATCAAAGAAAGCTACACAAAGTTGAGAATAATTTAGTGTTGTAGTTTTGTAGAATTGCCAATATCATGATAAATTTAGGTAACTTGAAGTCAAATAAATCAATGCAATTGTGATGGTCCACTAAGATATCATTATATTGGCGACACATCCTGACCACAGGATTGTAGTAGGAAATTAGTAGGGATTGATTGATTGATTAACTCTTTATTGTACACACCAGGAAATACAAAGAAAGAAAGAAAATAAGAAGAGAAAGGGAGTCGATGCCTTGCCCACCCTGACTACCGGGCGCTGAAAAATGAATGGTTTATTAGATTAGGGGTTAGACTACCTGAGCACTTACTTCTAGCACATCATAGCTCAATTCTGGAACATCAAGAGGTATGTTTTGTGCAGTAATCGTAATCTTTGCATTCCTTCTATGCAATATTTCTTTACCAGGGCAGGAAACAGTCTCCATTCAACAGCAAAGGTATGTGAAATGAGTAACAGAATAAACGTGTACATCGAACATACGTACTTACTAAGTAGTAATGAGATACACACGTAAAGTGGGTCTCGCTATGCTTGCAGTTATAAATGAAGTATTCTACACACGGTCACCAAATACCTTTGTTGGTGAGCACGCAAAACCTAAACAAACAAACCGTTCGAATTGTTCTTTCACTTGCGTTTTTTTATTATTATTTGGCCGTGGTACTTTTCAATGATATAAACAAAACAATGTGTAGTGTATGGAGGTTCCTACCTACCCGCAATTCATTGTTATGATTTCGAATGTGTCATGTGACGGGAATTGTAAGTACCTCAGTTCAAATAAACCTTTGCTAACCGACAGCCGAGTTTGCTTGCTCATTCCCCGGACCCAGTATTTCTCACAATGGTTCCGCTCAAACCGATAGTCTTAGTCGCAGTCGAAGTCACGCAAAGAAAGACACGGTGAAGTCCTAGTCAAACCCTATAGTGGTGGCGATTTTATTGAAGCTTGTATGGAATTTAAAAATATGCGAAAATTCATGTTTCAGCACATAACATAATGTATATAACACTCTGCTTACATCCATGCGCATAATTCGGCACTTAGTAAAATTCACAATTTCCAAACCATTTTTTTTAATGATAAATCCATAGGTCCATTTTTACTATAAGTACCTAATAAGTATCTATGGATAAATCACACGAAAATCTATAAGTTGTACTAGTTTTACAATTCGGCAATATGATTTCCGCCTTCCTACCACAAAACTAGGTATTTTATACTGGATCTGAAATTACATGTTCTTCTATTTAATAGAATTTAATAATATAATATAAGTATAGTAATAGTTCTTTACAGTTATATTGCCTTACAGATGTAGGTATCAAAATAAATGATTATTCTTTATTTCCTTATAATTATTATCGTATTAAACTAGCACCTCTACATTATGTTAACTAAGTAGTAAGAGACTTAATCGTAGAATAAATGCAAAATGTAGTTCATTCATTAGGTAATCGTTTAAATAAAGCTACATTCTCACGCTCACAATCTAAAATGAAATCAGTTTATGCAATTTACTGTAGCTAAGCTAGGTAGTTCTAGGAATTCTAAGAAGGAAATACTTATTACCTACCATAGTTTTCAAAATAATGACTCGGAAAAGCTTCCTATTTTGCCGGAAATTTGGTGAATTCTGGTTACTTTTTTTTACAATTAAATCGTCGTCTGTATTTTCGCATTGGACTTATGGGTATAAGTACAATAAAGATATCAGTGATAAATACCTATTTATATTTCAGTTTTCAGTAGGTAAAGTTTTCAGTAAAAAGCAAAATCATTTTGGCCTATTTAGTACGAGTACAAGGAGGTACGATAAATTTGTAGCACTAGATCTCATGCATGTGGGAAATGTCCTAAGCCTTATATCTTGGAGTAGAAGAATTAATTAGCCTGTGTAGAAATATAACTTACATTAACCTGAATAAACAATTTAAGAGATCAACCTGAAACAAAAAATAATGCATTAACCCCAAAAAATAATTGTTTTTGGCCTAAAACAAGTTTATCTTTAATAAGAAAATATTGTAAGCAATCTAAAACAAAAATGTAAGTTTATGGTTTTCGGTACATGGAAAAAAAGTCAATAGACCTTGGAGGAAGGATTTCCCTCTGAGCATTTCGCAGCTCGAGACTATTGACAGGTTTCCACCGTCACAATTATAGTGAAATTAATATCCACATGCCATGTTTAGGTACCTACATGCCACACTCACGAATCCATACTATTTACCACTTTTCCTCGGCGAAAATGCAAAACAAACAGAAAGTGCACGCTTCAATGAATAGGCACTGAATGATCAAGATAAACGGACGTCAAACGACATGAACATTTTTATCGAAACTTCGCACATAAACACCAATTAGATACAAGAGATTATGCTACTTCCTTCGCTTCCTATTGTGGACCTCATACGAGGAAATACCAAATTTGTGGCCCGCAGCCAATGATATTATATACAATGTGTCCGGACTTCGATGTCGGAGACTTTATGGGGTTAAAATACAATCAATTTCATCGACAAATCAGCCATCAAATATTTTTTATATCCAACTATTAAAAAATGGCAGCCCTTTAAAAACTTTTGTAGCCGAAGCACAGGTGCATGTGTTAATTTAACAATACCTACCCAAGTAGAAGTGTTAGAAACACAAAAGAGGTCTCATATGTTAGTTAACAAAGAAGCCAAAAAAAATAGATTTAATAACAAGACAAAAAACTTGATTAAAAGTTCAAAAAAAAATAAAGCAAAAATATTTTTTTTCATTTATTGTGGTTTTTTTCAGATTTTTAACTATAAAAAAAAAAACAATGTGCTAACCTATCCGTTTTTTATTTATTTTTATTAATACAGGATATTTGCCAAAAATGCACATTAAAATCTTATCTCTAAGCTAGATAGTTTAGGAGCTATGACATTATAAACATAGCCACTTCAAAAGCATGTTTTTCCTGAGAAATTAAATAAAAAAATAATTATTGATAGGATTGCATTTAATTTGGCAAAAAAGTTACAGAAACTGTTCGAAGTGACCTCCTCGCCTCTGCAGGCATGCTGTTGCTCTTATTGCGACAATTTGCGTAGAGCGCTGGATCATCGCCCTGTCTTCTTTTAATTCATTCCCTGTTCGAATGATGTTTGCGATTAACTCTTCTCTTGTATTAGGCACGTTTACGTATACGTAAACGTGCCTAATACAAGAGAAGAGTTAATCGCAAACTGGATGGTGCTCCCGCACATTTTGCACTACTTGTGCGAAATCATTTAAACGCGCAGTATTCGCCGTGGGTTGGGCGCGGTGGAACAATCGCATGGCCGCCACGCTCGCCAGATTTAACGCCCCTCGATTTTTTTCTGTGGGGCACAATGAAACAAAAAGTATACGTAAACGTGCCTAATACAAGAGAAGAGTTAATCGCAAACATCATTCGAACAGGGAATGAATTAAAAGAAGACAGGGCGATGATCCAGCGCTCTACGCAACATGTCGCAATAAGAGCAACAGCATGCCTGCAGAGGCGAGGAGGTCACTTCGAACAGTTTCTGTAACTTTTTTGCCAAATTAAATGCAATCCTATCAATAATTATTTTTTTATTTAATTTCTCAGGAAAAACATGCTTTTGAAGTGGCTGTTTATAATGTCATAGCTCCTAAACTATCTAGCTTAGAGATAAGATTTTAATGAGCATTTTTGGCAAATATCCTGTATTAATAAAAATAAATAAAAAACGGATAGGTTAGCACATTGTTTTTTTTTTTATAGTTAAAAATCTGAAAAAAACCACAATAAATGAAAAAAAATATTTTTGCTTTATTTTTTTTTGAACTTTTAATCAAGTTTTTTGTCTTGTTATTAAATCTATTTTTTTTGGCTTCTTTGTTAGCTAACATATGAGACCTCTTTTGTGTTTCTAACACTTCTACTTGGGTAGGTATTGTTAAATTAACACATGCACCTGTGCTTCGGCTACAAAAGTTTTTAAAGGGCTGCCATTTTTTAATAGTTGGATATAAAAAATATTTGATGGCTGATTTGTCGATGAAATTGATTGTATTTTAACCCCATAAAGTCTCCGACATCGAAGTCCGGACACATTGTATATTAAGGAGGGAGATATGTCATATTGCGCCCTAAAATGGCCCCGTGAAGACGGCCCTAAGGACTGTCTCGCCTGTCTGTCTCACTAAGCGAGACGCGCGCTATCCCTTTTGCTCTCATAAAAGTGCTATCTTATTTCGCACTCCAGCGCAACTCGTAAACATGACGGCGCGGGGGTAATTTTCAAACTTTGCTTTATTACGCGATGGCGCATCCTTCGTAATCTTTGCCCGCAGCCAATGTTTGCGTTTCACATGCCAGCGCCAATAGTTTCATTAAACATGGAATGAAAGTAGGTGACTAAAACAAGAGCTTTTCTGTTTTCGGGCAAGTGTGCCACTTAGTTTGCCATGATTTTCTATTTCACTTGATATAATTTTATTGCCTCTTATATTATTTAAATGTAGTACGTAGTTAGCCCGCGTAGTTTGCCAGAATCGGAATCGTTCGATCGCCGAGGCGGCATGGCATTCCGGTCCTTGGATTCATTCGTTCACTTCACTAGTCGTGGGTGATAACCGCTCACCAGTGGTCGTGCTGTGTGTGTCGCGCATTATTTTCCCGCGATCTCGATTCGAATTCGAATTTAAACATATAAAACGAATTAAAATCCGAATAAGATTTGTGCAAAAGTGAATAATTGGAGTGAATTATTGTGTATCGATTTATACTTTGTTGAATGTGTGTGTGAAAAACGAGTTTTATTTTTTCTGTGCATAAACTTAACTTGGATTTTCTTTGGCGTAGTTTTTATGGTAAGTCAAATCAAAGGTTAATTGCGTCAGTTGTAAATACCTATATGCAGGTAGATGGGATATAAATGTGTGGAAATAGCCAAATAGGTTGTTTGAATCGAAACTTGTTTGCAATTCTTTTTCTATGCACAATCGATTCTTAGTTTTGTGAACTTTAATAATGTATTGCCGTTCTTACCTACATAAAATCACTCTAAGATTCGACCGATATAGGTACCTAATAAACTTTGCTTAAAAACCTATTAATTTCTCATTTCTATCTTAAACTTATAGGTACCTAAGTGAGCTCACCTTCAGGCGAAAAGTCTGCTTGTTTGCCGCTCTTTCTATTAAAAAAAACTACCTACCTACCTACCTTCGATTCCATTTTGATCTAGGTACCTACATAGGTACATGCCTATTGCGTAGATACGTAAATATTGATAGGTAGGTATAAAATATTACCTGTAACTAGGTAGGTATAAGTCGAATTCATATTTAGACGGACTAAACTGACGTTATTACTTTTGGCAAAATTTAAATAGTGCTGGGATAATAATAATAACTTTGTTAACTTATGATAAGAAACTTTAATAGGTAGGTATTTACTTGTGTAGACAAACTTAATAATTTCACACCAGTGAATTACTCCGATATTTTCATATTAGTCTTTGTAAAAGGTGTAGTGCCTGAGTTATGTAGGTATCATTTAAATGTCACGGTTATACCTACCTACCTACCTACCTAGGTAGCCTAAGTCATGAAAATAATGTTACATTTCCTATTATCTAGGTATTCTAAGCCTGTAGCATTTTACAGACTAACTTTTTAACACAATACCTAGGTAGGTTTTTTTTCCCTTTTCTACCTGCCCTAATTATTAATAAATTATTATTATAAATATATAATATATATATTTAAATTTAATTATTTAAGTTTATTATTAAATTTATTATATATAAATATATTATATTATAAATATAATTAATTATTAAGTGTGTTCCACACTTTATTCGATAATAATTTTGAAAGAACGATAAGAACCTGAACTACCTAGGTAGGTACCTATATCTGAATATATCTGATCTATATCTTGTCTGAATTTCTTTTGTTTTTGCGTAGGTAGGTATACCTATTATGCTTTTGTCACAAATAAATTATTTTCTATTCTATATCCATCACAACGGTTTTTTAGCTGGCAGCAATGATATGCTGGCTGGCAGCCTCTGATTAAGTACCCAGCCAGAGAACTAGATCCTCCAAGCTGGTACCTACCTAGCTACATTATTTTGAAAAGTGACATCTCAATCTGTCAGTTTAGTCCGTTTAATTATTAATCCGACTTCCGAGTAGGAATACCCAAGTCCCAAGTATACCTACCTACTATATTTCTGTGCTTTGCTCATAAATGTGTTAACTTTTGTTTTATATCAAAGTACAATAGTAGGTAATTATAAATAGGTACCTAGTTAGTGAAAAGAAAAATTATTGCCACCGATATCGTCACATTTGGAATGCAATAACTACCTAATATAAGATTATCCAAGAAGATTATCCAGTGAATGCGCTTTTCATTAAAGATAAGCATTGAGACTAGGTTAGGTAATTGCATTCGGACAATTTTAATCTTATTAAAAAAAACGCGATGTACCTACTTACGTATTTACATAAACAATTTGTGTAGGTAAGAGGAGTTGTGACACTTGAAAAGTTTACTGTAGGTACTTACGTAGGTACGAGGGCTTTTTAACCGGCAGATTGCCTAAATTTTGAAAAGGCAAACAATCGTCTTTTTTGTTGAAACAAGTAGGTAGACATACCTACTAAGCTACTTAAAGCAAAAAAATATCCTGTAAAATATTTTTTTAGATTTTTATTTTGTCTGTGTTTTTTACTTTCTTTTTTATAATAAATTGATGTGTTTCTGTCACGAATGTCACGATATTTGAAAATGATGTTCCCTTTAATGATATCATATCTTTTGTTTATACGAATGCTACCTCAGTTATAGTTAGTATTTATAATCCCAAATCCCATTATCATCTCAAATTTATCATATTTACCTACCTTGAGGTAATCCTAGGTACTTATATACGTGTGTAGCTGTAGTCACGTGTAGCTAGGTGGACGACTGCTAGGTATCAACGCTACTATTCACTTTTATCAGGCTAGATAACGTTTTACGATTGTATTTAAATTACTTCTTGCATTCATGCGCAGATTATCATGCAAAATAGTATGTATGAAAGAAACATGCAAAAATATATATTATATATACATAGCCATGTAAAATATATATTTTAATAAAAACAAGGGCAGAATCTCGGAGAAGAGGAGCCCAAAACGTCTAAGATGGAAATGGCTAGACGACCTAAGGTAGAGACCTCGAGTGACCTACCAGCATCTAAAAGATGGTTCATGGGATCGCAAGGAGTTTGTCTACAGCCCTCCAAACTTCATTATGAAGAGAGCGCCGAGAAGATTATGATGATGAGAATTTATGAAACTTAGAAGATTTTACTTTGTGTTTATATATTCATCATTCCCCATTAGCCAGAACACGTTCACTGCTGGACGAAGGCCTCCCCTTAATAGGGAGGTGTTTCCATAATCCCCACGCTTGGCAGGCGGCTTGGGGATCGCAGAATTGTCACCACCGTTAACCAAGAGGACGCTGCTGCCCGTCCTCCGGTGGTACTGGTTACAGTTTTAGGACATACCTAGGTCCAGGTATTCATCCTTCACCGTTTACTACTTACGGGCGCTAAAACAATAAACGCTTAGACTAAAAAGTGGTACCTAGTGAGAAACTAAATGTATGATTGAGTGAACCTTGCAGGAGTTACTTAGTTCTTTCATTTCAACCTAATAATATTTTTATTTTTATTCCTTGTACCCAGCAGAAGGAGGCCTTCGTCCAACAGTGGACGGTTTCTGACTGTTAATGAACCAGCAGCGAAATCAGTGATCAACGCTTTTGTTAATTTCATCACAGACGTCGTACTTAGATTGTGAATGATGAATATTATAGATGATGAAAGAAATTATTCAAACCATATCACTTACTTACACAAACAAATACAAAAATGCGAGTAATTTATGAAAATGTGATTTTAATCTAACATTTCCTTATCTTTCGGCCTTCATAAATTAACGCCCACCAGGATATCTCATCCAATTAGCAGGACCCTTGGATAATATTACCTAAGCTCCAATAAGAGGATCGCTCCCAAGTTTGCATAAATCTTAGAGGACCCTTGAATCCTGAACTAATTAAACTTTTCGGGACACGAGGATTGATTTCTATTTAGACTACTCAGGATCGGATTCACTGTAGTGGGCACGGTGGGCATGCCCACAACCCTAATTAGAGGTAGATAGGTTAATTGTTACATCTAAAACTATAATAAAATTGAAGAAAAAAAAATTGACCTAAATTTGGGAGGGTCGCCGCCTCCCTCAACTAACTCACAGTGAGCGAGCGAGGTCCTTTGTAGAAATTTTCAGGGGGCTGGGCTGTACCCTGAGACAGATGCAAAATCGTCGATGAAGCCGAGTCAACGGTGATCACGGTATCTGATGTTAATTACAGCCAGCAGAATTTACAGAAATAAATATTTATCTCAATGCCTTCATTACTGGCAGCTTATACAGCAGAACAAAAACCTCTCTCTTTAACGCCTTACTGGTATTTACTGAAGAGCTTTCTAATTATACTCCACTATCATAATGACCATAATCATACCTCCTTTACCTGACGCCTGAAAGCAAAATTTTCAGAGATTTATTGTCCCAAAGGACCTTTCTAGTAGAGTCCAAATACGCACCGTGCTCAGAGGATATCGTTAAAACCCTGACTGCGCCTTATCTATCCGGTTATTACTGTCTACCTTCTAATTGTACCACCTAGGGTTGCTAGCATTGTCAAAATAATATTTTTCGCGTAAAAGACCTTATAGACGTTTTTTTTGTTTTTTGTAAGGACGCTTTTTAATACAATATTTAAAAAAAACACCAATTGTTAAATCAATGCAATACATAATAAAATTAATTTCAATTTCTTACTCATTGTGGAAAATAATGCTATCGTGTGACCTACACGGCGAAAGATGGTAACCCTATTAAACCTGTAAAGGCTGAAAACAGGGCTCAAGATAACAAGACTTATGATGAAATATGTTTAAAAAACCATGCGATTAAAATACATGACATTGAGGAGAAGTATGATGAGGTAAATAATAGTGTAGATGCTTGGTTGTTTTACATGATGTAAGGTTACATGCGATCGTGTATGACGGTCGGATAACGTTAATGGAAAACATTTTAAAATATCTTGAAGAAGTATTTGAATGAAGTATCAAACACATATATCCTTACACACTAACATTTGCAACATAATATTATGGATGAACAAACCGAATAGAAAACTAATGCAGAATAGAAAAAGATAAAGGTATGATTAATAAATTCAATAATACTAAATAGACGAATTTTAGAAATGAGATGAAGAAATATTGAAACATAATTTATTTTGCCATAAAATTAATTAAATATCAATAAGAATCGATCACAGAGGGAAAGGTGAAAGGAAATAAAGAGCGAAGGCCAAAGAAAAGGGAAAGGCTAATATCATGTCCCAATAAAAGTAGTAGGTACTTACTGAAAGTAAGCCGAGACAGCTAAAAACTATTTAAAACAGATAAGTAAACTTTAAAAAATACAACAACGATACAACGAACGAACACACAAACGAAACGAAACGAATGAACGATATTACAGCGGAAAAACACTAGAAATTAAACAAATTTTGGTAACAATGGACTTCCGCAAAGTAACGCCTGAATCAATCACATATATACAACTGACTTCAATTTCGATGACTTGGATGACAACTTTTTTCAGTTATTTTGTTTTAAAAACCAAACTACTGAACCGATTCATCCGATAAATTTATATGGGACTATCTCTGAAGTATGTCCTTCTAAACAAAAAAGAATCATCAAAATCAATTCATAATTAGCGGAGTAATAGCGTAAAAACATACAAAAATAAAACATACAGTCGAAATGAGAACCTTCTTTTTTGAAGTCTGTTGAAAATAGCTCTTTTAACAATCTCATATCACTTCACTACGTAAGTATGTTGTGGTACACCACAACATACTTAAATTAATACACATAGGTACACCTATGTGTATTAATTCTATTTGGGCCAACTACTATGCATCTATTGAATACATTTGACTCGTTCCTTGTCTACCAGTGTAACAAAATGTCAAGAATTCATTCTCGACGTGCCGACAATGTCATTAGCTTTACGACATTAGACAACAAGAAAACTGGAACTAATCGCACTAACTCGGGTATTATTAAGTCAGTATTAGGACACATTAGGATTAAGTCGCGTATTCACAACAAAATAAGTGTGTTCAAATTATTCAATGCTTACTTACGTATAAAGAGCTTGTATAGACGCAGCATTGCCAGACTAAGAATGTTGTTATTCATATCGTGCGATGTGGACCGCAAGATAATTAACAGTCTATGACATTATTTCACAGTAAATACATCTTTATAAAATACACACATACCTTACCAGCTTTCGTTAAGTTAAGCATATTTGTATTGAGCTTAGTACACTAGTATTCAAAACAAAACTTTCTGTACAAATAATTAAATGATTATTATTTACGTCTAGATCGTTTCACCAGACTAGGAATGCTTTGTCTTCGGTAACATCATGTAATAAAATTGTTTTCATATACTAATATCTATATAAACCGCGCGATTTAAAGCATGCACCGTATAAACCTATGATTTGAGTACCGAGGTTGTTTTGCAGTGAATACATAGCTTTATGTGGCTTTATTCTCATGGCCGGAGCGTATTGCTCACCAGCTGGTCATTACAAACAAACAGCCAAACATTATTTCCTAACTGAACTACAAGCTTTCGAAAGCTGATAATTATTATGATTAATATTACATTAAGTAGCTCAACTCACTATTAAGCTTTACCACTGAATAAATAACAGTTGTTAAGTCAATTGTGTATACAAAATTTTGCCCCTTGACCCTTAATGTGCAGACGTGTTTAACCTTTGCAGCAGAAGTCATGTCAGGTTCTGATATGAGGAGTAAGAATGAAGGTCCGTCAGTTGTATTGTGCAATTAAATTGCATGAGTGAACTTTCTTATGAAACCGAGAGACGCAATGATTTTATAGTGATCCATCAAACTTGCATTAATATGAATGTGGTCGTTGCAACATGAACTGTATGAATATGCAAACTTTAATTAAAGCACTCGTTTAACTTGGTTCGTTCAAATATGTCATATTTAATATCTCGTGTATTAATTGTGCAAAAATAATGATGTATCGGTAGTTTGCCCAGTTGTATTCAGGTGACAATTCTTTATTTTTGGAGATATATTATAATGGGATATATAATGTATTTTATGCAAATATGGTTTTAGTTAGGATACATTTGTGAGTCACTCGCATGTTTTGTTCATGTGGGTCCAATGAAAGGATTATTTACTGACTAATTAATTTACCACGTTTGTCGTTATTTCTATTTTGCTGGGCCAAAGCACAGAAGAAATTAATGGGCCAAAGTCCCCGTTCATTCCTTGAGACTGCCTGGTCTACGATATTAATATTTTGTTGGTTTTGTTCGACGTAAGAGTTCAGCTCGTCACGCCACATTCGCGTGAGGTCATTAAGCTTTTGTGACAAACAAAAAAATACTGAATACAAAAGGAATTAAAATAAACTTCCTACCTTATTTGCAATCCAATCAAAGTAACAACTTCATAAAACAGCCGTCCCTCGAGGCAGCATGTGGTCATATAGGATAAAAGTATGCTCTTGGCATTCAATGTTTCAAAGGAGGCCACACAGACAACGGCGCACTCTCAGCGACTTCGAAACAGTCAGCAACTAAAGGGCGTCACAGACGACGAAGGTGCTATAATATCTTATCTAAATATCGCTCGCTATACAATTTTAGAGTATATTCATTTTAATCGTATCTATGAGTGCTGATATTGAAATATGTTCTAAGATGAACAAAACATTTAATATTATAACATCTTCATCGTGACGGCCTTAAACCATAGTGTATAAAGGTACCCTGAAATCCTAGCATGCGGACCGTGACAAAATTTTCTCGATTCTTAAAAACAGGACAAGGCTACGACTCTATAGAAGTTTGTCTCGTTATTGCACGACATAAAGCCACGACAACATTTTATCGCGACGCGCATGCTAGCTCTGCTGACCAGTAATATAACTGTCGAGGAGTAGTGCGCATATTTTATCGAGTTCTGTATTGACGTGCACTTATTTTCAGTAAAAATATAAGACACACAGCACAGTACACAAAACATACCAAGCTTTTGTATTTTGGATGATACGTGTGGTGCTTTGCAACGCAGGGTTTTGGTCAAAACATAAGATTTTGCGCGGTTGAACTGTTATAGCAAGCGTGTAGCTTATCAGCAAATCTACGAAGTACTCACCTCATCGTAGGTTGCGAAAAATAATTATGCTTGTCAAACTCGTCAAGATTTCATGAGGGAATGGACAAGATTTCAAACGTCTTGATTTTTTAGTATAAAACTCTCCGGCACCTGTTAGAATATCATCAAACTAATTTTATGCGGCTAGTTTTGCACTAGTGCCCGCTTAGGATTTATCGAGCACTGGTGAAATATGGCCAGAGGAGATATAACTTTATTCTGTGCAGAATAGAATTCGGTTGCGTAAACGGAGGTGATTTTATTAAAATAAGCTGAGCCATGTTTTGGATGCATTATGCTGCGTGAAGCAGTGCATTTTATATTGTTAGTGCAATGACGAGACGAGCGAGACGTTCGCCTAGTAAGCATCACCGCTGCCCATAACAGTAGCAGTAACAGTAGCATCTGTGATTAGGGTTCTTTTCCCGATTTAACAATTCGATAATCTACTGCTTTTCTGCAAAAAAAGGATGCTCAGAAATGTTCCCGGGAATAGATACATTTATTCTGAGAATGCGTCTGAGTGTCGAGGTGGGTTTGATGCAATCTCAGAATCACCGATACAAGCATCGAGTGTGCGTTGGCAGTGCCTGCTCAATATTCTTCCAATGTCCAGTTTTGCAACCGGTCTCGTAATAAAGCTCTGCCTACACAGTCGGTTGCATTATTAAATCAATAGATAAACTGCACTCGCAACCTGCACTTTGGCGATTGTGCCGAAGCGTCAGCTTTCACTCCGTGAACTTCCAGTTCCAGTACGAGGATTTGCAAAGATATCTCAGGTAATATTAAACAATATTCCTCGCAACTTCACCGCTAAACAGTAAGTAAGTTCGTACAGGCTGAGTGGCCAGCCCTTGTGTCATTGTTAATGTGCCTGAAGCCTACGACATGGCTGGACAGTTTTGACGGTTTGAAATTCATTTTCACTTCACTGCTGAAAATAAACTTGTCAATACTCTAACCAATTTGCCAGCTCCTTTATTTCATACGGGCTTAACTACTCGTTACTGAACTGCCAGCCGTTTCGTGGTTTCCAACCAAACAATTAGGGTTCCCCGTCGTTTGAGGCGGTTTCCCAAACCCTCGGCAACCGTCGGAAGTGTTTGCAATCGATCCCCAGACGAGCACTGCCGGAATAAGCCTCTGACGAAACGGTACCATCGCGTGCAGATTCGTAATGAGCACAATAAAATGTCTGGGAAGTAAAATCAATACCAAAAACAGTATTGACGAAATTATAGTGGGTCATGTGGCTAGTTGAACGAAAATAGTACTATTTTGTTAGTACTACAAAACTTATTTTACTCATCATTATGAACAAGTTTTGCCATAGAAAAAAAAAAGTGAGAACTAAATCAGAGGTTCCTTGTAGAAATATAAATAATTCATAAAATAAAAAATGACAACTCGACGAAATGTTCGAAACAATCTAACTACTGCTTCCTTTAGCGATTTCAGGGTTGGTATCTATGCAGGGTGTATCTGTATCCCGCCACAGCGGCAGATATACTCATCTTTATGAACAACTTTTACAATGGGGCCAACACGGTAATCACAAAAAAATATATCAGATGTTACATACAAATAGTTCATTGACCTTGGACAAAATTTATAGAACAGCTGATTTGATTTCATGATTTCAGGGTTGATAGTTACAGGTAACTTATTTATTTATGAAACCGTTCGAGCTTAAATCTCTGGCTCACCATCTACTCTCTCTCAAAAATTGAGACAGCGGGGATGGTTCCTTGAAAATAGTGTCATATCATTATGACTGATCTATCTTCACGGCGGAATAGGCTGTGCTACCATCGTATTCAATATCTAATCGATAAGAGTTTGCAAAGCTATTTAGCTAGTTCATTTTCTAATAAAGTAAGTAAGTTCGTATAGGCTGAGTGGCCAGCCCTAGTGTCAGAGTTAATGTGCCGCCCGAAGGCCTCTGACATAACTGACGGTTGTTGTTATAGAAACTAGAACAAACAACCGGGACCAACAATTTAACGTGTCATCCGACCCACGGTAGCGCTCAGAAATAAATGCCACTCGCGGTCACCCATCCGAAGACTGACCGGACCGTCCGTTGCTTAACATTGGTGATCGTAACATTATCTTAACATTTCATTTTCTAATGAAATGTACCTATGTTGGCCAGGTTCAGCCGGGTGTATGGGTGTAACCCGAGCTGGGCACTGTTCGTTAGCGACGTATTAGCACAAACGTATACAATTACTCCTACCTGTCTGCCTACTATGCCTCAGGGTTGCCATGCTTTCTCTGAGTTCATTGTCTAATAGACAAGGTGACTGCTGATTATTGTCGGATTGTGTTTGTTGTATTGTCTAGTGGTATTGTTTTAGTTTTGCGTCATAACAAAGGGATTCGTATAATTGGAAAATAAAAACAAGTTCATAAATCAGGCAGGTACTTATACTAAGCTGAATGCCAAAAGGCTAAAAAGAAAAAAAACTGACTTCAATTGCGACTACCTGGATGAAATTTTCATATTTTCCAGTTATTTAGATTTATTCCAGTAATTTTGACTTAAAAACCAAACTTCTGAAACGACTTCGATAAATGTATACGGGACCACCTCTGAAGTACCAAATTCAATTCATAATTGGCGGAGTAATATACATACAACATAACATAACATAACATAACATAACATAACGTAACATAACATAACATAACAAATAACATAACATACATACAAAAAAACAGTCGAATTGAGAACCTCCTTTTTTGAAGTCATGCATTTGGGCTGGAATATGATAACGACATATTTTTTTCACTGTCTGTTCTCTGTCTTCTGTCTGTCTGTCTTTTGAATAATGTGTTATGATTGGCATAGCTACTCGTATCAGCAATCCGTAAAATATGGTTGGTAGTGGTACCCATTTAGGTAGGTACGGTGGAATATCAAATGTTGCCCCAATTATATGAGGTGACAACCCTTCTGAATGACGGTTTAATAGTTGGGCTGATGGGAAACGCGCATATTTGTTTACATTGTAACACAATACGGTAAGAGAAGCGTTAAAATGCAGTAACAGTCCAGTTAAAAGTTCTATGAAAATCTGTAGCAAATGGCAACAAGATAAACAAAACAACATACAAGTATATATAATTATAGGGTCAATGATTTCTGTGTCATACGGTTTAATATTTAATAATAAGTTTTGGAATACTTCCCTATGCCACGATAAAATTTGATTGCATATAACATACATTTGGAATATATTTATAAAAACTAACCCTCAATTTTTGTTCAAAAAACGGGGCGTAGTGTTTATAGATTTCACATCCCCATGTGTCCAAGATGGGTTCAAGGGTCCAAATGATAGACACGATGCAACCTATCATACAAAATAGGTATAGTAAGTTCATTATAACACATTACCATAACATCTGTGTTGGTTTGCTACACATAGAAACATTTACCACTTATGAATTCGGAATATTTCGTGCCACTTGAACGCTTGAATATTTATGAAGTAAACTACTAAACAAAATGAATTGTAAAATAGTAGACCATATTTCTGAATAATGAAATTCAAATTAGCAAGATTTCTCAAAAATATCGTTCATTATTCGAGTTGTTTGTAAGTAACTGTTGGAATTTGAATATTTTTCTTCTCATTAAATCTATTTTGAATTGCAAGTTTCAAGTTAAATTCAAGTCAAAGGATTTTTTCGTGTAATGCCATTGACCTAATATATACTAAGATAAAGATAAGATAAAAATAACTTTATTGGCAAAAAATATATATGTATATATACGTAAATGCTAGACAAAAGAGAACAATAATTAAGTATAACATTTAAAATTAGTATTCAATCGACTTCAATTTTGACTACTTGGATGACGCCTTACAACAACTATACTATACTAAAAGTTTTAAACTTTCGCACGCTGAACACATAATAATATTTTGTTTTTTTTTTTTTATAAAAATAAATTTATTTGTTCGCGATTAAGTCCCGGTGATAAACATAATTATATACTATACTACCCTACCATGCCTTACTTTTATATCTCAATGTGTAATGCAGTTGATGATGACCCCAGTTGATGACCCCTAGAACGACATTAACGCCTAGAATGACATTAACAGTAAATGACTGAATAACTGATGATGATTTTGAAATAAAGTCGAAAGAAAAAAATTGTTTTGTTCTCCAAACAAAATCTTCACGCAAATTAATACCTTCCTGACCATGAGTTTAAACACAAAACGCAATAAAGCCTATTTGCAAAGCGCATTCCTTTCGTCAAGCGTAACGTAAATATTCAAATCGATAGTATCGGATCTGGTTACTGGTAACAAATATTGAGTTCAGCTCTTATAAGTAGAAAGTATTGTGGCCTAGAAATCGCTTTATCGTGTAAGTGAAATGTACTCGATCAACCGTTGATGTAAGTACGTAGTTCACACTGGAGCTCGGTAATGCGTGACGAAGCGCAACTGAGGGGCAGTATAAACACTTCACTGACGGATAAAATCAGTGCCCCTAGCACAGAAACTGTCAGAAAACTACCTTGTACGATACAAAAATGTTTGAACACGTTTGCACTCAGAGAGCCGTAGACAGAGATTACTTTTATTAGGTACTTAGGTACGAACATAAATTTTATCGAACCATACCCCAACCACCACCGAATTTGAACCAACGTATTCTTCGATAGTTTTTGGGCTATAGGTATTAGGTACGGATACATAATTTTTGAGAAAAATTACGTTTTGACTTTTGTTTGTATTTCAAGCTTCTTTTAACTAAAAATTTTGGTCAGTGTTATAAGTCACAAGAGCCAGAAAGTTATGTTACTTAAATCACTACTTTTATATAGCCTAGTAGATCTCTACTACTAGTAGTAGTAGTACCTCTGATACTAAGAGAAACTGTCAACTATGTTAAAATGGTACATTATGATACAAGTGTGCTATGTTGGTCATTACACTAGAGGCGGTATTATGCGATAAGGAAGCCGAGAGTGTATTAAAACATAGCACAAGAGTTTCAAACGACTGTTTTCGTCACACTTGCGAGGAAAAAACAATATTTTTTTTGATAATAATCAACCACACAGCGAAAACGTCAACAAACATTTGCGGAAAATGGCGCCCAAATCAGTAATGCGCGCGCAGGTTGACATTTACTTCAGCGGCATAAGAACTCTTTGTTGTAATTACAAAAAAAAACTAAGTATTACCTGGCTATATTAAGAGAGCTTCGTATACATACGTCTAATTGCAGTCACGTACAAACTTGACTTTACCGGGTTATACCTATTATAGCACTATGTGCCGTAATGTAAAGTAAAAAGCACGCGTGCGTAATAGCTTGAATTATGAGCCTAATACCGATGCAATAAGATCCACTTTACGAGCAAGTGTGATGAAAAATAAATAAAAACAATTTAAACATGGTGATTGTCAATTAAATCACGCATCGGCTCAAAAGTATATAATACACGTAGATACACCCTAACATTTCCATCCACTTAGTACTCAAACTGGTATTCCACGTGGCGATATACACGTGATGATAAGTACTGACCAGCTCGCAAATTAACATACAAAGACAGTAGTAACACAGCAGAAATAAAACAATAAGCAACAATATAAACAACAGATAAATTGAAACCTACAATAGAAACAAACCCAAGAGAATGTATTAGAATATTGAAGGAAAATAATCCAGAAGCTTCTCAGAAAGAACTATAACTTCCTCGAATCATAATGGAAATGTTTGCCGATGACGTACCCACTACAAATAAGGTTTTTTACGGTCCGTATCTTTTTTCTAACCCCGACAAAGAGGGCCTTGTAAGAACCGGTATGAAATTAATCTTAGGACAAAAAACGAAGGGCACTTATTACGATACGACTTAGGGTCTTTGTCCGGCGTGACGTGAAATAATTAGAAGATAGTATCTGTATTGTATTGCGAATAGGAAACAGTACAGATTTAATCATTGAACTAACAGTAACTGCGACCAGCCGTTTATTTTACGGCCGTGAGACAGCCGTGACGGTATTGCTGGAACAGTTTTTACCGAGTTTCTTGGTTAGTTAGACTGCGCTGATTTTGGGAGTTTATTTAGATATAATAATAATAATATTTATTACCAAAAAGAAGATTTACATAAACAATAGAAATTTTCCAAACGCTTGTGACGTCAACCAGTTTGCGTGTTAATCTAAAATCCTTTATTTAGCAGTCATTCAAACAACAAAATCTATCTATCAATCTTACTTGAAATGCCGTAGTCATAGTACCTGACAAGTGTTATTGAAATTCTGCGTACTTGATACAAAAATGAAGTACAGAATAATTAACGAATGCCTTTACTTTAAACCGTTTTGTCTAATTTTACCGACTGTTTACACTATCAAGTCTCATGAAAGTTTAGCTAAGCCTTGGAGAATTTAGCTCCTCTCACTTCGCTAAGCTTTTTGACTACGATTTCCAACTAAATAAATCTCGCTAAAACTCATTGTAGAGTCAATCCAAAACCAATTACATTAATGGCTTTGTGGTTTTAATTGGATAATTTGAATTCATAGATTTATGACACGATCAATTGGGGCGATTCACGCACTTCCTACTTCTCCATATTAATGGATACTAGGCGTGTTAATGAAATGTCGCCTCACGTAGCTTTATATTGGCATTGTAACATAAAGTTGTACAGTAGAAGAGAAAGAAAAGGCAAGCATTGTTTAAAATAAGAAAACATACAGCACAATGCTATGTATCGTGGTCGTCAATCAGTGAAGGTGAATGGCTTTTTTTAACCAAGGCCCTAAACCTATCAATATGTTCCTCGCTTAATATTCTCTTGCCCTATTGCGAAGGCGTCAGATATAAAATGTAAAAAATACATTAGGAGCATTTGGTTTAATAAATTTTGTTTTACATATTAAGTTATTATTTGCTTAATACATTTTTTTAGGCATAAGCCTTTAGTAACTACAACAGACTACATAGACTCCTTAGCCTACTACACAACAAAAAACAAAAGGATTGTATCCAGACCGATGAAAGTCTAGAGACAATCCAAATGCTCAAACCCACTTCCAGTCGGCAGCGTACCCAGCATGCTGGCGGCATACATTAATACATAATGTTATTGCTTAGTATATCAGTAGTCCAGCCTTCAACGCTACACCTTACTATCAATCTCTAAAGATCTATTCATATACCTCTCTTACTTATAATAGTTCCCAAACTGAATCAGAGTGGGCAGAACATTTTAACTGTTAATTAAGTCTAGTAGGTTGATAGCTTCCTCGCATACAAATCCTCCCACTCGGCTTTGCCTACCCATCAACTTGACTGTTACACCATTTGTGTCGTCTTACAAATCAATGGCACAACCACGGCATGTTAAACAACAATTTTATTGATTAAAATTCGTAAGAAATAATAAGGTTTTGGATACACTCAAACCAGTAAATATAGTAATTTCGGTGTCCACTCCACACCCGTGTTACTATTATCAAATCCGCACCTGTACTTTACAAGTACGAAATACACCTATATTATACTATACTATAGCCTATATTTCAGCGCAGGACCTATACAATATTTACAGCGAAGTTTGCGGCGAACACACTAACTACAATTTTATATATTCGTAGCTTCCGAACTTGGTATGGAAGCGGGGAGTAATGCAATGCTGGGAATATGCAGAGAGAATAAATTGAATTTGATGGTTTTATACAATAAAGCTAGTTTGAAAAAGTCACGAATATTAAGTCCGGAAGAGTGGATTGCAACAAATTTGAACAACCGAGCGAAAGTCCACATATTACAAGTGTGAACAAATAATAAAAGATCAAATATGCATATTTGCCACAAACTGTTATAATAGTAAACTGGTCCATACTTAGAAAATGTTGGAGCTTAAAAGTTTAATCGAATATCGATACGCTAAAGTTACTTAAAAAGTATCGGACTTAGCGGCTCAAAACACCTCGCGACGTGTGAAAAGAATACAAAGGAGACAAAACAGAAATATTTTTATTTAACGCTACTTTTATTGAACGAAAATAAGCCGCGAAGCCGCATTGAATTGCAAATAAACAACTACTACTTACTTTCTTCCATCCGATTTTGATTATTTTCGACATAATACCTACACTTAATTTTCCTTTTTGCGTTTTCGTAATAAATATGTAACCAAATAATTTAAACTCAATTATCGTAAAATACTTTATCATCATAATATAAATCTTTCTCATCTCGAAGTATATTAATTGACTTATGAATTAGCTTATTATTTCCATATCATCAGTGTTTGCTCTATTTGGGGGGCACGTTACCCTAGTTAAAGGTTAAATATCCGGTTTATAATTAAACCAATTACTGACCACCTCGGCTTTATAGCTTTACCGACGCTAATCAATAAATATATCTCTAGTAAATAAGAAGTTACTAAGGGCGATGACCTTAGATTCACTGAATAGGTACCTCTCTTGGATTGAATCGTCACGATTCGATTTAGTGTTTAAAAATTCTGGCTAAAAGCTTTTTGTTATCGAGCAGACAGATGAGTAGATAAGTTTAATAATCGTCGTAATCGTCAAATCATTTGCGGCTAGGTTCTGAATTGACCTCTCTATATTTTTAGGAATTTCGGCGATAGCATTTGATTCGCTTTCTCGAGATCGTTGCGAAAAGATTTTCATAGATCATACGTCAAAAAATGCGCAATGTACATACAAACCGAGTAATTACTTAAGCCTAAAATAATATTAATGAGTACTTTTTGAGGGCACACATTTTTCCTAGATCTTGCTAGACGGACATTTCTAGCTTTTTTCTAAGGTAACCTTCGTAATTTCATGCCGTGGCGTTCGTTTCATAGATTGACCACATTCTAGAGGGTTGTTACAATATTATCCATTGACAAATCACCAAGGTCACCTCATTAAGGATGCTTTAAACCTTATCATCTAGCACCGGCTTTAGCTAAACTACGCGACTACGTAACGTATAATATACAAAATAATACAATCATTCACTGTATTGTTGCCAGTCTTTTCATAACATACTCGTTTGCAAAAACTTGTAAGTTAAATCATTTACAAATTGCTCTAACCTAATTAGCAATGTGCAGTTCTTCCGGGATACGCAACATGCTATTATGATGTTCACCTACCTGGTTAATTATTAAAGTGCTTCAATGAATTTTCCGCTGGAGTGTACGCTATGTATTGTAAGTAGAGCATCAAGTAGAATACTTAAAACTAAAAGGGAGTAACTGAGAGAGGTACTGATTCAGTGCCAATAATGGTATATTTAAGTCCGGACGACTCCAGCGTGTATATCATCATCTTCATCATCATCAGCCCGGAGACGTCCACTGCTGAACGAAGGCCTCCCCCTTAGACTGCCACACTGTACGACAACCTGCTATTTGCATCCAGAGGGAGGCCTTCCTACGCTGCGTCTTCCGGTTCGCGGTCGCCACTCAAGAACCTTTCTTCTCCATCGGTTGTCAGCGTGTATATATAGGCTCTAAATTAAGAATGACGAACACCGTTATTTTATCAGCAGCTTACAAAGGCAATCTCAGTATTATTTAACGTGTAGACAAGACAGTGTTAAAGCTTGCAAAGCCACGGTATCGAAATCACAACGGTCATCTTTTTCGAACCCAGACCATATAGCTCACAAGGCAGAGCTAAGACAGCTATGGTAAAGATGCTTGTAATATCGTCGTATAAGCACTTGCTATAGCGTATTCCACCTGCACCGATATCCTCTTTGGGGTGTAATTTGCATTTCCCTTGGTATTATCTGTATCTAACCGAGCCTTTGAATACTAGACCAGTTATCTTCTCAAAAACTCGAGCTAGCTCAAATAGCACCTTGAAATACCAGAGCGAAGCTGCCTCTGTGACGTAGCGTAGTAAGTGCCGCGTGCGATTAGTTGACTTGTGGTTTTTGTGGAGTTTATAATTACCCTGAAGTAAAGTCTTGGTAATCTGCGCCATGATAGATGGAAACTTTTTTAACTCATACTGGAAAGATCAACAGAACTCTGGAAGAAAAAGAAAGCCTTTTTGTGAAACATCAGGAACTGAGTAACGTATGTCAGCGTCGGCGTCGTTCAGCTTTTTCGTTAAGTTCAGGATAAAGAAATCTTCACTTAATTGAAAACTTACTTCTAGCAGTGGAGTTGCGCCGGAATGATACGAGAGTCTGTCAAAGCTTTTTCTCTGTATGTAGATGTTTCTCTGTAAATTTGCTTCTCTTTGCTATCAGCAAAGCAAACTTGCTCTAAAACCCCAAAAGTTGATGTAATTGAAACCGCACGAAGAATTCGGTTTTTGTCTTCCTTTTTGTAGTTTGTTTGCAATTGTAATGGATATTAGTCTTGTCGAGGACAATGGAATGGCTAACGAGAATATTGCATCAGTGCTCTAGAATAAATTATTCCTTCATTCGGCTAAAATACTTAATAAATCGCTTAAATGTTAAGTAAGTAGTAAGTAACCTTAAGTAGTTTTAAATGTTTTTTTTTTATCTCAATTTATGTATTTACATTTATTTGTAAATAACATTTTCTACTTAGCAAGTACGTATCACATGTAGGTTTTGATTCAAAAGCTTTTTGAATTTTCAGTCTTTGTTTTCATTTTCTGTACAGACATGAATTCAGTGTAAAAACACCTGAGTAATATAGATTGACTTGGCAGGTCACGCCCCCTTTGGGACCTGGGTGTGTCCTTAAAGTGCATCCAGAACCACCGGAGGAAGGGCAGCAGCGTCCTCTTGGTTAACGGTGGAGAGCAATCTGCGATCCCTAAGCCGCCTGCCAAGCGTGGAGATTATGGCAACACCCCTTTATTGGGAGGTCTTCGTCCAGCAGTGGACGTCTTATGGCTGACGACGATAGATTGACATGGCAGGTCACGCCCTCATATGTTAGCAGTCTATCTTATGAAGTAAATATAATTATCGATATCAAAGTGTAATGCTTAATTTTCCCTGTTTTGGTTTGCTTTTAACCACACAACAATTTATATCCAGGATAAACTATTGTGATTTGATGACTTTTTTTATCTTGATAGGCTAGATAATTGACCACAGCTCAAAGTGTGTGGTCATTGATGGTAAACACGTATAGCTTGGAATAGGCACTAGCTGTCAAGAGAGGCTGCTGGAAGGTCGGAACGGAAGACGCCCTTGCTTTGTCGCAGATTTTCTTCGTGAGGTTAGTAGTTAGCTAGCCGAATACTAGAAAGTACCCTCACCACCACGTTATGTTTGTCGTGACGTTCTCCTTCACCAGCAACTCAAGCTCATTATTGAGATTTGAACCCACGCCTTTGGGTGTGCGATCCTAACGCACTAACCACTAAGCTATATGATCACCTACTGATGACTCATCTACCTACTCTATATACTACTGTCCTCGTCATCAAATCGAGCACCCATTTTTACTTTTCAGTTCCAATTCCATTTAACACCAAAATTTTGCTTGTTTTCTATCGCATTGTTGTTCAAAATATAATTTGGTCCAGAGCGAGGCCTCACACTTTCCCACGTTTAAACCACTCCGCAGGTGACCGCACGACACAGAATAATTAGCTGTTTAACGTGACGTGCCACAGAATAGGAGTCAATAGTCGTTAAACCACAGTTTTTACAACAGTTAGTATAAATAAAAGCATAGATCAGGTAAGAGTGTCTAGGTGGATAGTGTTCGAGCTCGAAGCGTGAGGGTAATCATTTGTGACCTTGTGGCACTGTTCTGAATAGAAATAATTGCTAGCCGGTGCTTTATGAGGGGAAATATTAATTTCGTCGAGTTCTAACAATGGTGAGTGATGGTAGAATTGTATTTGTAGCGTATCTTGATGATGAGAAAATAGCTTCAGAGGCTTACCGCGATTATGGCGTACTGAGAAGTGACGTCACGATTTGCTGTTTCTCTTCTCTGTCTAGCATGATATTAAAATGCTTATAAGTTGCTTATTTTTGATCAGATTTTCATATTTTTTTCATTAATCATCTATATTTATACCACAAAAACCACTCCACACACACCACACACACACACACACACACACACGCACGCACACACACACACACACACACACACACACACACACACACACACACACTTACACTTTGGGCCACATTTTAAAAGGACAATAAAAAAAAAGCTCTAGCCTATTATGCTCAGCGGTGACCTATTACACTTTGAAAATGATAATGAAAATAGGTATCTAATATAAGTAGGTATAAAACTTGACCATCAATTTGATGATTTCATTAAAAAGTTACAAGGGCTTACTCCTACTGCAAATAAAAGCGTGTCATATAATACTCACCACCCACTACTCATACGAAAATGGTAAGCATATTAATACCTATGAACTAAAAAGATAATGCAAACATTACGTTGGAATTTCACGGATACGTATTGCCTCAGCTATTCCAAATATGGTGTGCATTGTATAGTACATTTCAAATTCGTTTTGCTATCGGCACCTTTGAATGAACAGTTGTGAACTAACGAGTCATTATTATTACACTTAAGGCCGCGCACATCCATGTTTCAAGCACATTTTTACTGCGATCAAACATTATTCTAAAGCTGAATGATAGGGCCTTTTAGCGGAGCAAAAATATGGCAGTTACGCAGATTTGTGCGTGTCAAGATTCGATTTTTGAGGTTTCAGACCCATTTTTAATTTATTACAAGCGTAATATAAATATTTTTCCAAAACTAAGAGCGTTAGTTCGTGACAAACTATATTATTTACAAGTGATTTTCGTGCTAAATTTGTAAAAATTTAATGATTAAAACGGTTCTAATGTGTAAAAATACAGCGATGATGATAATGGAATGGACGGGCCCAGCGCTTGCAAATCAATCAAAGTTAACAAGATAACACAATCAAGCATACCTAGCTAAAAGAATGCATAGAGATAGCGAATCTAATTACTGCATGACAAAAAGAGAACACATGTACATTGTACATGTATTAGAAGTTTGTTTTGTCGTATCGTACGGCTCGCATGTCGCATAGGCAGCTCGTATGACTGAAGCGAGAGGAGAGCCGGCGCATATTCTTCAAAATCCGTGCGATTATTTCCCGTCCATTCATCTTATCATTGTCGCTGTAAAAATAAAGGTGATTGGTAATTTTTTTTCTTATCTCAATTTTTTAGTAAGATTACAAAAGCGTTAGTTCAGTTCTCACATCTTATAGCTATACAAATATATTTATTGGGAAAATTCAAACTCATAAAAACCGTCAATAAACTGCTATGACTGCACGTGATTTTTTAAAACAGGGCCCTTAATATCTTCAATCAAAGAAACGACTTAGCATATGCAGCGAAAATTTTCAGAGCTGAGAGCCTCGTTTATTAATCAGAAATCGTATATTAGAATCCCATTACGAGTATGAAAAGAAAGAAAAAATATTATCAGGAGTAGTGGAGAGGAGGAGGAGACATTATCAGGAGTAGTACAGAAGAAGAAGAGACATATCGGGAGTAATGGAGAAAAGAAAGAGACATTACCAGGAGCAGCGGACAAGTTGTGAAGCGACACCGAAAACGAGCCTTTTTTAATCGATGGGTACCGGTGTTCACATATTTTGATTATGAAAACAAATTTGATAATAGTTGTGCAACAACGTTAAGACAAAAATTTACTTGTTTGCCATACTTAGGTATGATTTGTAATCAAATTCAAATACATATATATTTCTCAAACTTCTCTCTCAAGGCTCAAGGCCTGTATTATGGAGACCATGGAACGAAAAATACAAATGAAATTATCAATTTATATATTTTGAAAAAAAAAGAACTTTCCCTACTCTACATTTTCGCTATCATGGCTATATATCTTGGGAAAATGCACAAAAACTTTAACGCTTTCGACTGCCAACTAGAGCTCTAAAATTAAAACTATTCTACTGTAAAACTATTTCAAAATCATTTCCGTAGTTGACTGTCCAGAGTATCTACCCACACTTATCATAAAAAGTTAGCGGTATCGCGATAATTGTTGATATAATGTGGCCATAAAATTCCCTACGGGTTCATTAAATAATTTGAATTTAACAGTTGGAAGCACATATTTACACCGACCGCGGGAATTTATGCAGAATATGAAGAAAAGTCTTAACTATAATTTGAATAGTCTTAAACTTTCAGCCACTTGTTTTATGTATACATATACATACTATATAAAAAATAAATAGATTAAGTTGTTAGATTGTGTTTTTTTTGTTGTTTGTGTTACTAAATCTTTTTACAGTAAAAGGTTTAGGAACAATATTCTTTAAAATCGTCATTACCTGAGCCATATCTATCTATGTCACCTAAGATGTTTTTACCTGTAGATGAGTTGTCCCCCCCGCCATATTTACTAGACGAAATCAAGGTAATTGCCGTGATCGCTACCAGTCTTTCACTTCCGAATGTCCGGTAATACGCTGCCGCTAATCGTATGTTTTCTAGCATTAATGAATGATGGTGATATAATGCCTTACTGTGTATTTAGATACTGCACAATCTACACAGGCACAGTGAGAGACAAAAAAAAAATTCATTTCACGCGTAAGTACTGTATTTTTATTGCAATGGGAAAAAATGAAATTTATTTTATCTGCGGCGACTGTTATCACTTTGAAATGGATGGCCGAGATAGATAGATCGTCTTGTGTGAGAGAGTGAAAGAGAGCCACACCGGCGCGGCGAGGGCGTTCGCTCTGGCCAATCAACTTGTGTAGCTTATTACGCCGTAAGAGAAATTAGATATTTGTCTCTTTCTAACAACAGGTGTGGCGTATAAAGTCGGTCATATTCTTTCCTTTTCTTCACAAAGTGCATAGTAACATGCGTAAGTATATTTATAAAGGCAACTTCTAGGCAGTTTTTAAAGCAGTTTTGTTCGACTATAACTACTCTATTTATTTCAACTCACTGTATGTCACATGTATTTATCTATGTGTAGTCTATGACTATACTATCACCGTCGTCACCAACTCACCATTGGACATGCCTACAAAACAATATATATCATCACATGTGTCTGGAAACGATAGATCAATCCTTGGTTTTTCTTATAATTTATAGTCACATTTTACCTACTGCCTCTTCCGTTATTTCAAAATCGTCGTCAGCCATAACACGTCCGCTGCTGGACGAAGGCCTCCCCCTTTATAGAGGGGTGTTGTCATAATCCCCACGCTTGGCAGGCGGCTTGGGGATCGCAGAATCGTCACCACCGTTAACCAAGAGGACGCTGCTGCCCGTCCTTCGGTGGGTCAGGTTGCAGTTTAAGGACATACCCAGATTCCAGGTATTTCAAATTATTGAACATTATTAGAATGCAATATAATCATAAGAGACCCATAAAAAAAGATTAATACTTAGTTATTACTACCTATAAAACTTGTTTCTTGTAAGCTAAAAGCTTAAAACGCACTTAGTCATTAAAACTTAATGCATTCTGCTTTCTATGCATTACTTCATCAATGAATGACACCAATATATAACGTTAATGCTGTTATGCGAATTAGCTCAAGTAATTTACTTAACTAAAACAACTAAATTGAGTTCTAGAAGTTGCTTGACGTTGACAAATTGCCTGGAGTAATAATAATAATACAGGGTACGTTATTTAGTTTAGGCAAGTTGTAGTACAGGTTCAAGTTACATTGTGTTACTCGGGGTCCAAACACAAGCAAAGATTTGCTGAGCTGACGAATCAACCTCGAGAAGTGGAGAGGAGCCGAAAAAAATAGTGAGTTAGGTATATTAGTCTAATAAGAATTCTGTAGTAATTAGTGCCAGCTTCTCTATCCCTAACAACTACAAGTTCTGTGACTTCAACCAGTTCGTTTTTTTAACCCCACTTGCACTTAAAAACACAAGGGGCTGGTTTTTTGACGCTACTGGGAAGCGACAATGCCAGGAAAATCTCAGACAAAATAGTGTTAATTAAGATAATTTTTATATGTATATGATTATATGTATGTTAGTGTGTAAGGTATTTATAATATGGGCCCGTGTTTTTAAGTAATTCCTGTTGCCTGAAATAAACGATTATTATTATTATTAAAGCAAATTAATTTATTCATGTATTAAGGTCTTTATGAAGTCGTGGAACTAAATTGGTTGTAGACAAGCTGCATGGGAGGCTTAATCCTCCCATGCAGCTTGTCTACAACCGTTAATCACAATTAAACTTGTTTAATATTAGGACTGTATCTCTTGTAAAATAATTTACTATTGGTATAATAGTCTGGTATCTTTTAGCTTTTTTGGTGTTGGTCCAAGCTGTTTGTCCTCCCTAGAGACGAAAACCACACAGTTAACGTACATTTATCGGAATATTTCGAAGTGAATGTGGTGCAAAACGTTCTAACCTCTGGGACAAGCCGTGTTTAAACTATGATAAACACCGCGCGTGATAAGAAAGCGAAATGGGTCGCTTGGCACTACATGCCTCGTGTAAACTCGTGTAGTGGTAGGGGCCAGGCCAGTATATCTTTGCCTAAAAGTAGTTTTTTATTATTATTTGGTCTATATTTTACTGTGTAAAGAGATAATATTAGTGTGAAGGGAATGTATGTTGAGAAGACGGTTGATAGCAGTGGTAGGATAAATCATGTTGTACCAACCCTAATAAGTGCAATAGTTACAAAAATATATTTTTGTTGAAGTTTGTCTTTTATATCCTAAATCAGAAAACGCTCTTATATCGATTTACTTTTGTGATAACTTACGAGTAAGTCGTTTTTTTTTCTTTTATCCTAAGAGGATTATGGCGTCGCATCGCACTCTGTGAATTGGGGTATTGCATCCATGAAATGAGCACCTAGCATATTCCCAATACAGCACCAATAAAATTTTTGACTTGGTGCTGATAAGGGAACAAAAAAGTTATCTGATTTTATTTCCATTTGACCACCAACGGTAGCACAGCTTCTACCTTCTAGTGATGGGACACTAAAAAACTGCAGTTTTATAATATGAATGAACTAGGTATACTACTATACGATAACATTGATTTAGAAAATATTATGGATCATATTTTGCCAGTGTCAAGTATTTATAATATATCAAGTTGTTGTATGTAGTTTATTTTGACATATCAAAAAGTGCAAACAAGCAAATCTATAACATAATTGTACATTATGATACAAGTGTGCTATGTTGGTTATTACACTAGAGGCGGTATTATGCGCGCGAGCCGCAGGCGAGTGGATAAGGAAGCCGAAAGAGTAATGACTAACATAGCACAAGAGTTTCATACGACTGTTTTCATCACACTTGCGAGGAAAAACAAACTTTTTTTGATAATAATCAACCACACAGCGAAAACGTCAACAAACATTTGCGGAAAATGGCGCCCAAACCAGCAATGCGCGCGCAGGTTTACATTACTTGATATTACAAAAAAAAACTGTAAGTATTACCCGGCTATATTAAGAGTGCTTTGTATACATACATCTAATTGCAGTCACGTACAAACTTGACTTTACCGGCTTATACCTATTATAGCACTAGTGCCGTAATGTAAAGTAAAAAGCACACGTGCGTAATAGCTTGGATTATGAGCCTAAAACCGATGTAATAAGATCCACTTTACGAGAAAGTGTGATAAAAAATCATATCAACAGAGATAGCTGGATCCTGTATGCAAGTATCAACGTCACTAATGATTTAAAATAATTATGAATACTTCATGCAATCTTATTCAAGACTTTACAAACTAAAACAAAACAAAGTTAATCTGCAAACTGAGACCGAACATCAAAAACATTACCTAACTGTACGTATACTGTGCCAAACATGCTTCATACTCTATACAATAAAGGTGAATATAGAGATTGCATATGTATAAAAAGTGTATGATGTCGAAACCCCACAGCCGTTAAAGAAAGTGAGGAAATCAAACGGTAGGAAATCTGCTAATAAGTTGTCTACACTAGGAACGGTCAATGAGCGAGCGCAGTGTACGGACAAATATTTACACTACGGGGAACGTACAAGACGCACTAGGTACAGACAGCTGCAGAATTATACGAGGTTACGTGAAAAGGCAGTACTAAGCCAAAAGGACGTCGTTAATAATCATCATTATGAATAACTTTTAACATGGAACCGACACTGCGATCCCGTAAAAATTTGGCCTTGTCTCAATATTCCGATTAATAAGTCCGAAAATCGGCCTGATGAGACTTTTTTGTCTCAGTGGTTCGATGATATAAAAAATCGTACTACGGAGACATTGAGTTCGATTAACTAGTTCGTGGATCGGACTTTTCTTTTGAATTATGTTATTTATCGTGGGGATGTTCTAAAACTGCATCCAGTACAACCAGAGGATGGGCAGCAGCGTGCTCTCGGGTAACGGTGGTGAGCATCCTGCGATCGCCAAGCCGCCTGCCAAGCGTGGGGATTATGGCAACCCCCTCTCTAATAAGAGGGATGCCTTCGTCCAGCAGTGGACTTCTTTCGGCTGATGTGTATGTTATTCATGGTACATTGCGATATGAGGTCGGATTATGGCAAAAACAAAAAATAACACATTTTTGTTTTTTAAAATTGTAAGTATATGGGCTGCATGCCCCTCGGAGGAACTAGCTCTCAAGGCATGCCCATATACTTAAATAAATGGTCTATTGTCATAGAATTTTAATATATTTTAAATGTTGTCTATTGCCTACAGAAAACAGATAAACGTATCAACAAATAAGATCTAAAATAAACGCAAGCATATATACAAGGTGATGGATGGAATTCTAGAAAACTTGTCAGAGAGATGACAGAAAGCTTAGCAGAAATAGCACCATTGAACTGTTATAACAAAGGCTGCTCATTCGTCCGGTAAAAACTTCTATGTATCCATCAATTTCAAAATTATAGTGGTAGACTCTATTGCAGAGTCCGCCTGGAGAAGTACATACCACATCTTTGCCAGTGATTCAACCGCCAAGCAGTAGCAGTAATGGGCTAGCATTATACTGTGGGGCAATGTTACCAGATAAATTACTGTGCATGTAGAGATTTGACATCTAAAATCTCAGGGTGACGAGGACAGTCTAGTGCGGCGCAAGATTTTGTTCGCGACCACTAGGCGTAGCGCCATTTGCGCTTGCGTCCGGTGACGCTGTAGAGGCCATCTGAGGCCAACAGCTGAAATCATATTAAAATAAAAAATGTATGTTCGCGAGTTCAGAATTCCGGCTCCGCTACTGCTATAGTCAGGCGTGAAGCTTACAGGCGAACTTCTCCCTCGTCTCGTCACGCCATTGCATCAAATATACATCTAATTTCTTATTTCTCTTTTCCCTGAGTGTACGATATCAACTTACCTCGCCGCATTAACCAATGAACCAGCGTGCACCGTTAACTGTTTACGGAGCGTTGCGTAATCCACAATTAGCACGAGTGGAGTGGAAATGTGGAATGCTGGCACATCACTATTAATTGTGTTCCCTAAGCAGTTCTGAGAGGTTCTGAGAAATCTTAGGTTTGGACTTAGATAAACACACTTAAGTGAAATCATATGTTTAGAAATTGTTTGCTTTTAAAACCATATGATACGTATTACTTACTCATTCTCATGCATTCGTAGTGAGTTGATCATTATTGATCCAGCTGGAATCTTCACTTCATTGGAACAGATTGAAAGTATCGGTAAACGTAGCGTAGGACGCCTTGAGACTTGATGGAGTGACGAAATACATAAGATAGTTTGGCAGTATCTACTCCTTTGATCAATAATATATCTCGAAGCAAAACCCGGAAGAGAAACCCGAAAGATAACCGACGTGCCGTAGGGTTCTGTAGCGATGACAGCTCAGAGGTTAGCGTGGTCGGATCACATGCCGAAGGTCGTGGTTACAAATCCCAACAATGAGCTCGAACTGCCATTGAAAACAACGTGAAGAAACCGTAGCGTGGTAGTGTACATTGGCTAGCTACCCTCAAGTCGCAATCTGTCGCCAAACACGTACCATATTCCGGCAGCTGTTGAGAGTCAGTTCTTATTCCAGGCTAGGTGTGTTTATCATTTTCGACCACACAGTCGCTTAATATCAAGTGATCTATGTTCAATCGCCTAGCATATCAAGCATACAAAATATCGCTTGCAGTGGACAATGATACGCTCACTATGATTATGAAAATGATGATGATAATGGAGCATTGCGGCAGGTGAAAATAATGGGGTATTCATAATGGGTGATTTAATGGCAGGCAAATAAAACAAAAGTAGTTCTCTTCAACTCGATAGACGGCGCTGACTAGATACGTGCCAGTCAAAAACAGCATTATATTTTTGATCTGTGGCACAAAAATAAAATAAAAAACTTGACAATGACAGACACGTCTGGTCAGCCCCATCTACAATGTGTTTCTTTGGAGTTTTGGCGGGAACACGGAAAAATCATGTCGTTACATTCTATTATTTTCTTAAACTAGTGTTTTTTTGCGAATTAAAGATTAAAAATGGTGGTGTGTTATTCATTGAATGTTGAATTACATGCACGAGTGTAGGCAAGTCATATAATGTGGTGAAACATGTCTTTTCGTGTTGTTTTCAAAACCGTAAAAGCTCATAGTAATGTCGCCACAACTTCACTAGGGCATAACTTGGACTCGACTATGACTAATTTCGTGTGACTGATTGTGATTTCATGACATATTTGACTTGATTTTAATTTAAAAAAATAGGAAATTCATAAACTTGACACTGGCAGAGTGCACAACGCGGGATGACAATAACTAAGATAAGAAAAAAGAATGTATTTCCTTTTTTTTAATTTTCTCAGAAATTCGCCCATTTAGTCATAAAAGCGTAAAACATTTAAAGAACTAAAGAGTCCTCGTAGAAGCTATGACTCACTCGTCAGAGATATTTGTGTGCATAGAGGAAGCAGCATTTTGCTCGAACGGCTAAAGAAAATACAAAAACAACTAAGTGACTAAGCTATTTCCGTCGGAGCATTGACTTGGGAGTAAACACGGATCAAGTTGACTTGTCAAGTTCCATCAATCTGTCTTTCAGCCTGTCTGACTGTCAAGCTTCTTCAGTGTCTGAGGAGCTTTTATCAAACAAGAGATTACTTAACTGAGTAACAATCTGGTTATGATTAGGATCTTTATTACGATAATCGTGCTATACGCACAATGGGCGATTTTCTCACAGCCAATTAAAAAAAAATAGTTCCTAAAAATCCGATAGACAGGGACGAAGTGACATGGCCCTGTAAAAGTAAAAAGATTAAAAAATATAAAGTTACCTTATTTCATTTATACTCGTATCAGAAGATCTGTCATGCGTTGTTTGTGGTTATTGTTTGTCTAACAAAGTATTTGCCCATAGTATTTCTTAAACTTTCGTTATTCCACGCAAATTAGTAAGTGCGCTTTGCAAATAATTAGTTAATTACTATCAATAAAAATAACAATAACTATCAACAAAAAATTATAACAATAACGTAATGTAACAATAACAATTTATCAGAATTTCAACAAAATGATATAAGATATAAGAAAACTTGGAAAGGCATTTCAACAACGAACGCAAACTGTGAAATAAAGTAGTGAAGGTGAGTGAACTGCTTTTTAACAAGATAAATGCGAAAAATAGTGGGCCATATCTCGCCAGCGCGGCCTATCCTTTGGCTGTAGAACTACGTTCTGACAGCTGTCAGAAAACGTTAACTAATCTGGCAGTTCTGGATCATTTTGCCTTTCTCGTTGACATGCATAATGATCGTATCAATTTGAAGATGAAAGATCGCGTATTCCAGGTGTATGACAATCGACCCGAAGAGATAAATTTCATCTGACGGCGGCTCGATGACTTTGATTTATTTTGAGGTTATGATTATAAAAAACTACCAAATATTCATATTATACTTGACACTGGCAGAACGAAGAACGTGCGAGGCCAAAAAAAAAAACAAAAAAAAAAAGCTGTAAAATTGACAAGCAAGAACAGCGGAGGTGTGTAACTCGTCGACCCCGACTCCTCCCGACCAAGTACAACTGAAAAAAAAGTATAACTTAGGGTTGTTCAAGAAAAATTAAAATATAGACGTACGCCCTAGCTCCTAGGCAAGCGTGCTCCATCTTCGATCACATAATCACTTTTCATCAGCTGAGATTATGTTTAGTCTGTTGTTGATAAAACACGAGACTGCCGACACTGAAAGTCTAGAACACTTTCCTATATAAGTAGTAAAAATTAACAATCCGAATAGGCTTTTTATGATGAATGGTTTCCCGTTTGACCTTACCTCACCGAGGCGTAAAAAGGTCTAAGATAGAACACGCTATGCCCAGAAGATACGTATACACTTTGCGTTTCAAGCTCTCCAGATTGTATGAGCTTGGAAATAACTCTGTTTCCTAACTATAACGTCTAGTATTTATATACATAATCTATGCTAAAACAAAATAAAAAACACTACCAGTAACAACGAAATATTAAAAATCTTAAATGCAATTCAAAAACTTGCCGAAGCTTGACTCATTTATTGTGCTTGCATTGTATCAGCATCAAGAACTGTTAATTAAGCTTACGTCAGTCCAATTTATCTACAAGCTACCGTATATCGCTTAAATAACGCTTAAATCACGATTATTTATCGAGACACATTTCATCAGGCGAGTAAATAGTTTAACGCGTTTATCTTAACGGAGGCAATTAGCCTGCTCTACTAAAGGAGGAATTTGTCCACTTCGTTTGCTTTGTGGAAGAATGCTTGCCGTGTTGGTATGGGCTAGTCAGTTCATTAGGTTACAATTTATCCCTTTACTGTTTGCTTGATTCGATTCAGAGCTATGCTTTGTTTCTGGAATCTAAGTAGTGTTCACTTGCGGAAATAAGGCGTTAATGTTGATTTATTAATTGTATTGAAAAAGCAAATTCTGTGAACTGCACTTCGATCCCCACAAAATGTATAACACACGTGAGAAGGTATGCCTTGTTTTCGTTTTAAAAAACCTAAAAAAAAAACTTTTATACTGCTCCACTGTGTCGTTGGACCGAAACTATTCCTTTTTTATTGTTTCTCTAAAAAGTTCTTATTGTTTAATTAAAATTACTTGCTGTGCTTATTTCGAAGCTGAAAATTGAATCCAGACAGTATTTTTTTATCCCATGGAAAATATTGTTCTTAGAATTCTATAAAACAAATGCTCGTATAATTATACTTGTGTATGTATAAGTATACACAATATTACGTCTATTCTACTAAACATAAGGTCATATGTCGCTTAATCGAGGTCAATAATCATTAGGAGATAGCACTATCTGTAATAGGTAGGCGCCATATCTTAATATGTGACCTTATTAGCTATCAACTAAGTATCGATCAATTAATTTGACAATCATTTATCGCTTCTATTGGAGTATTGACACATTATGTTTATTTTATTATGTAAACATGTGTAAGTGAAGTGGGAACTAGCAGGAGTGGTATACACTATACAGTTATTATTCTTATTTCTGTCTGTAAAGTTTTTTTTTATACATTCAAGTGACGAGACGAGCAAGCCGTTTGCCTGGTGGTAAGCGTGCCGCCTGCCACTAACAGTAGCAGTGCCACAGCAGTGAGCATTGTGAACTTGCGAACACAATCCTGCGCCGCACTGCACTGCGCTCGTCACCCTAAGATATTAGATGTTAAATCTCTTCATACCCAGTAATTTCTCTGGTAACATTGCCCTTCAAACCGGAACACAGTGATGCTTGCACACTACTGCTTGGCGGTTGAATAACTGGCAAAGGTGTGGTACTTCCCCAGGCGGACTCTGCAATAGAGTCCTACCACTACAAAAAAAAGTTCCACTGCTGGGCAAAGATAGTAACTACTGCACTGCCAACACAACAAAAACTCAAATAAGAATGATCAAAATTGTTTGTCACGTTATTTAAATTAAATACATACTTAAATATTATAATAACCAAAAAGTGTAAAAGTCATCAAACTATCACAACATCCGACCTAACTTAGTACCTAATAATGATTAAAACCACAAAACCAATTAAAACGAATTTAAAAGCGTCCATCATTTTGAGCATGATCGTTTAAAGTATCTATAGACAATAAAATATCTACTCATATTAGGCCAAAATTAAAAAAAGTCTATGTTTAAGTACGCTTTAGTGACTTTCTTTTTGTTTTTGCTATCTAAAATCTAAACGTGTATAAATCAATAAGATAATCTACTCACCAAAAAACAATTTTATCGTACAGGTAAACGGTTTAGATCACACCTTTGCCATTCCTGGAAGGAGACAAACATTGGCGCCAATGGCTATTGAATATGAAATGTGGACTTCACAGAACGGCTCCCGGATAGACTGTTATTCGCTATTTACTTTAATATGGCGCGTATAAGCTGAAAACACTCGTATTATGTCTCTTTCATGTTGATGTTGATGAAACGAGAGAACATAATTCGAGTAACTATATGTATTAGTACTTGCCACCCCATTTACCACAGGCTGGACCAGCTTTCTACTAAAGTGGCTGCTTCACGGTCCTGTCCGGAGCTTTACCAGACCTTTTGAGTTGGTTTGTCGCCACAGACCATACCAGTCCCAAGAGGTTCCACAGGCAAAACTTTTCGCAGATGGTGCCAGTCGCGGTCCGGATGTGGCAAAATCAAGTTTTCTTGTTAATCATTGCTTTTTTTTTTGTTTATTTTGTCTTAGAGAATTAATTACATAGCTCAATTTATAACTCTGCCAAACTGCATAGCAGTTTGTAGGCAGACATCGACTCTCATATTCATTACTATTTACTACGAGTATGTAGGAGTAGGTATTGACATTTTAGCGATAAATAAACTTATAAATCATCTTATACTTATATACTTATAGGTACACGGGTTATTTACATAGATATTCTAAATATATTCTTCTTATAAATATCTATCTGCTTTTGATGAGGGCGTTGTCCATAATCTAGCCCAAGGAATAATACTGGGTACTGTGCCTTGTTTTAAGAATGTATACAGCTGTTGACAGCCTGAAAATTGATTTATAGGTTAGATAGTTGTATACATTATAATTATGTTGGACAGAACTTTCAGTAGCAAGGCAAAGGATTGCTGTAAAAACAGCACCTATATGCAGATTCTCCATGGTAATCCGGGTCTAATAAGAGTAAATCCATTAAATTGTAGAGAAAAAAAACAAAATGTTTTGAGAATGACAGTTGACTATGGCCGCATCGACGATGCGCCACTTAGCGGAAAAAAAACTCAGTTTGGATCCCCATTGAGGTGTAGTAGCTCTTTTAGTGTTGCTGATAAGCAATAGATCACACATTCTACAGCTTGGCTAAAAAACTTAAAATGTAACTTTATTTCTGCTCTGGCAATACAGTATTGTTTATAAAGCCGTCAGTGGGTGAATTTCATCCCGAGATTATGGGGTTGCTAGCATTTAGAACTGTTGGCAACAGTGGCGCACCTATAAATTTCTACCCTTTTTTGCCATGCTCTAAGAAGTCGATATAATATTCACTCGATATCATTTTCAAAAGCACTCGTGATATAAAACAATATTTGTCAACTGTTACAAACAAAATTCTTTTTATTTCTACTATTTGCTTATCACTCATCGTTTCTGAAGGTTGTCTGGGATTTGCACCTTTTCATTTCTTGTAAGCCAATAAAACGTTGTTTATTTTATCGATAAAAATAATATATTTACTTAGGCACCTATACCTCTTGAGAATTTCTTCATTTTTTAGACTTTCTATCGACCGCTTCGTTAGCATGAATGTTGGACCGATAACAACATTCACTGTGTTTATATACGTTTTCTGATAATAAAAAAATATGAAGCGTAGAGTCACAATCAACGCCAGCTAGGTTGATGATGACTTGACTTGATCAATCCGTCTTAGTCCATGTTTGTCTATGTATATAATGGGTCACTGTGGGACTAGAGAAGGAGTATGGGGCTATACATACAATGCAGCGGATGTTTTTGCCTTGTTCTCGTCATAACACCTAGTTTCTTGCTCTGTTCCTGAGCGCACCTTACTAAAGTTTAATGTGTTCTTCCACAGATGTCGTAGCGTGATGGAGGGCGAGTGCGGGGACAGCGAGGGCTGGCTGCTGGTGCGTGTGCACGTGCCCGAGCTGAACGTGCAGAAGAGCCTCCAGTTCCCGCGCGACCAGCTCGTCTGGGACGTCAAGCAGCAGTGCCTCGCCGCCTTGCCCAAGGTCTGTTCAGTACACGTTAAGTTTAGAGAGCAATCAAGTTGGGACTGGGAAACTTACATTACATGCGGAGACCTTTTAACACAATATTATAGGAACTGTATTACCGTGTTGGTCTTTTATGATAAACCACTTGATTCGATATGAAATCTACTGGAACCGGAGAACCTTCGGTCTGTAAAAACGTTTGTTCAAATGCCTGTTTAGGAATCCTTGTACAAAAATCTAAAAGGCCTTACGGGACAAGTCTTTCAGCTTTAAAAACTCCCCATGATTCATTAGTTAGTGGACATAATAATTATTATGTCATACAGAATGTAGTACAAATTGATTTTTTACAAACGTATTGTTCTCATGATTTTTTTCACTACCGCCATTTTGTCGTTAAATTAACAACACACCGACATACTCCAAATATATATAATTATACTACGTCTAATACGTCATATCTCAAACAATCTTGTTATATGAATGACTATAAAGAACTATTCCGAAATAATTATTTAATACACACTCTACATTCATGCCTGTGCCATTTCCTACATCGTAGATATTATAATTTCAACCGATCCTAATATTTCAGTAAAAAACGTCAAGTACTTAACATTAACCTCGTTCTAATGAGATTACACACTACTAAAATGTAGGATTATTTCACACATTCCGCAGAAACATTTATAAAATGTTTAAAGTACCTAAGTAAAACCAGCAAGCTGGTAACTTATTCTGAGTGTTTACAAAGAAGAACTTTCGCTTATTCAAATATATTGTTGTTTTGTAAAGAGATTATTCAATGTTACCGTTCCCCTGTAACTTTTGATTTATATGTTAATGTTATTTTAACGTAAGCAGGTGGAGTCGTATTATGAAAGGTTTGATTTAAAAAGGTATAGTTGAGTTTGTTCACGTTTACAAGATATGCGTGTGATGTGTTTAATAAAAGAATCGTTTACAATGGAAAAAAATTAAATTGGATAATTTCGTAGTAAAATATGGGAACATTTTTAGACGTAAGTATGTAACTAGAATTAGAAAATTGAAAACAGGTGTTTTTGGATATCAGGTATGGTATTGGGTTTGTGGTACGCTATATAGTCGTAGTACCTACCTTTTTTAAAGTTAGATTAGATTAGAATATCAAACTACCCGTTAAACATGCGGTATACTCAAGTTTGCATGTTTTGACCGTACCCTTCTTGGAGTACGCTTAAGTACATAGAAGGAACCTGTTCAAACTGAATCAATTTAAAACGCATTCTTAGTATAAGTTAAAGATGCATTAAATTAAGTAAGGCATCTAAAGATTAGTTTATTTGATTTCTAATTAATAATACAGGTACATTTCCTACATCATATTTATTTATAGAAGTGTTCTGTAAGTAATAGAAATTCAAAGAAAATGGAATTTACTGTCGCCCAATTCTATCGATATTCATTTCGTATTGTAGAGCTATCGGGCTCTTAAATGTTGACTCAGACATCGAACAGAAGTGATTTGAACGTCTGTAAAATTTTAATTAAAATGGCTCTGAAAGCCTTTCTTTGTTAGTTATAGTTATGTTACAGCAACCTTTTCCATCGGGACGTTAAACTTTATTGTCCATTGTTGTGAAAAGGTCACTGAAATGCGAGTCTATTAACTAGGTGACACTTTTGATCATATTTTGCACATAGGTAATTTTTATCACCGAGACTTAAAGATAAACGAAATTTTGATAGCTTCATTATCATAAAAAAATAAAAAAAGGTCTTATCATTCTTAAAAAAACATGAGTTGACTAAGGATGAATAAGGAGCAACCTATTTAGATCAGTGACTAACAGTTTTTTATTTAACAAAACCAATGTGATGTGCTCTTTTTTAACTAGATCTATGATGGGTTAGATATTGTTTCTCCTATTTTTTTATTTTTTTTAACAAACTACATAGACTCCTTAGCCTACTACACAACAAAAAACAAAAGGATTGTATCCAGACCGATGAAAGTCTAGAGACAATCCAAATGCTCAAACCCACTACCAGTCGGCAGCGTACCCGGCATGCTGGCGGCATTGCCACGCTGGATGGCAATGAATGCTTGTGCGTTGGGCCAAATAAACGCCAGCATTTTGATCACGCGTCGCGTCGACCAGGCGCTCGGATATGTTTTTGAAAAGATGATGAGCTCCTGGTCCCCACGGACCCAATGTCTCAACACCAAACGGCTCAAATATGTAACCTCTGCCGAGGTTAGCATATTTCCGCCGCTTGTGCCGCTCCGCGCAATTTGCTGCAGCACCCTACTCTGTCTCAGGAAAATGAGACGGTGCCAAAGTATCAACGCAAGTTGCGTCCCATTATTTTTATGAAGGTTTTTGTTGGATTTTACGGAAATTATTACTTGGCAAAAAATTACGACCTAAAAAAGTTGAAGTTAAGTTGTACCTATACCAATTATGACGATGTAGGTATTTAATTTAATTGGAATATAATGTAAATGAATTGGAATATTTATAATTCATTTATATTATTATTGGACATCCTCTATCAAGATCAGACTAATAACTAGGTTATTATTTACTTAATAATAAAACTCTTTAATAGGTGCTTTATTTAACTTACCTACTTAAAAATAATATGATTTAATGAATACTTTGTATTAAATATGTTATTATTTGTCACCTACTCAAGTATATTAATATGTGGGTTTTTACATAAATAAAACAAAATCAATTAGCTTTTGGCGTCTGAAATACAGGGTTAGATCTAATCAGTTAGCATCCTTTTAAGGACATATTCTGTAAATCAAAACAAACAACTTTTACTATGGGGCCAACAATGAAATCGCGAAAAAATAAACAGCTGTTCCATACAAAAAGTTCATCGATCTTGGACAAAATGTAACTGTTGGCCTCATAAGTAAAAGTTATTTGTTTTTAATATACATAATATACCCTGAAAAGGTTGCTAACTGATTAGAACTAACCCTGTATCCTGTATATAAGATCGTGGTATTCCGTAATTAAATTTTTAAGGAAAAGGCTATATTTTATGTTCCGTTCTACCTTTCATCCAATAGCTATTTCGCGCCCATTTGTAAAGTAAAGCTATGACTAGACGAGAGTAACCGTTGCAAGCGCAAGTAACAAGGCAGCAGTAGCGGTGGGCGGTACACCTACGACAGCCGTAAATCTGAGCAAATGTACGCATTAAACATCACGCAGTCAGCCAGGACGCGATAAATATCTCCGGTTCGCATTCCGTGTGTGTACTAGGCTTTAATTTTTACCTTTCTTTCGATATGAATGAGCCTTCGGATCACAGGAGGTTTATTCGTGGTGTTTATTTTTTCTGTAAACGGCCAGAGAAATTACAAAATCGATAATTTTCATGCGTTCAATATACCTTTACCTATGCATGGACACTTTTTTATTATACTTCTGCGGAGTTCAGCTTGGTCTGTTTTATTTGGTTATGTAATAATAATTAATGACTTAATATATTTATCTACTTGTATATTTTAATTTAATTTAGTAGTAAATTAAAATTACACACTGAATTAACTATGATTCTAGGTCATATATCAAAATGTCACATCAAAAATTAAACTAAATATAAAAATGTTTTATACCTATTGTATATTAGTCACAAATTGTTATACTTGTATAATTATATTATTATAAAAAATTACGGATTCCACCTCACTATCTTCGTTACCTATATTTATTTGAATAATGTTCATTGCCGTAATAAATGCTTTATCATTTTTTATCAATAATTTATCTTCTCGTGCGGTTACAAACTGTGTATTTTTTTTATTATTGTCGTAAATGCTAGTTCTTATCTCAACTACTACTGCCACCTGCCAAATTTACTATTTTATAGTAGCTGGTTTTTCACGGAAGTCTAATAAAATTATGTTACTATTTTATGAGGAGTCGGTTCAACGAATTACGTAGGTAACACAAGAGATGTTTGGTATGTGCTATGCGTTGTTTATGTGGCCTAGGCCATTTAAATTTCAAGCGTTTTTAGACCTGAATATTTATCGGTAATCCAAATGCATTTGTGTAAAGTAAGTAATTATATTTGATTGTATTGTATATATGTAATTTTTATACTGTAGTGGTAGGACTCCATTGCAAAGTCCGCCTGGGGACACACCTTAGCCAGCTATTCAACCGCCAGTAGTGTCCATGCATTACTACGTTTCGGTTTGTAGGGCAATGTTACTAGATAAATACTGGGCATGAAGAGATTTGACATCTATTATCTCAGTGTGATGAGCGCAGGGCAGTGCGCGCAGGATTTTGTTCTCAAGTTCAACATTCTGGTACTGCTAGGGTAACCGTGATGCTTACCGCCATGCGAACGTCTCGATCGTATCGTCACTCCATTGCAAAAATACATGATCGTTGGTAAGTAAGTATACTATTAAGTTAATAAAACTATTATTATTAACTAACAGCCTTTTAGGATCCATTTCTGTACAGTTTAACAACCAAGTTTTCTTCTACGACTTTCTTCTAAAACTGGCGCGAAAAGAGGTTTATAGCTAGTTACTATTGACCATATATTTGGTTTTAGATAGGCATACAAAATACATATAGGCGCGTAATATTTATGACCATTAAATAATATTCTAGCAAAATATAATAAATCTCGATCAAAGCAAAGATACTTAACGTCAACTTTTATACCCCGTCCGTCCGAGTAGTAATTATTTCACCGAAGCGAAGTAGGAAAAATCTGCGCTGAGTCATTCCGTAGTGACATTACAGACCGGTCCGGTATACCGCTATGGAAACGGATTCTTTGGACGTTCGTCCACGGTCACTGCGGAATGGAACACATTCACTACGGGAAGTCTCCGGTAGAGCTTTTATGAATTTAATTTTCTTATATATTGTTTGTTGTATATATACAAAAAAAATGCACAACTGGTACATATTTCGTTTAGATAATGATGGTAAACGTGGTGTTAATTATATATTTTTTTTTTTTTTTTTAATAGGCATAAGCCTTTATTAACTACAACAAACTACAATGACTACTTAGCCTACTACACAACAAAAAACAAAAGGATAATAATCAAATAATCATCATAATATTATAATCAGGTACGTTATAATAATAATATATTATTATAAGTTTTCCCACTCACAGTAAAATAAATACAAAACTAACTTTATCTCTCTCTCGCTATGCTTGTTACTAGTTGTGTTTTTTGCAACAAAATGTTTAAGTTAACATTGACAAATTTATGGTAGTGTAACATGAAAAACGTCGTAGATATGTCATAGAGTTATTATAAAACCGGGGAAACTAACGGTCTTAGTCGGAATCGGGGACGTCTCCCATAGACCGTATACGAATACTTGGATTTTATTATAAATAATTGTATATACCTATCTGATCGAATGACATTATAAGTCACAAAGTCACAAACTGCGTAATGTGTGTGCAGTTTTACAGACTGAGTAGTCATAATTTAATTTTAATAATGAATAATTATGCGTATTTTATTTTTTATTTGCGCCTACTTTAATATCCTTATTTTGATACAGTTTTTACGTTTCCTATTACAGTAATTACGTAACCATTTTTAATGATGTGAAATTAATATTGCTTAGTTATATGTATACATATTATACATAGAGTCTATATATATATATTAAATTTTTATGGCGTAGGTAGATGAATGTACAATAATCAACAAAATGTAATTATAATTAATTATAGCACCTACTTATTTTGTTTAAAGTTATCATATATTGTTTGTATTATCTACTTTATTATTATAATTATTATGTTTATACGCATTTTATTAATTTGTGTATGTATATTGTTTTCGGTGGTGACTTCGGCGTCAATCAGGTGGCCACTTGGTACAGGGTATGTCGAGTTTATAATGCAACCCCTTGTATAAAGCCTGTGCTACCCCTGTATATAACTTATACGATATAATATACAATTATATACAGTTATATATATCAATGTATGTATTGTAAAGCCTTACTATTTATGTGTTATTGGAGCAAGCACGGTTTAGTAGCATATTATTATTCCATTATTCTGTATTGATATATTTTGCTTTGACTGTTCCCTTTAGTTGTTAACCCTCGAAATAACGAGTGTTTATTAAGTTAGATGTGTGGGTTCCCTAGAATAATTTTGATATTAGATATTGCCTATTGAATATAATAATGCAATTATATTAATTGCTATATTTGTTATAGAGGTGCATAATAATTGTTTGTTAGTGTGAAAGAGATACCCTATATATACTAACCATCTTATGCATAGAACACTAAAAGTTATTTAAACGCTATTTTAGTTAAAAAGTGTTTTGTCTATTTTTTCAAAGTCACTTCTTAATTCGAAAGAAATTGACAAAACATTTTTTAACTAAAATAGGTTTTAAATACGTTTTAGTGTTTTATGCATAAGACCGTTAGTATAATTTATAAATCTTTTTACCGTACATTATAAATGAAATACCTCTATTTTATATGTAAGTAAGTATAGATAATTCCCTAACAATATGAATTTTACCAAAACACGAACAGGGCCCAATTATCATGTTTGAAAATTTCATTTGCTAACGTACAGGTTCAGTCTCTAAGTAAAATAATATCGCTAAACGTGTGGCTTACTCCTAACTCCTAATGCTATAGACACAGTTAGTAAGGTTATACGAATTGCATGAATCAGGATGATTCAACGCGGATATTACCTGCCGAATGGACGTGTAACCTGCATGGATTAATCACTGCATGTTATCTAGAATGTTGTCCACGTGTCCCTGTGCAAGATTATATAAACTGATGACTGAATGAACTGAATGTTCCTAATATTTAAATGCGTGTCAGCAGCTGCATTGTTTGCGTTCGATCCCGCGCGGTTTATTGTTAAGAGGATGAGTACACCCAAATTGGCTTCATTCGGGTTAATGTTTTGCCAAATGTACAAATTCGACAGCACTGAATTTTTTTAATGTTAATCTAGATTATATTTCCTAGTTAGCTATTGTTTCGAAAACACGTTTGCAAATAATTTTCACGATAGAAATAAATCGTAAAATAACCTCTAAAAACAAATTTATTTTTCTTTGTATTTTTGTATGAAGACACATAACCAAAATTAGTAAAGGTTATGAGTAATACTTTCTATCTTACTATTGATCTAGTTTTTTTTCTTACGCAATAACTTTATAGCAATTAATTATTTTCCAACAAAATTACTGTACGAAACGTGGCGCAAGCGCGCCGGCTACTCTGTTTTACTTATGTAATTAGACAGAGACCAAAGACGCGCGGAGGATCAGCTATTGTCAGCGTCTTAAAGTGTCATCACTCAATTTAAACGAAACACCTGATATGGGAGTCAGCTGTTAGATACGTTGACTTGTTAGTGTTTACTTACGTCAAAAATTACATACAAACCTTTCTGTGGAGTCTAACTGCTGGACTAAGGTTATTTACGATTTTTAGGGTTCCGTAGGTACGTCAAAAGGAAAAAAAGGAACGCTTATATGATCACTCCGCTGTTCGTCTGTCTGTCTGTATGTCTGTCTAACAAGACCCTTTTTTTAAATTGCTTTCTTCATCGCGTCTGCATTTGAACTCGTAGAGCGCCTTCCGAATGGCCATGCCACCAACTCAATACCCTTCATCCACATTCATAACTAAAATTTTCATCAACTAGCTAGGAAAACAGAAAATTAATATTCTTCGCTGTTTCATAACCTAGTTATAAAACAAGACTCCTTTTTCCATTTTCACAATTACGAATCCTTCAATTTTCATAACCCTGACCGGACAATATGAACAATAGACAATAGACAATAGACAATATTTTATTTGTAGAAAAAAACACATTTTGTACACAAGACAAGACAATAGAAACGCATAACAAATTTAAACAGTACAAAATAGTTTTTCGCCACAAACCGGTTCCAACTCAGCATAATGCTGGCTGCGAACAGCCAGCGCTGGTCTTCCGTTGGAACCGTTGGTGACGTCCCCCACGCATACCACACGGCAGGGTACGCTTAAACAAACAAATACAACCAGAAACAAACAAAAACAATACAAGGTAACAACAAATACAAACAAAACCAACTTTTTACAAGCTGTCTTTATCTTTTTTAATAAGTGCCTAGATCTCTACGATCCCCGATACTTAACATAGATACTTAACAAAGACTTGTCCTGATTGTTTTTGTATTTTTTTTGTAAATGTTGTTTTGTAATCCGAATGAAAAATAATTTGCCTTCATCGACATTCATAACTAGAAATTTATAACCAGCTAAGTACTAGTCAGTTTATTACCACCGAGCTGATTCCGATAATGGAGGCAGAAGGTAGATAGTGGAAATACTTAATGTCTAGGTACTAGTAAAGCCCTTTGAGTTTGGACTTTTTTTTATAAGTAAACCTAGGCACTACCTTAAAATAGATGATATATAATTAATATATATATATTGATATATAAATATTATTATATTTAATAGAACTTTTTGTAATAATTTAATCTAATATCATAAAAGAAAATTATGTAAATGGAAAAGCAATCCTTTTTAATAACTGGTAATGACCACAGAAAAATTATATTCTTTTCGTAGATGGTAATGAAAAGTTATAAAAATGGAAAAATAAATCCTGTTTAATAACTAGGTTATTAAAACAGCGAAAAAATTTAATTTTTTCGTAGCTAGTTGTGAACTTTTAGTTACGAATGTGGATGAAGGGACTCAATAAAGTAGGTCGTCTTTCTTCTTGCGTTGATTATTGGGGGTCAATTCTTCAAGATAACAGCTTTTATCTTAATGTTCCGTCATCTATGCTTGTGATGTTGGCTGTGATGTTGAGACTGGTGCGGATCTGGTTGGCCCAGCGCTTGCTAGTTATCTTGCGGTCTCCTGCCCTCTATTTTTTGATTATAGGTATAGGTCGCGCCATGTAAAAAGAACGCTGGCGGTTAAGCTGCGCAGTAGCCGATTTATCGGTCTATTTGGTGGTATGATGAGGCGCGGTATGAGTAATAACCAATGTACGAAGCTGCGAGCAAAAGGCAAATTAATAATTATTTAAAACAATAGGCCTAGTACTTTTGTGCGCAAGTGTACACATGCGCAAACACACCCCCTCTACTTTCTTCCAGCGTTCTTTTTACAAGACACGACCTATACACTAAGCTTAATTTGTATTAAAAGAATTGGATAATACATATGATTAACATGGAATATATCTCAAAAGCAAAAGAAAACCTTACGTTTTCTCTGTTCAATGGGATGTATGTGTTGTATATTAATGATTTGTCGTTAGTTTGCATTTGATGCGCTAATTGCTCATTATCGTTTCGAATGTCTAATTTACTTGAATGTCTAGGTTTAGCAACTCCTAATTGTGGCACGTGTATCCAATAATGCTATTAAGATCTGATATCGTTAGGTGTGGGTACGTATAACATGTGTTATGTTAATTAGAGATTCAGGTACGTTAATACTGTTGCCTAATTAATTCAATTCAAATTAATTGATTAGCGTAATAGCCGACAAACATACCTAATATGTCTACAAATAGCACCTATATAAATCTACCTAGGTATATATAATCTATATTTACAAAGGTACAAATTAATTGATCATAAAACAAAACTAAACAAATTTTGCTAGAGTATTGTAAGAAAATAACATTAACAATAACGACAACTATACATGCTTTTGCTTAGTTTAACTTTAGTTTTTAAATGGGTGCCGTCTCAGATATTGTGCTCAGCGGAATGACGCAAGTTTGTTTTCCATACTACAGTTTCTTAGAAGCACGAGCGGCCCACATCTACGGCCTACTTATCAAGATTACGCCCATCTTCAAAGCTGGACATTTTACTCTAACACAACACTGTTCTTTGTTGCTTATTTTCTGCGAGTTTCCTACATTTTCGGGACATTGTGAGCGACCTATTTTCGGAACGAAAGGGTTGGGGAGCGGGCAAGATCTATGTAACAAATGCTTGTCTTGCGATATGTAGACACGATCTTTTCGTATAATTTGCGACGATGAGACAGAGATTTATCTGTCTCGTTTGTCGGAAAGATCTTCAGGAAAATAGAGTAGGATTTATAGGGTATGGACTATTCTTCTAATAAATCTGAATCCTTCCAATATATACTTAGGTACTGCTCGAAGAAATAGTGGCCGTTCCATAAATGTGGAGAACCGTCTAGCAAATAAATACAAATTAGGTTTGCTTTAGCAGAAGAGAATCCGCCGTTTACGACACAATTTATAGATAGAAAACAAACCAAGAAATCTAACATACATTACCCGGCAAATGGAACCTACATTTTCAATAGCAGCTATTGCTGTAATCGACAAAAATACAAGCAATAAAATATTAAAGGGCTCGAGCGAGCCAAAGTAAGAGAATAAAGGCTCATTTCCATATTCGAGGAGGCAATATCTCGTGCCGCTCTCGGTCCGGCGTTTCGGCCATTATGGCCATATTTATCCGGATTTTTACGGACAATATAATATGGATTCGAAGCCGGTTCAACGTCGTGTCGTACGATGTGTGCTAGGCCTCATTATATTATACGACATTTGTATTCATACCCGTCTTGTAGATAAGCATATCTTTATATGAATTCAACTGACAAATGATATCCTCACGTTCTGCTATAAGTTATGACAATTCGCGAGCTCAAAACAAAGATCTTATTAGATTTTTCTAATATTTTATTGCAAAACATATGTGTGTTTGTACTGCATGCATACATAAATCAGTAATGTTGTTGACTATTGTCTAAAACAACAAACTTCAAACAGACGTCTTGTGTTGTCGTGTTGTCTATTTAATTGTTGTTGTGTTGTAAGATTAGGAAGAAAAAAAAATACAAAATTTAAAATAAAATCTAAATCTAATTCTAAAATTATTTGCAATCAATATAATAAAAATAGGTTGGCAATTTTTTTTCGAATAATTATGTAGACCAGAACGATATCTCAGTAATATCAAGGACCTCGTAAAAGTAGTTCACATGATAGCAATGCAAAATGTTTTCGCCTACATACATTCGCAAGGCCGACCGGTGCCGATAGCCCAGAAACTGTTTAAAAAGTTGAATTACCACCAAGTATGAAACTGATCAAAAAGAAATGTTGACTTGTTTACGTGTAAAAATAAAAAGGTAGCTTACATTATTCAACTCGAAAGGTTTTTTTACATATGAATATCACAACTTAAACGTGTTCTCTTATTGATACCTATCATCATCATCATCAGCCCGGAGACGTCCACTGCTGAACGAAGGCCTCCCCCTTAGACCTATACCTATACCTCCTCATTGATACCTATACCTCCTTCAAATAGCCCTGGTTCACACGAACGAAAGTGAAAAATTGAGATTTTATTTTTCAACATTTTTAGAGAATTAAATTTTTATGTATTTTCGTATCCTAAATTGCCATTCAAGTTAATGTTTCTTTAAAAATAAAACGATAACAGATGATGTGAGGTGACCCAGCAAATGTCAATGGCGCACCATGAGGTCATAATTGCCGTAAGATCTCGAATTTTATGCAATATCTTAAAAAACGTGGGTTTTGTTTTATGTGAACCGTTATTATTATACATATTTGGATATTTGAACTCAAAACGTGTGAACAGAATAGTACAATTAACAGACAAGGTTTGGTTCGCGAGCGTACCGTCGTCATAATTTTACAGATCTAGGCCAGCTAGGCCAGAACCGAGTGTAGCCGAAGGTGTAACACGTTGGTCTCGAAGAAATCTATTCACTCTAGCCTTGGTTCAGATTTTAGTTTTCAGGAAATAGGGAATCGCGTCAGTAACAGGGAGTCGGTTTCTTCTGGGTAGTGCTCCATTGTAGATTGCATCTTAGCTTAAAATAAGACGTGATGGCAAACCATATCCAATAAAAAAAGAGAGGATGAAAACATATTGCCCGGAGGCAATATGTTTTGCGTGCTAAGAAGAGAGGGATCTCTTCTTAGCACGTCTGCTAACGACTGGTTCAAACGGATTCAGTAAATTTTGTTTACCCGCTTAACCTACTCGTCTTATTTACTAGATTCGTAACACTACTTCCCGAAGTAAGTAAATCACGGTAATAAATCGTAGAAGTAAGGATATATGTCCGTCCAAAATATCTTCTAGTAAGTACATGAAAATGTTGTGTTAGTCTTCACCAATTATTTTTTTGCTTGATAAGTTAGGTGTTTGACTTGTCGCACCGTTTTCTACTACGTTCCTTAATGTTCGCCTTTAAATACGACGTCGACTCATCAACGAAGTTGCCATGCGACTGATTTCAAACACACATCTATCACATCACACGCATCATACGACATCTTTTGGTCGATATCATTGAGAATGTTCTGTTCGTAATGTCCTTCCGACATTTTAAATCTATGATCATAGTAGGTGCAAGATTTTATACAATATACAAATTATAAGGTCCAAATATAAAGCTTACCTCAGACTTCTGCATTTGCAAAAATGCATCTGATATTGATTTATATAAATACTAAACCAAGGTAAACTTTGAAATGTTTATGCTTCTTATGAATCCAGTTTTTAGATTTACATTAAAAGTAAAGCATAAAACACATGATTTAAATTTCCGTTGCTTTAATAGTAAATTGCATAATACACACTTAACAAACTCAAGGTACACCACTTCGAATAAAAGTTGAAAAATGGTAATAAAGCGTGACACACGTGCTCACTTTTAGTCACGCTCGCATCCTACAGTTCGCGAGCTCCAAGCTCCAAGCCTTCGTCATATAGGGAAATGTCAAGTGACGTAACATCCACCATATAAATATTTGAGTGACTGCGTTGAGTAACGCAGGACCGTGAATTCCGGCCCTAATGCCACGACCCTCTATTTATTCACGTTGATTGATCAGCTTCATTTTCGACTTCATTCTGGGTTGTTGATTCCATTAGCCTGTTAGGTCTACGAATTTACGACCAAAGTGGTTTTAAAATGCGAAAATACTGAGTTTGCTAATTTTGCTGGCAAACCAAACGACCCGTTTTGTTAGTAGAGCTTGGAATATCTGAACCTATTATTGACAATTAGACATAGGATTGCCAAAATTTTTAAGATCTTTGAAGCTGCTTGCTTTGTTTTTATTTGCTGCTTTTAACGTATAAATAAAACAAAAAATCTTTAAAGCTAATAGTTAATAACATTCGTTATATTACATCGACATCTTACCTAAAACACGAACGAAACGGTTTGATTCTACTGTTATTGTGTGAAGTGCAACAGTTACAGTGGAATGCGCTTCCCAAATGGGTCTTTCTCGATGAGTACAATCTGGGTGAGTGTCCGTTTTTTTAAAAGTTTTTAAGGGATGACTCACGTTGATATTGCACTTATATTTGACTAAAAAAATATATTTGTATCTATAACAAACTACAAAGACTACTTAGCCTACTACACAACAAAAAACAAAAGGATTGTTAATAATTGTTTGACTTGTGTGCTTGTGTTTCCAGTCAACTCATACGTAGGTAATCAGATTTTAATGAATTTGCTAAAGAAATTATACAAAAAATACACAAAAGATTTAAAAAAAACAGCCTCGAATCGAAATGATGATGATCAGTGTAAACACAACACGACAAATTATACCGATAAAAGTGATGGTATGGTCATAAATCGATTTAGCAAAAGTAAACATGAAATAAAGTTAAGCCATTAGTATAGAAATGCCAACACTGGGTTTACAGTGTCGTAAACCTGCTGCAAGACTTTCGAGATATATAACGACGATTTCTGTTAAAGATCGGTGTATCATGTAAGTATAATGTGCTAGTCAAATGTTTATCTAATGCTAGGGCTTCACCTGCGTGTAATGCCATTATTTAGCGCGGTATTTTATACAGTACGCAGATATGGCCGGGTATTAGCACGCTAAAAGGCTAGTGGCATTATTAACGTCGTTAGACATTAGCCGATATTCAAAGTCAAATGATAGTGTGGCGGGTGGCCACGCTGTCATATAGCGCATTGTTTAGTGCATCATTTATAGCACGTTAATTATTTCGATAACTGGACGTAAAGCATCACGCAGGTGAAGCCTTATCATAAGGATTAGGTATACTTAACACCCTAGGATTATTTTTATTTGTATTTGTTGGAAACGATTTATATGTCGCGTTCACCACAGGACGGATTTCAAGTAACTCAAAGCTTGAGATACTCGTACCAACTTCTTTAGTAGGTAGTCTTTAAAAATAATTGGAACATAGTATACTTAACTCACTACATCTCAGCTTGTTATTACACAAGTGTAAGAAATTATACATTTGTCGTAGGTAGAAGCTATAGCTCTTCCTGTCCTGTTTGACACCTATGTACTACAATATTTATACCTATAGTTTAACAGACCAATAAACGTAATAGTCATTGCGTCATTGATCTAAGATCTAAGAAACTTGTTCGGATAGAGGATAGAGCCATCAACCTCGTACCAAGTTTTTCTCCTTTCCAGAGATATACAATATTTACAAAACTTGAAATAAGGACTTATACACTTATAGAACAAAACAATTAAATAAATTGTATTCGATAGACACATAGGAATATTTTTCTCGTTTGTTTTGGATCTATGTTACCTATTTTTATTTATTAATAAATACTGAAGAAATTTAATGCAAAAGCAAAAGTTGTGGAAGCCAAAGTTCACTCTCAAGTAGATATAGGAGTATGCGACTATACACTTATTAATTAACGTATTTAAAAATACATTTTATTTTTATTTTTAATAATTAAACATCTGAGACCCAAAACCAACGGCTCCTAAACTAGAACTTATGAAAGACATTACCGCCCCCTATCGAGAAAGGTTAAATGAATGGTTTATTTAACAACAACACTACGATCTATTCAATCAGGTTTCCTTCATCCACTGCTGTGGCTGTGGGTGTAAGCCTCTTATCGTTCATGTAATCCTTTCCGGTACACGCAAACCATTGGCTTTTATTAATATTCATATAATTAAAAAAGAAAGCATTTTTCTAACTTCCCGGACCAAGTTGTTCTACAAAATTTGTTCTTAACTTTCATCATCATTATCAGCCCGGAGACGTCCACTGCTGAACGAAGGCCTCCCGCTTAGACCGCCACACTGTACGACAACCTGCCATATGCATCCACAGGTTGCCCGCGACTTTTATAAAGTCGTCGGTCCACCTAGTGGGAGGCTACCTACGCTGCGTCTTCCGGTTCGCTCATAACTTTGAAACAACGAAATGCAAATCTTTCACTGCTACAATGGAATACACTATCAGGTTTATCGTTTATAATGCAACACGTAATAATGCTCCAGCATACCTGTTAGCAACTTATTCTGTCTGAACGAGTGCCAGTATGCCGAGTCCGTCGCAATCACTCGTTTTTTTTTTAAGTGACTTATTAATAGATACTAAAGTAAGCTTTGTTAGCAAGTAAATTGTAGAAGCTTTCCAATCTAGCAACTTTTTAGTGATATACTTCTTAGAATTCTCATCATTATCATCATCTACACGGCTCTTTATCTCATTGCTCTTGCTATACACGGTATTCCTCATCAGTTAGCACCCTTTTGAGGGCATATTATGTACAACAAAACAAACAACTTTTACTAAGGAGCCAACATTGAAATCGCATCGCTTGCTTCGTTCCTATACTGGTCGCATCCAATTTCGACCTTTTGGTAGTTTTTTTTTTTTGATAAAGTGGTGCTATTCAAGCTTGCTAACAATTTGGATATACAATTTACACCAGTTTCACTTTATTGTAAGAAAGTAAGACGCATACCTAATATTATACAGTTAAATAGAATTAGAATTCAAACGTTATCTCGATAGCGGGATTATTAACCAATTTAAATATAGATACATAATTCAAGTATTTTTTTAATTAATTTAACTAATCTGTACATTTTACTATTACTATTTATTATTATCAAAATCGTCCGAGCAGATTACAAAAAAACATCTGCAAAGACGTTTTTAACTTTTTATCAAAGACCTGCGTCACCTTAAGTTCTCATCTTTACAGCCCGTTGTAAAATGTAAAATGATGTTTTGTAACATTGTTAGCTCGTTTCGCCCAGTTTTATGACAAAATAAAAATACATTTATAAATTATGCCATGAGCGGTAAGTAAAGTGTAAAGCACCCATAATTATAAATTGTATTAAATAATAATTTGAGGGAAACAATGATCACCTCATACACACATATTTCACATATCATATCATTAGCATTTCACATATTTAATTCTGGCAGGCAGAAAACCCAGTTTTTGCTTTGAGCTCTTTTTCATTTTTTCTTTTTCTTTTTATTTTTTTTATCATTTGTCATAGATTATGTTCAAAGCTTTTCTTTTCCCGGCCTTTCATCGGTACAACTATATCGCTCATATATTTTCAAAACAACTGTTCATAGTTTATGTTGCATCTAGCTACAACAGCGCTATAAATGTATTTCAGAAATATTTTCCTTTCAATCTTTTGATTTGACTGGTACAATATTAAAAGACATTTCATAATCACATTGTTTTAAAAACTAGGAATATTTATAATAATAGACACGAAACATAAACATTTTGGAAATTCATGTACCCTTTTAGTGATCTAGACAACTAAAGCTATAATGTCATTAAAAGTCGATAGTGCGTTAAATAATACTGCCTTCTCTAGATAGCCAGCCATTACAGCATGATAATGTTGTACCTCGTCTAAAATTTAATCGAATTAGTTCAAGCAGGCGTCAAATTGGAGCTCATAAACCACACCAATCGGCACTGTCTCGCAAAAAGGGATTTAAATTCTCCTATAATCCGCCGCAGTGGGTAATTTTATAAGCATTACAAAATGGTGAGTTATTGTCGTAATAACTCCGCTTGTTCTGTAAACCGGATGGTTATTGCGCAATTTTACCATTCGGCAGCTTTGGATTGTTGCGGCTACAAAAAGTCTTAGCTTCTGGCAACACGCAAGGGTAACAGGATTTAACCAGATATTTCTGGAAATTACTTTGTCAAGTGTTGGAATAAATCAACACAAACTGCCATTAAATTAGATTTTATTGGTTACGGTGCAGTTTACATGTCATTTAAATCATTAGGCGCTAGACCCAGCTACTTGTTAATTCTGTGACTCTCTTTTCGACCGACTTCTAAAAAGGAGGTTCTCAATTCGACTGCATGTTCTTTTTTCAAAACCGACTTCAAAAAATGAGGTTCTCAATTCGACTGTGTTTTTTATGTTTGTTACGCGATTACTCCATCAATTATGAACAGATTTTTATGATTCTCTGTTTGTTTGGTGGGTAATTCTTCAGAGATGGTCCCATATAAATGTTATCGAAATCAGTTCATTAAAAAAACTCTCCAGTTAGTGGAATCCAGTGTTAGGTTGCCTTAAAAATACTAAGTCACGTCCTAAATGTGTTCAAAACAACATATGTAGTGATATTGTGAGTGTGTTTTGTCGAGACTTGGGTTCGAGTTCGAGTTCCAGTAATCGTAGTAAAACACTTAGAAAGAGGGTAGTTCGTTATGAATGCCCGTAATGGTTTTTAGAACTCTTTTGACAACCACCCGCATTCTTCAGTCTACTCGTGAACATGGTGCATGCAACTGCGCCGAAATATCGGGAGCTCATTTCACAACATAATCACGTTAAATATCCCGCTAATAATAATAGAACTTTAGTAAACAACCGTGATAGATTAAAACAGTGTATCAGTTCATTAGTTTGGTTTTTAAATCAATATTACTAGAAAATATGAAGATGTCATCCAGGTATTCGAAGTTGAAGTCGGTTGTATTAAAAAAAAAGCGTATTATATGCTTTGTCTTCTATTAAGTATTAGCAGGTGATCTGCAACTTTATTTTTTGTTGCATTATTGCAAGTTAAATATTTTCTGCGATGTCTGCAGGCAAAACTGGTAGCGAATTAAATTCATGTATCCAGTAGCAATCATCTCGACATTTCAATTACAAGCGAAGAGTGGATGGAGAACCGGGTATGAACTAGTCTAACCGCATAGGATCCGACGACGAGTAAATCTTGAAACTCATATCAGCAACATTCCGTTTGTTTAGCTGTTAAGATTGATTGAATAATAATATCCGATCAGTCCAATCTGTAACGTGTCACTTGTCACGCGTTTAATACTTATGTAGATTTGATCACGTGTCACGTCGGTTAGGTGAGTCTGAATATCGGGCCGGAAGCAGTGAGTTGTAATAAATAAAGTAGTTCTAGTCGAACAAAACTGCTTTAAAAACTGACTACAAGTTGCCTATATACATATACTTACGCATGTATCTATGTTGTTTGTGAAGAAAAGAAAAGAATCTGACCGACTTTATAAGCCACACCTGTTGTTAGAAAGAGACAAATATCTAACTTCTCTTACGGCGTAATTAGCTACACATGTTGATTGGCCAGAGCGAGCAATCTCGTCGCGCCGATGTTGCTCTCTTTCACTCTCTCACACAAGACGATCTATCTATCTCGGTCATCCATTTCAAAGTGACAACAGTCGCCTAATATAAAATAATAGTTTTTTTCCTATTGCAATAAAAAATACAGTACTTACGCGTGAAATGTTTTTTTTTGTCTCTCACAGTGCCTGTTTAGATTGTGCAGTGTCTAAATACACAGAAAGGCATTATACCACCATTTTTTTTGCTAGAAAACACACGATTAGCGGCAGCGTGTTACCGGACATTCGGCAGTGAAAGACTGGTAGCGATCACGACAATTGATTGCGTCTAGTAAATATGGCGGCGGGGACAACTCATCTACAGGTAAAAACATCTAAGGCCGGAAGCAAAAAACTCCGATGACAAATTCAGGGCCTGATAAAGCTTTGCCTAAAATGTATGCGTAATACTGAACTAATAATACAATTAAAAACATAGTTGTGTACCTCCTTGCACAATTTTAAAGTTCTTACCCATTTTTTTTCGTCATCCTGTTACGTTTGTGTTTGTTGAGGCAGTTTTTTTTAATGTACCTACTAAATAATATAAACACATTTGTAATAAATACACGTTCGTTACTTACAGGGTTATACAATCAGTCCTGGTCCAGGCGTTGTTTCTGACACAGATAATAAAAAAAAAAAACTGATTTGTTTATTACTCAACTTGTTGATTTCTACTTATGACCCCTGCTGTATGATGAAAGGCGTTAAGGCCGACCATGGTATAAAGCCGCCTTTAATATAGAGTCCCGTTTCGCGACAGTATATTTTTGTACTCGCCAAAATAAGCAAAGGCCTATCTTATCGAATACAAATATGTAGCTGTAAATATGTATATTTTTTCTTTATTCAGAGGGTTGCCGTAATGCGCAGATCCCTCCACACTTAGGTAACAGACCATAAATTTTCTTTGTGGCCTAAGTGACAAATAAATACCTAACTGCCAGTTACGCGTATGAATAAGGAGAATCCCTAATGTAAGAGAATAACTTCAGTACATTTCGAATAAACACGTATGACGTTTTAAACTCCATAATATACGTATTACGTACATTATTCCATAAAATTGAATTATTTAGATAAACACTTTAATAAACTACGCATATAAGATGTTAAGGCCTGTCTCGTCAGCCCGGTCCCGCTCACACATGTCACCTTTTTAAATGTACTTTTAAATAAGATTTTTAGCGCATATTACGATTTGAAGACCTGGGTATGTCCTAAAACTGCATCCAGAACGACGTCTACGTTTTCTGACTGTTTTTTTTTACAATCAAGTGACGAGACGTACATGGCGTTCACCTGGTGGTAAGCGTCACGCCTGCCACTAACAGTAGCAGTGCTAGAATTGTGAACTTGAGAACGCAATCCTGATGCGCCGCACCGCACTGCGCTCGTCACCCTGAGATATTAGATGTTAAATCTCTTCTTACCCAGTAATTTATCTGGTAACATTGCCCTTCAAACCGGAACACAGTAATGCTTGCACACTACTGCTTGGCGGTTGAATAAATGGCAAAGGTGTGGTACTTCCCCTGGCGGACTCTGCACTAGAGTCCTACCACTACAAAATGATTATGTGATATTACGATATTATCATTAAGACTTATTAGGAACAAAATTAATTTAGTTGTTTTTTTTTCTTTACGAGTTGACCAGAGGATCAGTGACTAATAGCGATTAACTCTGGTCAAACTAAAGAAAGTCTCAAAATAAAAACGTATTCTAAATAATTCTATCGTAAAATGCGTGGAATATATTTTTACTAAAAATATTTCAAATAATTTTGTTTTAAAGTACATGTGCGATCGATAGAGGGCTAAGCAACGAGACCGAAGCCAACATCGCGATATGAAATACCCATCAAGCCGTATTACTGTAGCCATAAGCTTATTGACGTATTTACCCCCGAGAGCTTTCGAAACAGAACGTCCTATTTGCATATGTCTCTTTGCAGACGCATATTAAAATATATTCCCAGCCTTTGAATACACCAGATGGAAATCTGGTGCGTAGGTGTGTGTCCGCGTGCCAACGTTCGAAATCTCAATTTGCGTCCAATGTGCGCTGAGCCTTACAATCGTTTTACAAACACTATAAATTGCTTCTATTCTCTGCCTACTGGCTCGGGGTATAAATATTAATATTATTTATCGCATTGCTTTAGGATCGCGGTGTGACAGGTAGAGGCAAATTATGGGATAAATCTTGATGACTTTCTGAGGTTTTCCACGAAGAATGTACCTAATAACTTTAACTTCGTTGTTTTGTAGTATAATAGATATATGTACTATTAGAACTTCTTAACCATGAAATTAAAACACAAAGGTCTTAGGGAATTTGGTCATAAATTCGAAAAGCCAAATAGGGCTGACGTTGTGCCTAAATCTGCAGAAGACATCGAGAGCTGAAAATATCTGGGCAATGGCACTAACGCCCTTTTGGGGTTGGAAACTGTGACCGTAAGAATCCCGACTACTGACGACCCGATTCGGGACTGATGGTGCTTAAAAAACATTGATGTCACAAACATTTGTCTTCACGCCTGGTTGAAGCTACATGCAATCAAATTGCAGCTCTACATTGCACACACATTGGGTATTTAATTAATTTTTTGATCTTAAGTTGTTGATATTAATGAACATTATGTTTAATTATTTGATTCAATATGTCTTGGATGTTAAACTAGAATGGTTGTTAGTGTAATGCATTGGTTTTTTTTTTGATAAGCTTACTTTGTGTATGATACAGAAAGTTGTTTTATACCAGTTCGTCTCTCTAATAGCACTCTTTTACAAAGAGATGAGTAGCAAATCCCTCTACCAATATTTGTACGGGCAAGTGTTTCAAAACTTTCGTACGAACGATATGGATAATCGCCAGCCATTACAATTTAAACTTTACGGGATCAGAACTTAGGTGAATTTTTCAATGTTTTAGTTGATTAAGTTTCTTGTTTGAGTAAGCACTACCAGCCCGTTAGGGTAAACATAGCGGAAAATGTCTTTTGGAGCAATGCTCGTGTTTGTGAAGATATTTTTAGTCTCGTGGTACATAAAGATATTAGAAAAATATATTCTTAAGTTAAGTTTTTTTTTCTTTAGACAAATTGCATTTGGCCACCAACTCGCTTGGTGATATGGTGTGGCTGATCAAGAAGAAATCTATTCACTCTAGCCTTAAAAATACTTAGTTAGGAGTTTTCAGGAAACGAAGGGGAAAGTGTGTGCCATTCTTGGGCAGCTGGTGTCAAGAAAGTGAAGCCAAGCCGCTGCACTTCTGATTAAAATTATAGACCGTTAATTTATTAGCCTAATATCTAAAGAGAAACGTTATGTCGCTTGATTAGTGTTCAATGTATGCTTGGGCGCTTGCGTCTTATCGTAGTTCAAGCCGTTCAAAAAGTCGGCGCACTGCATAGCGTGTGCCGAGTATTGACGCGGATATTTTTTTGCACGTTTGTGACTCTATAGATATTAGCTAAATGCCAAATATACATTATTTCTCTACGAATTATATTGTTCGTACAATAATTCGTAACATAATAAAGTATAACTATTTATTTTTGTTTTATTTATACGAGAATATTCACGTTTTAAACGTGAGTATACCCGTTTAAATAAAACTCAAAATGTGTCAAAAACCACGTCAGTTTTCATAATATAACTAATTAGCTATTTATTTGAAAATATCCAATTTGCTTTGGCAGTAAAATAAGCTAGGCTTCCAAATTTAACCAAAATGTGATTTTCCATACAACACACGAAGGCAATTACTTCTGAAAAGGATTAAATTCACGTGAAATTTATTTACGTGCTTCCATAAACTCGAGCTAATATTTGTGTAAAATGGTGACGCTTTTTCATACCTTTAATTAAAATTAACGATTGAAGCAAAATTTTGGTGTTTTGTAGCAGACTTACACATGTTAGAGTAAGGCAGCATTTTGTGCAGCCGTGGTTGCTAGGGAGTTTTGGCGGGAACGCGAGAAAATCATGTCGCTGCATTGTATTATTTTCCAAAACTTGTGTTTTTTCGAGTTTTAATGCATAAAAATGGTGGCGTTTTATTCATTAAGTGCTGATTTACGAGCAAGAGTGTGGGCAAGTGATATAATGTAGTGAAACGTGTCTTTTCGTGTTGTTTCCAAAACTCCAAAGAAGCTTTTAGTAAAGTTGCCACTACTTTACTAGGGCATGATTGGACTTGACTGTTACTTTTACTTAATGTGTGTGACTTGGACTGTGACTACAACTCATTTAACTGCAGAAAGAAGGATCGATGAAGAAATATGTATTCGGCTGAAGGACTAGTATCCATGGCCAGGAACTATTAAAAACAACAACCGTGGTTGCTAACATAGCGTATTGGAATTCTGTAAAATGTATTATTACATTATCTATTTCAATGTATAACAGTAACATAGCAGTCCTATCGTATTGTCTAGGACTGATAATATTCAGCCAACACAAATAGCAAAGCACAGAAACGTCACAGATTATATAACACAATATACTAATATGAAAGTAAGTACGTTGTGCAGAAAGAGAACTGCCGTGGCCAAAAGTAAACTAACGTTACGATTTTTAAATGGTAACCCACTAACAACACTTTGCTATTTGCCAAAGGGAAGGCCTTTGGCAAATGTCAAAATTTGCTGGTATACACGGTGCTATTTAATCGGGTAGGGAGCGGTCGTAAGCATGTTGTATACAAGATAACAAAAACAACTTTTGTTTTACGACTTTTGAAAATTCACGAAATTAAAATCAGGTGTTCCATAAAAAAGGCTCATGAATCTTGTGATAAAGTGTATGGAATAGCTGATATATATTTTTTTAGTTTTCAAAAATCGTTGTAGCTACATAAGTTGTTTGTTATGTTGTATACAACATCCTCACATTTTGCTAGACTAAACAAAAAAGGTAACAAAGTACATTATATTTTACGCTAGATTATAAGATTGTTATACCAAACTCATACTTAAGCCAGACATGCCTATGCAGGAGGTTTAAATTAAACTAAAATCAATGACGTCAAACACCCGAAGCTAAGATGCAGAAACTGACTCGATCAATCATTTCTATTCTGACAAATTAATGATTTATACTCTTTACAAAGAGGCTTTGTTACTGACTCCATGTTGAATTATTAATAGGCAAGCATCATTTTCAATCTCAAAGGATCATTTAGCTGAGACTTTGAAGCTTTGAATAAAACGGTGTAAACTAAACTAAATTTAATTATAATTTTCTATTTATGGCGTCACTTTCGTGTTAGGACTTTAGTTATGATTGGTCAGAAGAAATACATTTACAAGATAAGGTTATCTTCATAGGATCAACGCATTTGTAGTGGTGCATTGCAGATCCACAGGCGACGGTGGTTGCAGGCGACTGACGGTTTGCCTGATGATGGTATACATACTATCAGCTACAGACAACCCGTCAGCTTGTCTGCCGCCTATGGCATAAACAATAAAAGGTAATACACAATTTATATTTATCTATCTTTTTTTATGGCCTCAGCGCTAAGGCCGCAATTTCGCCAATGTCACGTGTATAAAACATATTTTTTTCTAAAATCTAATGAATTTGACGTTTTGATTCTTCTGTCATTATAATTTCCAAAAAACATGTTTAAAAAATTTAGTTCTCATGTAAGGGTTATCTGATAATTAGAGTTAAGGTTTATTTAAGTAGACAATTTTTTATTTATGTTTTACTTTTCCGTGTTCTGTGTAACTGCTTTTTTGTTTATACTTTTGCCACGAATAAACTATTGTCTATTGTCTACTAGAAACCCTGTCTTAAGACAAAATAAACTTATAAGTATACAATGTACATTAGATGAAGGTTTTCTTTTGAAAATAGTAGAATGGCCAAATTGGATTGCAGATTTTTACTATACATATACCGCAGACAGACAAGCATAATTTAAAAAAATATATAGCAAGTGTCACTGGGGATGATTTGATGATTATAACGATACATCCATACTGTTCAAGTATTTAGAAGTTATGGTGGAATAAGCATACATACATACATGAACCCTGAAAACATAACAGTCCTTTTTTGGGTTATCGTAAAAAAAACAGACTATTTTATTCTTGATACAAATAAAATCTACAAGGTAAAGAGTAAATACGTAAAACTCTACCCAAAAGCCGGTACGGTACCTATAAGTACTCGTAAAGTAATGGAAAAATCTTTTTACAGATAGATTTACGTCATCCCTGAAGTAATACTCTTACTTATGGTATATGGTAGGTATATCTCAGCATGAAGGTGACATATAGAGCAAACAGTCCAGGCTAATGTTTGCCCTACCTAAGCCTAATAGAATTTGTCACCTCTATTAACAGCAGCTTCGTCATGCTTTACCAACTCTTTCAATTAAAAGGTATTGCGTGTTAATAAGTAATTAAGTATCGTGCTGATATAAATACAGAAAGGAAACGTAGTTATTGAAGTTAAAGGTATGACATTATATTGGCCTAGTTGGTACAAAATGGGAAATTATTTACCACAAGGCCACCCATAGGTATATATTATGAGTGATATCCTTTTTTATTCCAATCATGTTCATATTTTTTGGGCAAGGTCCTTTAGTAACTACTTACAATAAAATAAATGCTAATCATATTTGTGTTTGATCAAACCGATTTTGGATTCATAGATTAATGTTTTCTCAATACTTACACAGGTTATTATTATTAATTATTAATTATAACATTTTGGAAACTTTTTCTGTAGCTTCTTGTAGGTAACTAGTAAATTAACATTCTAGTATTTATTCGCCAGTCTTGGGACTTCCCGTATTTTTTTTCTGAAAGCTTGTTAGTGTGACCATGAATTCATCAGACATCGGAAACTACTAATTTTACGGAGCTTCCTCTTACCTGTTACTGGATAGCAACCCATAGCTCGTAGGTAATTATCATGAGTTAACCAAACCTTCGCGATAAATTTTACAATAAGCAAAGACTGTAACAGTAGACACCACAGGATTTAAGCCAGGTTTCATCAGAGATAAAGAGATATATTTAAGTCCAAATTTTATTTCTACTTGATATTGTGTGGCCTGGTGATGTAGCCTATATTTAGGAAACATTAAAGTTAATAATTTGAAAACATATTTCTCTTCGGATATAGGCACTTACTACCCACAGCGACACACTTCCTTGCACAGATTGTTCAGTTAGGTAGGTCCAACTTCGACAAAGAGGTCGCCCGAAGAATCCAACTCGGATGGGCAGCGTTCGGGAAATTGCGTAATATCTTCTCGTCCAAATCCCGCAGTGTCTGAAGACAAAGGTCTTAAGGTCTTAAGGTCTTTCTCAACCAGTGTGTGTTGCCAGTGATGACATATGGAACTGAAACGTGGTCTTTAACTGCTGGCCTTTTGGAGAAACTCAAGAGTCACACAACCGGCAATGGAGAGAGCTATGCTCAGAGTTACTTGCGCGATAAAATAAATAAAATCCGGAAAGAGGATATTCGCCAAAGAACCAAAGTCACCGACATAGCTCGCAGGGTTTGCAAGTTGAAGTGGCAATGGGAAGGCCACATCGCTCGAAGAACTGATAACCGATGGGGAAGAAAGGTTCTTGAGTGGCGACCGCGAACCGGAAGACGTAGCGTAGGAAGGGCTCCCACTAGGTAGACCGACGACATTGTAAAAGTCGCGGGCAACCGGTGGATGCAAATGGCAGGTTGTAGTACAGTTTGGCGGTCTAAGGGGGAGGCCTTCGTTCAGCAGTGAACGTCTCCGGGCTGATGATGATGATGATGATGATAGGCACTTAGCATGGCATAATTTTGGTAAGATATTGAAAAATCGATTTTTAGTTATGTTGCTATGTTTATATTTCATATAAATCTCCTTTCCTTGCTTGTATATTTATAGGTAACCCTAGTGCGAAAGAAATATTTACTACGCATGCCTACTTCTATTAGGCATATACTCTCCAAGCTATTGTTATTTCCAAAGACTAGCAGGCCTTTTACTGTTGCTGCAACATACAACAAATGTTTTACTGTATTTACTATTACTGTGTTATCATTACTACTAAAATCAAGAATCCTAATGATTGCATTATTGTTTATATTATGTTATGTATATTATGTATTATATTATTATGTAACTTTAAAGTATCTAATTTAATTGTCTCTAGACTTTCATCGGTCTGGATACAATCCTTTTGTTTTTTGTTGTGTAGTAGGCTAAGTAGTCTTTGTAGTTTGTTGTAGTTAATAAAAATCTAATCTAAGTACCTACCTATATAATTATACACTTTAATGTATTACCTATACATACAAAAAGATTTTGTTGATTATGTATATCAAATAATGTACCTACTTATAACGTAATAAATTATCTGGCGGTGATTTGAAAGGTATATTAGTACCTACATTGTTTGATATGTATTTGTTAAACAATAAAAGCAATTAGTTTAACAATGGTGGACGTTATCGCTAAAAGAGGTCAATTGAGTAACAATTATTATGTGTGAGTACTTTGAATTTATCAGGTAAGCAGCGCCAATATTTTAGATTTTCTTATCAATTTAATTTAAGCAATAAATTTACTACAAGGGTCTCACAGATTCTTGTGCTATCAGTCTTATATGCACCTTTTCTTTTCGCAGAGCAACTTATCTTATGGCGAGTGAGACGTGCCTTAGGAAAAACCTATGTCCAGCAACAGCATATGATAAGCTAATTATAATGAAATTATTTATTGGTTCAATATTTAAATTAATTCAGTCATAGCGGAGATGAGTGGGAACAAAATAACACATAACCTTTTGTTTATAAGTTCGTGTAGACTGCATAATCTATTCATAGTGTAGGGGACACTGTACAGGAATTATTTGGAACTAGTGCCAATAGGCCATTTACCACCTATCAGCCAGAAAACGTCGACTGCTGGACGAAGGCCTCCCCTTTAATAGGTAGGTGTTGCCATAATCCCCACGCTTGGCAGGTGGCTTGGGGATCGCAGAATGTTCACCACCGTTAACGGAGAGGACGCTGCTGCCCGTCCTCTTGTGGTTCTGGTTGCAGTTTTAAGACATACCCAGGTCCAAAGCCGATTTATCAATAGTTAGGCCACGACGAGTTAATAGTAGAACATCAAGCATCTAGGAACAAAAGTAAAGAATGTCTCAGATCTCATATATTGTCTCCCGAGGCGAAGTCGAGGGTAACAAACATGAGATCTGAGGCTTCTCTACTTGCTCCCGTGTTGTGTATACGATTTTACGTGCTGCTGCGGGGAGGAAGTGGTTCCTTGCGCTCCGCGTAGCGGCTTAAAAATTAGGATATCTTATTTTTAATTTGCATTTTTTTAGCTTGAATATCCTGCTACTATCATGTTACTGTTGTTATTATTATTTATCAATATCATGTAATTTTTTCTTAAGTATTTAAAATCTAACCAAAGACATTGGCGAGGCTTGAAAATAACACCAAGCTTCATAATGGGTGTCATAATTGCCTGTTTTCCCGCTTACGGGGAATAAGGAGAAAAGTTTAAATCACAAACAAAAAAATTACGCTGTTTCTTTTAACCATTAGGTAGGGAAAAATCTTGCCAACTATTTAGGAAAGGATGTAATTATAAGCTAACTCGCACAACCGTTATATTTCACCAGAATCGGATACAAGGTCCTCGGCTATCTCGCTAACCTAACCTTAAATAAATTCTTTAAGGCTCAAAATACATTAAGACTTCCTTTAAATAAAAAGAAGCTTTTTTGTAAGTTCTTTGATTAAGATGTTCTAAGTCTTCCACATTATTGGAGTAAGCGTCATTGTGGGAATGGATAAGTTTTTTGGCTAAACCTGCCAAAAAAAAAAGAGTTTAGATTTCCTAATTTCCATCAAAAAGGTAAGTACCTACATATTTATTATATTTGACAATCAACTTGTATAAAAACCTACATGACTTTTTAGCTTTCTATTGTATCTTGGTGGGTTAAAATCTTTGACCAGATTAAAGTCCAGGGATAAAGAACTTAGTATTAAAACAGAGTTACTTTATTTAAGTGTGAGAGCAAATGGTGCACAATAAAGCGCGCTGAAACCACTTTTAGTGCCAATTTGGACTTTTTTAACTTGAACTTTGTAAGTTTGCTCCTTCAGTCGTTAACTTGAAGTGTTAAGACGAAGTTCGGTCTAATTAACTTTTTTATGAGAGCTTATATTTGCAATTAGTTGTAGTTAGGTAGCTAGTTGCTAGCTGTTTGACGTCATCATCATCAATGCCCTTAATTACCCTCTACTTTATCTCTACTACAAATAGTATAGTATTATAGTATAATAGTCGTAAACAAATACGACCGTATTTGTTTTTTCTCATTATAATTTTTCTCAATCGCTAGATAATCGCCTGGACCTGCTGTGTACTCGTACGTAGTATACTTATATTCTCTTTGGGATCTGCATTTATAATTTAACATTTTGTAGTGGTAGGACTCTACTGTAGAGTCCGCCCTGGGGAAGTACCACACCTTTGCCAGTTATTCAACCGCCAAGCAGTAGTGTGCAAGCATTACTGTGTTCCGGTTTGAAGGGCAATGTGACGAGCGCAGTGCAGTGCGGTGCAGAATTGTGTCCGCAAGTTCACAATTCCGGCACTGCTACTGTTAGTGGCAGGCATGACGCTTACCACCAGGCGAACGTCTTGCTCGTCTCATCACTTGATTGTATGAAAAAAGGGTACATAATATTATGTCATGGCAAAAAGTATATAAAGTTGGTGACCACAGTTTTTTAGTTTTTCTTTAAAGAGTCGCAAAGGCAAGCGCAATGTACTGTGCTTGACATATACCTTTTGTTTTTTTTACTAATTATAAGATGCACTCTACATGTACCTACCTACACTCTACATTACCTACATTTCGTCTTAAAACAATACGTAACGTGGCAGGAAAATTGGAAAGTCCGTACGGTTCAAACTCTATTAGCCGAACAGTTTTAATTGTCCGATTGCTTACGGTTCTATGGATAGATTTATCTGCCGTTCGACCGTCACAGCTTTCACACAACGCTCTAGGTACGGTGTTGACGTCACGACTTACGACCATCTGATGAACTGTTCATGGAACTGCACCGAAATATCGGGAGCTCTTTCATAACGTAATCAGTTAAATATCCCGTAGTGTTTTTCGATAGCATGATTATCATTATCAGCCACCAGACGTCTACTGCTTGACGTAGGCTTCCACCTTAATAGGGATGGGTTGCCATAATCCCCACGAGGACGCTGCTGCCCGTCCTTCGATGGTACTGGATGCAGTTTTTGGACATACCCAGGTCCCAGACAGCATAATTAGTTATCTGAAAATAGCTTGCTTCTTTCACATTCAATTATAAAAACAAAAATAACAATTATCATCATGAAAAAAAAATTAGTTATAATAGCGTTCAAATAAACCGGTAAGCATAAGTATGCAGGTAAATCAGTGAGCTAGTAAATACTCTACATATTTAATTATATGTAAATAAAGCAAGTATATAAGTAATGTCCAATTTGGACCTGGGTGTGTCCTAAAACTGCATCCAGAACCACCGGAGGACGGACAGCAGCGACCTCTTAGTTAACGGTGGTGAGCATTCTGCGATCCCCAAGCCGGCTGCCAAGCGTGGGGATTATGGCATCCCCTCCCTATTGAGGGAGAGTCCTTCATCCAGCAGTGGATGTCTTCCGGCTGTTGATGTGAAGGAAAGCAAGTATATAGGTACTTAATGTTCTTAAAATATTTACAAATTTAATTTAATTTAATTTACGGCATTTCTTGAACTATTGCCTTGTCTACTATTGTCTATTCTATACGATTGATGCTGTTATCATTAAATTACTCTCTCAGCTTTCGGTAGAACACACAAGTCTCTACTTGTTGCTTTTGTGAATGTTCGTCCTTTGTACGTTTCAACCGCTTTGGAGTCCAACCATGCCATAAGTTGTTGTGATATTTTAGTTAAAAAGACTTTTCAATTTTCTGTCTGCGACAAAAAGAGATTAAAGTTCTGGAGACACTCGCTGGAGTTCTGGATTGTTGGAAAATGTAGCTCCTTCAAAATAAAATGCTGAAAACTTAGTTATTATCGTACCGTTTTTATGTGTAACAACTTGTTTTTTTTTAATGTTTTATTTACTAGATCTAATTGAGCGAATACAATGACAACGAGATAATATTGTACCTTTCTATAATAAGTTTGTTGCAAAAAAATATTGAGGTATTCCCGTTTGAGCACCAAGCAAATTCCCAAAATTTGTACAAAACAAACATATGGCACATAAGGAAGTATGAAGCTAGTAAACAAAGGGTCAAATTTATTTACCAATTTTTTTTTATTATTGATGGCTTTTAAAAGTACTCTTAATTACTGAACTTTGAGGCCAAACACGATGGTCTCCCACATGCCGTTCGGTAGTTTCAGTGTCTACCTTCCAGGTCTATACCTCTAATGGGTCGACAATCAGGTCTGTTTCGCAGCATTTCTATTGGTTGTTACATTGATAGTCATCGGTTGTCGTAGAGACTACACAATCACATAACCGACTCTCAGTTCGATCGGACTTATGCCAGTAGCTCTAAAGCAATTTTAAAAATTGATACTAATAAATAAAGAAAAAAATAAAGTCGTTGTGATACTTGCAACTTGCTTTTTACTTGTTTGTGAGCTTTTACTTACTAGTGCACGATTCAGTTTTGTTTTGTGCATGTTTTAGTAGACTTTTTCTTTGGACGCATAATTAACGTTAGCAGCTATATTATACATATGCGCGGACATTTTATTGCGCGTTTGTGACTCTATAGATATTAGCTCAATGATCCAGACCAATCAATTACTACACCAACACGAGTAGGTATAATTAAATTAAGTAGAGTTTAGAGACGTCACAGCCGTAGATCCATCTGAGCCTCTGACGTCTATTATACAAGTACGCAATAATAGACGTCAGGAGCATTCGAGGTAGACATGCGACTTCCAAACGTCCGCGGTGACTTTACCCACACCCGCCGACCCCGCAATAATTCGTAGACAAAGCCACAAAATAACACAAACAACTAAAACAGAATAGATGCTGTTTATTGTACCTAATCATACGGTAAATCTACACTTACAATATTATGTTTTGAGGAAAAATTTGCTTGGATCTATGAGAACTATCGATTCGATTCTGGAATTATTTCACAAGTAGGAAACTTATTATCAATGAGTGCTACAGACAGCTTTCAGCTTTGTTCCCAAGGCGGGCGAAGAACCCAAGCCTCTTGGCTTGGGGTCAAGCCAATATGCGATATGAAAAAACAACTACTTAGTAGGTAATCCAAACAAAATGTAAAACGAATAATAATAGTGTTTAACAATCTATCTAAGGTCACTAATGAGGTCTAATGAGGTCCCATCACTAGAAGCTGACGTAGGTGTGCAAAGGCGAATAAAATCTAATATATTTTTGTTTCCATAATAGCCAACATTTTTACTGGTGCTATATTGGGAATATGCTAGGTGCTATTTCCATGAGTCCTAAAAAAATGGTGCTCATACGGGAGCTCCCCCCTTTTTTGTTAACTGCGGGATAATCTCTATAAATAAGATACGTAGATAACCCTCTCTACGTATTCACCCACACCACCTAGGTACTTAGTCCAAAGCTAAGCCAACGCTTAAAGGCATGTGACAGTTTGGCCTAGTTCATGTAAGGAAGTATGGGAAATTTGTACCACTAGGCCACTGGCGTATGACAAATGTCCTAAGCCTTTACTCCTAGAATAACCTGTTGCCTAACCTCCTTTCGAACTCAGGTGACTCCTCTTTTACTACACAGGTATAAATTATATTGCTCCTATTGTGTCTGACTACGGTTGAAATCAAGATCCCATATATGGCATACACGTATGCCCCTATTACATGACTAATAACTATAGAACCCAAATAGTGAAGTAACAGCCTGTAGCGTACACAAATCGACATGTCCGATACAATCTACATCAGATAGACGAAGGAATTGGACCTGCGTGTTGTTACGACGTCACAGATTATATCATAGCTACTGTTACGACGGGCACGTGAACGCCTCTTCAGACTAAGCTTTAGATATTTCGCACTAAAGCTCTTCACACAGACTTGCGGGTTTAGTAATTCGTTCACGCCAACCACAGTAGACTAGCGCCTTGTAGTTGTAGCCTACGAACTACTTAATACTTTATTTCATTACAAACAAACAAATTACAACTTATAATTTTATCTTATACCTAAAATTAAAATTGAATTGTTGTTGAAATCGGATCTTGTTTTGGAAATCGGAATGAGTAAATTTAAAAAATAAATACTGGTACATAAATAGATAAGATTTAAATCCCTAGCTCCCCACACTCCCACAGTAGGGATACCCTGTGTTTGTGGGAGCTAGTTCTCTTCCAAGTTGTGAGAATGAATGTACGTGCTAAAACCATGCCAATAATGCCATTCGTTTTTAAGCTTATAGTTGACAGTCTATATAACGAGGGCGTTCAATGAGAGGTCATTTTATGCATGAGAGGTATCTCCGCGTAGCGAAGCTATCTACGAACGAGAGAAAAAGAGATGATCATATTTTCTTCGCTTTAATTTCGTTGGTCTGCAATGATCTGGTCCTCGCTTATATCGGAATGGATCATACAGTAATATTTCCTCCGGTCAGCAGTGGACGTCTTCTGGCTGGCTTTCACGCGTGTGAAACCGCTGGGCGCAGCTAGTTGTTCATCAGAACTTCTTTAAATACATTTATAAAGTCAATTCTAAACTGTAATAAAGTCAATTCGAAACTGTATACAATAGATTTTTTATAACAATTATGTTAATAGCCTAGTCTGAAAAGGCCTTGAAGGTCGTGAGTCGTGAGCAAGTTACGTGGAGGACGTAAACACATTTTTGTATGTAGTTATTTGTCCTTCGAATAAAAATTGGTGAAATAAAAGCTATTTTCTACTCAGAAGTGCGCGTGTTGGGGTGTTAATCTATTATATGTATTATATGAGCAGGGTAAGAGTAAAGAATTTAAAGTCTTTATTTGTGTTAATAAATGGGCCTGGTACACCTATCCCTACCAAGGTATTCCTACCGGTAGGGATAGATGAAAAAAATAATAATTAAGATCTACCGGTAGCAATAAGTGGAAAGCTTGAACTAATACATTTTTCGTTTCAAACATGCATTCACAAAAGTTCTATTATTATTAACTATTTACCGTGATTATGTTGTGAAATGAGCTCCCGATATCCCGTTAATAATAATAGAACTTTAGTAAACAATCGTGATAGTTTAAAACAATGCATTCACAACTTAGTTAAAAATGTTTAAAGGATTCTGCAAAATCTCAGTTCTGTGATTATGGTCGCAAATGAGCTCCCGATATTTCGGCACAGTTGCATGCACCAGGTTCACGGGCAGACAGGAGATCATTTCACAACGTAATCACGGTAAATATCCCGTAAATAATAATAGAACTGTAGTGAGTAGTGAGCAACCGTGACAGTTTAAAACAGTGTTCTGTAACATCATTCCCTAAAGACAATTCAAATCTTGGGCACCTTTGATAAAAGTTATACATGTAATTTTCTGGAATGTAATGGAAAAGCAACCCAGTAAGACCATAAGAATTTCATAACATAGTGAGTAAACGTGTGTACTTACCTAGCCACACTTCCCACGTTATCATGCATACGCTAAACATGCGGCCACAATGGCTGTTGTATCGACTATTAAGTGTCGATTTGTGTAACTTCCGCCTGTTGAGAACTTATTGGGGCCGATATTTTGGTACTGTCCTCCTTTCTCTCTAGAACAACTATATTAATAACTCTTCTCGGAGTACTAGCTTGCACATTGTAGTTACAAGGTTGACATTTAATCTGTTATACTGATACTGTATCTCCCGGTTTTACCTAGTGCAAAGTGTGCTGTGTCTGTGAAAAAGCCTCCGTCGCTCGCGGCGCTCTACAAAGAACCTGCGTCCGTAATAAGGGCGACGTGGACGGCGTTAGCAAGGCACACTGAAAATATAACTACTTATTCATCTTATTTTCACCAGTCGCGCACCTATTAGAGAGCGCCTGGATATTGATTGCACCCGGGCAACATGGGCAAAAGCCGGCTCTGCCTCTACCATAGAGGCTATCAAATACACGGTATTATTTCCTGTTAATAGATCTACGTTCCGCGAACCGGAAGACGCAGCGTAGGAAGGCCTCCCACTAGGTGGACCGACGACATTGTAAAAGTCGCGGGCAACCGGTGGATGCAAATGACAGGTTGTCGTACAGTGTGGCGGTCTAAGGGGGAGGCCTTCGTTCAGCAGTGGACGTCTCCGGGCTGATGATGATGATGATGAGATCTACGTTTGGCCTCCAACTCGCCTGATAAGTAAGGGAGGGTGTGGCCAAACATGAAGCATGACTAAGACTATCTGTATAGACAGAGAGACACTAGCTTTGCAAAAACTCAGATTTTAGATTTTTTAAAAGGGTGAAATGGGAGTTGCTTTACAACTCCCATTTTGGCCCGACTGGGGTGCCGTCCTAATTTTCATTTTTTTTTCTATAAATTACTTACTACGCAATTTTTTATTACTATACTTGAGCTCAATAGAGTCCGCTGCTGGTTCAAGAACGCACAGTGCGTATCGTGTTTAAAGTAATTGTCTATTATAATTAAGTATTGTGAAGAATTGGCCCGGATGTCAAATTAATATGAGTAACAATTTGTAAAGAAAATAATAGCGATTGTTATTAGTTTTCGACATCTTGCCGCGGAAGCTGCGACAGCCTTTGTGTAAGACGATTCTGACGCCAGTTATTAAAATCATAAGAATAAGCTAACTTCAATCGATGCAGTCAAAACAAGATGCAAAATCATATTTACGGCTAATGCTGCCGGGTACTAGGTACAGCAGCCAGCAGGGACCGCGGCAAACAGAGAAATCTTCTCTACCAGGTATTAAAATACGGGGGGCATTTACCCCCCTCTACCCCTCTGATAACTTTTGAGGTAAACAGAGGGGTGGTAAAAGTTTAACGTATGAATCGTAGCTCCCAAACGAATGAACCAATTATGATTGTTTTTTTTTTTGTTTATCCTTAAGGTGACATGATAGTACTCCTGATGTTCTTAGCTACATCTCAAGAGTATCAGGCGTCTTGTCGTTACACGTTCTAATCCACATTTTGCAGAAGGTTGCCATCTCTTCTATACCTATTAGCATGCCAGTATATCTCGCGACGCGCTTTGATCTCGTAGTGGATGTTGGAGCTTGCCCGAAAACCTCCGACTAGCACACAGATTATCTTCCCTGGCATAAATCACATTTTTGTTTTATTTATACGGGAAAACTCACGTTTAATTAAATCGGATACTCCGACTATAGTTTCGATCACATCCGGTGATCTTTGGGGGGGATTCTTAAATCATTAACAACGTTCCCATAAAACAACCTCATAAATTGCGCAAACCATGAAACAGAGCTCACAATGATGGACTTGTTCACTCATACATAAGCAAATCTCTTCCCCCAATCTAATTACGTCTGCTGCTTAATTTCGCACGTTTTCCTGCGGGTTCCCCCCACCTCCCCCCATCTAAAACTGTGCGGAAGTAAATATTTGATGAGGATTGCAGGGAGAGACATGGCTGTCCTTTTAGTCACGTTCGAGGCTCAAACCCCTTTTAATGCAGTGCTGATGTAATAATTATGATCTATACGGCTATGTATACACAGACAAAAGTGTTAAAATAACTGAAAATACTAAAAAAAAAACCTACTTCACCATTAAGGTAGTGTCTCCTACTTTCTCGGATAATTCGCAGCGAATGCTTTTTAAACCGACTTCAAAAAAGGAGGTTCTCAATTCGACTGTATGTTTTTTTTATGTATGTTATGCGATTATGAACAGATTTTAATGAATCTTTTTTTGTTTGGTAGGTTCAGAGGTGGTCCCATATAAATTTTAACGAGATCAGTTCAGTAGTTTGGTTTTTAAATCAAAATTACTAGAAAATATGAAGATGTCATTGAAGAGGTATTCGAAGTTGAAGTCGGTTGTATTTTTTTTATAGCATATGATTGTTTTTTAGGTCATCGTTTACCCGCGATTATACCAATAAAATTACCTAAATGTAATTAAATTAGAATCGATCACAAAGATACCTATGTAGTTGATTAACAAGGACGACGTTGAAAAAAAACTAAACCCCAGCTGAGAAAAGCCTAAAGCAACGTTTCAATTTCAGGTGGAACCGGTTTACTCAAAATTTGTGAAAACAGAAACGATGAAAACGGAGAAAATTATCTAACTAATCATAACCTATTTCAACGTTCAAATACGAGTTTTTCCGATCATAAAGAATATATTATTATAGAGGTAAATTCTTCCTCCAAGTTATAATTAGTTCAGCTGATACACGATTTAATGTTAAGATATTTCGTATTTTTTTTTATTTGATATATGTTTGCTTTTCACCTCATCCTGTCTGACGTTAAGCAACGATGTGGTCTAGGATGGAGCACGCTTACCTAGAAGGAACCTGTTCACTCTGGATTTGAAGACACCCAAGTTGTACTTTTCGGGAAACACGGATTTCGGCAGAGAGTTCCAAAACCTCGCTGTGCGAATAAAAAATGTGTATAAATATGATAATCCTACATAAATAGATACAATGGATGCGTTTTTAAGTAACTTTCGGCATGGCATCAGATATCAGATAACTTGAGGCCGGGTATTCCACGTTTCAAGCATATTTTTTCATGAGATCAATCATTAGTCTAAAACTGTATCAGGTAGGGTCACATTTAGCGGAGCAAAAATATGGCGGTTACGCAGATTCGTGCGTGTCAAACTTCGATTTTTGAAGATTTACTTATATTACTTGAAAAGTATAGAAATTAATAACCTTTGAACCACATAAAGCTCTCCAAAATACTATTAACTTATAATACAATTTTTTTTTATGTGACTATGTGCTGTAATTAGGACATAAAACTGAAAATGGTTTAATAATAGACACTGTTTCGGTATTTTTTTCTATCGAGGAAAGTATAATCAATCGTGTTTTCAACCACAAATGATGACAAAATGTTACAGTAGACTGATGTTCTTCTGTAACATTTTGTATTTTTGGGCTTTAAATATAGTAATTTGACTAAATAAATTAGATTTTGCGAGGGGCAATTTTGGAAAATACAAGCCTTAATGGCGAGTAAGTTTTTCAATCAAAGCATTTATAAGACTTAAAAACGAATTCTTCAACTCTGCTACCTTCACTGTCGGATATTGCATTAATTAAAAAACAATTATGTAACTTTGATTACTTTTTAATTCGCTTCGTAAAGTTACGAAGTCTGCAAGCTCGCCGGCTATTCTGGCTAATCTAATTACCCGTGTGTCGCTATGACGAAGGTCGGCGATTATTAAAGTTGGTTAGGAAATCATAGCATTGTTGGCTTTAAATAATTATAACGAATGCTTTCAAAGGGGTATTTTCTGACAGGCAATAAAAAGAAGCTTAAAGAAGAAGCTCATTGTCATTGTAGATGGCTCTGACTTTACGCAGCCCAGACGTGGCTGTCATTGTCAAGTTTTTTATTTTATTTTATGTGCCACAGCTCAAAAATATTATGCTGTTTTTGACTGGCACGTATAGTCTGCGCTATCCAGAGAATCTATCGAGTTGAAGAGAGCTACTTTTTTTTTAATTTGCCTGTCTGAAAAGCGCCCATTAGTTTCAACATTTCAACTTTTGTTTTATTTTCTACACTATACATCTTCAATATTACAATTAAATAATAAGTATGTACGTTGAATTTCTTCCCTAGTATTTTTTTTCCTATCTGCCCCGATAATGGGGCAGGGGTGGATGGGACCAAGTCAGACAGAAGCAGGTTTCCTCATAATCATTTCCTTCACCGGAAGAGCCAGGTGTATGAAAAGAAAATCCTTACATAAACTACAAAGAGTTTATTGGTAAGCGCCCGGGATTCGAAACCGCGACCTTATGATTTTAAGGCGAGCAATTTCCCAATTAGGCTAAAAACTCAATGACCCGATGTTTGGAATCAGATAGGTAATTGAATTTTGCCAAAACTGGCCCAGAAGCAAGTTAATGGACCAGCGTGGGCCACTGGGCCAGCGTGGTGGTTATGGCCCAAGCGCCTTTCGAGTGTAGCCTAAGTGTAGCAGTGAACTATCAAAAGGCTGATTATGCACATATATAGAACAATTCTATAAGTAGATACATGTAGGTAAACTAAGTGAAAGTCTAAATAAAATTACTATTATTTTTTTAATCTCGTTACTGCACATATTCATATGTGCAGAGTTAACAAGTGACAATTGTCAACATCTCGTTTTGCAAGTAAAATATAGAAGAGACAAATTAATTAAAAGACCAAAACCATGATAGAAACTCAATTTACACTCTACGCACGCTCAAATATAATAAGAAATGGAAGACACGGAATACAATCAAATCACATTGTCACAAAACAAAACCTATTAATTTTTCCCCCGATATTATAATTGGAAATTAGTCTCCCAGATGAGGGGAACATTGTGTGAATATGCCTTTATTATAGCTGCTCTTTGACGTATAATAACGTGAAGATACGTTACGCGCTTCACAGAGTAGGTAGAGGTGAGGTAAAATTTACCAAAACCGGCGAAGGCGTAGGAGGAGAGGGGGGGGGGGGGGGTTCAATGTGACAACAACTTCTGTTGAGTTAAACCATACACTGAACTACGAGTAAGCTAATATGCTCGAATTAAAATGATCTACATCTCTTTTCGTATTATCAACAAATCTAGAGTAGTCAAATAATAAAACGTGAAAATCGATGTATATCTATTTTCTTTATTTAAATAAAATGATAAGTAATTGCATAATTTATGCTCTAGATACTTACGTGTATTAAGTATTATTTTTATTATTAACATTAGTATTAAGCGGAAAGCAGGCCATCGTACTTATCATATCAAAAAACTCTGATTATAAGGCCAACCTAAAAATCACGATAAAATCTGCAGTTTAACAAAAAAAAACTCTTATAATAAGGCCAACCTAAAAATCAAGAAAAAATCTGCAGATTAACAAAAAAAAAACACCCTCGCCAAAATGTGTGGAACAGCTGATTGTGATTGTATTAACGCGATTTCAGGGTTATCCCTTTAGTAAAAGTTGTTCTCAATGAGTGCGAGACCTCCTTTCGACTTAGTACAGCCATTCCTCGTAACCCTGTATAGGTATACCCTAAAAGAAGTCGCAAGTTAAATGAGTAATAACTAATACTTTTTGACTAAATGGAGTTATGTTCGAATAGCATATCTTTCTATTTAAATTCATCAAAGTATCTAATTGTAAAAGCGGAAACACGGCGTCGTGTAATGCAAATGGATGTTGTGCTCATTTCAAACAATTATAGCAATTAACAAATTTAGTTACGCGTTTGTTGCGCTTTTGGAAATGAAAGAACTGTTTTCTCAGCGGTTTTTGTAGCGGCAAGATACATTTCAATTATTTTTCACACAAATGTTCTTTCATAATGACTGTCAAGAGCAATAATGGTTCAAAAGTTGAACCCATTATAGGGGTTCAAGATAAACATCAAACTTATCTGCGCTAACAACCCTTTACATTTCCGGTTCAAATATGGGACTGTTTTAGACTGTTTTAGGATTTTAGAATGTCGGTACATGGAGTGATAAGCCATAGTTCACAAGATATGTTAAGCTCTTACCAAAAATATGCCAGAAAAGTGATGATAAGTTTCAGGTTTGAAAAATTGAGATTGTTCCAACTCAGTTCCATATTACCAATTACCAAAATAGTATTACCAAAATTGCCAGTCAAATCAGTCTGCTTGGCATAGCCCTCCCAGGGCACTCTACGCAGTCCATTCTGCAGTTTTTCGCTTCCAGCATCCGGTAGCTTTCTTAACTACCTTTTTTCCTGCTAGCTTTCTTACACAGATCATATAGTCTGTTGATGGCTCGTGAACATAATTTCTCCTACAAACACGACTCACCGTTGCGCGCAGGGGGCGAGGTAACGGTCTATGCTTGCGATTGGCCAATCACTTGGATGATGCAATCTGAGTTATGAAATACAATGAGATTCTGACGTACTCGCAGTGGCTAGCAGTGGTTTTTAAATTACTAATTTTCTTCTGAGGGGAAGTTGGACGATCAGTCAACAAGATTTATATATAGTCTTTGATTTCTTAGCTACCATACCTGTATCGTTACTGCATTGATTATTGCTGACAAGGTACGTGTTATACCATTGTACACCAGATGATTTCATCAAAATTCGAAATGATTAGGCGCGCGCAGTTTTCTTAAGAAATATCTCTACCATGACCATAAGTTTAATTTCTTTCTGATTTAACCCCCGACGCAAACAGAGTGTCGTGGCTTCAAATGGATGAACTGCTTTTCATTCATCCATTAGGGATTCGATTCGATTCTGGTAAACTTGATCGATATTGTAAATAGTTGTTAGCTTCAAATCAAGAGAGTCGTGGGTTTTTAAAATGTTTAGTTTTAAGTTATAGCTATTATAGTAGAGGAGACGATCCGATTAACAACGACCGTTAGCCATTAGTCGATGAAAATTGTTTTTTATCAAAATAAAATACATTGGGAGTGGGTTGGCTAAAAAACCTGACAAGGCAAGTAGTAATGCCAAGAATAAAAACAGAAACCCAAAGTTTGTATATTCTATAGGCTTCATAGTTTCGATTGCTTTTAAATTTATTCGTTTAACTCATGTGTGCAATAATAAATAAAAGTATATTTTTTAATTTTGAATTAATCATATACCTTGCCAGGTTTTTTTTTTCTCTCTAACATACTTAATTTGATAACAAACAAATTTCATCTACTAAACAGGTCGTTGTTCATCGGATCCTAGACTATTACGCTCTTGACGAAGCGCCCGTGGTCATGTAGTCTTTCGTTCAAGCAAAGATTATCCTATGCTGTTCTAGACAATGACAAAAGCCGAACAAACGCCGTAGACGGGTTCCGTCGGGAACAATGGTCCTGTCCTATCGTCCGTCCACAATCGGAGCCCTAGATTGATTCCACGTGCAGCGAGCGCGTCCCATCACGACGTTGACCTGCTTGACCTTGCTTGGCTTGGGACACGGAAACGATGTTGAGGAAAGGGTACTTTGCTCATCGTACTTTGCATTTGCTTAATTTAGCTTGATTGAGATCAGATATAAATAATTTATAATGGTATTTTACGTTTACTAATATTTCTATATATATTATATTCTATCGTTACAAATTTTGTTAATGTGAAAGTGTGAAAACGCCACTAACTCTACATGTCTATAAGGTCAAAAAGAACATGGTATTTTTTTTTCTCAAAAATTGAGTATTCAAGTTACATGATTCTTGAATATTTTGAATGAAGTGTTTCCACACTTTGGGTTTTTCTAAGTTTTTAAAGATTAAACAGTAAAAAAAATATGACCTCTGGTAGGACTCAAACTCGAACCGGCATACGTTTTTATTTTTATTTTTTCATAGCACATATAACAGAAAGTAATAGAGGCGTGTTTACATTTTATGCATACTATATAAAGGTAATGATCTAGGTCACTTTCCAAAACATTATTTTAGCTTAAAATAGTATCAGGATTATGACAACTAAGGCATAGACTTCTGTAGCTTAATTGGCAAAGTAGTTGGGACGGAAACCCAGAGATTGCTCGTATGCCATACAAACTATCCATACTAGGCTTACGGACTTACTATAAAACGCCGCTCAAACCTTAGTCACTATTTAAGATGCTCTGACAACTTTTTGCTGACGTGAAATGTCACGTGCGAGAGCAAGACAGAGAAGTTTAAGCAGTGACTAAGTTTGAACGGCTTTTTATAGTAAGGCCGTAAGCCTAGTATGGCTAGTATTGTATGGCATACGAGCAATCTCTAGGTTTCCGTCCCAACTACTTTGCCAATTAAGCTACAGAAGTCTATGCCTTAGTTGTCTTAATCCTGGTACTGTTTCAAGCTAAAAACTAAAGCGTTGGTAAAACTAAAACCATCTGTAATTTTTTGTAACACAAATATTTATATGATTCTGCCACCAGAAAAAATATCCCGAAAAAATCCCGTTTTTGTAAACGTATCAAAGACATAAAAACGTGCGATAACAAGCAAGGAGTGTTACCTGAAAGCCCCCGTTACTCCATAAGTCGTTTAACAGAGAGCATAATCATCAACGCTTCACAAAAAACACTGAAAAACCTTGTCACTGTAAAAGGTGCATGTTTTCTACAGTACATGGACATACTTTTATTTATCCGACTTCGACAAAGTGCTAGCGCTGCATATTTTCGAAGACTTTACTCACAAAAACGTTAAACAAATGGTTGCAAGATCGTAAAAGTTATACGAGCAAGTTCACGGTCTTGGAAATATGCTTCTAAGCCAGTGACTCGAAAAGAGGCTTTGAAGTACTCTAAGTATTATGTTTGGAATTTTACCGACAATGCTCTGATTTTGTTACGACCGTGGGTTAGATAAAATCATAAAATCAGGGGTAGGATGATAAAAAGCAATACGCTATTCAGCGTTCTGGAGTTTGTTTGGCACATAACTCAATCGAGATTTTTTTATTGCTCTGAAGGTGTTTTCTTACATGTATGTATATACTATTCCAAGGCCATTATTACTTTATTTTCGCAATCGTTGCGATAAAATACAAAGTGCTTTATCAAAGCAGGAAGCGAAGGCTTCAAACAACAATACTAAACAAACCTCTTATAATATATATAATATCATTGCCTGCAGGCTTACATTTCCCTTTTAGAAGACCATGGAGACACTTACAATCAAACATAATATCGTAGTTATTTGTAAGTATTTTGTTATAATATAAATATGAACTATTTTATTGCAAGCCACTTATAAAAATACACGTGAAAATTAAGATGGAAAAATTATTTACCTAAATTATTATACGTATAAATATGGATACTGTGAATCATTCGCCACCTGGCTCTCAAGTTTCGTTAATATAAAAATATTGAATAATTAATTAGTACAATTCCATTTTACCTACAGTAGCCATGGCACTGTATGAGAATTTAATACATCGTTTGTTATTTCAGCCGCTCTTAAGTTTTCAAGATGTTTTTAACGTTTTAACATTTTAATATTTGGGATAAAAAAAATATGCAAATGAAATTCAACGAACAATTAATACAGAACCTTTAAATATGCTTAATAGTAACAGCAAGAAAGGAGATCGGGTAGTCTGGAATAGGAGGGCAGCAAGGCCTTAACAGACTGAACAAAAATAAGAAATAACCTTAAGTACAAAAAAGTACGCGGACCGAGATTAACGAGAAAGAGAGAGAGGAAAACAACTTCTTTCTTTTTTCTCTCGCTACGGACGAAGTCAGTGGTCTGCAATAGTCAGCGAGGAATCTCTATGGTCTGCGAGAAACAAATCTGAAGATCTAACCTATAAGTAACCTAAAGAATTGACGATTTTCTATAGCCGTCTCTAAGGACAACAAACAATCCATTTACAGATTAAAATATCTACCAACTTTTTGCCAATTAGGCCAGAGCCCGATGGCACCCTTATTATAGCTATGAGCGTCACAAAAACCATAATTACGTCTATACAGATCTTGTACCGACACATTAATGACATAAAAGCCGCTATTGTAGTAGTTATAACCGATTCTTTTCATTGTATTGTAACCTACATAAGCTACATAGTTGGGCTTGTGGTGAAGCCTGCGGTTGGTACGGTTGCGTAGACTTAAACTACGATGAAAGTTAATTTTAGGTACTAAAATTCAAACAGTTTACACAGTAAAATTCGGTATGCAAAGAATTAGTTGGCATTATAAGAATATCAAAACCAATGAGTATTAAAGTATTAATTAGTATTAAAGTAAGTATTATTAAAGTATTACAAGTTATAGTACAAGTTATACAACAACTTACTAAACTAAACTCTACTAACACATATAGAGAGTTTGATCTGCATCATCGGCATGCCAACTTAGAAGAAAAAGAGAGATCATACATTCATAACTTGAAAATTGTTCTATTGACATGGCCGTTCTATAGACAAGGCTAACTTTGTATTGTTTGTATTTGAAATAAAACAATAATTTGTGGACCCACATTACTTATCTGCTGGGATTAAGCGGGGCATCCTCGCCCAGTTATACTCTTTCCTTAAAATGTATAGTGGGTAAGTTCGTTATTAGATAGAAAAAAAGCATAATAAAATATGTGAATATACCTACACAGACTGTCAATTTTAATTGTTCGGTATTCACGGAGCACCTAAAACGGCCCTAAGACGCGGTAGAGCATACTTCCCATATAATCTACTATAGACAGGGCAGACTCAGTCAGAATACAGAACCGTTATCATCATCACCAGTCCGGAGACGTCCTTTGTTCAGCCTCCCCCTTGGACCACCACGTCATAAGCCAGAAAACGTCCGCTGCTGGACGAAGGCCTCCCCCTTAATCGAAGGGAGGTGCTATTATCAGGCAGGCGGCTTGAGAATCGCAGAATGCTCACCAACGTTAACCGAGAGGACGCTGCACCCCGTCCACCGGTGGTACTAAATGCTACACCCACGTAATAATCTTCTATCGCAGATATATCTATGATCACTAATTCTTTCTCAAATTGCCTAACTCCAACCTGTCACCTATTCATGCCCTAGTCTCACGATATGTCTTCATACCACTTGCCTGATGTTGGTTATTCTCCATTATTGCGTTATATAAGTCTGATTGTTCGATTAAGACACTTACTTATTCAACTTGTTTGCAATGATTATTCCATAGCTGTTCAGTAGGTTGTAATTGAGCAATTATAGAGCCATAAAAATATAATGGTTATAGTTTTGTTTCGCTTCGGCTTCATTATGGAGCTACATAATAAAGTTTAATGGAAATATTAAACAGCAATCATGGGTAAAGATTTCACTTTGTGCTTATATGCCCTGATCTTGTTTTTAACGGAGAAAGCATGGAAAGTTTCATTAAAAGTACGTTTATTACGAGTATAGAAAATGGTAAATGATTAGCAAACGATCAGTATTTAATTAAGTATTGAATTAATGATAATTTATAATGCCCATTAATGTATAGCCAGTCACTTTCTTTCAAATTAACATACATTGTAGACCGCATACGTAGAGTGACGACGAATTAAAGGTACAAAGTCGTGGATCGCGGCCGATCGTTGCCGCACGCGGCAGCGGCCTATATACGATAATTTACTAGACTATGAATATTTGCTAGTATTATGGCAAGGGCCACGGCCGCGTGCGGCTACGTGCGACGCAAGACATTATAGCTTAAGAAAAGCAGCGATTGTAGTGTAGCTGAATGAATAAAACAGAAAATCGTGTTGGCCGAGACTAAGATGATATCTATTGATAATACTAGATTGGACAAACATAGATTTAAAAGCATTCTTAAAAATTTAGGTAAGCGTATTATTTTAGAAGAGCCTGAACGTCTTAATTTACGCTATGTTGGACAGACATATTAAATATTAAAACCAAGTTCCTGGTGTGAGTTTTACAACTGTTGTCAGAATTTCATTCTTTATTGAATTCCATGAATCAAACGTTAAAATTAAAAATCCTGGTATTAGTTTAAAACGTATTAAACTAATACCAGGATTTTTAATTTTAATGTAATGTCAATTACATTGACTGTTTCTATGAAGTAAGAACAGCGTCATCTGTAATGTCAAGAATTGGGTCGAATAACTATAAAATACCCTTCATTGTTATGTTCCTGGGGGCCGGTAAATATAAATCGTGCTAAACCGACCTAATTCTAGTTTAATTGGAAAGCTCTAATTAAGTATTTAAATCAGTTCGCAGGTTTGTCTTATCGGCCACTAATTAAGCCGATGTTCCGTTTGTGTTTAGCGCCTGAGTAAATAGAGGAGGAACTGTGCAAATCATAAGAAAATAATATGTCATAAAAAGTAATAAGTTCGTAAAGGTTGAGTGGCCAGCCCTGTCCGAAGGCTTCCAACGTGGCTTGACGGTTGTTGTTATCATAAGAATGTTTTTTTTGCATTAACACTAGAAAAACACAAGTTTAGGAAAATAATACAATTTTAAATTAAATTAAAATTCATTTATAACAAGACCCATAAAACTAGCAAAATTCAATTAAAATTAGCAAAATACAATAAAAATGACCAGTAATACAATTAAAATGTACAGAAACAATACAATAAAAATAAATAATGATTTTCAATTGATTGCAAATAAAATGACAAAATAAAATAAAAATAGAATAAGAATGCAGCGTCATGATATATTCGCGTTACCGCCAAAACTCGAAATAGCCGCTTTTAATATTAAACTTCTGTAAAGCTTTTGTGTTGACCAAAAACATTTACTTTGGATTTGTTTTTTTATTTTTTTTTTATATTGATTTATTCACTTCTATTATTATTTGCGGGATATTTACCGTGATTATATTGTGAAATGAGATCCCGATATTTCGGCGCAGTTGCAAGCACGACACGGGCAGACAGCCCGTAGGGAGCTCATTTTATTACATAATCACGGTAAATATCCCGTCAATCAGCGACAATAATAAGATGAATGGACGGGAAATAAGCGCACGGATTTTGAAGACTATATGTTGAGCGCCGGCTCTCCACTCGTTTCAGTGATACTCTGCCTTTGCGACATGCGAGCCGTACGATACGACAATACAAACTTCTAATACATGTACATGTGTTCTCTTTATGTCATGCAGTAATTAGATTCGCTATCTCTATTTTCCGGCAATTGTAATATGCATACTTTTAGCTAGGTATGCTTGATTGCGCTTTCTTGTTAATTTTGATCGATTTGCAAGCGCTGGGCCCGTCCATTCAATTATCACCGTCGCTGCCGCTGTCAATAGAACTACAGTGAACAACCGTAATAGTTTAAAACAGTGATTTACAATCTTGATTTATTATTTCATGTAACCTTTTTTTCTGACTCTACGCCCACTTAGCCAATATTAAGGCAATACTTAATATCGCCTAAAGGAGGTTTTACACAGCACTAACAACCGACAATCTGCACCTTGTTTCATCGTATTTCGTGATATAATTATAGTCACGTCTGCCAATCACTTTTTTTACAAAAAAAATGTAACCTTGGCAATTTTTCTAAATGCTATTATTTTCACATCATTTTGTCGTAGAGATTTATAGCAGGAAGTTATTACACGCTTAGTTTTGGTGTATAATTTGCACCATTCATGCTGAAATTACATAACGACAAATTGACGTAACTCTCCCACGGAATTCACTTGGGTAACTAACTTCTTCACAAATTTTGAGGCCATTGTCAAAAATTTAATCTAAACAAAGTGTATTAGCTGTAAAAAATATCTGCCTTCACTTTACAAGCTAGACCAGAGTATGCCCCAAAACATCCAGAACCGCCGGAGGATGGGCAGCAGCGTCCTCTCAATTAAATTAACGGTGGTGAGCATTCTGCGATCCCCAAGCTGCCTGCCAACCGTGGGGATTATGGCAACCCCTCCCTATTGAGGGGGAGGCCTTCGTCCACCAGCGGACGTGTCTAGCCGTTGATGACTTTACAAACTGATCAATCAATACATATTATTATCATTGAGCTAATATCTAAAGAGTCGCAATCTCTATGTGAAAACAGTCAAAAAACGTCCGAATGCCGGTGTACATACCTATACGTGCATAGTTCACAATTGTTCGAATTTAGACGTTATGTCACTTATATAGTGTTCAATGTATGCTTGAGCGCTTGTGTCTTATCGTAGTTCAAGTCGATCAAAAAGTCGGCGCACTGCATAGCGTGCGCCGAGTTTTGGCTCGACAATTTTTTGGCACGTTTGTGACTATTAGATATTAGCTCAATGATTATTATGTACAAAATAAATAAATAAACACTACCCCAAACCAATGAGAGTAAAAGAGACGGAAAGAGTCTTTGGTCTATAGATACCATATTGCAACTAAAAATAGCAAGAAGTTTTGCCTGCTAACCTCTAATATTATGATGCCCCCGAATAATTATAAGTAATTATTATAAAAGTTTGATAATATATAAATTCACAAATTCTCTGTCACAAAAAAAGCTTGCATGGTACAGCAGCGCATTATCGATGCTTCCGAAGCTTAATAAAACTCCAAACTTGAAAAAAGGTAAACTCATTACTATAAAGGTTTTTTATGTGTTCGAATTACGAAACCACTCGCCGTCTATCGAGAAAATGGGGCGATTCATTTCGCTATCATTCGATTATTGCTTCGACATGTAGTAATCGATTCCAATCGATATAAATCAACTCGTTAATTACGTAAGGCCATAAATATATTTTAGAACTGAACGTCCGCGTGTCTGTAACCTTGGCATCGACACATGTCAATAAAATGTCAGATTGTTTTTTAAAGCTTTTTTGCTGTTTCTCAGATTGGATTTGACGGTCATAAACAGCCATTAAAGTGTGCTTGAACCTTATGCGGTTGTTATAAAACTGATTGATGTTATTCAAGTTTTGATTAAGATTACTTGTCTATGTCACGATACTTAAAAAAAAATACTTGTCAGTCAGTCTATCTATATGTATTTAGGGTTCTATGTTTTTTTATATAATATTGAAAAAACAAGTATAAGTACGAAATTTATATTGTATTATTATCTTCGTGAGTAAATAAAAATATCACTTATATTCTTCTCGGTCGGACGAGTCAACTTAGATTCATAAATAATACAAGCCATAATAAAAAATAAAAATAAAATCATTGCCCTGCAAAAAAAGCATTTTTTTTATTTTTATTTTAGCCTATGTTACTCAGCCTGTGCCTGTGTTGCCTGTGTTATCGGATCAGAGAAATTTATATTCTCTGCTCAGGATTACAACAATACCCCATACATATGGTGGAATAAAGAATCTTACATACATACTTACATTGATAGATACATAGATGAACCCTAAAAACATTACACTCCTTTGTTTGGGCAGTCGTGTAATAACGTGCTTATTTACTGTAGGTATAATACAGGATGACATTGATTCCATTGGCATTATCTAAGGGGGCCATTCAACTCATCATCACATGTATAGCAAACTTATATTTTTTTTATTATGAAAACTGACGTGGGTTTGACACATTTTGTTTTAATTAAACATGAGTATTCCCGTAAAAATAAAACAAAATGTTATCTATTTTTATATTTTCCTTTTGTAATAATAGGCATGGGTCATTTTGGCCTAGTGCATACAAAGAGGTACTATGGGAAATTTGAACCACTGGGGCCACCTGCGAATAGGAAGTGTCCTAAGCCATTTTTTTATTCTTTTCTGTTAGTTGAAATGAATGTAGTTTTCAAGTTTTCACTAAAAAGCGATCTGCGTACTTAGTTATTATTCCGGGTTGAGTTGCCAACTACAGAGGTAATGTAACTAAATGCTGATAGCAACAGGAATATTGTAGTAGTTACGATCACGCGCCATTTTGTAGGTAACAGACACATGTAAAGTTTCGCCACTAGGTCACATGCATAGGAAGCGTCTTAAGCTTTTACATATTCTACAACACGTGATCCGACTTGCCTCCAAGTTTGACACTGCATTAAAGTTTCCTCTTCAAAACCTCCATAAACCAGGTGAATTATGGACTCCCAGCACTTTCCTCTAATGAAACCTAGTGAAGCCTCCATTCTGCACCTGTGTTAATGAGCTCCACTCCAGGGCCGGAAGTAAGGGGACTCTAAATTAAAACTTTTTACAGCCAAGCACCGAAGTTTGGGACAAGAGAACAGTGTCTTCACTTTTGTTTGTGTCATTAACTACGAACGATCATTGTTCTATGGTCATTAATGTTCATTTAATGTTAAATAATGGTTACGAAGCTGCTTAGCCGCTTGGCTGCGTGGCCAGCTTTAGCCCGGAGGTCTCTGGCATGCCTTGACGGTTGTTGTTATAGAAATATAGAACAAACAACCGGGACCAACAATTTAACGTGTCATCCGACCCAGGGTAGCGCTCAGATATAAATGCCACTCGTTATAACCATCCGATTACTTAAGGGCGATGCTGACTTAATGAACCATGCTTTTTTTACTTTGCCGAAATTAGAATTTTATAAATTTTCTCAGAATCGAAACTAGTTAAAAAGTCAATAAAATAAAGAGGATTTCCTTTCGATTTTCACCAAAAATCACAGTAAGTGAACCTATTAGCTAAAATTATGTTTTCCGCCAGTTCATGCTTTGCGTGGGAAAGCTTTAAAATAATGTACGTCTCACTTCCTATGCTAAATAGATTTACTTGTATTTATTACTTTATAGAACGGTACTTTTACCGATATCTTCATGAGTTCATGGACTTCTCACAGTTTTGGTGGTATTGTCTTTGGCTCTTAGGTGAACTCTTTTAATTAAGGCTTAGAAATAAGCGCCGCTATCTTGCTTGCCAAATTTTTATATTTGCGAAGATACATTTTAAAACACTAAATATAGTTACGAGAAATCGTAATCGATACTATTGCTGGGAATAACGTTACAATACAACGGCTGAGCAAAAAAACCATTATGATTTAAATTAGTTTTTATACCTAAAAAATGTTTTTGCACAGTATTACGAGTATGTCTAGAAACTTGCCTAAAATTTAATTTTCCTACTTTTTTTATCAATATCGTCGCTTTCGTGGTGAAGAGAGTCAACCCGCACATTACAAGTTTCGAGATATACCTAGAGCGTAGAGCGGTTATACAAAAAAAAACTATAACTTCCAAACCGTAAGTTACATTTTAATAAAATTGGTGTCGCATTAGCAAAATATGAGTCTTATTTATTAGTTTAAATAAATAAGAATGTAATTTAACTGGTGTTAGCATAGACATACATGGTAGGGTCGGGTTGGACGCCATTTTGAAAAGTCTCCCATTCGTCGGTGTCAAAGAAACGCATTGACACCGACGCCGGCACAGTCTTCGACGCACGTCCGACAAGATTAATTACTGAGTGCAAAATGCCAAACTTTGTGGTGAAGGGTCGTACGAATTACATTTCAAAGTGCAGTAAAAAAAAGGTGGCGTTTCTTATGAACGGCAAGTCAACATAGCAACTAAGCTTGCTTTTACACAAAAACTTTTATTTTTAGGTAATAGGTATGTCGTTTCTAGTTTAATACAGTTTGCGTTTCTTCTACCATGCCTTACTGGCGCTGCACATAGTGCCGCAAAATCCGAGAGTTGGCGTTGACTTTTGTCAAAGAGAATTATATTAGTCTTTCTATTTCAGGCGTATCTAGACATAGAAATCATTGGGTGTTAGTGTTAATCATTGTTTTGCACTAAGCTCTCTTCACCACCAAAGTGACGATATTGCTAAATACAGGTTAAAAACGCTGGAAATGATTACAAAATCTTCATACTAAAAAGTCAAGTGAGAAATTTATGAGAGTGATTTATGTGACGGGAAGTGCTACGTGCATCTGAATCTAATTCTTCCAGTCTTTTGAGGCTCAGGTGCTTGGGACTTTACTTGAAAACGTGACATAAGCGTGACATGCCATTTAGGCTCAGAGAGCTAACTGGGTCCGGGTGGCTATTTTAACTGGCGTACATTGGATGTTGTCTATGTCTAGCAGAGGAGTAAGCTGGGCTGATGATGATGATGATAAGTATTGGTTTGTGTTAGTCCGGCAATGCTAAGATTGCACAGACGCTGCATTACAGTCTAGGCACTATTATGCATTCTTAATCTGACCTATTACGGGAGTTGTATCATCGGTATCGTAAGCTTTACTTTCACCTTCCCGAGAAAGTAGGTTTTCGTTACGCGGCCCTTGGCTGCGTACAGCGGCCGCGGAAGTGGTTGGCAGAGGGGGCCAGATGCCCCCTTAAAATGTGACGGGTGGATGTGCCCCGTCCAATTTTAATACGTGGTAAAAACGGTTTCCTTGTCTCTAGGCAGGTCTCTTGCTGGCCCTGCTACGGTGTACCTAAACTGACAGGTTCACCACTGCAGATGGAGAAATCTAATATTTAAGATCTAAGAAATCTATAATTATTTTTCAGTCCCAGGTAAACTAATAAGGAAACCTCAATTTTGCTAACATCCATACTATATATTCGAAAAGAAAAGCTTTAACTTGGCCCACAGATATCAAAATAACCTTTCTACGATTTTATGTCTTCACTTCAACAGCCGGAAGACGTCCACTGCTGGATGTATTTTAATTAAAATTTATTTTGTTTCATTTTGCTGTATGTCTAGTATTTTTTTTGTGGTTACTTACTTACTAAACTACCAAACTAAGTTTATACCTTTTATATTTTATACCATTTCGATGATTTGGCAACACTATGTTGCATGTTAATGAGCTTTTTAAAAAAAAATACATAATTTTATGTATTCATTATATAATTTTTATAGATAGCATCAATGTGACCATTCATAAGTGTACTGTTAAATGTACCCAATTGAAATAAATAAATTAAATTGAATTGAAGGCCTCCCCCGTAATAGGGAGATTCGATGTCTTAAAAATAACTAAATATATGATATTCTACATCAAACACCTGAATATTAAATATAAAACATCTTGTCCAATCAGGCAAAAAATTTACCCTAAAAGCAACTCTCGGTCTTCGTTTACGCTGAAGCCGGTGAAAAGGGACAAAAAGGCACGAGTGGGCACTTACTGATTTATTTTTAGCCTGATGATAATTGAAAGTTACAAAGCAAGTCTGGCATAAAATTATAACGTAGTACGCATAGCTCCTATAATACTTACTAAGCTTTCATACTATAAAACACACACAATTATTACAAAAAACGGGTAATCTTTGTAAAGGCCAGAACAAATGTCTCACTACCAAAAACACAATGCACCTCAAGTGGGACGTCAGCGCAGGACTTTTCGCCACATTTAACTAGCAAAAGAATAAGACCAATTGAATCATCTTCTAAATCAGGGAACTTCGGGCTAAACCAAGCCATCCCATTTAAATGGTATACAAATACGATCGAGAACCGAGAAAACCTTTAGGAAAGAATTTTTATACCATTTAACTATCATTGAATAGTCTAATTAATTCAATTAAGTACAACAACTTTTTACTAATAATTATTGATTTCTCAAGAAATACTCATAAACAGAAATTATTTTGCCTGACTTGTTCTGAAGCCTTAATCTAAGGAAAGTGAATTTCGTTTTCTAACCCTACATTGTGCTTACAGTGTTGTTACCTAATCCTATAAAGTCTGTATTTCATTGTTTACCGTCAACATTGTATCAAGAATTATGACTATTATTTAATGAGTAATAATCGTACCAATTATTAAGATATCAAATTATTCAAAGCACCCATTATTCATTACGAAATATTTCTCAACTATACGACTGTTGTATAATATTACGACAATTTGTCGCCAGAACGCAGAAATAGGGCTTAAAACTGGTGTAAGGTAGTGAATTGACTGCTAATGTATTGTTTAACAGCTTGGAGTAATGCCGGGGGCTAAATTATAACTCGATAATGAGCTATAATACTAGAAAATACTAGGCGCGCTAAGTGTTTTTATGGGCAACTTGATTGAGTGAGCAGAGCTAACCCAATTGGTAGTACCTACCACTGGTTAGTAGATTATAGTTGTTATAATAAACTATGTAGGATTGTTGATTGTTGGAAGTTCCCTGCGACAGCGTATACGAGCCAGTCACAATGGTATCCTGCAGATGATTGCAGCCCGATTTGACTGTCCCATATTCAGAACAAGTGGATGGGTGTGCTTATGGGACAAAAGATATAATTTTTAATCATTTACGTTTTAATATGTGTTACTATTTTTGTTTTGTCGTGTCGATTCAATCTGTTTAATTTCAATTCAATGTGTATTCTAATCTAATTTTAATTTATAACGACATTCTTCAATTAATTATTTTTGTGCTATATGGATTTATGTAATCTGAAATAAATGATATTTGATTTGATTTGATTGTCAAATCCTGGACCTTTATCAATAATTAGAGTTTATGTGCGGATGTTGCCACTGCCGTTTCGGTGAAGGGCAGTGAACATCCTTCATTCCATCATTCCTTTTTGAACATCGTAAAGAACCCTGCATACGTCCTGAGAAGAAATTCAATGGCTTATGTAAATTAACCAACTGGGCCAAGAAGTGGCTTAATCATGATTCGAAGGCAGGCCTATGTCCAGAAGTGGACTATTCAAATGCTGATTATGTAAGTTAGTATGTCTATCTATACCATTGATCTGTGTGATTGTCTGTGTATTTTGTTGTTCGAAATATTGTTTTATTGACTTTTCAATTATATTTCAATCATCATCAAACGAGAAAGTATTCTTCTGAAGAATCTCTTATCCAAAGAATTTCTATTAAATTGATATTAAAATTCAATCTGCTAGAACTGATCAGATTTGTTAAGAATTTCAAAGTGGATGCTGGTAATTTTCCGAGAAGCCATTTAAAATGGCATCAAATTACGCATTGACGAGTTCTTTGACCGTCTTTTTCTAGTCTAGCAGCTATAAATCTAAGCTGAATATAAGACCGAAGTTACTCACAGCCACTCGTAATTAAAAGTAATAATTGCAGCGAGTCGCGTAAAGCAGTCGCAATAGCACACTCAATGAACAATTTCATAAGGATCGGAAAAACTAAGAAACTCCTCTTGGTAACACTACATGTAGTTTTGTACGCATTTATTAAAACCGAGGTCTCTACAATAATGTAAACAGCCCATACTCTAGAGCATACGATATTGTTTCTGTCTCTGCCGCTCTAGATGAGAGTTACAGGTAACAATATAATATAAAAAAAACTTTTAACATTTTTTAATATAATATAATAATACAGAGTCTGGAATAAAACGGCAGAAAATGACAAAGTTGAACTAAAACTAATATAATTATGATAACGATATTTGAAATATATCAGACACACATCATCAGCCACAAAACGTCCACTGCTGGACGAAAGCATCCCCTTAATAGGGAGGGGCAGCCACCCTTAACTCTTGGATCTTAAAGTTCTTTTGAGATTTGAGAAACCGTGTCGTTAGATATTTTATTGCTCACAAGCTGCATTTTACAGATGGTTTTTATAGTTTTCTAATAATGCTACTTGTTAGTTATCCGCTTCGCACACTTCATTCCAAAGTATTACACACAAGCCTACTGACTCTGCAGTTCATTCTAACATGTAACATCTAAGTAGTAGGCCCTTTCCTCAAATGTATCTTATAAACAAGTTTGAGTCAATTTCCGTAGAAAAATCGAGGACACCGCGCCACTTTTCTTGGGGACGGCCTCGAACTAGAAGAACATCTACATAATGTTAAATATTTATAGGTTTGAGTTATTTTATGATCCACCTGTTCATAAACTATCAATCTTGAACGTACTTAAATTTTAATGCGCATTGAAACTAGAATTTGAAAAATTACAGTACCTACCTGTTTAAGACAAGTTATATCGAGTTTAATGTGGGACGTACAGACCATTAAATTAACAAGTTTAATTGGCAAATACCAAAGTGTCATTTGACAATCTTCTGTTACAAAAGTTACTATTTGGTATTTAGTTCGAGGCAAACTTCATACAATACAAGAAGAACTGCCAGCCATAAAAATAATTTAAATTAAGCCTGTAACGAAGATAGAGTGAATACCTATATATCTAAGGCTACAAGTGTATACATAAGTATCAAATTTTACTTACGCTGTGTGACAAAAAAGCCACAAAACGCCCTGACCTGGACCGGAGTATGTCCTAAAACTGCATCCAGAACTACCGGAGGACGCGCAGCAGCGTCCTCTTGGTTAACGGTGGTGAGCATTCTGCGATCCCCAAGACGCCTGCCAAGCGTGGGGATTATGGCAACGACTCTCTATTAAGAGGGCCTCACAGACATAGGCTGATTATAATGACGATGACGACTCTTTTTAACAGAGCCCTGAGTTTAATATTCTTTTTTTTTCGTACTTTTATGGCCAAGAAACTTGCATTACTCCAGTATCAACATGCACCAAAATCAACGACAACCTAATCAGTTCCTTATCTGCAATCTGATAAATAGATCTAAATCAAGATACCCTACCTACGGTACCTATCAGCAATTACGTATTGCAATTTGCGTACTGTCTTTCCACGGTCATTAATTGATATATGTAACAATTGTATTGATATCAGTGGGAAATTTGATAAATTATCATTATTAACGCATTACTACCTTATCTGATATATTGAATAATCGAAAACGAATTCTGGCGCCAATGCAACGCAAAATCTATTGCGAAACTAGACCACCTACAAGAGCAAAATTAAGTTCTAAGACAAAGGTGGATAAGTCAAATTTTCAAAGTGCAGTTTTGGCAGGTCCTGAATAAACCTAGGGAATGTATAGTCGTCAAAATACAGAAACGAATAATGGCCGAGTGAGTTGTAAGGCACGGCTGGCTAATGGAAGTGTTACCGGGGTTTTCGTTAATTGAATTTGTAATGAAGACCACCTGCGCTATTAGACTATGGACCGAAGGCGTTTCGATGCTGGACGATATTGCTGCTATTACAGATCATAACAGTAATCTACGGTAGACGCAAGCCATTACGCGTTACTTAGCAATAGCATTATTGTGATGAACTTTCTTATAGAATTCCAGAAGAATTAGTAACACAACTGCCAGCCTAATCTGTCTGTGCCATCGCTTATATGTCTCTTAATTTTATTGCCACAAGAGGTACTTGCATAGATAATCTAATCTATAGTCAACGGCAAGGTCTGTGTTCAAGCCAAGTAGGTATACTCCAAACCCAGTGGAAGTTATCGATTCGAGATCTCCAATTCTTCACTTTCCGTCTGTAGTCGTCCACATTGACGACGGAAATGGAAAGTGTAGTTTTCGAATTGAAACCTTTTTGATTAAATTCAAAATATAGGGCAACAAAAGGTGTAAGATGTGGAGACATAAAATCAGGACGAAATATAAGAAATGTGTAAAGCCAATCCTGAATACGTTTACATACGTGAATACGAATACACCCACCCAGCTTTGGACGCTTAAGATACTCGTATAATAACGATTCTACTAAAACAACCAAGAGTGCGGCTAATTGACATTAGTTTCAAAAGCACAGGCACCCTATTATGACTGGCTTATCACAATACATTTAATGAATACCCAGCAAAATGTTAAATCAGAGACAAGTGTGAAACAGACAGCTGTCAAAGCCACATATCGCATAATGATCTTGTCACTGTATCAAACAGTGCAATCAAAGCTTGCGAGGCAAACCTTAACGTACTTATCTGAGTCTTGATTAAGCGCATTGCTCAAGCTTCGTGTGGACCTATTACTGGGTTATGCAATGAAGCACCGACTGTGTTATTGCGAGTTGGCATGTTGGGGCCAAAGAAGGGATGCCAACAACATGCCAACTCACAATAACGATGATGGTGACGATGGGGAATAACGATGGGCTTGACTGGATGTTTATGGCTTTGAGCCAATATTGGACACAAACTTCATAGACTCATAAAGTATGAATTTTGATGAGTTTCTTTATGAATTTCGGCAAGCTACGTCTTCTTTGCATTCTCCTTGCATGTTGTATGTAACGTCTTATCTAGAAAATCAGTTTAGTTATGTAGGTACCTACTATTGAAATACAGAACTGATTCATTAAAGCCAGTATATGATAGCTCTCCTACATGTTTTCTTTTGATTATTTTCATTCGTATTACTGGTACTTTCTTTTTGGGACAGTCGTTAATTTACTACTGAAATAAGTACTGATCTATGATTAAGTAGGAATGCTTTAACAAAACCTACAAACATTGGCACAAACATTTGACTCAAAATTACATGATTATCGACTTCGCAACACGCGACCGGTCACCGGCCAGTAATGAGAGGTGGTCTGTTGATCGAACATGCATTGTGAATTAAGACTATGCTCGAGAATTATGCAAAACTATCCTTGCTTTGTATAACAAACTTTATCTTACGCAAATAGAGTGCGAAATCGTCCAACAAACTCTTTCCCTCGTAATAAAATTGCCTGCTTATTTGTAAAATTGCATTTAAAAGTTCAAGGCGGCTACTTGTTTCAAACAATCAAGATATAATCTTAACAAGATCTAATTCGTACCTTTGGGTAGAAGAAATAAAATTGCTCTCGCATTTTAGATAAACTATGACCTTATGTAATCTGGTTAGTTTCTCTCTCATCTTAGAAACACGCGTGGTAGGCAGCGACAATGATAAGATGAATGGACGGGAAATAAGCGCACGGATTTTGAAGACTATATGTCGAGCGCCGGCTCTCCTCTGGCTTCAGTCATACTCTGCCTTTGCGACATGCGAGCCGTACTATACGACGATACAAACTTCTAATACATATGTACATATGTGTATTATGTTCTCTTTTTGTAATGCAGTAATTAGATTCGCTATCTGTCGTCGTCAGCCATAAAACGTCCACTGCTGGACGAAGGCCTCCCCCTTTATAGAGGATGTTGCCATAATCCCCACGCTTGGCAGGCGGCTTGGGGATCGCAGAATGGTCACCACCGTTAACCAAGAGGACGCTGCTGCCCGTCCTCCGGTGGGTCTGGTTACAGTTTAAGGACATACCCAGGTCCAGGCTATCTGTATTTTCCGGCATATATAATATGCATACTTTTAGCTAGGTATGCTTGATTGTGTTGTCTTGTTAATTTTGATCGATTTGCAAGCGCTGGGCCCGTCCATTCCATTATCATCGTCGCTGGTGGTAGGTACAACTATCTATCTAATCCACTTACCTATCTGTTGAATCTCGACTCATAAATTAGACTATTTTAGAGCATCCACTTCAGTACGTAGCAAATTCCTTAGAATCAATGTATTCAATCTAATTTACAAGCCGAACCCAGGCACGGTCGGACGCCATCTTCGCTTCCTTATAGATTTTGGGGTCAAGTTGTGACAAAATTGTCTCAAGGAAACCAAAGTATGGCGATAAATCTGGTCTGGCTAGTTGCCATTCTCACATCTAAAGTTGTTACCTTACTAAATGTGTGACAAGAAACCGTGTTTAGGCCAAATAAATACACAAAAAGTTAGCCAAAACTTAAAAACTTACCTATAAGTAAAATAAAATATTAAAAGTAGTAATATAGTTGTGGTAGTAGTTAGTATAAAATTCAGTTCTAGTTCCCTTTTATTGCCAGTCCAGTAAGTTTGATTGGCAGTTCCTAAAGATTAAATCAAGCTTTGAAGATTTAGCGCCTCTCTCTCTCTCATCAAGCTTAAGCCTAACCTTTTAATTAGTATTTAGGAAAATAGATCTAGGTAACCTACTCAACACAGAAATCCATATTTATCAAAGTTTT